>CM055117.1:40490519-41222049 GCA_029206835.1 Rana muscosa
AATCGATTTTCTTCAAATCTGAATCAATTTGAACTCAAAACTCGATTTAAGATTAAAATCGATTTTTTTTCCCAGCCCTAATATATATATATATATATATATATATATATATATATATATATATATATATATATATATATATATATATATATGTGTGTGTGTGTGTATGTGTGTGTGTATATATATATATATATATATATATATATATATATATACACACACAAGTATCTCACAAAAGTAAGTACACCCCTCACATTTTTGTAAATATTTTCTTCTATCTTTTTATGTGACAACACTGAAGAAATTACACTTTGCTACAATGTAAAGTAGAGAGTGTACATCTTGTATAACAGTGTAAATTTGCTGTCCCCTCAAAATAACTCAACACACAGCCATTAATGTCTAAACCGCTGGCAACAAAAGTGAGTACACCTCTAAGTGAAAATGTCTAAACTGGGTCCAAAGTGTCAATATTTTGTGTGGCCACCATTATTTTCCAGCACTGACTTAAAGGGGTTGTAAAGGCTTGTGTTTTTTTTTCACCTTGCCGTCACCGCCCCCTCGTTTTACTTACCTGAGCCCCTTCATCTCCTCGGGGCGTCCCCACCGTCTTCCCCTCCACGGAGTCCCGGCTTTTATTGGATAGATTGATGGCAGCGCAGCCATTGGCTCCCGCTGCTGTCAATCAAATCCAATGTGGCGGGGGGCATCTATGGACGCCGAATGAATGACTCGGGAGGTAACCCCCTCGGGAGAGCGCTTCTCCTGGGGGGTTATCCAACGCGGGGAGGAGCCGCGAGAGCCACGGAGGGAAAAAAATAAAACTTTAGTATCACTTTAACCCTCTTGGGCATGGAATTCACCAGATCTTCACAGGTTGCCACTGGAGTCCTCTTCCCCTCCTCCATGACGACATCACAGAGCTGGTGGCTGTTGGAGACCTTGCGCTCCTCCACCTTCCGTTTGAGGATGTCCCACAGATGCTCAATAGGGTTTAGATCTGGAGACATGCTTGGCCAGTCCATCACCTTTACCCTCAGCTTCTTTAGCAGAGCAGTGGTCATTTTGGAGGTGTGTTTGGGGTCGTTATCATGTTGGAATACTACCCTGCGGCCCAGTCTCCGAAGGGAGGGTATCATGCTCTGCTTCAGTATGTTACCGTACATGTTGGCATTCATGGTCCCCTCAATGAACTGTAGGTCCCCAGTGCCGGCAGCACTCATGCAGCCCCAGACCATGACACTTTTTTGTATCTATTTACTCAGCATAACATCATCTTTCACATTATAGAAAAAAAATATATATATTTTTTAATTCATTGAAGTGTATTTTTTCCCCAAAAATTGCTTTTGAAAGACCACTGCGCAAATACAGTGTGACAAAATATTGCAACGACCACCATTTTATTCTCTAGGGTCTCTGCTAAAAAATTATATATAATGTTTAGAGGTTCTAAGTAAATTTTCTAGCAAAAAAATGCTGATTTTAACTCGTAAACAACAATTGTCAGAAATAGGTTTGGTCTTGAAGTGGTTAAAAAAAACATCATAAAAAAAAAAGCCCCAAGTGCTTGGGGGCCCCATGATAATCTTGCAGTAGGCTCTGCCAATATAGACTGACAGGATATGTGACGGCATCATCACTCACTACTCCTGTCACCATCTACCTGGTAGGGGCCCCAGTGCATTACATTGCCCAGGGGCCCATGATGCTATTAGGACGGCCCTTCCCTCATCCCTCCCCGAGGCCCTTTCTGCACAAAAATTACATATATACTGTGCATACCTTTTTTTTTTTTGTTTTGTTTTTTTTTTTTTCCTGAAGGTCTTCAGAAAACAGTCTTCATTTGACAGTTTTAACACAATGTCAAGTATGAGGAAAGAAAATATATTTCCAAGTAAATTCAATGAAACAGCCAATGGCTCTTGTGCCCTGCAGACATGCTGCTTATGTAGCAGACTGACGCATTTCAAAGGACAAACCCTCTTCACCAGAGCCTCAAGCCCCTTGAAATGCGTCACCCTGCGAGTCTGATTGATGCCTGGGTTGTGCTGATGCACATTTACAGTGCTGTGAAAAAGTATTTGCCCCCTTCCTGATTTTTTTTTTTTTTTTTTGCATCTCTGTCACACTTAAAGAAACACTAAAGGCAATTTAAAAAAAATAACAAACATGTTATACTTGCCTCCACTGTGCAGCTCGTTTGGCACAGATTGGCCCCGAACCTGGTCTTCTGGGGTCCCTTGGCGGCTGTCTGGGCTCCTCCCCGCAAGAACTATCCACTTTCATGTGAGCTCTCTCGCATAGTGGATCGTTTTTGCGGGCGCACTCCCGTGATACAGCTGGCGGCTATAGCCGCTCACTGTATCACTCGGCCCCGCCCACCCGGCACGCCGCGTCATTGAATGTGATTGACAGCAGTGCGAGCCAATGGCTGCGTTGCTTTCAATCAACCAATAAATGAGCCGAGAAGCCAGCGCGTTCACGGCGCGGGACTTTCGAGGGGTCAGGTAAGTAAAGCCAGGGCTTTTTTTCAGCGGGAACGTGGGGGAACACACCTTCAGCACCGAATGTATGTTGTCAAGGGGTGTTGGAGTGTGCTGCAGGGTCTGTTGATACTGGGGGATCCATTGTTGTGGGAGAGGACCTATTTTTGCAGTGGGTCTATTGTTGCTGGTGTGGGATCTATTGTTGCTGGGAGGTCAGTGGTTGCTAGGAGGGATCTAGCGTTGAGGGAGGGGCCTATTGTTGCTGGCTGCTGAAGGGTATATTGATGCTGGCTGCGGGGAGATTTGTTGTTGCTGGGGGGGGGGGTATATTGTTGCATGCAGTCCATTGTTGCTGGGGGGATTTTTTTTGTTGATGAGGGGGTCTATTGTTGCTGCCTGCAGGGGATCTGTTTTACTGCTTGTCTTGTTATCATTGACAAATTCCATACAAAATACTTAGTACCACAAATGTTACTTAGTTCTGTATTCTCTAAAAGGGGTGGTGCCTGGAGGTGGGTAGGGGGCTGGAACCAAGGAACAGTAATCGGGGGTGGGCAGAGGGCGGAGACAAAGGATGACTCTGAAAGGGGAGTTCTATTCTCTGAGAAAAAAAGCCCCAAGTAAAGCATAGAATGCATTAGGGGGAAAAAACTTGTACCTTTACAACCCCTTTTAAATGATTCAGATCATCGCGCACATTTTAATATTACACAAAGATAACCCGAGTAAATACAAAATGCAGTTTTTAAATTATTTATTTATTAAAGGGGAAAAAAAGCTGTCCAAACCTGCCTGGCCCTGTGTGAAAAAGTAATTGCCCCCTAAACCTAATAACTGGTTGTGCCACCCTCAGCACTTTGACTAGGCCACTCCAAAACCTTAATTTTTGTTGTTTTTGAGCCATTCAGAGGTGGACTTGCTGGTGTGTTTTTTCGGATCATTGCCCTGCTGCATAACCCAAGGGTGCTTGAGGTCAGGAACTGATGGTTTCGGATATTCTCCTTCAGGATTTTTTGGTAAAGACCAGAGTTCATGGTTCCCTCAATTACGGCAAGTCGTCCAGGTCCTGAAGCTGCCCCAGACCATCACGCTACCACCACCATGTGTGACTGTTGGTATGATGTTTTTTTTTAATGAAATATTGTGTTTTACGCCAGATGTAACGGTACCAACATCTTCCAAAAGGTTCAACTTTTGTCTCATCAGTCCACAGAATATTTGCCCAAAAGTCTTCCGGATAATCAAGATGTTGTTTGGTAAATGTGAGACGAGCCTTTGTGTTCCTTTTTGGTCAGCATTGGCTTTTGGAACTCTCCCATGGAGGCCATTTTTGCCCGGTCTCTTTCTTCTTGTTGAATCATGAACACTGATCTTACCTGAGGCAAGTGAGGCCTGCAGTTCTTTGGTTGTTATGCGTTCTGTTATGACCTCCTGGATAGGGTGACCAGACATCCCCGGTTTCAGGGGACAGTCCCCGGATTGAGCACACTGTCCCCGGACCAAGTCTGTCCCCCGTTTTGTCCCCGGATTGGATTTGAACAGGGGCTGGGGCAATTTCAAAGACGGTCAGTGCAGAATAAAAATAAAATCTGAATTGCACACCCCGGCTCCACCACTCCTACTAGCTTAGGGGGGTGTATTTTTTTCCATTATCTGTGCCCCTTTCCTTTGATCATGTGCTGGTCGGAGCGGAGGGAATATTTCTTCAGTTTCGAGTGCATGCCCATTCAGCTCCATTCGCATGTTCTGCTTTGGCTCAAGTCCCGGCCAGCGGGCTGCCAGATTATCTCCTTGCCTTCCCTGGCGGAGTGATTTTCCTCCGCACCCCACCCAGTAGTAGCCGGGGCCCGGAGATTAAGACTTGACAGGCTGTGAGGCGGGCGGCGGCGACGGGCAGAGAGTCACCGATTGCCGCCATTACTAGTAAAATTATGTCCCTGGATTTCTTTTAAAAAAATCTGGTCACCTTACTCCTGGATGAGCGGATGTTGTGCTCCTTGGAGTAGTTTTGGTAGGCCGGCCTCTCCTGGGAAGGTTCACCATCGTTCTAAGTTTTCTCCATTTGTGGATAATGGCACTCACTGTAGGTTCTCTGGAGTCCCAAAGCTTTAGAAATTACCCTTTCCAGACTGAAACATGTCAATGACTTTGTTTTTCATCTGTTCTTGAATTTCTTTAGATTGCGGCATTATGTGTTTCTTTTTTTAGATCTTTTAGCGTTCTTTACTTTTAAGCCTCATACACACGATCGGATTTCCATCGGACAAATCCGTGGATTTTTGTTCCGAAGAGCGTCGGCTGTGAACTTGTTCTGCATACAGACGACAGAACTTTTTCAGCCAACATTCACAAAACTACGTGGTTTTTCTGCTCTTTAGTGCCACCCTTTGGGCAACTTCTGCTAATGTAGTCTGATGGTTAGCATTGGTTAGGAGCATGCGTGTTTGTACTTTGGATTTTAGTCCGATGAACTAGTGTACACACGATCGGATAATCTGACGGAACACATTTGTTGTCGGACAATTTGAGAGTATGGCCAGCCAACATTTGTTGGAAATTCCGACAACAATTGTCCGATGGAGCGTACAGGCGGTCGGATTATCCGACAAAACGCATCCTTCGGACAATTGTCGGATTATCGATCGTGTGTACGGGCCTTTACAGACTGCTTCTATTTAAGTGATTTCAACAGGTCTGGCTGTAATCAGGCCTGGGTGTGGCAAGTGAAATTAAACTCCGCTTTCCAAATAAATGTGGTTAATCGCAGTTCATTCATGATTTAACAAGGAGGGGGGCAATTACTTTTTCACACAAGGCCAGGCAGGTTTGGGCAGCTTTTTTTCCCATAATGAAATCATCATTTTAAAATCTGCATTTTGTATTTACTCGGGTTACCTTTGCATAATATTAACATTTGTTTGATCTGAATCATTTAAGTGTGACAAATTAAGCAAAAAAATCAGGGGGCAAATACTTTTTCACAGCACTGTATATCCTGACCTCTCCATTTTGGGATCATTTACATCCCGTGTTTGTCTATGGCAATCTGCAAGTATGCATTGGCACTGCTTTTAACTAATAAAACTCTTATTTATGGTGTGGCACTAGGCCTTTGCACCCTCTTGTGTTTGTCTTTTTACTCCTAAATGCAAGCGTCTACTTTGTTCAATGGCTAATACAGTGCAACACTCTGCTGCCATATCCGAAACATAAAATGGTAACTAAATAAAAGAATATCCAAATGGACAGCCTCTCTCTTCTTGGTGGAACTACACATCTACTACTACTTTCTGCTGTTCCACGGAAGACACGAGGCTGTCCAGGCGTGTATATTTTTATGGCTGGTGTATAACATAACTTTTTTTTTTTCTTAGCCTGCCCTATTGGACGTACTTTGGAGGAGTGTCTGCACTGACTCCGGATCAGTTTATGAAAATCAATGGTTTCCCCAACACGTATTGGGGCTGGGGAGGAGAAGATGATGACATTGCTGGGAGGTGAGATTGGAGAACAATATACTGCTGTATTGGGGTGTTGGTCTATTCCACGAATTCTCATATTTTCTGCCCTTTTTCTATAAACTTTATCGTGGCTGGTAAGAAGTGTAGCGGCCTCAAACCATCTCCTTTCTCTAGGGGTATGTCACACGACAGGGTGAGATGTGCTACGGCCCATGTCCTCCCCATAGCTGTGGGTGAGGTGAAGGCCAGCACCAGTATCTTCCTCGGGCCAATGTGCGTTGGTTATGAAACTCAGTCCGGCTATGCTGGCACCCTCCTTTGCTCCCATTAACCAGAGTCCACACACCGATCACAGTCCAACTCTTGCTTTATTGTAAGCTCCACAATAAACAGTGCTTCTGTAGCCAACTGGTTGGAATATTCTAACAGCCTGATACGGTGGGATGAGCAGGTCGAGGCACTATCCTAATTTCAATCTAAACCACTGTGATTTCACCAGCGGTTATCATAGCCTCGATTAGCACAGAACATGGAACTTGTGAGTCTCTACCAGCAACTCAAGAGAACGTATTTAGGAGTACCTTCGCTGCGCTGTGGCCCCTATCAGGGGAAGATGTCCCTCTAAGGGAGTTACCGGAGGCCCATCCGTCACCGGGTTGATGCTGCTCCGGGTCTCCGGACGGGTGACCTCCCCGGCCTCCTCACCTCAGATGCGGGTCCCGTCCACCTCGGGGACCTTCGGATCACTTCGCCCTTGCGGGACCCAGTCGAAGTTACTGGGCCCCAGGCCTACGATCTAGTACCTCACCCCAGGCTGAAGGTGCCTGGGATGGACTCCAACTCCATTCCGGTCAGGCCTAGGGCGCCTGGGCCGGAACTCCGAACCGCCCGCACCCAGGCCTAAGGTGCCTGGGTGCGTGAAGAGAAGATCCTCCAAGACCTCGTGGCGAGGGCGTCTCCCCCTTTTTATCTCCTCCCATTGACACCACAGCGGGTTCCCCGCCCCAGCCGTACCATCTCCGGAAAGGGACAAAAAGGGTAGCACTGTGGCAGTGATTCTACCTTGAGCCTGTAGGTACCCCGCCACCCACAGGCCAAGGAGAATAATACACCACCCAATCCTCCACGAATCATAAAGGGGTCCAAACCCTCTCACAATTACACACCTGGGTCACACTACCCCCGGGTGTACCCCACTAAATTTAAAGACCCCGCTACATAAGTAAAAAAAACATATAGTACCATAGAGGCTGAAATGGACTAGTCCAACCTTTCTCACTCTTTTTACCCTAGAGCAGTGGTTTCCAAACTGCAGCCCATTAGTCAGATGAGAGGCCCTTTGTCTGCCTCTATCCGGCCCTTGGAGCAAACTCCCACGGACACCAACGAGGGGGGGCGCTATTCCTCCCACGGACACCAACGAGGGGGGCGCTATTCCTCCACGGACACCGACGAGGGGGGGCGCTATTCCTCCCACGGACACCGACGAGGGGGGCGCTATTCCTCCCACGGACACCGACGAGGGGGGCGCTATTCCTCCCACGGACACCGACGAGGGGGGCGCTATTCCTCCCACGGACACCGACGAGGGGGGGCGCTATTCCTCCCCCGGACACCGACGAGGGGGGGCGCTATTCCTCCCCCGGACACCGACGAGGGGGGGCGCTATTCCTCCCCCGGACACCGACGAGGGGGGGCGCTATTCCTCCCCCGGACACCGACGAGGGGGGCGCTATTCCTCCCCCGGACACCGACGAGGGGGGGCGCTATTCCTCCCCCGGACACCGACGAGGGGGGGCGCTATTCCTCCCCCGGACACCGACGAGGGGGGGCGCTATTCCTCCCCCGGACACCGACGAGGGGGTGCGCTATTCCTCCCCGGACACCGATGAGGGGGTGCGCTATTCCTCCCCCGGACACCGATGAGGGGGTGCGCTATTCCTCCCCCGGACACCGATGAGGGGGGGCGCTATTCCTCCCCCGGACACCGACGAGGGGGGGCGCTATTCCTCCCCCGGACACCGACGAGGGGGGGCGCTATTCCTCCCCCGGACACCGACGAGGGGGGGCGCTATTCCTCCCCCGGACACCGACGAGGGGGGGCGCTATTCCTCCCCCGGACACCGACGAGGGGGGGCGCTATTCCTCCCCCGGACACCGACGAGGGGGGGCGCTATTCCTCCCCCGGACACCGACGAGGGGGGGCGCTATTCCTCCCCCGGACACCGACGAGGGGGGCGCTATTCCTCCCCCGGACACAGACGAGGGGGGCGCTATTCCTCCCCCGGACACAGACGAGGGGGGCGCTATTCCTCCCCGGACACAGACGAGGGGGGCGCTATTCCTCCCCCGGACACAGACGAGGGGGGCGCTATTCCTCCCCCGGACACAGACGAGGGGGGCGCTATTCCTCCCCCGGACACAGACGAGGGGGGCGCTATTCCTCCCCCGGACACAGACGAGGGGGGCGCTATTCTCCCCCGGACACAGACGAGGGGGGCGCTATTCCTCCCCCGGACACAGACGAGGGGGGCGCTATTCCTCCCCCGGACACAGACGAGGGGGGCGCTATTCCTCCCCCGGACACAGACGAGGGGGGCGCTATTCCTCCCCCGGACACAGACGAGGGGGGCGCCATTCCTCCCCCGGACACAGACGAGGGGGGGCGCCATTCCTCCCCCGGACACAGACGAGGGGGGCGCCATTCCTCCCCCGGACACAGACGAGGGGGGCGCCATTCCTCCCCCGGACACAGACGAGGGGGGCGCCATTCCTCCCCCGGACACAGACGAGGGGGGCGCCATTCCTCCCCGGACACAGACGAGGGGGGCGCCATTCCTCCCCCGGACACAGACGAGGGGGGCGCCATTCCTCCCCCGGACACAGACGAGGGGGGCGCCATTCCTCCCCCGGACACAGACGAGGGGGGCGCCATTCCTCCCCCGGACACAGACGAGGGGGGCGCCATTCCTCCCCCGGACACAGACGAGGGGGGCGCCATTCCTCCCCCGGACACAGACGAGGGGGGCGCCATTCCTCCCCCGGACACAGACGAGGGGGGCGCCATTCCTCCCCCGGACACAGACGAGGGGGGCGCCATTCCTCCCCCGGACACAGACGAGGGGGGCGCCATTCCTCCCCCGGACACAGACGAGGGGGGCGCCATTCCTCCCCCGGACACAGACGAGGGGGGCGCCATTCCTCCCCCGGACACAGACGAGGGGGGCGCCCTTCCTCCCCCGGACACAGACGAGGGGGGCGCCCTTCCTCCCCCGGACACAGACGAGGGGGGCGCCCTTCCTCCCCCGGACACAGACGAGGGGGGCGCCCTTCCTCCCCCGGACACAGACGAGGGGGGCGCCCTTCCTCCCCGGACACAGACGAGGGGGGCGCCCTTCCTCCCCGGACACAGACGAGGGGGGCGCCCTTCCTCCCCCGGACACAGACGAGGGGGGCGCCCTTCCTCCCCCGGACACAGACGAGGGGGGCGCCCTTCCTCCCCCGGACACAGACGAGGGGGGCGCCCTTCCTCCCCCGGACACAGACGAGGGGGGCGCCCTTCCTCCCCCGGACACAGACGAGGGGGGCGCCCTTCCTCCCCCGGACACAGACGAGGGGGGCGCCCTTCCTCCCCCGGACACAGACGAGGGGGGCGCCCTTCCTCCCCCGGACACAGACGAGGGGGGCGCCCTTCCTCCCCCGGACACAGACGAGGGGGGCGCCCTTCCTCCCCCGGACACAGACGAGGGGGGCGCCCTTCCTCCCCCGGACACAGACGAGGGGGGCGCCCTTCCTCCCCCGGACACAGACGAGGGGGGCGCCCCTTCCTCCCCCGGACACAGACGAGGGGGGCGCCCTTCCTCCCCCGGACACAGACGAGGGGGGCGCCCTTCCTCCCCCGGACACAGACGAGGGGGGCGCCCTTCCTCCCCCGGACACAGACGAGGGGGGCGCCCTTCCTCCCCCGGACACAGACGAGGGGGGCGCCCTTCCTCCCCCGGACACAGACGAGGGGGGCGCCCTTCCTCCCCCGGACACAGACGAGGGGGGCGCCCTTCCTCCCCCGGACACAGACGAGGGGGGGCGCCCTTCCTCCCCCGGACACAGACGAGGGGGGCGCCCTTCCTCCCCCGGACACAGACGAGGGGGGCGCCCTTCCTCCCCCGGACACAGACGAGGGGGGCGCCCTTCCTCCCCCGGACACAGACGAGGGGGGCGCCCTTCCTCCCCCGGACACAGACGAGGGGGGCGCCCTTCCTCCCCCGGACACAGACGGGGGGGGCGCCCTTCCTCCCCCGGACACAGACGGGGGGGGCGCCCTTCCTCCCCCGGACACAGACGGGGGGGGCGCCCTTCCTCCCCCGGACACAGACGGGGGGGGCGCCCTTCCTCCCCCGGACACAGACGGGGGGGGCGCCCTTCCTCCCCCGGACACAGACGGGGGGGGCGCCCTTCCTCCCCCGGACACAGACGGGGGGGGCGCCCTTCCTCCCCCGGACACAGACGGGGGGGGCGCCCTTCCTCCCCCGGACACAGACGGGGGGGGCGCCCTTCCTCCCCCGGACACAGACGGGGGGGGCGCCCTTCCTCCCCCGGACACAGACGGGGGGGGCGCCCTTCCTCCCCGGACACAGACGGGGGGGGGCGCCCTTCCTCCCCCGGACACAGACGGGGGGGGCGCCCTTCCTCCCCCGGACACAGACGGGGGGGGCGCCCTTCCTCCCCCGGACACAGACGGGGGGGGCGCCCTTCCTCCCCCGGACACAGACGGGGGGGGCGCCCTTCCTCCCCCGGACACAGACGGGGGGGGCGCCCTTCCTCCCCCGGACACAGACGGGGGGGGCGCCCTTCCTCCCCCGGACACAGACGGGGGGGGCGCCCTTCCTCCCCCGGACACAGACGGGGGGGGCGCCCTTCCTCCCCCGGACACAGACGGGGGGGGCGCCCTTCCTCCCCCGGACACAGACGGGGGGGGCGCCCTTCCTCCCCCGGACACAGACGGGGGGGGCGCCCTTCCTCCCCCGGACACAGACGGGGGGGGCGCCCTTCCTCCCCCGGACACAGACGAGGGGGGGCGCCCTTCCTCCCCCGGACACAGACGAGGGGGGCGCCCTTCCTCCCCCGGACACAGACGAGGGGGGCGCCCTTCCTCCCCCGGACACAGACGAGGGGGGCGCCCTTCCTCCCCCGGACACAGACGAGGGGGGCGCCCTTCCTCCCCCGGACACAGACGAGGGGGGCGCCCTTCCTCCCCCGGACACAGACGAGGGGGGCGCCCTTCCTCCCCCGGACACAGACGAGGGGGGCGCCCTTCCTCCCCCGGACACAGACGAGGGGGGCGCCCTTCCTCCCCCGGACACAGACGAGGGGGGCGCCCTTCCTCCCCCGGACACAGACGAGGGGGGCGCCCTTCCTCCCCCGGACACAGACGAGGGGGGCGCCCTTCCTCCCCCGGACACAGACGAGGGGGGCGCCCTTCCTCCCCCGGACACAGACGAGGGGGGCGCCCTTCCTCCCCCGGACACAGACGAGGGGGGCGCCCTTCCTCCCCGGACACAGACGAGGGGGGCGCCCTTCCTCCCCCGGACACAGACGAGGGGGGCGCCCTTCCTCCCCCGGACACAGACGAGGGGGGCGCCCTTCCTCCCCCGGACACAGACGAGGGGGGCGCCCTTCCTCCCCCGGACACAGACGAGGGGGGCGCCCTTCCTCCCCCGGACACAGACGAGGGGGGCGCCCTTCCTCCCCCGGACACAGACGAGGGGGGCGCCCTTCCTCCCCCGGACACAGACGAGGGGGGCGCCCTTCCTCCCCCGGACACAGACGAGGGGGGCGCCCTTCCTCCCCCGGACACAGACGAGGGGGGCGCCCTTCCTCCCCCGGACACAGACGAGGGGGGCGCCCTTCCTCCCCCGGACACAGACGAGGGGGGCGCCCTTCCTCCCCCGGACACAGACGAGGGGGGCGCCCTTCCTCCCCCGGACACAGACGAGGGGGGCGCCCTTCCTCCCCCGGACACAGACGAGGGGGGCGCCCTTCCTCCCCCGGACACAGACGAGGGGGGCGCCCTTCCTCCCCCGGACACAGACGAGGGGGGCGCCCTTCCTCCCCCGGACACAGACGAGGGGGGCGCCCTTCCTCCCCCGGACACAGACGAGGGGGGCGCCCTTCCTCCCCCGGACACAGACGAGGGGGGCGCCCTTCCTCCCCCGGACACAGACGAGGGGGGCGCCCTTCCTCCCCCGGACACAGACGAGGGGGGCGCCCTTCCTCCCCCGGACACAGACGAGGGGGGCGCCCTTCCTCCCCCGGACACAGACGAGGGGGGCGCCCTTCCTCCCCCGGACACAGACGAGGGGGGCGCCCTTCCTCCCCCGGACACAGACGAGGGGGGCGCCCTTCCTCCCCCGGACACAGACGAGGGGGGCGCCCTTCCTCCCCCGGACACAGACGAGGGGGGCGCCTTCCTCCCCCGGACACAGACGAGGGGGGCGCCCTTCCTCCCCCGGACACAGACGAGGGGGGCGCCCTTCCTCCCCCGGACACAGACGAGGGGGGCGCCCTTCCTCCCCCGGACACAGACGAGGGGGGCGCCCTTCCTCCCCCGGACACAGACGAGGGGGGCGCCCTTCCTCCCCCGGACACAGACGAGGGGGGGCGCCCTTCCTCCCCCGGACACAGACGAGGGGGGCGCCCTTCCTCCCCCGGACACAGACGAGGGGGGCGCCCTTCCTCCCCCGGACACAGACGAGGGGGGCGCCCTTCCTCCCCCGGACACAGACGAGGGGGGCGCCCTTCCTCCCCCGGACACAGACGAGGGGGGCGCCCTTCCTCCCCGGACACAGACGAGGGGGGCGCCCTTCCTCCCCCGGACACAGACGAGGGGGGCGCCCTTCCTCCCCCGGACACAGACGAGGGGGGCGCCCTTCCTCCCCCGGACACAGACGAGGGGGGCGCCCTTCCTCCCCCGGACACAGACGAGGGGGGCGCCCTTCCTCCCCCGGACACAGACGAGGGGGGCGCCCTTCCTCCCCCGGACACAGACGAGGGGGGCGCCCTTCCTCCCCCGGACACAGACGAGGGGGGCGCCCTTCCTCCCCCGGACACAGACGAGGGGGGCGCCCTTCCTCCCCCGGACACAGACGAGGGGGGCGCCCTTCCTCCCCCGGACACAGACGAGGGGGGCGCCCTTCCTCCCCCGGACACAGACGAGGGGGGCGCCCTTCCTCCCCCGGACACAGACGAGGGGGGCGCCCTTCCTCCCCCGGACACAGACGAGGGGGGCGCCCTTCCTCCCCCGGACACAGACGAGGGGGGGCGCCCTTCCTCCCCCGGACACAGACGAGGGGGGCGCCCTTCCTCCCCCGGACACAGACGAGGGGGGCGCCCTTCCTCCCCCGGACACAGACGAGGGGGGCGCCCTTCCTCCCCCGGACACAGACGAGGGGGGCGCCCTTCCTCCCCCGGACACAGACGAGGGGGGCGCCCTTCCTCCCCCGGACACAGACGAGGGGGGCGCCCTTCCTCCCCCGGACACAGACGAGGGGGGCGCCCTTCCTCCCCCGGACACAGACGAGGGGGGCGCCCTTCCTCCCCCGGACACAGACGAGGGGGGCGCCCTTCCTCCCCCGGACACAGACGAGGGGGGCGCCCTTCCTCCCCGGACACAGACGAGGGGGGCGCCCTTCCTCCCCCGGACACAGACGAGGGGGGCGCCCTTCCTCCCCCGGACACAGACGAGGGGGGCGCCCTTCCTCCCCCGGACACAGACGAGGGGGGCGCCCTTCCTCCCCCGGACACAGACGAGGGGGGGCGCCCTTCCTCCCCCGGACACAGACGAGGGGGGCGCCCTTCCTCCCCCGGACACAGACGAGGGGGGCGCCCTTCCTCCCCCGGACACAGACGAGGGGGGCGCCCTTCCTCCCCCGGACACAGACGAGGGGGGCGCCCTTCCTCCCCCGGACACAGACGAGGGGGGCGCCCTTCCTCCCCCGGACACAGACGAGGGGGGCGCCCTTCCTCCCCCGGACACAGACGAGGGGGGCGCCCTTCCTCCCCCGGACACAGACGAGGGGGGCGCCCTTCCTCCCCCGGACACAGACGAGGGGGGCGCCCTTCCTCCCCCGGACACAGACGAGGGGGGCGCCCTTCCTCCCCCGGACACAGACGAGGGGGGCGCCCTTCCTCCCCCGGACACAGACGAGGGGGGCGCCCTTCCTCCCCCGGACACAGACGAGGGGGGCGCCCTTCCTCCCCCGGACACAGACGAGGGGGGCGCCCTTCTCCCCCGGACACAGACGAGGGGGGCGCCCTTCCTCCCCCGGACACAGACGAGGGGGGCGCCCTTCCTCCCCCGGACACAGACGAGGGGGGCGCCCTTCCTCCCCCGGACACAGACGAGGGGGGCGCCCTTCCTCCCCCGGACACAGACGAGGGGGGCACCGGACACGAGGGGGGCGCCCTTCCTCCCCGGACACAGACGAGGGGGGGCGCCCTTCCTCCCCCGGACACAGACGAGGGGGGCGCCCTTCCTCCCCCGGACACAGACGAGGGGGGCGCCCTTCCTCCCCCGGACACAGACGAGGGGGGCGCCCTTCCTCCCCCGGACACAGACGAGGGGGGCGCCCTTCCTCCCCCGGACACAGACGAGGGGGGCGCCCTTCCTCCCCGGACACAGACGAGGGGGGCGCCCTTCCTCCCCCGGACACAGACGAGGGGGGCGCCCTTCCTCCCCCCGGACACAGACGAGGGGGGCGCCCTTCCTCCCCCCGGACACAGACGAGGGGGGCGCCCTTCCTCCCCCGGACACAGACGAGGGGGGCGCCCTTCCTCCCCCGGACACAGACGAGGGGGGCGCCCTTCCTCCCCCGGACACAGACGAGGGGGGCGCCCTTCCTCCCCCGGACACAGACGAGGGGGGCGCCCTTCCTCCCCCGGACACAGACGAGGGGGGCGCCCTTCCTCCCCCGGACACAGACGAGGGGGGGCGCCCTTCCTCCCCCGGACACAGACGAGGGGGGCGCCCTTCCTCCCCCGGACACAGACGAGGGGGGCGCCCTTCCTCCCCCGGACACAGACGAGGGGGGCGCCCTTCCTCCCCCGGACACAGACGAGGGGGGCGCCCTTCCTCCCCCCGGACACAGACGAGGGGGGCGCCCTTCCTCCCCCCGGACACAGACGAGGGGGGCGCCCTTCCTCCCCCGGACACAGACGAGGGGGGCGCCCTTCCTCCCCCGGACACAGACGAGGGGGGCGCCCTTCCTCCCCCGGACACAGACGAGGGGGGCGCCCTTCCTCCCCCGGACACAGACGAGGGGGGCGCCCTTCCTCCCCCGGACACAGACGAGGGGGGCGCCCTTCCTCCCCCGGACACAGACGAGGGGGGCGCCCTTCCTCCCCCGGACACAGACGAGGGGGGGCGCCCTTCCTCCCCCGGACACAGACGAGGGGGGCGCCCTTCCTCCCCCGGACACAGACGAGGGGGGCGCCCTTCCTCCCCCGGACACAGACGAGGGGGGGCGCCCTTCCTCCCCCGGACACAGACGAGGGGGGCGCCCTTCCTCCCCCGGACACAGACGAGGGGGGGCGCCCTTCCTCCCCCGGACACAGACGAGGGGGGCGCCCTTCCTCCCCCGGACACAGACGAGGGGGGCGCCCTTCCTCCCCCGGACACAGACGAGGGGGGCGCCCTTCCTCCCCCGGACACAGACGAGGGGGGCGCCCTTCCTCCCCCGGACACAGACGAGGGGGGCGCCCTTCCTCCCCCGGACACAGACGAGGGGGGGCGCCCTTCCTCCCCCGGACACAGACGAGGGGGGCGCCCTTCCTCCCCCGGACACAGACGAGGGGGGCGCCCTTCCTCCCCCGGACACAGACGAGGGGGGCGCCCTTCCTCCCCCGGACACAGACGAGGGGGGCGCCCTTCCTCCCCCGGACACAGACGAGGGGGGCGCCCTTCCTCCCCCGGACACAGACGAGGGGGGCGCCCTTCTCCCCCGGACACAGACGAGGGGGGCGCCCTTCCTCCCCCGGACACAGACGAGGGGGGCGCCCTTCCTCCCCCGGACACAGACGAGGGGGGCGCCCTTCCTCCCCCGGACACAGACGAGGGGGGCGCCCTTCCTCCCCCGGACACAGACGAGGGGGGCGCCCTTCCTCCCCCGGACACAGACGAGGGGGGCGCCCTTCCTCCCCCGGACACAGACGAGGGGGGCGCCCCTTCCTCCCCCCGGACACAGACGAGGGGGGCGCCCTTCCTCCCCCCGGACACAGACGAGGGGGGCGCCCTTCCTCCCCCGGACACAGACGAGGGGGGCGCCCTTCCTCCCCCCGGACACAGACGAGGGGGGCGCCCTTCCTCCCCCCGGGACACAGACGAGGGGGGCGCCCTTCCTCCCCCGGACACAGACGAGGGGGGCGCCCTTCCTCCCCCGGACACAGACGAGGGGGGCGCCCTTCCTCCCCCGGACACAGACGAGGGGGGCGCCCTTCCTCCCCCGGACACAGACGAGGGGGGCGCCCTTCCTCCCCCGGACACAGACGAGGGGGGCGCCCTTCCTCCCCCGGACACAGACGAGGGGGGCGCCCTTCCTCCCCCCGGACACAGACGAGGGGGGCGCCCTTCCTCCCCCGGACACAGACGAGGGGGGCGCCCTTCCTCCCCCGGACACAGACGAGGGGGGCGCCCTTCCTCCCCCGGACACAGACGAGGGGGGCGCCCTTCCTCCCCCGGACACAGACGAGGGGGGCGCCCTTCCTCCCCCGGACACAGACGAGGGGGGCGCCCTTCCTCCCCCGGACACAGACGAGGGGGGCGCCCTTCCTCCCCGGACACAGACGAGGGGGGCGCCCTTCCTCCCCCGGACACAGACGAGGGGGGCGCCCTTCCTCCCCCGGACACAGACGAGGGGGGCGCCCTTCCTCCCCCGGACACAGACGAGGGGGGGCGCCCTTCCTCCCCCGGACACAGACGAGGGGGGCGCCCTTCCTCCCCCGGACACAGACGAGGGGGGCGCCCTTCCTCCCCCGGACACAGACGAGGGGGGCGCCCTTCCTCCCCCGGACACAGACGAGGGGGGCGCCCTTCCTCCCCCGGACACAGACGAGGGGGGCGCCCTTCCTCCCCCCGGACACAGACGAGGGGGGCGCCCTTCCTCCCCCGGACACAGACGAGGGGGGCGCCCTTCCTCCCCCGGACACAGACGAGGGGGGCGCCCTTCCTCCCCCGGACACAGACGAGGGGGGCGCCCTTCCTCCCCCGGACACAGACGAGGGGGGCGCCCTTCCTCCCCCGGACACAGACGAGGGGGGCGCCCTTCCTCCCCCGGACACAGACGAGGGGGGCGCCCTTCCTCCCCCGGACACAGACGAGGGGGGCGCCCTTCCTCCCCCGGACACAGACGAGGGGGGCGCCCTTCCTCCCCGGACACAGACGAGGGGGGCGCCCTTCCTCCCCCGGACACAGACGAGGGGGGCGCCCTTCCTCCCCCGGACACAGACGAGGGGGGCGCCCTTCCTCCCCCGGACACAGACGAGGGGGGCGCCCTTCCTCCCCCGGACACAGACGAGGGGGGCGCCCTTCCTCCCCCCGGACACAGACGAGGGGGGCGCCCTTCCTCCCCCGGACACAGACGAGGGGGGCGCCCTTCCTCCCCCGGACACAGACGAGGGGGGCGCCCTTCCTCCCCCGGACACAGACGAGGGGGGGCGCCCTTCCTCCCCCGGACACAGACGAGGGGGGCGCCCTTCCTCCCCCGGACACAGACGAGGGGGGCGCCCTTCCTCCCCCGGACACAGACGAGGGGGGCGCCCTTCCTCCCCCGGACACAGACGAGGGGGGCGCCCTTCCTCCCCCGGACACAGACGAGGGGGGCGCCCTTCCTCCCCCGGACACAGACGAGGGGGGCGCCCTTCCTCCCCCGGACACAGACGAGGGGGGCGCCCTTCCTCCCCCGGACACAGACGAGGGGGGCGCCCTTCCTCCCCCGGACACAGACGAGGGGGGCGCCCTTCCTCCCCCGGACACAGACGAGGGGGGCGCCCTTCCTCCCCCGGACACAGACGAGGGGGGCGCCCTTCCTCCCCCGGACACAGACGAGGGGGGCGCCCTTCCTCCCCCGGACACAGACGAGGGGGGCGCCCTTCCTCCCCCGGACACAGACGAGGGGGGGCGCCCTTCCTCCCCCGGACACAGACGAGGGGGGCGCCCTTCCTCCCCCGGACACAGACGAGGGGGGCGCCCTTCCTCCCCCGGACACAGACGAGGGGGGCGCCCTTCCTCCCCCGGACACAGACGAGGGGGGCGCCCTTCCTCCCCCGGACACAGACGAGGGGGGCGCCCTTCCTCCCCCGGACACAGACGAGGGGGGCGCCCTTCCTCCCCCGGACACAGACGAGGGGGGCGCCCTTCCTCCCCCGGACACAGACGAGGGGGGGCGCCCTTCCTCCCCCGGACACAGACGAGGGGGGCGCCCCTTCCTCCCCCGGACACAGACGAGGGGGGCGCCCTTCCTCCCCCGGACACAGACGAGGGGGGCGCCCTTCCTCCCCCGGACACAGACGAGGGGGGCGCCCTTCCTCCCCCGGACACAGACGAGGGGGGCGCCCTTCCTCCCCGGACACAGACGAGGGGGGGCGCCCTTCCTCCCCCGGACACAGACGAGGGGGGCGCCCTTCCTCCCCCGGACACAGACGAGGGGGGCGCCCTTCCTCCCCCGGACACAGACGAGGGGGGCGCCCTTCCTCCCCCGGACACAGACGAGGGGGGCGCCCTTCCTCCCCCGGACACAGACGAGGGGGGCGCCCTTCCTCCCCCGGACACAGACGAGGGGGGCGCCCTTCCTCCCCCGGACACAGACGAGGGGGGCGCCCTTCCTCCCCCGGACACAGACGAGGGGGGCGCCCTTCCTCCCCCGGACACAGACGAGGGGGGCGCCCTTCCTCCCCCGGACACAGACGAGGGGGGCGCCCTTCCTCCCCCGGACACAGACGAGGGGGGCGCCCTTCCTCCCCCGGACACAGACGAGGGGGGCGCCCTTCCTCCCCCGGACACAGACGAGGGGGGCGCCCTTCCTCCCCCGGACACCGACGAGGGGGGCGCCATAACCACCTCCTACTAAACAGAGGTGCTATGCAAAAAAAAATTCTACCCCCAGTGACGACTAAGCTTAGGCATTGTTTACTCCCACTGTTTTATTCACAGTCTGCCGCCCTAAATTCTGAAGGACCATAAACTGGCCCTTTATTTAGAACGTTTGACCCCCTGCCCTAAAGAAATGCTTGACCGTATTTTCAGGTCTCGGGGAATCTTTTATAATCATTTTATAAGGGGTGAATGAGAAAAATGCCCCTTACATTGGTGGCCAGTGGGAAGAAAGCCCTCCCTTACAGTGGTGGTCAAAATGCAATTTATGATGGATACGCTCCACCATCTGGGACTGGGACCCAAAATCAGACATTGGGTACAAAATCTGTACAATAGACCTTTTGGCAATGGTTAAGGTCAACGGAGGGATGTCATTGCCCTTTGAAATGCACAATGGGACAAGGCAGGGGTGCCCGCTCTCGCCACTCCTATACACACTAACACTGGAACCCTTCCTCTTGCGACGTTGCAGAATAATCGGAGTATAGAGGGGGCGACAGTGGGCGAGGAGGAACACAAGGTGGCGGCATATGCCGATGATGTTCTAATATACATAACTAATCCAAGGGTGACCTTGCCAAATGTAATCATGGAAATAAAAAAGTACGGAGAACTTTCGAACTTTAAAATAAATCCTATAAAAACAGAGATCTTAAACATAGAAGTGGGGAAAAAAGAAGAACTTGAGTTGCAAAAAGAATTTCCATTCGCGTGGGTGAGAGGAGAGTTGCCCTACTTGGGAGTTAAATTAACAGCTACAGTGGAGAGCCTATACCTGGCAAACTATATTCCTTTATTGAACGAGATCAAAACAGAACAAAAGAAGAATACAATGAGATCGCTGTCATGGTTAGGAAGGATAAATCTGTTTTAAGATGGCTATCCTCCCAAAAATAACCTATAAATTTCAGATGTTACCTATAGATATACCATAGAGTTTTTTTAAGATCATAAAAACAATGTTGATAAAATACATATGGCAAAATAAAAAGCAGAGACTGAAATAAGCAATTATAACCAGGGAAAAAAAAAACACGGAGGATTATCTGTACCAGATATAAATACCGTATATACTCGAATATAAGCTGACCCGAATATAAGCCGAGGCACTTAATTTTACCACAAAAAACTGGGAAAACGTATTGACTCGAGTATAAGCCTAGGGTGTCCATCTGCATGCCTCACTGTGCCTCAGTTTGCTTCACTGTGTTCATGTGCCCATGCCTCACTGTGCCCATGCTTCGACTGACGTTTAACATGGGAGTCTATGGAAGGGGTGCCCGACTTTGAAAAATCGGTGCTCCCTGGCAGTAGGTCCCCCAGACAAAAAACTTTGCACACTTGTAGAGGAGAAAAGGGGCTACACGTGTGCCAAGTTCTGGGTCCAGGGGACCTACAACTGGCCAGTACCAGGTCCCCAAAGTCACCAGAGAAATGAGCGTTTAACATGGGAGTCTATGGAAGGGGTGCCCGGATTTGAAAAATCGGTGCTCCCCGGTCGTAGGTCCCCCAACAACAAACTTTGCACACAGAGGAAGGATGGGGCTACATGTCTGCCAAGTTTGGGGTCCAGGGTACCTACGGTCGGCCAGTACCAGGTCCCCAAAGTCCGGGAGATCAGGCGCAAAAAGGTGACTCAAGTATAAGCCGAGGGGCGCATTTTCAGCACAAAAAATATGCTGAAAAACTCGACTTATACTCGAGTATATACGGTAAGCAATTATAACAAGGGGAAAAAAAACACGGAGGATTATCTGTACCAGATATAAATAGATATACGGCCACGATCATTGCACGAATGGTGGAAAGGGGAAATAAAGAAAAAGATAAAAAATGGGTCCGGATTGAAAATTCTATAAGTAAAACCGCACTTCACAAAAACACATGGATACCACGAAAACACAGAATGTTGGACTCGGACACTCACGAATGAACTAAAAACGTATTTAAAATATGGGACTCAATCTACAGACAGAACAAATGGACTTCTAATTCACCTTTTAATTACACTTACGGAAACCAATTGTTTTATCCCGGGAAAAGGGACTTGGTTTGGGAAAAAAAATGGGGACAGCACAAATAAAAGGACATTACGGAACAGGGAAAGATTAAAAACATTACAGGATATAAAGAAACAAAATGGGTGGAATATCAACGAGTGGGAATATCTACAATTAAAACATCTGATAAATTCACTACCTCCACCTATCGGAGATGGAAAGAAATTAACAGCACTGGAAAAGTTATGTACCGTACAAACCACACTAAGACACGTGATTTTAAGAGTATATCGAATTCTGACAGACCTAGGAGTACAAGGAAATCCTTATTACATAGAAAATGGGAAAAAGAAATGAATACGAAATTGGAGGACCAACAAGTCGAAGGAATAATAGCAGCCGTACATAATAATGCAACTGATATGAATACAATCGAAATGAACTATAAATGTATTTCAAGATGGCACAGGACACCTGAAAAGATTCATAAATTTAATACAGATACATCCACACTGTGCTGGAGGGAATGCGGTCAGATCGGAACGACCACACATATATGGTGGGACTGTCCAAAGGTAAAGGACTATTGGCAGGAAATTCAGGAATATATAGAAGCAATAACAGGAGAAAGGGTACCTAATAGCATACAGGTCTGTCTTCTCCATGATCCAAAAGATCCAAATAAAAGCTACAGGAAAACACTAATCCCAACATTGATAAATGGGATAAAGGCAGCAGTAATGCAGCAGGGTAAGCAGCATAATTGCAACAAGGGAAGGGGTGGGAATTGACATCAGTTCCCAACACGGTAATGTCAGGAAGCAGCATGTTGGTAAAGTTCCCAACGCGGTAATGTTGGGTAAACAATATTCGGAAATTAAAATTGAAGGGTCCACCATAGTTCATGATTGGGTAAACATTTTGGAACATATTATCTGCATGGTCTAAAATCTTGCTGATCCCTGGAAATTGGGCTAAAAAGCACATAACATGGTAAGCGTATAAAAGAATACACAACGTCTGGTAGCTTGACGCGTTTTCGCGGCTTATAGCCGCTCTTCAGGAGCAGACATATGATGTTTCTGCAATGAGAAGGTAGATAGCTAAGTGAACTAGCTTGCATCAATATAAGGATGCAGAGGAGGGGTGCAGGGTAGCACCCATGCCTCTAATGAGAAGGCATCACTTACATTTAGTGTGCACTAGATGGCACAGTGGCAGAGATCATGATCCACCCAAAAAATCCAGTGACGGGAGCTGAGGGGGCATGTTCGGCGGCGGCGCCCGCCACGGCCAGCACCCCAGGCAGATCCGGGTGCAGCGAGTCCTCCTGGTGTGAGCAAGGAAATAGTGAGTGACTATGAGTGAAACTAGATTGGGTGGAAGGGAGTGAGCAGATTGAAATCAGGAATGTGGGGGTGAAGAGAGGAAAATTTTAAGTAGATGGAAACTGATGAAAAATGAAATGCTGGGTGTGCAACAGTGTAAAGGGATAGTGGAGTGATGGAAAGAAGGGTGTGCGGGTGGGGAACCATGGGAAGGGTCCGACCCGACATACCGTATTGCTAAGGAATGGAGGTGAAGGGGGAGAGAGGTGGGGAGAAGTGAGCAGTTGGAACACGGGTACCTGATACTGGAGAAGGAGGGAAATTCAGTCCATGGAGGGATGTGAAGGCAGTGTGCAGGAGGGCTTGGGACAGTCCAGACCCGACCCGGGGAGCCGCCCATAAAAGGACGCCTTCTCCGGCCAAACCCCCAATGTCACAAGCACAGACGGGGGGGGGGGCTGGGGAGTCGATGCTCCGGTGATGGTTGGCCTGGCGGTCAGCTCCAGACACCCCCACCCGGACACCGTGAGATGGAAAAGCCTAGTAAATGCCGCAAAAGGACTGATACCAAAAAATTGGTTAAGTACAAGAAAACCAGATCTAAAAGAATGGTTTGAAAGAGTTGAATACTTTAACAAAATGGAATATCTATGCAGCAGCGATACTGTGCAACTTGACAAATTACAGTAGGAGCTGGGGGCAGTGGAAAGACTTTAAATCTTCAGAGAAATATCTGGAAAAAATGATAGAGGACAACAGAGAATGAAATAAGACGGAAAGGAGAGAACAAACCATTTGGGAGGGGGGGGGGGTTGGGGGAGAATACGGTTTAAAATTTAATATTAATTGGTAAAAAGGAAAAAAATATTCAAGTAAAAATTTAAAGACCTAAAAACAGTAAACTGACAAGTAAATTAAACCGTTATCTGGAAAACCACAAATGATGCAAAACTGAAGCGGAGACATTAATGAATAAAATCATGAGCAAGTCTCTTGTTATGGTTGAGTCTGAAGTGGAAAAAAAAAATGCCACCCTTGTAGCTAAAAAGATTGATGTCATGTCAGTGACTTGTCCAGTGGCATCGGCCCCCAGAGCTATGCATCAACTATTAAATGAGAGGTCAAACAGCCACAGCTCAAGGAACCGGTTCCATGGAACCCTAGCTGAGAATGGCTGGTCTAGTCTATAGCCTGGAGTGAAGCTGACCACTTAACAATCTGACTGTACTATCTGCTAAATGTTGATTCGCTGGTGCTGTCTACTTTTCGTCTTAAGCATTTTCCAACCTCAGTATGTAAAGCTAAAACTTTGTTAGTAAAATATAAGCTAGCAGGTGTACTATCTGTTAATTTTTCTATGTTGGAGACACAAGAAGTGTGAGGAAATGGTTAGCCTGGATCAAATGTCCCCATTAGAAGAATTGCCTTTACCTCTTGCTCTGGTGTAGCAGTACTCTAGTATAGGGGAGAATTTTTAAATCCAATTTGGTATGACAAAAGCAGCTCTCTAAATCCTGATGGGACCCAAATGTGGCTCTGAAGACCAAAGTTGCTAAAAGGAAAGTAGGAAGAGTTGACAGACCAGATAAAATCTTGCAGTGGGCCATAGTTTGGAGGTCCCTAATTTACCGGACAGGAAGTGAAGGTAAAATGAATCAGTAGGATACAGATAGAAAAAAAAAAAAAACTGACAGTTTAACTATTCCTTATTCTATACAAAATGTAAAAAAAGCTTTTGAATTTAGTTTTGTATTTAACGTGAGATCAGTATGGTGACATGTTCTTATCTGACTACAAAATTTGTTTCTATTTGAGGATTCGTTTATCCGGGCTGAGCATCACAAGGACGCCGCTAAGCCTTGGCCGCTATAAAATGATCTCACATGACCGGGATGCTGGAAATGAAGAAAACACGCACAGGTAAATGTCAGATTTACAGGCACCTATTCGTAAACTACCAAGGTGGAGGTCCTGGTGAGATGGGCCAAGAGAAACCATAATATCACTGCATTCTAGTTATTTCTTATATCTCCTCTAAAGTACATAAATTAAGAGTGCTGCTGATTCTAATATCCTTATGAAAATGCTATTTGTCTGGCTGTTGTGCTTTTCCATTGTTTTAGCAGTGTGAGCCACTGATATAGCGTTATATCCAATGGATGTGCTGCGCTGCTAAAAAAAAAAACCTATAAAGTGACCTAAAAAAAGATTACCAATAAACTAAACGTAAAACCCTTGATGAAGTAACGTCATGTGTGACGCAACGCAATGGACGGAGCTGGCTGACATCATCATGTACCGGAACTGGAGCGCCGATAGTGACTTTCGATATCCTGATGCTTTTATTGCTTTTGATTTCATGTGAATGTATTAACTTCAATTAATGGGTTTTCTGAAAGTAGGTGGGATATATTGGGAAGCAAGTTGTTCCTGAAGTTGATGTGTTAAAAAGCAGAATAAATTGGGCAAGCATAAGGATTTGAGCGAATTTGACCAGGACCAAATTGTAATAACTAGAAGCCTGGGTCAGAGCATCTGCAAAACGGCAGCTCTTGTGGGATGTTCCTGGTCTGCAGTGGTCAGGACCAACCAAAAGTGGTCCAAGGAAGGAAAACCGTGCACCTGGTGAAAGTGTCATGGGCGGCCAAGGCTTGTGGATGCATGTGGGGAGTGAAGGCTGTCGTTTGATCCAATAGAAGAGCTCTTGTAGCTCACATTGCTGAAAAAGTTAATGCCGGTTCCCATAGAAAGGTGTCAGAACACAGTGTGTCGTAAGTTGGTGGTGTATGGGGCTGCGTACCTGCAGGCCGGTCAGGTTGTCCATGCTGACCCATGTTCACAGCCAAAAGTGCCTACAATGGACAGGTGAGTATCAGAACTGGACCCCAAAGCAATGGAGAAGAAGGTGGCCTGGTCTGGTGAATCACGTTTCCTTTTACATCATGTGGATGGCTGAGTGCGCAGACCAAGTCCCGGAACGATAAAGACCTCCCAGCTGTAGCGCAGGCAGCCAGACAGAGGGTCCATGACCTCTGCCCCACAACTGCCGATGGCAACTATTCCCTGCGGCCAAGAATGGAGATTATGTGGACCAACTATATGGGTTCACTCTACCCGACTAACACATGTCCAGACCAGTTGAAGGTTTGGGACCTGGTTACTTTTGAAGGTGGAGAAATGTGACAGACCCAACCAGGACAGGGGCTTTTGGGGGGGGGGGCTATGGGCTAGCTGCCTACTCACTGATTATGGCCCATGAAGGAGACCTGGGCTGTGGCACTGTTTCTGTGCATTCTGGTGGGCACGTCCTGGCTAATCAAGAATTATTGTGGACGTGTTTTTTAGCACTCAAACAAGAGAGGCAAGGTGGGAAATTCCTGTGACTACCAGCCAGACTGATAAGACTTGTCTAGGTGCCTAGCTTTTAATTAAAGGTTGCATTGTCATGTTTTTACTGGTTGTACGTCTTCTCTATGCTAATTTGGGGTTATAAAGTATGTGTCTGGGTTTTAATAAACCGTTATTCCTTTTGGTTTTTACCTCAACATCTTGTCTGTGTACAATGCTTGGGGTAAAGGGCTGGTATTGGCCATCGGTCTGCTGGAAGGGTTTGGAGGGCAGGAGAGCAAAGGGAGGAGAGAAGCGCCAAGCCAATCCTTTAAACAGCTTAGGAATTAATTCAGTATACAAGTATAAAACAACACTAAAAACTTGCGTGAAAAACGTTGGAGCACTTGCAGAGTGCTAGAGCGGGTGGGAGCTTCCACGTGCAGTGTCACAGGAGCACAGGAGGATCGCCGGGAAATCCGTTGAGGGATCCACGAGCACCGTGTGTTAGCCGCAGCTGGAGCCTCGGTAAGCCTTATGGAGACATCGGCTGTGTGTCTCTGGGTGGTGTGGTCCAAGGCTGTCAAACTGGGGACCTGCCCACACACTATCCGGCCAATCAGAACGTGTTTCGAAGGCACAGCCTCTCTTTCTTTATTATTATTACTATTACCGTATATACTCAAGTATAAGCTGACCCGAATATAAGCCGAGGCACCCAATTTTACCACAAAAAAAATGGGTAAACATATTGACTCAAGTATAAGCCTAGGGGGTGTCCATCTGCATGCCTCACTGTGCCCGTGCCTCACTGTGTCCATGACTAGACTTGCGTTTAACATGGGAGTCTATGGAAGGGGTGCCCGGCTTTGAAAAATCAGTGCTCCCTGGCCATGGGTCCCCTAGACAGAAAACTTCACACACTTGTAGAGGAGAACTGGGGCTACATATGTGTCAGGTTTCGGGTCCAGGAGACCTACAGCCGGCTGGTACCGGGTCCCAAAATTTACCGGAGAAATGACCGTTGAACATGGGAGTCTATTGAAGGGGTGCCCGGGTTTGAAAAATCGGTGCTCCCCGGCCGTAGGTCCCCTGGACAACAAACTTTGCACACTTGTAGAGGAAGAGTGGGGCTACTGTGCCAAGTTTGTGGTCCAGGAGACCTACGGACAGCCGGTATCTTGTCCTCAAATCCGGGAGATCAGGCGCAAAAAGTTGACTCGAGTATAAGCCGAGGTGGGCATTTTCAGCACAAAAAAGTGGTGAAAACTCGGCTTATACTCGAGTATATACGGTATTATTATTATTATTATTATTATTATTATACAGGATTTATATAGCGCCAACAGTTTGCGCAGCGCTTTATCAGCTCTTTGTCCTTTGGAGGGCAGGAGGCACTGTTTGGTGGAGGCACCAAGGCAGGGTGCCAGGCAGTCCGTCACACTCTCATCAATGCAAGATGAGGGTGTGCAGCATGGATTTAATGAGGGGCTTGGGGATAAATGAGTCAAATCAACCACAGACGTAAAATGGTGGTCCAACCTAAAAGCCCATCACTACACTACATTACACATGAACTGGTTCACCTGGAAAAAATAGTCATTCTGTTCGGCCAGTCTTGTGATTCCCCACATTACAGCTTCACTGCCCCCAAACTGACTTCTAATTCCTAATGTAGCTTTGATTCTTTCTGTGTATGCTGCCTTCTATAAAATAACTTCCTGTAAGCTGTCTAAACCCGCTCCCAGCAGCCCCCAATGCCTGGAACATGTTAGATTTGGCAGCATTATGCTGTGGATCCAGTAGTATAGTACAGAACCCACTGCTCTGCTGTATAGGGGATTGTGGAAAAATTATTATATAAAGATACAGTTCACATTTATCTATAAAAATAAAAATCTCCCCCCAATCCTCCTGTACTGCAACTGGACTATAGGAATCTTTTAGATATGGCCGGAGTTCTGTTTTAAGGAGCAACTCCAGTCAAAATGAATAGTCCTATTAAAGGACAAAGCAACAGAATCGGCTTTTGCTGCAATATTCCTAATCAGTCTAGAGCAGGGATATGCAATTAGCGGACCTCCAACTGTTGTAGAACTACAAGTCCCATGAGGCATAGCAAGACTCTGACAGCCACAAGCATGACACCCAGAGGCAGAGGCATGATGGGACTTGTAGTTTTGCAACAGCTGGAAGCCTGCTAATTGCCTATCCCTGGTCTAGAGATTTCCCCCGCAGTATTTTTTTTCTGCCACTAGATGTCCTCAGTCTTATGGGCAGTCTTAAACCCCCATTTTATCTGAGACCGGGTCGTCCTGGACCCTCCCCCAGCCTGTGACTGATGATGAAAGGAGAAGCAGTACAGCTTATCTCTGTTGCCATGCTCTCTTCTCCTATCAGCATGCTTCTTTTCAGCACATGGACTGATTAACTCATCATGCCTTTTGCGTTAAAAAAATACATTTAGGGCCAATTTACACTATTGTGCTGTGGTAATGCACAGCAGTGCACATTACATGCGTTACATTGCCTTTCATTTTGAATGGCGTCCCAGTACACTAAGGTAACGGACCTGTGTTAAAGTACCACACCCAAGGCTAGGACAAAGGGGTGGGCAGGATGGGAAGCCGCCAAGGGCGCAGCAATAGGTGGGAGCACCCCCTCACTGTACGCAAGCAACCAGCTTCGTTCTGTACAAAATGTAATATAATTATAACACCGCTCATTAATTAATTAAAGTTGCGCGTAGTTAGGCTTTTCCTCTTTGCACCCATTAAGTAGGGCCCAAAAGACAAGTGACCCATCTGCACCTGCTGTACTTACTCTTGTGTCTTCTGCTTTATCCCAGGTACAGTCTCCTTAGCAACACCAGGAAAACCTGGAGAGAGGATGGAATGAACTCCTTGGACTTTACCCTGCTTTCCAGGGAACAAACCGCACTTTATACCAACATTACGGTGGACATTGGTGAAGCTCCGTCCACCCCGACTGAACCCAGCAAGTGGAGGTTCTTTTGATGGTTACAGAAAACCTTACTGGCAATTTCCGTGATGTACTATTGGGATGTCTTCAATGTAAAACTGGACTGATATTTAAAGAGGAACCTGTTGAGGTGTGCAATGTTCTTTTCAACTACCAGTACTGCCAGGGGGCAGGCTCCTCAGGGTGTCCGAAAAGGTACTTTCATGAACTTATTGTGAGCACTTTTGGAGCCTCTACCTTGCAGATGCTGCTGTGGCCACCTATCATGGGAGGAAGATTTCCAGGTGACTGCTTCTCCCAAGAGTGGTCTACCACAGTTTGGTTTGGGGCCCACTGACTTGACATCGTCGCCTACTTTTTATAAGTAGGTTTGGTTTAAAAAAATTATCTTGCAAACCACAACAGGCTTGCTTAAAGAGCATCTCTTCTTGACAAATGTGACCATTGCGGTTAAAGTGAACCTGACCTGACCTCTAAGAGAACATCAGTGCTGAAGTGGTGCCCAAGTGACCCAGTGATGGTCTTCAAATAGAACCCTATGGAGACTCTTGTATTTAAGGCCAAGGCTGTGTATGGGGCCTCAACTTATCCCCCAAGTCCAACTCCTTATGGTGCTAAGCCCCACCCATTATCCAACTGTGACATGCCAGAACACCAGTTAGCAGTAGAGGCTTTGACATTTGACTGACGAGGGACTGGGCTTGGCGTCAGGAAGGGGTGTGCCTTAATCTCAACTTGGGCACAGGTCAAGACCCCACATATAGCCAGGGCTTGGAATCCATGTGGTTTTACAGACATTGATGTAAAGCAGGGGGGTACAGCCGGTCCTCCTGTACCAGACCTGAGCCCTAGCGGTCCTCTTGTACCAGACCTGAGCCCTAGCGGTCCTCTTGTACCAGACCTGAGCCCTAGCGGTCCTCTTGTACCAGACCTGAGCCCTAGCTGTCCTCTTGTACCAGACCTGAGCCCTAGCGGTCCTCTTGTACCAGACCTGAGCCCTAGCGGTCCTCTTGTACCAGACCTGAGCCCTAGCGGTCCTCCTGTACCAGACCTGAGCCCTAGCGGTCCTCCTGTACCAGACCTGAGCCCTAGCGGTCCTCCTGTACCAGACCTGAGCCCTAGCGGTCCTCCTGTACCAGACCTGAGCCCTAGCGGTCCTCCTGTACCAGACCTGAGCCCCAGCGGTCCTCCTGTACCAGACCTGAGCCCTAGCGGTCCTCCTGTACCAGACCTGAGCCCTAGCGGTCCTCCTGTACCAGACCTGAGCCCTAGCGGTCCTCCTGTACCAGACCTGAGCCCTAGCGGTCCTCCTGTACCAGACCTGAGCCCTAGCGGTCCTCCTGTACCAGACCTGAGCCCTAGCGGTCCTCCTGTACCAGACCTGAGCCCTAGCGGTCCTCCTGTACCAGACCTGAGCCCTAGCGGTCCTCCTGTACCAGACCTGAGCCCTAGCGGTCCTCCTGTACCAGACCTGAGCCCTAGCGGTCCTCCTGTACCAGACCTGAGCCCTAGCGGTCCTCCAGTACCAGACCTGAGCCCTAGCGGTCCTCCAGTACCAGACCTGAGCCCTAGCGGTCCTCCTGTACCAGACCTGAGCCCTAGCGGTCCTCCTGTACCAGACCTGAGCCCTAGCGGTCCTCCTGTACCAGACCTGAGCCCTAGCGGTCCTCCTGTACCAGACCTGAGCCCTAGCGGTCCTCCTGTACCAGACCTGAGCCCTAGCGGGGTCAACATGGAAGGCCTGGGGCAGCTGGGTCTTCCTGTGCCTTCCTCCACCCAGTCTCGCCACAGTGCTGCAACTGCAGTGTTCCAAGCACAGTAGTCTGGGAGTTACCAGTAATGTCCCAACCCCTTTCCAGCTGCCCACACTCATGCCATTACCCCGAAGCTGGGCGCATGGCACAGTGACCATGAGAAGCTGCAGTAAAATGTATGATTGGTGAGATTTACTTTGTGGCTCTGCTGCTCCCTATGCACCTTGCAGTTCACAGATTCCTGGGATCAGTCGTCATCAGGGAAAGGGTTATTGTTAAAGCAACTTGTTTCTCCTCTACTGTCACTTGTGCTATTGTGTCCTACAACAGTCCGTGAACAAAAATAAAGCTGCTGGTGCTCAGTCTGCTGTGAGCGGCTTCTGCCAAGGCTTTACAGCAGGGGTCTCAAACTGGTGGCCCTCCAGCTGTTGCAGAACTACAATTCCCATGAGGCGTTGCAAGGCTAAACAGTTACAAGCATGACTCCCGTAGGCAGAGGCATGATGGGACTTGTAGTTCCGCAACAGCTGGAGGGCTGCAGGTTTGAGACCCCTGCTTTACAGTAAGGCATGTTTTGGAAGACAGAAAATACACCACTTGTGTGGGGTTACACTGGACAATACTTTCTCTAATAAATGGTTCTGAGCCATGCACTGTGTACGTTGCATACACTCGAACCCTACACTTTTTACATTACACACACCTGACCCCTGCACCGTGTACATTACACACACACCTGACCCCTGCTCTATGTACATTACATACTCCGGACCCCTGCTCTATGTACAATACACATACCTGACTCCTGCACTCTGTGACAAGGGGTGGGGGACAGGAGAAATGTCAGCAGTAGAGAGGAGAGAGCCAGGAGGAGGTGCAGACTCTGCTCTCACCCATCCTGTCAGTGGAGCGCTCCTCCATACAGTGGATTACACGGGATCGCTCTTGGCTCGAACAGTACACGGCTTAATTGCCCGTCCCCTACCCACATTTCCAGGAGTTAAGCAGTCATTGGAGGAGAAAGGGGGTGGGTAATCAAGCCGTGTACCGTCCAATGTTAGATTTGTGCTAGTAGGTGTGAATGGGGGATTTGTGCTGGGAGGGGTCATTTGGAGGGGGTTGTGCTAAGAGGATAATTTGGGGACATTTTTACTAGGAGGGGGGATTTGGGGGGAGGATTTGTACTAGGTGGGAGGATTTCCACTAGAAGGGGGATTTGGGGAGGGGTATTTGTACGAGCAGGGGGGGATTTTGCGGGGAGGATTTGCATTTGGAGGATTTGGGGGAGGAATAATGCTAGGAGTGGGAATTTAAGGGAGGGGAATTGGGGGGGGTGATTTCTACTTAGAGGGGGATTTGTGCTTGGAGGGGAGATTGGGGGGGTGGATTGGGGGGGGTGATTAGGGTAGAGGATTTGTGCTAGAAGTGGGGGTTTGGGGGAGAGGATTTGTGCTGGGAGGGTGGATATATATACATTACGTTCTCCTGACCCCATGCACTACACATTACATTCTCCTGACCCCTGCACTCTGTAATGTACATAGTGCAGGAGTATGTCATGTACAGAGTGCAGGGGTCAATAGAATGTAATGTACATAGTGCATGAGTATGTAATGTACATTCTATTGACTCCTGCACTCTGTACATTACATTTGCCTTACTCCTGCACTCTGTACATTACATACTCCTGACCCTTGCACTGAGTGCAGGAGTCAGGCGAATGTAATGTACAGAGTGCAGGGGTCAAGAGAATGCAATGTACATTACATACTTCTGACTCCTGCACTATGTACATTACATACTTCTGACTCCTGCACTATGTAAATTACATTCTCCTGACCCCCTGCACTATGTACATTACATTCTCCTGACCCCTGCACTATGTACATTACATTCTCCTGACCCCTGCACTATGTACATTACATTCTCCTGACCCCTGCACCATGTACATTACATTCTCCTGACCCCTGCACCATGTACATTACATTCTCCTGACCCCTGCACCATGTACATTACATTCTCCTGACCCCTGCACTCTGTACATTACATTCTCCTTGCCCCTGCACTCTGTACATTACATTCTCCTTGCCCCTGCACTCTGTACATTACATTCTCCTTGCCCCTGCACTCTGTACATTACATTCTCCTGACCCCTGCACTCTGTACATTACATTCTCCTGACCCCTGCACTCTGTACATTACATACTCTTGACCCCCGCACTCTATGTAGGCTGACATTTTAAGGCTCTCCTACTATATGTGCAATTTTATCGCACTCAGCAGCAGCGTGCACAGCATGCCGCCTCATTTTTTTTTTTCTCTACGTGCCCAAGTAGGGGCCCCATCATTTCTAAAGTCAAGATTGATTTAAAGACTAATGCAAAACTTTCTTGGTATCGAAAGGTTCCTAAACTTCTGTTACTATTATTACATTAGGATAGTTTTTGGCCAGTTCAGGTTGATGTTAGGAAATGGAAGCTTTAGCTAGCGGTCACGTGTCGGCAGTATTATACCATGTTGTGCCTTTCGGTTTTAACCTTTGTCAAGAAGGGGGCGCCACTGGAGCAAGATGGCCAGTTGACTGAACCCTGGTATGCCTTTCAGAGACCAGTATTTTAGGGCCAGTGAAGTGACCCCCCCCCCCCCCCCAAGCCTTATAGATCATTTCAGACCGAAGGGCTTCCGCTGCAACCCCTCCAATGTGCCTCGGTGGCAGGACTGCCCTCTAGTGGCCGTTCTTCAGACTACAGAACTTCTCTCTTTGCAAATACAGCTTAAAGATACCCTGTCACCAACTTAAAAACTGCAGAAAAAAGCACAGAAAAAAAGTATTTTGTATTTTTAACACTTACTTGCAGTGTTTCCACACTTTCCACAAATGTATTCTTTATTCCCTTGCAATGTGCCTTTGAACTTGCTAGCAAATTTGACTTCAGGATAGGTCAGTTGCATAGCACAACAGCCCCCTCCCTCTTTATATGTCTTCACCCCCTCCTCTTCTGGGAGTGTCTAGTTACTGACTGTGCTGGCCCAGCTCCTCTGCCCCTCCCCATCCCACCTCCCTACATAACCTTGTAGCAAATTTGACTTCAAGAGGAGTCAGTTCCATAGCACAGCCCCCTCCCTCTTTTTGTATGTCATAGCCCTCACCTCTTAATAGGAGTGTCTAATTGCTGTCTGTGCTGGCCCAGCTCCTCCCCTTCCCATCTCCCTACATAAATATTTATGTAGCGGCTGGGAGAGGAGTGAAGGAAAACTCTATAGAGTGTGACTTGACTGACAGTTCTGAGTCTGCGGGCCTGCTGATATCACGATCCAAGATGGCGGCCCCCAAGCAGCAGTCTCATGGTTTTTGGATGTCTACACAAGGGGGGCTTCTACAGCTAAATAAAACACACAAAATAAATTAAATGCACATGTAACCTTTTAAAGGAATGCAGCAACGTCGATTGCGGCATGTTGTGTCAGATATGGCAAAATCCCGCTGTGCGATATTTGCATGAATGCCGCAATTTGTGTGACCTCCATATGAAAAGACTGTATATCGTTTGGGTGTATTATTGCACCAGCCAGTAGGGGGCGCAGACCTTCTTATAAACCATGGGCAAATCGACACAGCGGTAACTTTGATAAAATTTTCGACTTTACGGCAGTTTTGTAATTTCTTACTGTGTGTTGCCCATATTTTATCAGGCAACATTTTTTTTTTTTTTAGATTGAAGGAAACTTTTGCCCATTTTCAGAGGATTTCGATGTATGGGACCAGTTAGCAATTGTTTTTTTTTTTTGTTCTAAAAAACAAAACAAAAAACTAATTAAATGTATAGAAACACATTTTGGTTGTGCGCACCAAAAAAAAAAACAGCTGGCAAATTTTAAAGAATTGAGCAGACTTGATGCGTGTTGCAGGCAGCACCCAACACTGGGAGGGATGATCCTTTCAGCTAGGCTGGCTTTGTTGCCAGTGTGAGTTCCCTGTCTCTTCCTGTAGAGGGAGCAAGACACAGAAACGTCCAATTGGTGAATGAACACACCAGTGACAACAGTAGTTGGCAAAAGGTAATCATTTTCAAAGGGCGTACTTACTACTTTGTATGACTGTAGCATTGTGTGTGTGTGTGTATATGTGTGTGTGTATATATATATATATATATATATATATTATATATATATATATATACAGTATATATTACAACTAGTACAAATGCCTGAATTCGACTTGGCCTCCTGAAATCCTCTGTACAACAAAGCATACGACTTTGGGGGGGGGGGGGGGGTGCTATACTTGAGTCTGAACAATTATCCTGCATTCACAAGTGCTGACAGGAGTAGAGAGAGGACCTCATCAGACTGTTTCTGCTCCTTCACCGTCCAATCATAGTCTGGGAGGGCAGGGAGGGCAACCAGGCTGTTTTGTTTAACTGCAGCAAAGTAAAGTTGGGTCACTGAGCTAGCTGTGCTGTTTGGCTGAGATGTCTAAATCTCAGGACTGGATGGACGAATACTTTGGCAGGCGATATTTATTGTATTTCTGTGGCATATTACCTGGAGTTCTAATGTAAGTTCTGCGCATTCTCTACGCACGCACATTAAACCTCTCTGATCCTTTCCTATACAGTAAGCCTTAGTTCACACCGGAGCGACTTGTCATGCGATTTCAGGTTCCTGCACTATTTTCGGCGATTTCAGGTGCGACTTGCATAGACATCTGTGCTTGAAGCCCCGCAGATGTCTTCCAAGTTGCACCTGAAGTCGCGCCGACATGCAGCTTTGAAATCGTGCGATTTTCCGATGAAGTCGCACGTTTTTAAAGCCTCATTTAGTGTGAACGAGGGCTGAAGGTAACAATGTCCGATTGGGGGGGGGGGGGGCAATAAAAAATAAAAGTATTTTATTATTTATAAAATAATAAAGTATTTATTTTCTTAGGTCTTTTTTTTTTTTTTTTTTTTTTTTTTTTATATACTGTCAGATCATCTCTCCTGTCCGTCTATATGACGTAATCCTAAACAGAGTATTTCTACAAATGTAACATTGCTGTATGAAGTATTAATGACTTTCAGGGCATTATTTTTTTAAATAAATCTTTAGATGTCTTTTTACTGCAGAGTGATTCTATAATAGAGTGAATGACTGCTGTGATTTTATGACATTCGATTGTCAGAGATCAAATGTGAATATTTATTGTGTGATAATAAAAATGTAAAAAAAAAAAAATCTACCGTCTCCTTTTTGTTTTGTCTAAGGTCTATACGGAGATTGTATGTACAGGATTACTGAACAATTGCTGGATGTAATATGGGATCTGAGTTCCTGGGTGGTAATGATGAGCAGTTTTTAGTGGTCAGGGTGGCGGGGGATACTTCATGCACAACTGTCACAAAAACTGCAGCGCTTTAAAACTCGGACAGAAATCTTATTTTATTACTTATTATTTTATATCCGTGTAAATATTATTACATTCTTTATCTGTATAAATATTATTTGTATTTTGTATCAGTATATGTATTGTTTTATAATTAATTTAGATCAGTATAATTACTATTATATATTTTTTTTTTATATCAGTATAATTATTATATTCTTTATTATTTTTTATCAGTATAATTCTTATATGTATTAGTTTATATCCGTGTAATTACTGTTATATTCTTTATTAGTCTAGATCAGTATAATTATATTATTTATCATTATTTTATAGCAGTAAAATGTATTTATCATTCTATTAGTATAATTATTATGTTGTAGGTGAACTTTAAATGAAAAAAATAGTAGCACTCTGTTTCCAATGAAACAGTCCTAAAAATATTGTACAGATCAAATTATATATATTTGATTTGTACAATATTTTTAGGACTGATTCATTGGAAACAGAGCGCTACTATTTTTTTCACTTAAAGTTCGCCTACAATATTTCAATCGTTTAAGTAGCAGCTTTAGGTCATTCATTTCAGCCTGGGCGCGGTGGTGGTTTGGGAAGTTACTAGGGGGCGTGTATAACTTTTTTTTTTTTTTTTTTTTTTTTACCAAGTTTTATTTAAGTATAATTATTATATTCTTTATTCGTTTTATATCCGTATAATTATTGTTAGATTATTTATTATTTGTTTATCTCAGTATAACTATATTATTTATCATTATTTTATATCAGTATAATTATTGTTCCATTATTTATCATTTTATGTCAGTATAATTATTATTATATTATTTATCATTATTTTATATCTGTTTAATTATTGTTCTATTATTTATCATTATTTTAAATCCGTATAATTATTGTTTTATTATTAGTTTATATCAATATAATTATTGTTATATGTTTTATTATTAGTTTAGATCAGTATAATTATAATATTTTTCATTATTTTATATCCGTATAATATTATTTATCACTATTTTTTATCAGTATAATTATATTCTTATTATATGTGTGCGCACCTCACTAATGAAAAACGCCTGTCCGTGCTGCCACTTAATATTCAATAAACATGCAAATGAGGTGAAACAAATGTCAACGTAAAAAAGAGAGGGAGACAAATAAATAATTCCAAAGTAGCGCACTAAATTATTCAAAAAAACTCCTAAATATTAACATTGTGAAATGATCAACATAAAACACCCATACACAATGAAATGCGTCCATATGGCATATCCAAAAATGTACATGCTCCAACATATGCAAATCAATATGGTAATAAGTCCAACTCAAAGTGATGAAAAAATTGTGAAACAAAATCTCGTTGATTCACCAAAATCCTTCACCAAAGTGATGTGTGCCAATTCCACTTCTATAAGAATAAAGCTCACTAGATGCTGCTGCCATTCACTCTCGTGTCTGGCAAATATCGCCTTATTAGATGTTATTGAAGAGCCGTTTTTACACGCAAATCTCCATCTAGATTAATAAAGACACTCTCCACATGTGGGGATAGAAATTGAGAGAGAGCCTCCAATAGTGTAAAAACGCCGTTATTAAAAGCAATGCACTAACATCATAAAAGATTCAAAATTGCCTTGTTAAAATTCCAAACATGCCAGGTGACTCAGTGTTGCGATCTCCTCATTACTTCCTTCGTACACATGGAGTCACCATCTCAGCATTGCCGTGTAGCCACGTCCCGATGCGTTTCGTCACTTCTAACTTCATCACGGGGGATCCCCTATGACGAAGTCCGAAGTGACAACATTTTGAGATTTTGAATCTTTTATGATGCAAGTGCATTAATTTTAATAAACCGATTTACCTTAAGGTGTTTTTACACTATTGGGAGGCTCTGTCTCAATTTGTCTATCCCCACATGTGGAGAGTGTCTTTATTAACCTGGATGGAGATTGGCATGTAAAAGAGGCTCTTCAATAATAATTTTGGATATGCCATGTGGACGCATTTCATGGTGTGTGGGTGTTTTATGTTGATCATTTCACAATGTTAATATTTAGGAGTTTTTTAGATTAATTTTCGGTGCGCTACTGTGGAATTATTTGTCTCCCTCTCTTTTTTACATTGACATTTGTTTCACCTCATTTGCATTCCTTATTAGTTAAGATCAGTATAATTATTATTATTATTATTATTATAATATTTATTATTAGTTTGGATCGGTATTCATAACCTTTAGGCCTCTTTCACACGGGGCGGATCCGTGCAGATCCGCCCCGTGAAGCTCCGCTTGCTCAGCGGGGATCGCTCCGTTGATCCCCGCTGAGCCGACGGATGACTGGGCGGTCCCCGCACACTATGCAGGGACCGCCCTGTCAGAGCGCCGCTCTCCCCTATGGGGAATCGGATGACGACGGACCGTAGAGTCCGTTGTCATCCGAGCCGCTTCGCAGACGGAAGGAAAAATAGGGTTTTCCTCCGTCACACTTTTTCGGAGCGGAGCGGATGTCAGCGGACACGTGCCTCCATAGGGGTGCATGGAGGATCCGATTCAGGTCCGCCTAAAAAACTGACAGGCGGACCTGAACGGTGAAAGAGCCCTTATTCAGCTGTCTTTGTTCCAGTCACGTAACATCCTGCGGTCCTTTTCCGTTTCTGGAGGGGGGGGGGGGGAGAAATGTCCATGACTGCCAACAGGTTATCATAAAATAAACTTTAACCATTTCAGTACTGGGCACTTTTACGCCCTTCCTGCCCAAGCCATATTTCAGCGCTGTTGCAATTTAAATGACAATTGCGCGGTCATGCAACACTGTACCCAAATTCCATTTTTATTCATTCTCTTCACACAAATAGAGCTTTCTTTTGGTGGTATTTGATCACTAGACCTGTGCACTGCCGAAATAGAGCTTTCTTTTGGTGGTATTTGATCACTAGACATGTGCACTGCCGAAAAATTTGTATTTTTTTTTTCGTTTTTTTTGCTTTTTTTCGGAAATTCGAAAAATTCGTGTTTTTCTTTTGTTTTTTTTCGAAAAAACTAATAAAACAAAAACAATTTATTTTTTTAGAATTTCCAAAAAAAACAAAAACTAATTTCCGATTTTCGGAAATTCTAAAAATTCAACTTTCCAAATTTCCCATTTTCGGAAATTTGGATCTAAACAAATTGCACATGTCTATTAATCACTGCTGGGTTTTTTTGTTTTGATTTTTACAAAAAGACTGAAAATTTGGGGGGGGGGGGGGGTTTTCTTTCTGTCAGTAAATTTTGTAAAGAAGTAATTTTTTCTCATTCACTGATAGACTGCACTGATGAGGTTTCACTGATAGGCTGCACTGACTGGCATCACTAATGGGCACTGATTGGTACTAATGAGCACTGCTGGGGCTTTCTTGTAATCAGGGCATGGATGATCCGTGCCCTGATTACCTGTCCTGGTCTCCCCTGCAAGGAGATGCCGCTGATCGGCACTCCTCGCCACTCTGTCAGTGTGAGGCGGGGAGAGCCGATTAATGGCACTTCCGCATTTACATGTGACCAGCTGTAATTGCACACAGCCGATCACATGGTTAAAGAAATGCGTCATCGGCTCTTTACAGAGTTTGGGGTCACGATGCGAGAGTGGCCGTTCTGGGGTGCCATCATATGACATCCACCCAGAATGGAAGCCGCACCGTCCCCCCATCATTTTAATAGTGGGTGGGCGGCAAGCGGTTGAAGAACCCCTTTCCTCATGTGCTCACATGCTTGTAGGTCCAGCACACACCCACAGGTACTGCTGTGAATGTCCGAGTGAGAACAAGAATTCTAGTGCCAGAGCTCATGTTTAACTCTAAACTCTTAGCCTGTAAAAGTGTAAAGACTTTTAAAGTGTCGCCTATGGAGATTTTAAGATATCGTCGTTTGTTGCCCTTTCACAGGCGTGCAACATTTAAAATCTTGACACGTTTGTCTATCTACTCAACGCAACATCCATCTTTTACCCAAAAAATTGGGTATTTTGTGTTTTTTTTTTGTGCACTAAAATGCATTTAGGTGTATATATGTATATGTATGTGTGTGTATATATATATATATATATATATATATATATATATATATATATATATATATTATACATACATACACTACAGAAGCATATACAGTGTGTATGTGTACCTAAAAAGCCCCATAACTCTGTTATTGGCGTATACTTTGCATACTGTATGTGTTGGGACGTCGGCACCTTTATGCTGTAAACCAAACCGGGTGGAGTCTGCATGGCCTATGTAGGCTTTAACCACTTCAGCCCCGGACCATTTTGCTGGTCAAAGACCAGGCCACTTTTTGCGATTCGGCACTGCGTCGCTTTAACTGACAATTGTGCGGTCGTGTGACGTGTCTCCCAAACAAAATTGACATCCTTTTTTTCCCACAAACAGAGCTTTCTTTTGGTGGTATTTGATCACCTCTGCGGTTTTTATTTTTTGTGCTATAAACAAAAATAGATCGACAAGTTTGCTATAATAAATATCCGCAAAAAATATATATAAAAAAATATTTTTTTCCTTAGTTTAGGCCGATACGTATTCTTCTTCTACATTTTTTTGGTAAAAAAAATCGCAATAACCGTTTTTTGCAAAAGTTATAGAATCTACAAAATAGGGGATAGTTTTATGGCATTTTTATAAAAAAAAAGTTTTGTTTTTTTCTACTAGTAATGGCGGCAATCAGCGACATTATGGCGGACACATCAGACACTTTTGACACATTTTTGGGACCATTGTCATTTTTACAGCGATCAGTGTTATAAAAATGCACTAAGTTCCTCAGAAAATGACACTGGCAGTTAACCACTAGGTGGCGCTGCAGGGGTTGAGTCAGTACTAGGGTGTGATTCTTACTTTTAGAGGGCGTGGCTACATGTGACACGTCACTGATGACCGATCATGGGGAACAGCCATCAGTGACAGTGTCACTAGGCAGAATAGGGGAATGCCTTGTTTATTATTATTATTATTTAGGTACTTGTATAGCGCCGTCAATTTACGCAGCGCTTTACATCTACATTGTACAATCACATCGGTCCATACCCTCAAGGAGCTTACTATCTAAAGTCCCTAACTCACATTCATATACTAGGGCCAATTTTTAGACAGAAGCCAATTAACCTACCATGTCTTTGGAGCGTGGGAGGAAACCGAAGTACTCAGAGGAAACCGGAGGAAACCCAGGCAGGCACAGGAGAGAACATGCAAACTCCAGGCAGGTAGATGGTGTCGTGGTTGGGATTCGAACCAGCAACCCTTTTTACTGCTAGGCGAGAGTACTACACACTACACCACTGTGCTGCCCCGCAAGGCATCCCCCTGTTCTGCCGTTGCCGACCGCAATCGCAGGCCGCCTTGGAACATCGAGTTCCCGGGACCCGCGAGCACGCTCAGGAGGCATGCGGCGGGCGCGCGCACACGCTGGGTGGCAAATTTAAAGGGACATACGGGTACGCCCATATGCCTGCCTGTGCCATTCTGTTGATGTATATCGTCGTGGGGGGAGTCATTAAGTGGTTAAAGTAAAATTCAATTCAATTTTTTTTTTTTTAAATGCTGACAGACTTTTTATGATGGGTCCAGTCTGTCATAGAGGCTGACGTGGGTATAAGATTGTGTATATAGCATTGTATAATAAAAACAAATGTTTTCCCCTTTTAATTGGTTGAACTAGATAGACTTTTTTTTAACCAGACTATGTAACTATTGGTTTAAGGTACTTATATAGCACCGTCAATTTACGTAGCACTAATATATATATATATATATATATATATATATATATATATATATAAATATAAAATTTTACAGTCCCTACCCTCAAGGAGCTTGCAATCTAAGGTCCCTAACTCACATTTATACATTCATATATTAGGGACAATTTAGACAGTATCAAATTAACCTCCCAGCATGTCTTTTTTTTAAAATAACAAACATGTTATACTTACCTCCACTGTGCAGCTGTTTTTGCATGGAGTGGCCCCGAACCTGGTCTTCTGGGGTCCCTCGGCGGCTGGCTCCCCCCCCGGCAAAAACTCCTCACCTTCATGCAAGCTTGCATGGTGGATAGTTTTTGCGGGCGCGCTCCCGTGATGCAGCCATAGCTGCTCACTGTATCACTTGGCCCCGCCCCCCGACGCGCCATGTCATTGGATGTGATTGACAGCAGCCAGAGGCTGCACTGCTTTTAATCAACCAATGAATGAGCCGAGAAGCCGGCCCAGAAGCCTGCGCGTTCACAGCGCGGGACTTTCGGGGGGGGATGCACAGATGTTTTTCCACCTTAATGCATAGAATGCATTAAGGTGAAAAAACTTTTACCTTTACAACCTCTTTAAGGCCTGTACACACAATCGGATTTTCCGACAAGAATTGTGTGATGGCAGGCTTTTGTCGGAAAATCCAACTGTTTGTACTCTCCATCGGACAATTCTTGTTGGATTTTCCGACAACAAATTTTGGATAAAAGGAATGAAAGTCCTGCGAGTCTCCACTAGCCTAATGCCTAATTAACACCACAAATCAGCTGCAGGTGTTGCACACGTCTCATAAAATCGTGTGAAATGATTAAATATATACGCTGCGCTTAAATGTACTGCACAATTAACCTGGTAAAAAAAAAAAATGAAGTGTGTAGCAAAGAAATAAAGTTAATCAAATACACACAATAATGATTATATAAAGTGATATCAGTGCCAAACAAATTAATATATATGTAAAAAAACAAAAACAAATAAAGTGCTCCTGTGCATCCAAGTGGTTAACAAATATACCACGTATGATTGTGTCCAGTGGGACATGAAAGACAACAGTAATCCCACTTTTACTGAGTTCAAAAGTGCTTCTGTGCATAAAAGTGACTTCCAGTGATAATGACAATAATTCCACTTTTGCTGAAAAAATTGCTTCAGTGCGTATGTGACTTCCAGCTATAACACTGTAAACATGCTCAAATGTCCATGCGATAAAAATAGCTTGGTGCTGTAGACCATGCATTGGTGCTCTTTCTCCGGTGACCCCCCCCCCCCCCTAGGTATTAAACGCTCACCTCCGAGTGTGTGACTTGGCAATTACGCTCAGTCAATACACGCGTGTGAACCACCCCTGGGCTCTGTATTGGTCCCGGGACCCTGGGCTCTTCAATGCAATGTCTCGGGAATATAAGGAATAAAAGACCTCGATAGTGTAATATAGTTGTAGCACTGACCCCCGAAGGAGCTGCTGGTCTGATTTGGGCTGGTGTCTTGTCGAGCTGGTTCCCCTATCGATATGGTTCCCCCCTTCACTGCGCAGTCACTGCCGGACACCTGTAAAGCTCTGAGATTTCCGTTGGCTCGGCTTGCGCCTGCGCAATCAAGAGGGAACCAGATCGATAGAAGGAACCATAGGTTCGGCAGCTGTGGACGCGCTCGCCCCCAATGCTTCATTACACACGCCGCTTTCTTCTTAACGCCGCTCTATACAGCAAGGGGCGGATCAGATGTGATATTGAGCAGTGCGATTTGTTTGTTTATACACGCCGCTCTATACAGCAAAAGGGATGCATTTAAACCTATTAGTAATGGATCTGTTAAACAGCGGATATCAGCCCCTTGCTGTATAGAGCGGCGTGTATAAACAAATCACACTGCTCAATATCACATCTGATCTGCCGCTTGCTGTATACAGCGGCGTGAATAATAAAGCGGCGTGTGTAACTAAGCAACCGGAGCGAGAGCGTCTGCAGTTGTCGAACAGCTGTTAAACCTCGGACATTTCCGTTGCCTCGGATTGCGCCTGCGCAGTCAAGAGGGGAACCATATCGATGGGAGGAACCAGATCGTCAGAACACCTGCACTCTACTTGTAAACCCCACTAACTTGGCTCAATCCCCTTGGCACAGCTGTGGTGCAATGCAATACAGTACAATATAAAACAATGCAAAATACCTGTATTGTAACCCCAGGAGCCATTGGCTCCACCTGGTGGGGGAAAAAACAGTACGCCACACAACTGGATACTTAACCAGAAATGTATTTTACTGTAAAATATGCAAAGAAGTGATTACAGTAATTGTGCTGTCATCCCAACATAGGACGACAGCACAATGGATTTCAATATAAACAATTTGAGAACAATATATATATATATATATATTAGGGCTGGGGGAAAAAAAACGATTTTAATCTTGAATCGAGTTTTGAGTTCAAATCGATTCAGATTTGAAGAAAATCGTTTTTTTTTTTTAGATTTGTTTTTATTTATTTTTTTCCTTCAGAGTTTCCGTAGCAGGGCTGCAAGGGGCGTATCCGGAATGGCACTGGGTGGCGTTACCCAATTGCATCTACTCGCCGCAGCCGCCGTGAGTAGATGTAATGTAACACTAACTAACCGCAAGCCGCCGTCTGCCTACCTGATCAGCGTGTCATGCAGACAGACGGCGGCCATTGCAGTGTTCAAAAGCCGCGCCTCCCGAGTCCTCGTCTGTGATAGGCGGAACACTCAATTTCACAGCAGGCAGTGTTCAGCCTATCACGGATATCCTCTCATCCTCGTCTGTGTTTTATGAGGATGAGCGAATGTTCGTGATAGGCGGAACACTGAATTCTGGGAAATTGAGTGTTCCGCCTATCACAGACGAGGAGGAGGCGTGGCTTTTGAATACTGGAATGGCCGCCAGTGTAGCAGTAAAATCAGTACCCACGAAAATCTGAATCGTGCACAGGCACAGTGATTGAAGCATTAGGCACAGTGAGGCATTAGGCACAGTGAGGCACGGGCACAGTGAGGCACGGGCACAGTTCAATTCAACTAAGAGTAACCTCAGGATTTTTTGTTGTTTTATTAGCTAAATCCAAATACAGTATTAATAATTTGGATGTTTAACAATCTTTGTTGCACACTGACTTTGCAGTTAGAGAAAGGGTTTTGCCTTTGCAATTTTGTTTATTGATGCACTTTAATTAATATAATAAAAAGAAAATTGAATCGAATCGTAAATCGAGTTTTTTATAAAAAAATTGCAGATTTTTTGGGGGGGAATAATCGCCCAGCCCTATATATATATATATATATATATATATATAAAATGTGTAGCGGGGCTTTGAAATTTAGGGGATTGTTTGAGCGGTAGTTGTGCTCAAACACATTATTTGATAGGGTTCAGCAAACCCAATTTTAGCTGCAGGTGGGATACTGGTGTGTAGTTTCCCATGGCCTGTTGGTGGCGCTGCCATCGGAGGCCAGGGTTGAACCGCTGGTACAGTGCTGTACCTTGGATGTCCCTTGTCGGTGGTGGTATGGTGGGCGTGTTTGCCCGCTGTGCATCCCGGGAGGGCATTAAAAAGGGGCAGACCCTAGCTGTAGGGAGTGAGTTCTCGGTGGTCCGACCCTGGGAGTGTGTGGTTCTGTTCGTGGCCACCCCGGGCACCTTTGGCTCTGGGGTGGAGTTCCTGGTTCGGTACACTGGCAGATCAGTCCCAGGCACCTTTATCCCTGGGGCTGCAAATGGACGCCTTGGGCTCAGCACCTTTGGCTGAGGCCCACAGACGATCGAGGAATCCCAGGGTGCTGCCGTGCGAGGAGACCCGTATAATAGATGAGGAGGCTGGGGGAGGACCATTCTGAGGGACTGGTGAGGAACTCACAGTGAAGGAAGGGGCCCGGTAACTCTCTGGAGGGATGTCATCTCCCTGAAAGAGGCTTAACATTGCAACTAAGTTCGCCAGGTCTGTGGCAGAGACCCAAGTGTATCTAGTTCGAGCATCGTTCCGGCTGCTAGGGCTCGCTTCGTGGGGAGACTATCCGGATGAGCGGAGTCTACCTAAAGATATGGGTAGTGAATAAGAATTTGTTTGTGCCTGGACCTATTCCAACACCTTTTGCTGTCCTGCTCTTCTTCTAACCTTCTCCTGTCCAGTTATTGTGCATAACAGAAGAAATAAACTCTAGGTTGGAGTTGCAATCAGTGTGGACTTTTTTTTTCTTGTAAATTCTTTTTATTGAGATTTTGAGACATAAAACATACATACCTTGGCACAACACCAAACTAACAGTCAGCCAACATGGCCGGTAAGTCTATCAACCACAACTATGCCATCCAATTGACAGCTACAACACGTATAACTCCCCCCCCCCACCCCCCCTCCCGATACTCAATTCCCAGTCCCCCAACCCAAATTGGCTCCATTTTTGGGATGCAGGATATAAACCTTACTAGTCACCCAAAATACATTGTTTGTTCTTTAGCAGGCCTCCTCCCGAGTATATTACCTGTAGACTATACGCCTGGCCCTTCTACCCTTATATCCTACTTTTAAACCGTCACACTGTTAGATCGGACTCGTACCATGCTCTCCAGACTTTGTCAAATTTTGTTTTACACCCTCGAGCACTTTACGTGGCCTTGTAGAATGGAAGCATTGCGTTCACCAATCCTTTCCAAAAAGTTATCTCGGGCTCCCATTTTTTTCCATAAAATAAAAGTATTGTTAGTAAGGTTCTGAGTGCCTTCGATGGGACCACCTCGTCCACCAAACCAAGAAGACATACCTCTATAGTCATTGGTACTGGAACCTGCAGTATCCCTGCTATACAGGAGGTGACCCCTGACCAGAATTGGCTGATCAGGGGGCAGCCCCAGAACACATGTTGTGCGTCTGCCGAAGCCGCTGAGCACCGCCAGCACTCAGAAGAAACGGATGGGTATATCACGGCTAATCTAGCCAGGGTATAATATATTCTGTGTAGGAATTTAAACTGAATAAGCCTATCCCTTGCTGCCACTAAATTCCGAAATGGTTGTTCCCACATATCATCCCAGTCCTCTCCCTGTATGCCTGGTACCTCCGCCGCCCATCTTTCTCTACATTTAGTTAGAGCCTTGGGACTAGTTTTAAACAGTTCTTTATATGTAACTGATAATGTCTTTGCTAGGTCCTCTGTCATGAGCGTGTCCTCCAGACTAGAGGGGAAGGATTCCACCCTCATCTCTCTAAATTGTGTTTGAAAGGCATGTCGTAACTGCAAGTATCTGAAGAACTGGGAGTTGTGAAGGTCATGTCTAGCTTTGAGGTCATTGAAGGGCAAGAGTTCACCGTCTCTCGTGATATCTTTCAATAGTCTTATTCCCTTACTCGCCCACCCAGTTGAGTCTTCCATGTTATAGAATTGTTTCAGTTTGGGATTCATCCATAGCGGAGTCATCGGAGAAATTCCCTGAAAACTAGGGCACGCCAGTGTCACCGCCTCCTCCCAAGCTTTTATGGTGGCTTTCATAGAATCAGTGAGGGGAAGTTCGCTTTTTAGGCCTCTGTGAATGGCTAAACGAAGGGATTCATATGATCCTAGGTGGGCTGCCTCAAGAATTGTTGCTGAGTCACCCCCGTCTGACACCAACCATCTGTTTACAAAAACCAATTGGCCCGCTATGTAGTACTTGCGCCAGTCTGGGAGAGCCAACCCTCCCTGTCCCCATGGTTCATGCAGCACTTTCAGGACTATTCTAGGCATTTTAGGGGCCCACAGAAATGAGCTGGTGATCCCATCCAGTTTCTTGAAATAGGACTTCGGTACCCACACCGGAGCATTTCTCAAGAAATACAAAATGACCGGGAGAATTTTCATTTTTATTAGGCTAATCCTACCCAGCAAGGATAACAGAAGCCTTTGCCACGTTTGCGTCTTTTGTTTAAAGAAGGTAATTAGGGGCTCCAGATTCAGGGGCATGTAATCCGACACCTTCGCCGTCACTTTTATTCCAAGATATGTAATCTGATTGACCCATTTCAAAGGCAAGTTCGGATTCGCTCTAGCCCTTGCTCCCTCATCTAAAGGTAAGATAGAGGACTTGGCCCAGTTAACCCTCAGACCCGAGTAGCCAGCAAAGGTGTCCATTAGATCCAGAGCTGCTTCCAGTGAGTCCGCCGGGTCTTGCAGAAATAACAGAAGGTCATCGGCATATAATGCCAATCCCTCTTCTATATTGCCCACCCTGATCGCTTTGACCCTTGCTGACGCTCATAGTGCCACCGCCAACGGCTCCATCATGAGCGCAAACAAAAATGGCGATAGATGGCACCCCTGACGCATACCCCTACCTACTGTAAAGTATTCAGATGTGTGTGTGCCCATGCGGATGGCCGTACGTGGTGCACTATATAGGAGAGATACCCATTGACGGAAGCATGGGCCGAAACCCATACGCTCAAGCACTGCGTGCATAAAGCGCCAGTCTACCGAATCAAAGGCTTTTTCAATATCAATCGAGACAATGATTCTATAGGATGAGTCTAAGTTAGGAAGTTGTAGATGAGTGAACAGCCTCCTCAGGTTGGTATCTGTTGATTTGCCCGGCATGAATCCCGTCTGGTCCACATCAACCAGAGAGGAGACTACAGCTGCCAATCGCTTTGCCAGGACCTTAGTCAGAATTTTAAAGTCCATATTTAACAGAGCAATGGGTCGGTATGAAGAGCATTCTAAAGGGTCTTTACCCGGCTTAAGCAATAAGATCATATAGGCGTCTAACATCGAGTCCGGTAATTTCTTTTGTTGTAAACAGTATGCTAGCAATGTCGTAAGTCTCGGGGCCAGTTGGTCTGCATATGTCTTATAGAAATCTGCTGGGAACCCGTCCGGACCAGGGGCTTTATTGGGTGGAAATGCAAAAATGGCTGCTATCACTTCCTTTTTTGTAATTTCAGCTTCTAATGTGAGTCTGTCGTCTTCCGAAAGCCTAGGGAGGGACAGGCCAGCTAGCATGTTCTCTAATCCTTCTTTATCATATTGTCTACCCGGTGTATATAATGTTGAGAAATATGTTTTAAATTCAGCTAATATGTCTATCGGGTCTTTTGGTAACTCTCCATTGTGGCCCTTAATGATTGGGATGTGAGTACTCTGATTGCTGTCTGCCACCAGCCTTGCCAGTAACTTCCCATTTGTATCCCCTTCTGCAAAGAGAGAGTTAGCTAGATGTTTTGCCTCAGTATGTGCCAGATCATTGCAATGCAGGGAAAGGTGCCTCCTGGCCTCCAGCAACGCATTGTAGCCGGGATCTGAGGGGGCCGTCGCGTGCAACCTTGCACACTCCCTTTCCCTATCCTGCAACCGCTGGATTTCCGCGTTTTGATCCACCCTCACTCCCTTTATGGCCGTTATACATTCTCCCCGGATCACTGCTTTAAAGGCGTCCCACACAACTGGAGGGTCCGCTGTCTCATTATTAGTGGCCCAAAATTCAGCAGTCGAAGCAAGAAGGTGAGAAGACACCTGCTCCTCCTGCAACCAGCCTGGGGCCAGCCTCCACCCTCTTGACCCTTTCCTTGACTGTAAACACAGGGAGATACAGAGGGGATTATGATCAGATAAGCCCCCCGCCATGTACAGTCCCTGACAAAAGTCTTGTCGCTTGTGTACAAATTGACCTGAAGTGCTGCTAAAATATATTTCTAATCAAGATTTTGTTACAAGAAATGGGTCATTTTAATCCCAACAGCTTTTGTAATAATGTTTCAGTGCAAAACGAAACTGACAAAAAGTATTCTAATATTCACAGCTTGGTAAAGCCCATTGAGTCAATTTTTGCCAAGACATAAGTGTTGTCGCCTTGTTATATGAGCTTCACCTGTGACTAATAATGGATCAATTAGGTCTCAGGTGTGTATAAAAAGAACACCAGTACACTAGACCTTCTTAACTGCAACTAGACCTCTGCAAACATGCCTAAGATTCACCCGGAGACTAAAGTGTTGATTATCAAGAGGCTGAAGACCAGATCCACTGCTGATGTGGCAGACACCTTCAATGTGTCTCAGTGTCAAGTTCAGAGGATAAAAAAAAGATTTGAAGAGACTGGAGACGTTTTGCACAAGGCCAGGTCAGGCCGACCCCCGCAAGACAACTGCTCGAGAGGACCGTTTGTTGGCTCGAAAATCCAAGGCCAGCCCATTTTCCACTGCAGCAGAGCTCCACGAGACCTGGTCACCTGAAGTCCCTGTGTCAACCAGAACAGTTTGTCGGATTCTGTCTCGAAATGGCCTCCATGGTCGAATCAGTGCCCATAAGCCAGCACTAAACAAAAGACAATTGAAAAACCGTGTGGCATTTGCCAAGGGCCACAGCCTTCTAAAAGGATGGACTCTGGAAAAGTGGCAGAAGGTGGATTTTTCAGATGAATCTTCTGTTGAATTACACCACAGTCGCCGCAAATATTGCAGGAGACCAACTGGAACCCGCATGGAGCCGAGATTTACCCAGAAAACAGTGAAGTTTGGTGGAGGCAAAATCACGGTCTGGGGTTACATCCAGTATGGGGGTGTGCGAGGGATCTGCAGGGTGGAAGGCAACATCAATAGTCTAAAATACCAAGAAATCTTAGCTACCTCTTATATTCCCAACCATAAAAAAGGCCAAATTTTGCAGCAGGATGGTGCTCCATCGCATACTTCCATCTCCACATCAAAGTTCCTTAAGGCAAAGAAGATCAAGATGCTCCAGGATTGGCCAGCCCAGTCACCAGACATGAACATCATTGAGCATATGTGGTGTAGGATGAAAGATGAAGCATGGAAGACGAAACCAAAGAATATTGATGAACTCTGGGAGGCATGCAAGACTGTTTTCTTTGCTATTCCTGATGACTTCATCAATAAATTGTATGAATCCTTGCCAAACCGCATGGATGCTGTCCTTCAAGCTCATGGAAGTCACACAAGATATTACATTTGGATCTCACAGCACCACTACTTCATTTGCTGACATATTTTTGGATTTTCAGTAAAGTTGTTCAATTTCTGTATAGGCGACAAAACTTTTGTCTTGCCAAAATTTGACCTGTCTGTCTTGATTAAATGATAAATCTTTTTTCAGTGAAACTAATTTATTTCAGTGCATAAAACATCATTTGGGAGGGCTTTAGCTTTTCATATGAGCTATTTCTAACACCAATTGATTAATTAAAAGTCAGGTTAATAGCAGGAGTTTCTACAAAATAGAGAAGCGACAAGACTTTTGTCAGGGACTGTAGTCTATCCCCCTCACATAGGACAGCATAGTGCGACTACCAAAAGCTAGATCAATCCTAGCTGAAGAGCGGTGTGACAGAGATAGATGAGAATAACAAATTTCATCCGGATTCCTCAATCTCCATATCTCAGTCAAATCCGCCACTGCAGCCCAAGACTTCAAATCAATTGAATCAGTGTGGACTTTGAAGTTATTGGGGAATAGAGACTTGTCTTTGTTACAGTAAAGACAGGAGCCATTTCCCTGAGGGAACCTGATCACAGAGACCCAGGTACATTACACCGCTCACCCTCTTCACACAAGAGGGTACGGGCACATAGCACGGTGTGCCTTTTTTTCCTGTTAAGGAGCCAAGGGCAAGTAAAAGGTCCGTGTGCTATATAAATATATATATATATATATATGTAGCGCTACCCCCAGTTAAGAGAGCCGCTGATATTGATTTGGGCCCTGTAGTGCACTGCTGTCAACCCCTGGCAATCGGCTCTAACCTCCCGTGGCACAGCTGGTGATAGAGGGATAGGACCGCGTGACCGCAACTGTTGGTGACACAGTCCTATAACAAACATACACAGAATATACTTTAAAACTCCTATTAAAGTAAGCGGAACTGACACCAAATGTACTTTACCCAGATATTTTACTGAGGCTAATGGGCAAGTAATAAACAACAGTATAACAAGTTGCAGATCCCTGCAATAAACAGTAATAAAGATAAACAGAGTAATCAGAATAATAAAGTATTGCTATGCAACTCTAGCGCTGCCCTTTTACAGCTACTTCCCCTCATGGGTAGACTAACACCCAGCAATGTCTACCTATGCAGTCAGGCCTGACTGATCTAAATGGAAGTTCAGTGAAACAATATTCGCTAGCAATCTTTTCGGTGGTGCACTTGAAGAACAACTTTGTAATCCCAACGAATAGTAAAGATAAAGGTATCTGTCTTTAAACAGCTCTCACCACCCGGGCAACTCAAAGTCCGTTTCCTCCATCGATTCGTCTAGGAACAGGAATCCACCGACATCCAAGTCTTCAATCCTTCTGGTGTACTGCAGCAAGGAGGATTAGATGTCTCTAAGGCTCTGCTAGGCTGGCAGAGGGCTATTTGGAAAGGAGCACACGGCCCAGGCTTCAGGCCTTGTGCACACAGCAGTTCAGCACAGACATCCTCTTGCTAGGAGAGGGGTGTCCAAAAAGACTGACCAAAACTCCGCCTCCCCTTTATAAAGTCTCCCCCAGCAGTCTCTGTTCTGGAGCAATGCACCCTGGGTGCTGCAAGATGTACTGGGAGATGTAGTCTCTCTCTCCTCTGCTTTCACTTCCATAATGTCTCTTTACTTCCTCCCGACTCACCTCTCACCTGGAACTTCTTGTCTCTCTGCATTAAAGGGGAACACCCCGCTACACACTCCCCCCACTTGAACTCTTTGGTCCCCAAAGATAAACTTCAACAAATACTGTTTACCATTTTGGACAATGTCGAGCATGATGTTGGCATAGGGAATTCCCACCAAAACTTTGGGATGGAACTCTCTTGCCCACAGGTCACACTACCATGAGTGGCCTGCCTAACTGTGCCAGAGAGTGAGCTGGGGTTGCCCTCCACCAAATGGACGGTGGAAGGATCAGGTTGTTCAACACTTCTCCTAGCCGTTACAACAGAGTCCTCTGAGCTCGTCCCCATTTGGGGGTAAGTTAGTTTCTTGGGAGGCCTGATGACTCTGCGAGCCCTCTGCTCTCTTGGTGCTTCTGACTCTGGCACCACAGGCTCTTCTTCAGGAGTAAGTTCAGGTAACATTGCTGGTTCTGGAACCTCTGATTCAGAAGTCGACTGACGTATGGAATCTCTAGAGTCCTCCTCTGCGCAAGTGTCAGGAACATCTTCCCAGTAATCAGCTGAGGGACTGAAGGGTATGAATTCAGTAGCCTCCGGATTCAGCGTTGCATCTGGGGTATCCCCTCCATTTGGGAGATCTATGGCGGACGTTCCCAGAGTCGAGGGAGGCCACAGCCAGTCCAGTTCTCCACCTTCTTCTGTACTCAATTGGGAGGCCTCCCCATCTTTGGCTCGAGAGGTCTGGGACCGAGTGTTCGGCCTAGGAATATCCAGGATAGAGGCCGGTTCAGGGGAGTCTCTCACGGGAGGTATTCTGACTGCCTCAGCAAGTGGGAGCAGGTGGTTCCGATGCCACGTCTTCAGTGGACCCACCTTTCCTTCTGGCTTTAGTTTGTAGACAGGCAAACCGGGCAACTTCCTACAGACAACATAGGGCTCAGATCTCCACCTGTCGGCAAGCTTGTGTTTTCCAGGGACCCCCAGATTGCGTAGCAGTACTCGGTCCCCGGGCTGCAGATCTTGCACTCGAACCTTCAGATCAAAATTTCTCTTGTTGCGGGCCCCCCTTTGATCCGAAGCCGCCTGGGCTTGTTCATAGGCCACCTGCAAGCTACGTCTAAGTCTGTCCACGTATCCCTTGTGGGATGTAGCTGAGGTATTGTCTATAGAAGTGCCAAAGGCCAGGTCCACAGGTAGCCTTGCTTCTCTCCCAAACATAAGTCGATAAGGGGAGTAGCCAGTGGCGTCACTTGTGGTACAGTTATAGGCATGTACTAGGGCTGATATGTGCTGACTCCAGTGTTGCTTCTTCTCTGTTTCTAAGGTTCCCAACATGTTGAGCAGGGTCCGGTTAAATCTCTCCGGCTGAGCATCTCCTTGTGGGTGGTAAGGCGTGGTTCTGGTCTTCTTTATTCCTAATGAATCCAAAAGTCTTCGGATCAACCGACTCTCAAAGTCCCTTCCTTGATCTGAGTGGAGTCTCTGTGGTAGTCCGTAATGGACAAAATACTTCTCCATAAGTATCTTGGCCACGGTGGATGCCTTCTGGTCTTTGGTTGGGAAAGCTTGAGCATAGCGGGTGAAATGGTCGGTTATTACCAGAACATTCCCCAATCCACTCAGGTCGGGTTCGAGGCAGAGAAAGTCAATGCATACCAGATCCATTGGGCCTTGACTCTGTAAGTGGCCCATTGGGGCAGCTTGATGGGGTAGGGTCTTTCTCTGAATGCATCGTGCACAGGAATGGCAATACTCCTCTACTTCTGCCCTCATGCAGGGCCAATAGAACCGATTTCTGACGAGCTGGAAGGTCCTTTCTGCCCCTAGGTGACCATGATGGTCATGCAGGGCAATTAGTACAGTCTCTCGGTGCTTCTCTGGAAGAAATAACTGCCACTTATCTTCTGAGTCATCAGAGGGGCCCCTTCGGTAGACCACTCCCTGATGTACCTGTAGCCTGTCCAATTCCTTCCTCAACAGGCGAGCCTCCTTTGAGGGGTGATGTAGGAATTTGTTGGGATCCTGATTCTCCAGGGCTTCGAGGACCAATCTCCCCATGGGGTCTTCCAATTGGTCACACCTCAACTCCTTCTTGGACAGTCTCGGTAGGTTGTCTTCCTCCAGTTGAGTTACCCCACAATAGTGTTTGGGGACTCCTACCATGGTAACCCCTATTTCTTCTGCTCTGGAGCCTCCTCTGGCTTGGAATTCAGCCCCTTGACAAAGGGCCCGCACCCCGTCCGGTGCCACTTGGGTCCAATCTTCCCAGTCATTTGTCGTGGCATGAGACCTCCGGGACAGGGCATCTGCATCCCTATTTCCGGCTCCTGGTCTGTACTTCAGACTGAAGTTGAATCCAGACAATGCGGCCAACCACCTGTGTCCGGTGGCATCTAGTTTTGTGGTGGTGAAGAGGTAGGTCAGGGGGTTGTTGTCTGTCTTCACAGTAAACTCTGCCCCATACAAGTAGTCTTTTAGCTTGTCTACTACCGCCCATTTGAGGGCCAGGAATTCCAGCTTATGAGTGGGGTAATTCTTTTCTGAGGGGGTCAGGCTCCTGCTCACATAGGCCACTGGTCGCAGTTGTCCTTCATGTTCTTGGTAGAGTACACCACCTAGACCCTCATGGCTGGCATCCACATGTAATTCATAAGGTCTGGGAGGGGTCGGCGTAGGCCAGGACTGGGGCAGTGGTTAAGCTCCTCTTCAGAGCATGAAAGGCCTCTTCACACCTTGGGTTCCACTGATCTTGAACTGACTCACCAGGCCTCCTGGGCCCTGAGTCATCCACTTCCCCTTCTGCCTTTAGCAATTCATTCAACGGGCGGGCAATCCGAGCAAACCCCTCCACAAACCTCCTATAATAGGAGCAGAACCCCAGGAAGGATCTGAGCTCTGTTACTGTGGTGGGTCGTGGCCAGGAAGTGACTGCTTCCAACTTCTCAGGATCTGTGGCCACCCCTTCTTCAGACACTATGTGCCCCAGATAGTTCACAGAAGACTGGTAGAACCGACACTTCTCGGGGGAAAGCTCAAGTCCCTCTTCGCTGAGTCTTCTCAATACTTTCTCCAACCTGGCTTCATGTTCTTCCAAGGTTCTTCCAAAGACAATGACATCGTCCAAGTACACAAGGACTTCTATAAGATTCATGTCTCCAACAGTCTTCTCCATAAGGCGTTGAAAGGTAGCAGGAGCTCCAGACAGACCCTGAGGCATCCTATTGAATTCGAAGAATCCCACCGGGGTTATGAAGGCTGTCTTCTCCCTGTCTTCTGGGTGCATAGGGATTTGATAGTACCCACTCTTGAGGTCCATCACACTGAACCATTTGGCTCCAGACAAACTTTGTAGGGCATCTTCTATCCTTGGCGTGGTGTATTGGTCAGGGATGGTTCTCCTGTTGAGAGTCCTGTAATCGATACAAAGCCTCAACGACCCATTCTTCTTTCTGACCACCACGATTGGGGAGGCATAGGGACTTCTAGACTCCCAGATCACACCAGTCTTCTTTAGTTCTACAAGTTGTTCCCTCAGATCCTCCAGATCTGCCAGGGGGACCCGCCTGACCCTCTCTCGGAAGGGCTTATCTTCTTGGAGGCGGATCCGATGGGTGGCACTTCTTGCACACCCCACATCGAATTCATCTTCGGAAAAGATTTTCTCCCACCTGGTCAGCTGGGCCTTGGCTCTTTCTTTCCAAGCCCTGGGTAGGTTCGGGTTTTCCACGGACAGTTTCTCCCAAACATCTCCTCCGTCACCCGTCCCCTTGACTTCGGACCAAGTGACCGGGGCAGCAGGGCTCACCTGTCCAAGCAACACTCTGGCAGGGATCTCCATGGGTCCTCCCGTAGTGTTCCTAACACTCACCGGAACTCTGCCATGGGCCTTCTTCAGGGCCTTGAACGGAATCACTTCTGGTATCACTTCCAGGCCTGAGGACTCTTCCCTTGGGTCTGATTCCAGCATGACAAAGGGGCCAGATTGTTCCCACGAAAGCTTCACAGTGGCCCTAAGACAGGTTACTTCTCCGGGCTGTAGCACTACTCCTTCTCTGCCAAGTCTCCACACCTTCCCTATCCCCTCTCCCGGGGTCTTCTGCTCTAAGACCAGTCGTTGGTAGGCCGTCTTTAGCATGGGATGGATTTTGGTGGCTGAATGGTTTCTCTCTTTCACTAGAGGGGTCAGGAGTCTCCTGACTAGATCCGTGTTTGTCCCAATGATCAGGGAAATCTTGCTGGCTCCAGGCGGCCGGGGACACACAACTGCCAGGGTGTCAAACACTTCAGCCTTCCCAGCCACGGATGGGTCGAAAGTCATCTTTATGGGCAGGTACCCATCATAAGGGAAACTCTGGGTTCCAAGTCCCCATATCTCCAGCTCTTCTATCTTCTGGATAGGCAGATGACTCAAGTGCCTATCATAGAAGTCCCGGTATAGTAAAGTCACCTGTGCTCCGGTGTCCAAAAGAGCTTTAGTATAGACTCCTTCCACTTGAATGGGCACAGTAGGAGACGGGCCCACCAGTTCCTTTGGGTATGGCCGGACTGGGGTCACCTCTTTTTTTTTTTTTTCGACCCTTGCCCTGCTCCTTTTGGACTTTAATTTTTCCTGAGCCTGGCATGCATTGACTTTCTCCCTCTCAATGGGGGCACAAACCCGCTGAGGGAAGTTATTGTTCCTTTTAGGTGGATGTTCCTTCTTTGGGGTGCTGTACTTCCACTGAGGGGTCTTGCCCCCTCCCTCTGGGGTACATCTTGGTGGGGGTGTACTATACCTCCTCCTAGGAGTTTTGTCTCCTCCATTCTTGGCCTTTTTTTTTTAGTTTGGAGCGCACTGAAGATGATGGGCACCCGGTTGACTCCTTCACCGGGGCCCCTTTGGAGTTTCCCGCCGGCTTGCAATTATCTGTTCTCTTCTTCTTTGGGCTGGAGCATACGTTAGCAAAGTGGCCAATCCCTCCGCAGTTATAGCAAATCACCTCTTCTCGGTCCTGTAGGGAGGCCGGTGCTGAGGTGTTCGGGAACAACTCCTTTCTTGGGCTTGGTTTCTCTCGTCTTCTCTGATCTTTCTCCATCAAAGAGGTCAGCATCTCCAACACTTGGGCCATTTGCGATTTCAGAGTGTCAACCTCCGCATCTCTTTCTGGGCTCTTGACCGAATGGACCAACACTGGTACAGGTGTGACATTCGCCTTGGCCACCTGCTGATCTTCCTCCTGCGCCTCTTTGTCCCTAATAATTTTTATTAGATCAGAGTAGGTTAGTGACATTCCTCCTCCTGAGGTTTTCAGGTGCAGCCAGACCGGGTCTGAGCGCCGCGCTCCCCTCATGATCTGCTTCATGCGTGCTTCATCTGCATCTTTGGGCAGCATTCCCTTCTTCCGTACAATCTTGCATAACTGCCTGTTCAGCCTTCTAACATATTCTGACAGTTTCTCATTCGGCTGCTGGAGAGTGTGTTCAATTTGATAAATCATCTCTGACACCTTCTCCAGCTGACCAAACTCTTCCTGCAGCATGGCCAGGCAATCTTGAGCTGTACAGTTTTCATTTCCAAACCGGAAGCTCTTCACCGCTTCTGCCGCGGCACCTTTCAGACTTTCTAAGACTTGCTGTCTCTTCTGTGCCTCAGGCACCTCCCATGCTTCTACTGCCTGCAATGCCTGTTCCACCCAAGTGTCAAAATCTTCCTCCCCCGCAGGGACGGGGAGCTTCCCTGAGAAGGTGCTAAGCTTCCGGTAACCGGCCTCCACATGCACCGTACTGCTTTTCTGGCACTTAATTACAAGGTCTCCTAGAGCATTCAACAATTCAGGCCCTATAGCGGCCAGCGGTGATCCCGGGCTTAATAGTTCCTTAAGCTTTTCTGCTTTAGGGGATAGTGGTGGAGATAATTGTGGGAGTGATGGCTTTGGTGTCTGAAACCATTCTTCCTTCACTGGCAGTGTATGTATCAAGTGATAGATCTGATTATCTATGGCTTGTATACTCTGACTTTTAAAATGCTCTGGGATTTCGTTTTTCCATTCTACCAGTGCGTATGTAAACAAGATCACTGGATCTGGCCTAAAATCCATCACCCATGCTTTGTGGCTCGGAGACAGTAACAATACGAGCTGTTTTATCTCCTCTTCCTTCCATCTTTCCCCCGGGAGTACAATGACTACCGCCGCGGTTGGATCGGCGCCAATCGCTGCGCACCACTGTGACATTGCCAGCGGGTCCATGCTGGTACTTCTGACCGGCTTGATTGCAGCGTGCATCGTACAAGGATCCCGGACTCGAGCCCCCACGTGTAGCGCTACCCCCAGTTAAGAGAGCCGCTGATATTGATTTGGGCCCTGTAGTGCACTGCTGTCAACCCCTGGCAATCGGCTCTAACCTCCCGTGGCACAGCTGGTGATAGAGGGATAGGACCGCGTGACCGCAACTGTTGGTGACACAGTCCTATAACAAACATACACAGAATATACTTTAAAACTCCTATTAAAGTAAGCGGAACTGACACCAAATGTACTTTACCCAGATATTTTACTGAGGCTAATGGGCAAGTAATAAACAACAGTATAACAAGTTGCAGATCCCTGCAATAAACAGTAATAAAGATAAACAGAGTAATCAGAATAATAAAGTATTGCTATGCAACTCTAGCGCTGCCCTTTTACAGCTACTTCCCCTCATGGGTAGACTAACACCCAGCAATGTCTACCTATGCAGTCAGGCCTGACTGATCTAAATGGAAGTTCAGTGAAACAATATTCGCTAGCAATCTTTTCGGTGGTGCACTTGAAGAACAACTTTGTAATCCCAACGAATAGTAAAGATAAAGGTATCTGTCTTTAAACAGCTCTCACCACCCGGGCAAGTCAAAGTCCGTTTCCTCCATCGATTCGTCTAGGAACAGGAATCCACCGACATCCAAGTCTTCAATCCTTCTGGTGTACTGCAGAAAGGAGGATTAGATGTCTCTAAGGCTCTGCTAGGCTGGCAGAGGGCTCTTTGGAAAGGAGCACACGGCCCGGGCTTCAGGCCTTGTGCACACAGCAGTTCAGCACAGACATCCTCTTGCTAGGAGAGGGGTGTCCAAAAAGACCGACCAAAACTCCGCCTCCCCTTTATAAAGTCTCCCCCAGCAGTCTCTGTTCTGGAGCAATGCACCCTGGGTGCTGCAAGATGTACTGGGAGATGTAGTCTCTCTCTCCTCTGCTTTCACTTCCATAATGTCTCTTTACTTCCTCCCGACTCACCTCTCACCTGGAACTTCTTGTCTCTCTGCATTAAAGGGGAACACCCCGCTACACACATATATATATATATATATATATATATATATATATATGTGTGTGTGTTTATACCTGGGAGCTCCCCCTACTTTATAAGCTATGCGTGAGATCTCACTTAAAGTACTTAGTCCTGGATCTTCTTTTCTTCGCTAGCTAAAGTAACTCCTTGTGATTTGTAATCCACAGTTTATGGTAAGTTAAATTGAAGTGAAGGTGCTCCTGGCGTAACTCCAACAGCTATTTTACATTGCTTAAGGCCTCAGGGTAGGTAGGCCTCAAGTCTTCTCAGTGTTAGTTGCTCTGCTCCTCTGTGGAACTATAAATTCCAGTGAGGCCTGTATATGGGTCTAACTGCGTGTGAAACTTAACAAACTGTGGGCCGTGACCTAGGGTGACCACATGTCCCGGGATTCCCGAGACAGTCCTGCATTTTGCAGGTCTGTCCCGGGCACATTCATTCCAGGACAATGCAGTGTCCCAGAATGAAACTGACACAGCCACCCCCCAGACCAATCTGATGCCCCCAAAAAAGGCTGCCACATCACGCTTTACTCACTGACAGTACTTGTCCTGGCCGGGAATGCCTGGAGGAGCACAATTCCCCCCCCCCTGCTTGTGATTGGAAAAATCATAAATCCCGCCTCCTGTGTCCAATCACTGTGCTGTGATTCGTTACAGCACAAGCTGATTATCCCTGAATGGTAGTTTGGAAATGTGGTCACCCTACCGTGACCCGCTCACCAACTGGATCGGAGTTCCGTGTAGTAACTTTAGTCCGGTGACTGCAGCTTGCTTCTCCGTCAGCTGGGCCAGTCGCTCCGCTGGATGGATCCGGTCCTCCGATGCTCAGATGAGTGTCTCTGGATCTCTCCTATCCGGCCACTGTCACTCAGGCACTGTCAGATCCTTGTACAAACACGCGGGGTGGCTCTCTGCTATGGCTGTGTGCCGATGTCTCCGGAAGGCCTCCACACAGATCCTCACAGGCAGGCCACGCGATCCCAAGAGACCTAAAATGGCCGCTCGGGTTCCTTTTATCGTCTACCCAGCATGCACTGCTTAAGAAAGTGTTCATGGGTAGGTCACCAAGCCTCCTGGGTAACAAAGGTCAACCTTCTAATCAAAACAACAGTCACTTCCTGTCTTGTCCTTGGTGCTTCTCTGAGGTAAAAAATCATATCTCTGCATTACCAGTATTTGGTCACTAGATGGCTCCAAATACTGAACCATAGCAATGTCCATAGACTTTGTATTAAAGTATGCAAACACACATCAATATGCAAGGATGTCAGCGCTACATAGTTTTTAAAGGTTTATTAACAAAGCAAAACACCCCCCAAATGGGGTACTCACATATACCAGGTGCGCCAGTGCACCACTCTATGTAAAGCGTGAACGGATATACCGGGCTGGTATCGGGATGGCATGCACTTCCATCTAGACAGATGATCTGCCTGTCGTACCGTCCTGGCCCCTCCCCAACGCGTGTCGATACCGGGATGACGTATCTTCCTCAGGGGGAATTTTAATTGGACGGCTGATCTGTCAATTATATAGAGCGTCCGTGGCCATTTTGTTGTAGCCTGAGGAGACTCTAGTGATCGTCTATATATTAGATTGATGCGCTATATGGGAATTAATTATGCAGGCAGTAATTAGGCAGTGACATAATTAGGCAGTGACGTCACCGCGCAGCTTGACCAAGGAAGGGCTTTCGCTTATGCCGGCCGGCATGTTTTTTATGCTTCACAATATTTGTTGTTTGTAAGTACGTTACTTTTACTTAAACGCCTTAAAGGGTATTACTCTATGGTCTCCTCCTTCCCCTTTTTTGGTATGGTTTATGGCAAATCGATGACGCTCTGGTACTTGTGAGGAGAGCTCCGTGAACTTGTATTGGGCCAGCTCGTGCAGGACACAGGCCGTGGACAGGTTGCAGTGAACGTGAGCTTTATCCTTGCGGTTGGTAAGGAGCCATTTCTATCGGGGTGCATATCACGTTGATTGTATTATTCACGGTGGTGGTGCTTTGACTTTCCTATACCAGTCAAAAGGTATTATTCTATGTTTTTTCTTTTTTTGAGCCATCAAGCGTTTCCTAAGTATTGGAGGAGTGTGAACATCCTGTGGTATCTCTGGATCCCCCTTGTTTGTAAAGGCCGCGGCTGGGTCACAGTCAACTGTGTTTACTTACCTTCTATCTGGTAAGCAGCCATTTCTAATAGTGTTGATGCCAAGCAAGATGTGCTAACGTACAAGATTGTCGGATACACTGTAGCCCATTGGTTTTTTCCCCCTCTGGATTTTTCCATCTTGAGGATACATCTTTGGACTTAGATATCCCAGATTGGGATATATTTATATATATTTTTTTGGCGCAGTTTTCTTTTCTATTACTATTTCTCCTATGTTTATCACATTATTGCTGCTGCCTATACTTGGTATTTTCTTGTGTTAGTGCAGTTTTTTCCTTTTTTCTAGAATTATGCATTAATAATTTTATATATTTAGTTCTTTTATGTAAATTAATACAATTATTGGTGATGTATGGCACCAGAAGGTATGATATGTCAATCCTCTGCATCCGTCCTATAATATATTATCTTTTATATATATATATATATATATATATACACACACACACACACACACACACACACACGTGTACGTGTGTCGCACCAACCCCAGCCTTTACCTGCTTTTTTTTCTCCTTGGCTCCTCGCAGGAAAGACTGAGGTACACTGCACCACAAGCCCGTACCCTCCTGGATGGGGAGGTTGAGCGGTGTTAGTTTTTCGGGCCTGCCTGCAGCCAGTGTTTGAAGACCTCCCGAGCTGATCTCGCTTCTGCGCTAGCCAGAAACAAGTCCTTTAGTTCTCCCCAATAAAACGACTGTCCACACCAACTGAGAGTCCAACTCAATATTTATTTATGAGAACAATAAATAGTCTCTGTGAAAGCAGACAGGTTGGACGAGAACAGTTCAGATAAGATGGGAAGAGGTCCAGGCACAAACTCAGCGTTGATTAGGGGAGCACTGTTCTGATTAGCACGAACAGCTTGGTGCACAGTCACTGCCACTGACTGGATGAATAATCGTAGTCACTGCCACTATGACCTACAGAACATGCACTTTTACTTCCTTGAATAGTTAGGCCTCTGTAGGGAGAAAACCCCCTCTGTCACCACGACTCTGCGCTGGGTCTTCGGAAAGGGTCACCTCCCTGGCCTCCTCGTCCTGGATACGGGTCCCCTCGCGAGGCGGATCCCTGGGAGCCCTCAATCCCTCGCGGAACCCAGCCGAGTCCTGGATACGGGTCCCCTCGCGAGGCGGATCCCTGGGAGCCCTCAATCCCTCGCGGAACCCAGCCGAAGGTCGCTAGGTCCCTGGCCTTCTCAAAAGTACCTAACCGGAACAGCAGTTCAGGCTCCGGGTCTAGGAGCACCCGGAGACCATCCTTACCCACACCCAGGCCAAGGGCACCTGGGTGTCACGAGCAGCAGCAGCCCCCAGGCTGAAGGTGCCTGGGGCTCGGACCTCGAACCGGGCCTAGGGCACCCGGAGACGGCACGCGCGCACACACACACCCAGGCCGAAGGTGCCTGGGCGCGGACCTCGACCGGAAGATGTCTGTCCCTTTTAAACCCTCTCCCGGCAAGCACGGCAGGTTCCCTGCCCCGCCTTACTACTGCCGCGAGGGGACACAAAAAGGCACAGCCCTCCAATGGTGGTTCAACCCCGGCCTTTGGCGACACCTATAGGCCGCAGGGAACTAGACACCATTAATATCCTCCACGACAAAAATGGTCCATAACCCTAACAATTAGCGTACCCGAGCCTTGTTACCACTCAGGTACTTCCCCTAAATATAACCACCCGCTACACATTATATATATATATATATACACATATACACATACATACATTTTTTTTTATCGTTTATTATTGCTGCTACGTTTCTTGCTGGAGCCCTAGCGGATCCTTTGTGACACTATACAGCTTAGGCATAATGGAGTAGCATGTATGCTGCTAAAGCCTCGTACACACGGTCGGACTTCCATCTGACTTTTCTGTGGATTTTTGTCCGAACGGAGTTGGTCGGGAACACCCATAGCATACACACGCTCTGACTTTTCTGCAAACTTTCCCAAAACTTTTTGCAACATCACATGGTTTTTCTGGTCTTTACCGCCACCCTTTGGTCAACTTCTGCTATTTTTGGTTGATTTTAACAGTTGTTTTGTCCATCGGACAAAAGTCCGATGGTTTTCTGTACACACGTTCGGACTTTGCTCCATCGGACTTTTGTTGGGAAAAAGTTTGTCCGTTTGCACACCCAACTTTTGTCCGATGAAAACAAGAAAAAAGCAAAAAAAAGTTTGTCCGATGGAGCGTACACACGGTCGGATTGTTGGTCCAACTTGCTCAAAATGAAGTTTGTTGGCCAAAAGTCCGACCGTGTGTACGGGGCTTAATGCCAGCAGATGTATCCTGGCAGTAAATTCACATATAGCGCATCAATCTAATATATAGACGATCACTAGAGTCTCCTCAGGCTACAACAAAATGGCCGCGGATGCTTTATATAGTTGACAGATCGGCCGTCCAATTAGAATTCCCTCTGAGGAAGATACGTCATCCTGGTATCGACACGCATTGGGGAGGGGAAGAAGTTATCTGGACTGCCGCACTCTGGTTAAACGCTTTATTAATGAAGAAAATTAAAATGCCAAAAAAAAATCCAAAACAAAATAAATAAACAAAATCCATCCAAAGGCAATCAAAGGTGAAGGGACATGCAGGGTGACAGCTAAAGCGTTTCACATCAGGGTATGATGCTTACTCATAGCTAAAGTGTGAGGCCTCGTACACACGGCCGAGATTCTCGTTGAAAAAAACATGTCGTTTTTTTCGACGAGATTCTTGGACAAGAAACTTGTCCCGGCCGAGTGTACACACGCTCGTTTCAAAGAACCCGCGGTTCTTTGAAAGGAGTGTACGCGGTGACGTCATCGACTACGTCGAGCATGCGCTCGTCACATTCGATGCCGTCGCCGCCATCTTGGTATACCCTACGTATGCCTAGGAAGCTACCGCGCATGCGTCAAATTCATTTCGAACATGCGCGGGCTTCCGGGCGGACAGGTAAGTGTACACACACTCACTTTTCTCGTTGAGAAACATGCCGAGGAGAATCTCGACGAGAAAATAGAGAGCAGGTTCTCTATTTTCTCGTCGAGGTTTCTTGTCGGTTTTCTCGACGAGAAACCCGATAGCAGCGTACACACGACCGATTTACTCGGCAAGACCTCTCTGCCAGCAAGTTTCTTGCTGGTTCTTGCCGAGAAAATCGGTCGTGTGTACGAGGCCTGAGTGACCAAAACTGTGTATATAAGGTGATCTGAAAAACCTCTCAACCAATGAGAGCTGTTAAACACAGTGGTAGAATATTAGGCACTAATTTAGGTCTATTACACTCCGTGTTTGTGAAGCACCTGTTAAATGCCAAAACCATTAATGAGAATTGGCACGTAAGATCTTACACATATGTGTAGAGTGCATAAAGGTATGTGAAAACTGAGTGAAAAGGAGTAAAAACTCCAGATCGAAAAAGATATTAGATATATATGTGACTTCTTAACGCATTGGGGAGGGGCCAGGACAGTACAACAGGCAGATCATCTGTCTAGGAGGAATCGATACCAGCCCGGTATATCCGTTCACGCTTTACAGAAGAGGGAAGAAGACGGCAGAGAAGACCGGGCCAACGCTAGCAAAAGAGCGGCAGAAGATAGCGGAGGAGCGTGGCAAAAGAACCAGAGAGCGGAGAAGTCGGAAGAGACCCCCGAAGTTGTCGGGAAGAGGCTCTTGTCCTCATCAACATGGGGACAAGGTGCTTTGGGGTGGGGGGTGCAGTGCCCCCCCCTGCCAAAAAGCACCAACCCCCCCATGTTGAGGGCATGTGGCTTGGTATGGTCTAGGAGGGGGGGCGCTCACCCCCCTTTCCTGACCTGCCAGGCTGCATGCTCGGATAAGGGTCTGTTATGGATCCTGGGGGAACCCCCACGCCATTTTTTTTTTTGGTGTGGGAGTTCCCCTAGAGGTCCATACCAGACCGAAGGGTCCTGGGGGGGGGGGAACCTCACGCAATTTTTTTTTTACATTTTCGCGGGGTTCCCCTTCAAGATTCTCCGCACACGAGTCGCCCCCGCATGTCGGATCATCTTGATCCGACTTCTGGTGCGACCACTATTCAAATCAATGGGCTCCCATAGGGAACCATTGATTTTGAATAGAGAAAGAAATGCGGCTGAAAGCTAGCGCGGGGAAACGTGCATTGAATTCAGTGCAAAACACGGAAAAAAATCGCGTTAAAAACTGCGCTTTTTTCCTGGCGTCCGTACTAGCTTTACAGCCCGCTTTTTTAAAACGTCCGTGGGCATGAGGTCTAAAAGATGTAATTTAACATTATATGTGTGTAGCGGGGTCCTCAATTTAGGGGTAGTGTTTGAGTGGTAGTTATGCTCAAACACCCAAATTGTTAGGACATTATCAACCATTTTGTCTGCAGGAAGAGTATCAGTGTACCGTTCCCTGTGGCCTGCAGGTGGTGCTGCCATGGTGGGCCAGGGTTGAACCGCTGATACAGTGCTGTGCCTTGTGTGTCCCCTCTCGGCGACCATACAGTGGGCGTGGTCGGCCTGTTGTGTATTCTGGGAAGGGATATAAATGGGGCGGACGCTGCCTGTTGAGGGGGGGTTCATTGTCGGGAGTCCTACTCCCAGGGAGTGTGTGTTCCTGTCCGCCCTGGGCACCTTTGGCCCAGGGGCGGTGGTCGGTGAATCAGTCCCAGGCACCTTTAGCCCTGGGGCTGCAACTAAAGGCCTTGGGCCCAGCGCCTTTTGGCTGGGGCCCATCAAGGAATCTCAGGGTGCCGCCTTGCGAGGGGACCCGCATCTTAGACGAGGAGGCCGGGGGAAAGACCATTCCGAGGGACCGGTGAGAAGTCACGGTGAAGGAAGGGGCCCGGTGACTCTCTGGAGGGATGTCTTCTCCTTACAAAGAGGCCAAGCTTTGAAAACCAAGTTCAACAGGTCTGTGGCAGAGACCGAGATCACCAGTTTGTGTAGTGACTGTGTGTTTAGAGTACCATTTTGGCTGCTAGTCCCTATCTAGGGAGACTATCCAAATGGACTAAGTCTGCTTGAGAAGCCAAGCAGTGAAGTGTATTACGTTTGTGCCTGGACCTCTCCCACACCTTATGCTGTCCTGTTCTCTCTCCAACCTTTCCTATCAGAGACTGTGCTTTAAGAGAAATAAACTCTACGTTGGAGTTACGGCTGGTGTGGACCTTGAAATTATTGGGGGAACTAGAGACTTGTCTTTATTGAGCATAGAGATAAGAGCCATTTTCTGGAGAACCTGGCTGTGGAGTCCTGTTTCATAACTCAACCTCTTTACACAGGAGGGTACGGGCATGTAGCTGGGTGTGCCCTCTCTTTCTGCGAGGAGCCAAAGACAAGGGAGAGAGGGTGTGAGGCGCTACATGTGGTCTTTGGAATTTAAGTATTTTATACCATAACCTGCATAAAGGAGGGTCTCCAAAAGATCAGATCACCTAAAACGCATTCTTGAGATTTTGGTGAATGCTGGAGAGCCCTTGCCAGGCTCTTCTATCTCTTGGGGACTCTGTTGGCGAGATCTCTGTGCCAAGTTCTTAAGTCCACACAGCTGTTGTACCCATTATAAGGGGCTCCCAGCAGACTTGCTGCTCTTTTTATTTGTATTATATTATGGAGAATTTTACTTGAGGAGCCGTTGCATACAAAGTTGGGCAGGAACACCCAAAATTCCCAGGTGGAATGAAGCCAAGAAAGGAATTAGGGCTGAGAGTGTTTACTGTTGGAAAGATCCGAGACAAATAGGAAGCCGGGGACTGACTCAGCCTACCATGCTCCCTGTATAAGCTTCTGGGTGGACAGACCCTTCAAAAGATAACTGAAATTTTATTATAAAAAAAAAAAGGCCCAGCAGTAGGCAGCTTTATTCTGCTAATATACTGTGCAGGCAGCAGCAAGTACTTAGGCTGGATTCACACCTATACAGTTTTAGTGCTTTTTGCATTTTGCAGATTTTCACTACAGTCCATTTAACATGGTTTCCTATGGAACACGTTCTGTAGTGCAAATCTGCAAAATGCAAAAAGCACTAAAACCATACCTCCCAACTGGCACGGATTGTGCGGGTTTTACCCGCAGAGGCTCCTCCTTCCCGCACTCCCGCGAGACTATCATGTTTCCCGCACAGCAGGAAACATGAAGAGAAGAAGAGGAGCAGCAGCAGCAGGTAAGAGCCCCCCCGCGATCGGCGCACTAGTATGCCCCCCCCGATTAAATGTTCCGGCGGCAACCATCACCCCCCCCTCAACAACTTCTGTGGCAATTCCCGTTTTTTTTGCCAATGTCCCGCATACTCCCCCCCCCCCCCGCTCAACAACTCTGGTTGGCAGGGGAGAGGGGAACATCAGAATGTCCCGCGAAGGGACTTTACAAAGTTGGGAGGTATGCTAAAACTGCATAGGTGTGAATCCAGCCTTAAGAAGTAGAAATCGCTTGTTCGCCTTCTAGGTTTGCAAAGAGTCAATGTTGCCTTTCTCTTTAGTTATAAGATGTGGGCACCTAGTCCCAAGATCAGAGATTTGGGGGGGGGGGGGCAGGCTGATCATTATTAGACCTATATGGATCAGGTGTCCCCCCCCACGCCACTATTTACCAATACAGGAGTGCCAGCATTGGCAGAGGCTACGGTGCCCTCAGACAGTTCGGCAGATGTATAAAAACTTCTGCCTCTTAAATATACCGATATACCTGTACATTGTCAGCATAAAGGCCATCTGTTTCAGAGGAGCTTCTTCACATTAAACTTAGCTACAGCCAAAACCTGTTTTTTATTTTATTTTTTTCTACCCATGGATATATTGGTGGAAGGTTTCCTTGTTGGTGGTTTTCTTATTGCCCGTGTCTCTAACACGGGACTCAGTTTGTCCTGGATCAGGGTCATGTGTTCAAATGGTGCAGACAAGCTGGCCTGTCAGCACCAGAATAACCAATGAAGCTCTAGGCAGGGGTCTCAAACTGGCAGCCCCCCAGCTGTTGCAGAACTACAAGTCCCATGAGGCCTTGCAAGGCTGACAGTCACAAGTGTAGCGCCCACCCCATTTAGGGGTGCTATATACCCAAATTTAGGGGCTGGTCTGAGATAGTAGTTGGGCTCAGACAGTTCTCAATTTATAGGTTGTGCGGTTTATTTCCAGGAGGTGTACTGGTGTGTAATTCCCTGTGGCCTGTAGGTGGCACTGCCATAATGGGTCAGGGTTGAACCACTGGTATTAGTGCTGTGCCTTAGGGTGTCCTCTCTCGGCAGCGGTGCAGTGGGTGTGGTCGACCTGCTGTGCATGCCGGGAGGGGATACATAGGGGGCAGACGCCGCCTGGGAGGGGTTTTCGCTCCAGAGTCGGAGTCCGGGTGCATGGCGCATGGCCCTCCAGGCCATGGGGCCACGTGTGTACATCAGTCCCAGGCACCTTTAGTCCTGGGGCTACATCTTCAACTCTGGGCCCAGCACCTTTAGCTGGAGCCCGCTTCGAGGAGAAGTCCCAGGGTGTCCCTCGCGAGGAAGCCCGCTTCTGATGGACCGGTGAGCGTTCACGGTGAAGGAAGGGGCCCGATAACTCTCTGGAGGGATTCTTCTATCCACCAAGGGCCTAGTAATGTGCTGCTGCTGGCACCTGTCCTTATATACCAGAAGCTGAGAGGTTCGGGGTCTGATAGATTCTGTGGCAGAGAGTCTCCCGATCGCATCTAGGAAAAGAACTTGATCAAACGTCCGAGCATCACTTCGGCTGCTAGGACCCACTTTGTAGGAGACTATCCGATTGAGCTAAACCTACTCTGGGATAGAGTAAAGATTGTGATATCCATTTGTGCCTGGACTAACCTCCCAAATCTTGCTGTCCTGTCTCTTATCCACCCTTTCCTATCTGCTGAACATTGAGAAAATAAACTCAACGTTGGAGTTTAGAGTGGTGTGGACATTGGAATTACTGGGGGGAAAACAGAGACTTGTCCCTATATCCGAGGGGCGAGAACCAATTGATGGAGGAACCTAGCTGTGGGACCCAAATACATAACACCGTTTAACCTCCTCATCCAGGAGGGTACGGCATATAGTACGGTGTGCCTTTTTCCTGCAATTGAGCCAAAGCAAGGGAAAAGGGTCCGTGTGCTACACAAGCATGACTCCCACAGGCAGAGGCATGATGGGACTTGTTGTAGTTCTGCAACAGCTGGAGGGCCACCAGTTTGAGACCCCTGCTCTAGGGGCAGGCACCAAACTCATGACCCTGATCCAGGGAAGGCAACATGAGGGCCGCCCCTGACATTCAGGAGAGGACAGAAGTGCACCTCTGTCCAGATCTGCTCTGCCATGCTGCTGCAGTCGTAAGCTGTAGGCCTCTGATGGGGAGAAGCGACTTTAGGATAGAGGACTCATGAAAAGGGTGGGACTTCAGATACGATGAAATAATTTTTCTGTGATGGAGGGCATCTGATGTGATGGGGGAACTTCTAATGGGAAGGGGGGGGGCACTAATGTCATGGAGGGACTATGATATGAGGATGGGACACTGGGAAGAAGGGGGCCTTTGATGTGATGGGAGATTCTGATGGAAAGGGAGGCTTCTTATGTGATTGGGGGGGACTTTGACATGAACTGGTCACCTCTAATGTAAAGATGGACTTCTGAAGTTGTTTTCATCAAGGCAATTGTGCGCATCATGAAGACAACGGTGGCAGCGTTGCAACCTCCTCTATAGTCCAGGAATGGCTCAAAAACCCAGTGCCGCTGTTCTAAGGCTTCTGGAACCTTACCAAATACATAGTCCATGAAAAAATGCCGTCACATCAATATAACATAAAGTGGTTATTCTTTATTGTAGGACAGTGAAATACAGCCAGAAAGAACGCCAACATGTTTCACACACTCGGGCCTTAATCATGGCTGTGTGCATCATCCCAGGTTCTGCCTTCCAAATTGATGGTAAGGAACATTTCTTTTTTTTTTTACACTTGTGGTGCCTACAGATTTTGTAAACTGTCAAAAGGGTGCCTGAACTGAAAAAAGGGGTAAGAAACATTGGAGGTTACTTACTAAGACTGGAGAGTGCAAAATCTGGTGCAAATCTACATACAATCCAATCAGCTTCCAGGTTGTATTGTCAAAGTTTAATTGAACAAGCTGAAGTTAGAAGATGATTGGCTACCATGCATAGCTGCACCAGATTCTGACTAGCAGTTTTAGTAAATCCTCCCTAATGTGTTAAAGTGCAAAATCCTGCATGAAGAAATGCAGCGTTTTTAGTCTACAAACAGGCATGGAGTACTCGGTATTGCACTTTAATAAATCGCTATATGGACCGAGTATTGTGGTGTACAAATCCTCAGTGTGGGTGACTTTGCTCTAATAATAAAGGTGCCCTGAATATATCCGAAACATCACATCTCTCTACGATATGCTCTACGCTATAATAAAATATACTTCAAAATACTTTCACCATATTCTATGCCCTCAAAAATGCAGTTCATTAGTTACTGCTACACCACCTTCCCATTGAAAGGTTTGGTCCAGTATGGCATGCAATGGAGAATTATTGAAAATAAATCAATTTGTGTGGCTGCTCTCACATAAGGGCCGTATAGCAAAACCCAAACTAACAAACAACAAAAAGTGTAGCACCACTCCACAAAAATGTGCAAAATCAAAAGTCTATAAATAATAATGATAATAAAGTCCCATAAATTCCATACACAGGGAATCAAGAAAGTGAGTAGTAGAGACGACCAGCCACCGCCATATAATATGCTTGCTCCTGCCAATGTACTCGGGTAACCAGCCACCAACTTGTTGTGACTTCAACACTCACCAGAACATAAGGCCAGTGGCATCGCTATGGGGGTGCGGGGGATGTGGACCACACCTGGGTGATACTTGCCAGAGGGGTAAAACCATCAGTGAAGCGGTGATAGTCAGCTCTTTTCCCCTCTCAGTCCACCAGAGAACAGCAGCAGCGCTGTGACAGGGGAAAGGTGAGCTGCGGGCTGTCAGAGTGTAACCCCGTTCGTGCCCCCCTCCTTCTCCTGTCAGCAGTGCAGGAGAAGAGAGCGCAACTCCCATCTGATTCACCGCCCAGCTTGCTGACCAGTCTGTTTCCCTCCCCATTGGCCACAGTGGAGGGCAAATTGGAAGAGACTAAGGGAGCATCATGGGCCACAAAGTCCTGAGGGGGCCACGCTGTACCCACCCCACCAGAGAGGGCACCACACTGTACCCGCACCATCAGAGAGGGAGCTACGCTGCCCAGCGCCACCACAGAGAGGGCGCGACGCTGCCCAGCGCCACCACAGAGAGGGAGCGACGCTGCCCAGCGCCACCACAGAGAGGGCGCGACGCTGCCCAGCGCCACCACAGAGAGGGCGCGACGCTGCCCAGCGCCACCACAGAGAGGGCGCGACTGGGCCACTGTCAGGGTACAGACGTGCTACAATACTGACCAGATTTGGCCTGGGCAACCCAGAGTGAGCGATTGTCCAGCCAGAGGGATCACTGCTACCGTTTCGCTGGGTGTGGTAAAAGGGCCTTTCGACCATTATGCATTACGGCTCCCAGGGACTGAGCCATTAGGAAGTGCCAAACCTGCTATCCTCTAAGCCTTATTGACCGCTGCAACCTGCGCCAACAAGCTCCAATGCTCTGCTGCTGACATGGCTGCCAGCTCGAAAATGGGAGGGAGGGTGACACCATGTTTTACCGCACTAGGTGACACCAACCCTACTGATGTCACCGCATAAGGCTGTCATTACAACAGCAAACACTTCTGTGACTCATAAGAGTTCCCTCTGGAGTAAGTGCAGCAATCCACATTCAATGGCACCTTCTGATAAGCTCCAACTAAGGACAGATAAAGCTCACCACAAGTTGACGTGTGACATCATTACTGGAAAACTCCGCCCCAAAGAGTTTTGTCCAATCGGACGTTATCAAGGGGTCAGAACTCTTTGATAACTTCCAATTGGACAAAATGCATCAGGGTCAGGACCACTTTATAACGTAAGATTAGACAAGATGTGAGGGGGGGGGGGGGGCAAAGTTACTAGTGCCGATGCCACACTGCTGCACAATCCCTGGTCAACAGCGGCTTTCTACGTGTTTTACATTTGTATATGTTTATGCGTGATTTTATCCCATTTTTTTTATAAAGACTACTACACTATTGGAAATCGCTTTAGGCTTGTGGTGAGCTTTATTGGTCTTTAGTTGGAACTTATCAGAAGGTGTCATTGAATGTGGATCGCTACTCTTATAAGTCAGACATTTTTGCAGTCTTATGTTCCGGGGAGTGTTGAATTCACAAGAAGTTGGGAGCTGGTTTCATGGGCACTTTGGCAAGAGCAAGCATGTAGTCGTCTTCACTACTTACTTTCTTGATTTACTGTGTATTGAATTTATGGGACTTTATTATGCTTTATTAGCATTATTAATGGACGTTTCGGATTTTGCACTTTTTTTGTTGAGTGGCGCTACACATTTTGCTGTTTAAATGGAGATTGTTCTTATTTAGGAGACTTTTCCTAATTTCCTATTTGATGGGGGTCATACACATTTCCCTACTTCCTCTCTGACAAGGTGTCAGGCCAGGAGGTGCTAAAGAAGAACTGCACAGTGAAGCCAACATGTCATATTGTAGGACACTTTATTCACCTACCTGCACCTACCACAGCCCTTTCGCCAATGACGCAGAACGTTCATAAATATCTAAGTAAACTTTCAAATTTCACATTCACAGCTGTTTGCTGTGCAGCCTATGAAAAAAGCTATTCGAGACTAAAAAAAAAAGTAAGTAGGCAGTTCACCTCTGGAAGTTGTCTGGACAGAAAATCAGCTGTAATAAAATATTGATTTCCAGTGTAACTTCTTCGTTTGGAATGTACTCATTTATGAAAAGTCCCTGAAAAAGTTTACATTTGTACAGTGCATCTGGAAAGTATTCACAGCGCTTCACTTTTTCCACATTTTGTTATGTTACAGGCTTATTCCAAAATGGATTAAAATTATTTTCCTAAATTTTACAAACAATACCCCATAATGACAACGTGAAAGAAGTTTGTTTTAAATCTTTGCAAATTTATAAAAAAAAAAAAAAAACGCATCTACATAAGTATTGACAGCCTTTGCCATAACACTCTAAATTGAGCTCAGGTGCATCCTGTTTCCACTGTTCATCCTTGAGATGTTTCTCCAACTTGATTGGAGTCCACCTGTGGTAAATTCAGTTGATTGGACATGATTTGGAAAGGCACACACCTGTCTATATAAAGGTCCCACAGTTACCAGTGCATGTCACAGCCAAAACCAAACCATGAAGTCCAAGGAATTGTCTGTAGGCCTCCAAGACAGGATTATATGGAGGCACAGATCTGGGGAAGGGTACAGAAAAATGTCTGCAGCATTGAAGGTCCCAATGAGCACAGTGGCCTCCATCATCTGTAAATAGAAGAAGTTTGGAACCACCAAGACTCCTCACAGAGCGGGCCACCCGGCCAAACTGAGTGATCGGGGAAGAAGAGCCTTAGTCAGGGAGGTGACCAAGAACCTGATGGTCACTCTGACAGAGCTCCAGCTTTTCTCTGTGGAGAGAGGAGAACCTTCCAGAAGAACAACCATCTCTGCAGCACTCCACCAATCAGGCCTGTATGTTAGAGTGGCCAGACGGAAGCCACTCCTCAGTAAAAGGCACATGGCAGAACACCTGGAGTTTTTAAAAAAAAGGCACCTGAAGGACTCTCCGACCATGAGAAACAAAATTCTTTGATCTGATAAAACAATGATTTAATTCTTTGGTCTGAATGGCAAACGTCATGTCTGGAAGAATACCATCCCTACAGTGAAGCATGGTGGTGGCAGCATCATGCTGTGGGAATGTTTTTCAGTGGCAGGAACTGGGAGACTAGTCAGGATCGAGGGAAAGATGAATTCAGCAATGTACAGAGACATCCGTGATAAAAACCTGCTCCAAAGCGGTCTGGACCTCAGACTGGGGCAAAGGTTCAGCTTCAAACAGCGCAACGACCCTAAAAACACACAGCCAAGAGAACAGAGGAGTGGCTACAGGGCAACTCTGTGATTGTCCTTGAGTGGCCCAGCCAGAGCCCAGACTTGAACCCAATTGAACATCTCTGAAGAGATCTGAAGAGATCTGAAGAGATCTGAAAATGGCTGTGCACCAACGCCCCCCATACAACCTGATGGAGCTTGAGAGGTCCTGCAAAGAAGAATGGGAGAAACTGCCCAAAAATAGGTGTGCCAAGCTTGTAGCATCATACTTAAAAAGACTTGAGGCTGTAATTGGTGCCAAAGGTGCTTCAACAAAGTATTGGGCAAAGACTGTGAATACTTATGTACATGGGATTTTTTTCCATTTTTATTTTTAATAAATGTGCAAAGATTTCAAACAAACTTCTGTTTACGTTGTCATTATGGGGTATCGTTTGTAGAATTTTGAGGAAAATAATTAATTTAATCCATTTTGGAATAAGGCTGTAACATAACAAAATGTGGAAAAAAATGAAGCGCTGTGAATACTTTCCGGATGCACTGTATCCATGAATGTTACAAAAAGTTCTTCCATATATATGAACTTGGACCTTAAGCACTCTTTACTGCATTGCAGTACGTTGCGGTAAGGTGGTCCATTTATTTCAAATGCACTGCCCCATGAACCACAATGGGGATTTTGGCATGGGCACAGGTTGGCTTGGGCTCTGAGGTTTATTTACTAAAACGGGAGAGTGCAAAATCTGGTGCAGCTCTGCTTAAAAACCAACCAGCTTCCAGGTTTTATTGTCAAGCTTAATTGAACAAGCTGAAGCTGGAAGCGGTCTACCATGCAGAGCTGTACCAGATTTTGCACTCTCCGGTTTTAGTAAACCAACCCTTCCGAGTCCATTCACACTAGTATGTTGCAAAACACACATGCTATACTGCTTGATACAGCAACACATGAAACATGGTGGTAATCAAACAACATACTGCTCTGGGTGGCTTTCACATTTAGACCACTTTCACACGGGCAGATCAATCGGGTCTGCCTATCAGTTTTTCAGGTGGACCCGATCTGACCCTCCCTTATTCTGTATGGAGAGGCGGATGTATCCGTTTACATCCGCCAACATCCAATCCGATCTGCTAAAAACATGGGGATCCGTTCCCCATCAGACTAGCGGACCGGGTGGCAGTAAGGTATAAACAGACAAATGGTCTGTTTACATCCAACTGTCCATAGAGGAGAGCAGGCTGTGTCTGTGTCCGCTCTGCATAAGCAGAACAGACATGGACCAGCCACCCCCCTGCTTAGAGGGGATCGCTGAGCTGGTGGAGTCTCCCCCGTGTAGAAGGGGCCATACTATTGTCCACTGCTCTATGCAGATCTGTGGGTGCCCACTACGCTCGTCAGCTGCCAGTATGTGAAGAAAGAGGTCCCCATATGCTTTTATTATCAATAGTGCACTGTATTCATCACATAACGGTGTGGGAAAGCAGAGATAACTTAACACGTTTCGCTCTCAGACTAAGTGTGAAACGTGTTCATTTCCCTCTACTTTCCCCCGTTATGTGATGTACAGTTATTATGTGTACAGTGCACTTTTGATAATGAAAAGCATATGGAGGAGTGACGCTGTACTGGACCTTTTTCTCTACATGAAACATGGTGCAGTACTTTTGTGCATTATAAGAAAAAAAAGTCCAGTTTAAAGGCTCAGCCCATCTTTTTCCCCCAAAAAATAGCAAGTGCAGCAACACTGACATTATTGATCCAATGTGAATTTACTACTTTCTTGCATTAAATCAGGTGCAATGCACAGGTTCTTGCAGTGTTTACCTCCAGCCCCAGGTTCGTACAGAGGTACGAACCTTCTGTTATGGGGGCAGCTGAAGTGTGGCTTGACTACAAGTGTGGTGATGTCACTGCCCTGCTGAGTCCTGCTGCCATGATGATGGATGTAACTTCATGTAACATTTCTCCTCTTCAGACCTGGAAGGCATGGCTAACAAAAACACAAAACAGCCACAAACTTCTCAGTAAGATACAGGTAAGGGTGTGGGTTTTGAGGTTGGGTTATGCAACCATGTTTCCTTTTACACCCTAAATATGACTGTATCATCAACATGATCTAAAAGGTGGACTTTTATATCATACAAACTTCAATGTGAGATTCCCGCAATTAAACTTATGAGCATTGATGCAACGCACTAGAGTGTATAGGCCCTTAGTGCCCCTGTATGCCATTGTGAGCAAGAAACAAGACTTAGACTATCAATCTTCTAGGAAATAGTACGGCAGCAGTGATGTCACCAATTCCTAGTGATTTGATAGGCTACATTCTCCATATGATTGGTTTATGGTCCAGAATGGATTGTCCTTAGAAATGTTCAGCAAAGTCTTATCTGCCCTGATGTGGTCTCCAACAAGATATGTGTTGGTGGAGCACTGGACCCCAGGATAGGCAGATATGGAGGGGAGTATTCGACTTTTAGAGGAAGCTCTCTGTCAACTGGAGGTGTCATAGGTCCCTGGAGTGGTTTGAAGAACAATAAAAGAAAGAGCACTACAAAACTTGAATAATTTTATTTTTCACAAGAGGTCAAAAAGCCAACATGTTTCAGTGGCTTAGAACTCCCTCTTTATCAGGGCTTGAATTTGCAATTATTGTCCAGTCTCTTTAATTTACTAAGTAATTGCAAAGTGAGACAGTGCTTCAGGTTGCCAAACGGAAAGCCAACCCTAAACCCCCCCTTTTTTTTTTATCTCTTAACTTTCCAACTTTACTTTCATCATTCGAGCCCTGATGAATGGGGAGCTTTGAGCCCCAAAAGATGTTGGCTTCTTAGACATCTAGTTGCGAAAAATTTAATCTTACTGGACATATTCAAGGCTTGTGGAGCTCTCATCCTTTTCCTGTACTTCTGATATACAGGTCCTTCTCAAAAAATTAGCATATTGTGATAAAGTTCATTATTTTCTGTAATGTACTGATAAACATTAGACTTTCATATATTTTAGATTCATTACACACAACTGAAGTAGTTCAAGCCTTTTCTTGTTTTAATATTGATGATTTTGGCATACAGCTCATGACAACCCAAAATTCCTATCTCAAAAAATTAGCATATCATGAAAAGGTTCTCTAAACGAGCTATTAACCTAATCATCTGAATCAACTAATTAACTCTAAACACCTGCAAAAGATTCCTGAGGCTTTTAAAAACTCCCAGCCTGGTTCATTACTCAAAACCGCAATCATGGGTAAGACTGCCGACCTGACTGCTGTCCAGAAGGCCATCATTGACACCCTCAAGCAAGAGGGTAAGACACAGAAAGAAATTTCTGAACGAATAGGCTGTTCCCAGAGTGCTGTATCAAGGCACCTCAGTGGGAAGGAAAAAGTGTGGCAGAAAACGCTGCACAACGAGAAGAGGTGACCGGACCCTGAAGAAGATTGTGGAGAAGGACCGATTCCAGACCTTGGAGGACCTGCGGAAGCAGTGGACTGAGTCTGGAGTAGAAACATCCAGAGCCACTGTGAACAGGCGTGTGCAGGAAATGGGCTACAGGTGCCGCATTCCCCAGGTCAAGCCACTTTTGAACCAGAAACAGCGGCAGAAGCGCCTGACCTGGGCTACAGAGAAGCAGCACTGGACTGTTGCTCAGTGGTCCAAAGTACTTTTTTTCGGATGAAAGCAAATTTTGCATGTCATTCGGAAATCAAGGTGCCAGAGTCTGGAGGAAGACTGGGGAGAGGGAAATGCCAAAATGCCTGAAGTCCAGTGTCAAGTACCCACAGTCAGTGATGGTCTGGGGTGCCATGTCAGCTGCTGGTGTTGGTCCACTGTGTTTTATCAAGGGCAGGGTCAATGCAGCTAGCTATCAGGAGATTTTGGAGCACTTCATGCTTCCATCTGCTGAAAAGCTTTATGGAGATGAAGATTTCATTTTTCAGCACGACCTGGCACCTGCTCACAGTGCCAAAACCACTGGTAAATGGTTTACTGACCATGGTATTACTGTGCTCAATTGGCCTGCCAACTCTCCTGACCTGAACCCCATAGAGAATCTGTGGGATATTGGGAAGAGAAAGTTGAGAGACGCAAGACCCAACACTCTGGATGAGCTTAAGGCCGCTATCGAAGCATCCTGGGCCTCCATAACACCTCAGCAGTGCCACAGGCTGGTTGCCTCCATGCCACGCCGCATTGAAGCAGTCATTTCTGCAAAAGGATTCCCGACCAAGTATTGAGTGCATAACTGAACATAATTATTTGAAGGTTGACTTTTTTTGTATTAAAAACACTTTTCTTTTATTGGTCGGATGAAATATGCTAATTTTTTTGAGATAGGATTTTTGGGTTTTTATGAGCTGTATGCCAAAATCATCAATATTAAAACAAGAAAAGGCTTGAACTACTTCAGTTGTGTGTAATGAATCTAAAATATATGAAAGTCTAATGTTTATCAGTACATTACAGAAAATAATGAACTTTATCACAATATGCTAATTTTTTGAGAAGGACCTGTAGTCTCTAAAAAAGATTTTCTTCCCTTGGAGTTTAAATTGTTGATAGATGGGTATTTCCGGGCGTCTGCTCTTCTGATATGTGAAATGGAGATAGGAGTACAAAATTCAGACATCAGGTCAGTTCCAGTTGCATGGCCTGTAGTCTGTATAGCAAAACTAGTTATGTGTGAAGGTCCAGCTAATACTGTGGCTTTCCTATGTCCACTGTGATGTTAATGTAAAGGGGTTCGTGTTCCACCGACAGCAGCTTGTAGGTGCAGGAATTCAGACCGTCCGTCTTCCAGACCTTGGACACTTGCTTCAAGAGCTTAATCCTGTGTATGAGAGAAGAGATTATATGAGGTGGGGATTGAAGGAATTCATGCAGCCTTTTCTCAACCATTTTACCCCAAAGGACCCTTTACAGTAACTTTCAGGTATCCGAGATGCCCTGCTAAGATTAGTCTATTGGTGGTCATTGGAAAAATGCCTCTTACGTTAGTGGTGGTCAATGGGAAGTTATGCCTCTGCCAAGTGGTGTTGGCCTTGGAACTTTGCAGGCACCATTACTGTACATAGGAGGTCGGTCATCCACAGCTTAAGGAGAACCGGGCCACCTCTAGAGAAACCCTAGGTTTCCACAGAAGCCTGGTTGAGAATGGCTGACCTAAAGACAAGCCAGTGTAGATACATGCCCCTGGTGCACAACCTGCACCCCTTTTGCTATGTGTTGTGTGGCCCTTGGACCCCAGCAGTTGATAATGGTTTGTAAAGTTGAAATAGCAGTGATCTCTACTAGCCTTATGCAACAGGGCTCTAGTCTCTCACTGTCTCCTAAAGCATGTCTCAAACCCTTTACCCCCACCCATATGGTATTCACAGTCCCTGTCCATCATTCCCTCTAGGCAAGTTCTCAAACAGGGTTACAGGAAACTCTAGGTTTCCTCTAAAGTTTACTAGGGGTTCCTTGAGTTGTGGCTGAACTCTCTGGTGGTGCCTGTGTAGTTCCAGGGCCAACACAGTGACATGACATCAATGATCTTTTTAGCTGTCTATAAGGAGGACATTCTTCCCACTGACCATCAATGTAAGGGGTATTTTTTAAATAACCCCCTATGCATTACTTTAGCAGGGGTTTCCTGAGACCTTAAAATGATTTTAATGGTTCCTCTAGGGGAGGGGGTCTCAAAACCTTCTAAAGCAAAGGACCAGTTTACTGTCCTTCGGGCTTCAGGGGAGCCGGACTTTGGCCAGTGGGAGTAGAAAATGCACCTTTTTGGTGTTAGTTGGTGAAATACTGCCCCAAAGGCCAGATAAAGGCAAGCAAAAGGCCACATCTGGCCCCCAGGCCACAGTTTGGAGACCCCTACTCTAGAGTAAAAAGGTTGGGAAAGGCTGCTCTAGGCTATAACACTTAGGTTGTCAAAAGTTATGTTCATGTCCTTACTTGGTGCACCAGACTGATTAATTTACCACTTTCACTGCTGGGGATATTTTTTCAAATTATTAGCACACATGATAAAATATGCATTTTAGGCCTAAAAATTACTTGCAATAAAAAAATAAAAAAAACTTTATTTGCTGAAAGCAGAAAACCTGCAGAATGAAAAAAGTGGTACAGTTGTTACAATTTTGTATGTTGAGCGATATTTGCGCAATTGTTTCTTTAAACCTATATATGTAGTAAAATTTAATTTATTGCACACAAAATACAATTCCCATTTTTTGGGGTAACATAGAAAAGATGATACTGCATTAAGTAGATACCAAACATTTCAAGGCTTAGAACTGCATGTACCCATAAAACAATGACAACCTTTGATATTCAAAGTTTTCCCATCGGTGGCACTTTAATCCCTTCCCACCCAGCTGTCATTTCACAATAGGCGCTATTATCCTGGGTGCGATCTGTCATCCGCTTTGTCCACCAAACTCCTGGCCACAACTCATTTCCCTGCTCCCACATTCTCCATGCAAGTGATTGGAGTCTGTGATGTCCCTGCTTCCCTATACATGTGAAGGGCACAGAAAGAGCACATCCAGGAAGTTCAGGAAAGTGGCCTGGGGAAGGGTGAACATGTGTCCCAGATTTCCCTGGGACAGTCCCACATTTTGCAGGTCGGTCCTGCGTCCCGGGCACCTTCATTCTGGGACAATACAGTGTCCCAGAATGAAACTGACACAGTCACCCTGCACAGCGTGTCCAACCAGGGCACAGTAAGAGCAGGTTGTTAAGCAGGGGGCCTGGAAGCCAGTTGCAGCGACCTTAACAACCGAGGAGTCATCAGCTGTCAATGGGCTTCCCCGATGACAGCAGAATAAAAAAGTAAAAAAAAGAAGAAAAAAAAAAAGTGGTGGGGTGGGTAGAGTTGTGGGTAGAGTCCCCCCCCCCCCCAAAAAAAATTCATACCAGACCCTATCCGAGCATGCAGCCTGGCAGGTCAGGAAAGGGGTGGGGGAACAAAGGGACCCCAAAGCACCTTGTTCCCATGTTGATGGGGGCAAGGGCCTCATCCCCACAATCCTGGCTGGTGGTTGTGGGGGTCTGTCCCAAAGCACCCCCCCCATGTTGAGGGCATGTGGACTGGTATGGTTCAGGAGGGGGGGCCACTCTCTTATTTTCATAATTTTTCATTGTTGCCATTTTTTTTTACGTTCAGCTGTTAGCGGGGGGGGGGGGAACCCCTTGAGTCATCCGGTACAGACGCGGCGGCCGGCTACCTGGCCTGCCCCTTAGCAACCAGCTATTTGTCAAAAAACAGCGTGAGCTCCACACTGTTTTTTGACGAATACCGCATGTGATACCACCAGCAAAACCCTGGTGGTAATTATCGCATGTTTTTTACTCTCTGGTCTGTTTGTGAATTGGACTTAAGAGGTTTTTAAACAATATTTACTGGCACTTTTTTTTTCCGGTAATACCGCATACTTTTTATTTTTTTTATTATTTTATTTTTTTATGAATTCGTGAATGTGAATATTACTGAATTGACCCCTTAGTTAAAGTAGGTGCACATTGTATACCACCTGTCTAAACTGGTGACCACTGTTTGCTTTAGTTTTTCCATAAATTGGCAAAAAAATAAAAAGGGCATCGAAAAGACTGCCCCTGAATTGCAGTTTGGATTAGTGGTCACCCTACCCTGGGGGACCTGGAGCCTGCAGCAGTTAACAGGCAATCTGCAGTCCAGGCCACAGCCGATTCCCCTGCTTACCTCCCCTTCAAGCAAATGATTGGACCCCCCCCCCCCCATTGACATACACCCACATTTTCAGCGAATCTGAGCCAACAAGTCCATGAGCAGAACTGTGAAGATATGGCAGGGGACAATCGTATTGCACCCTTTCGTCCAAATTGCCTTCTAAATTCTGCAGCCAACCTAAATCTGCAGGTTCCGTCCCCCCCCCCCCCCGCTCCACTGGCTGGGTCAGGGTGATCTTCTGTCATTGCAGCTCATCTTATTCATCTTTGTTCCCGGATATTGTCAGGAAATGCCACATCAGTCCACACATTCCCTGAGAAATGACTCCGCCAGATGCTGGAGAGGAGCATCTGATCACTGGTCACATCTCACAATGATAACCTGATGCAACATAAAACTGCATCTCCCGGGACCAAAGGGAGATCAATCATTGATCGGTCAGTGCTATCCAGTGAGATATCCCACCACTGGCTTAAAGAGGCCCTGTCACCAGACCATTTCAACAACAATCTTCCCATAAGATTATATATACACATTTAATGTATTTTATGTTATTTACTTGTAAAAGCCTCCCTTTGTGTAGACATCTAAAAAGCCCTGAGATTGCTGCTGGGCGCCCCCAGCTTGTATGTGATGTCAGTGTGACGGACTGGGGTTTATATGGTCACAAAACAGGCACCCCAAAGCAAAGTACATACTCATTTATTTTTTTTATTTCTAGCAAAGAAATACCTTCCTGCTATTCTAGCAAGAACCAGTAGATGGCAGAGAAGGTACACAGTTTATATAAGGCCACCCACCATGTGACTGGAGTCAAACGATTTCCAGCCATAAAACCCAGTGGTCCTGTCTTATGCTGTTGTGTGATTCTTTGCAGGTATGTACTCTAAATCGTTCCTAATCTGCATTAAACTATAATAGAAAGATTCCTAAACATCTGTGGCAGATGCAGGGAAAGTTACAGCAGACTGTATGTTATAGTTTTACTGCTATTAGAAGTTAGAACAGCATGTGTGAGAAACAAGTGAAAAGGGCATAAAAACATGAAAATACTGCATTAGTCAGAATAAATGTCTATGAGAAGCACTAAACCGTTCTAAATAAGTATATTGAAACTTGGTTTATACAAGTTCCATAAAGTTAGAAGAGCACATGTTGAAAACTGATATTCTTAAGAAAAACCTATATGTAAAGCTATGCATTGCTTCATTGCACCATCTAGTGGTTAAAAAAGAGAACTACCGAAATAATGTTTGTATTAAAGCATAATTGCACAGTTAAAGTGTACATCATCATCTATAACACGGAATAACAGGAATATATATGGTATTAAAATATAACAATGTTTTTTGTGTAACTACGTTTTAAAATACTTCAGTTAAAATCTGTATTATATATTGTTAATAGTTATAAACATGTGATTATAAAAATGTAAAAGATGTATTGTTATGTAAAAGTCAAACGATTTCCAGCCATAAAACCCAGTGGTCCTGTCTTATGCTGTTGTGTGATTCTTTGCAGTCCATGCCAAGCTGATCACCTTATCTCATCACGTCTACAATTATCGGCTCTCTTAATTCACATTTTGAGGCCGGTAACATCAGAAGCCCCAGAAATTCTACAAAAAATACCCCATAATGACAACGTGAAAGTTTGTTTGAAATCTTTGCAAATTAAAATGAAAAAAAAAAAAAAAAATCATAAGTATTCACAGCCTTTGCTCAATACTTTGTTGAAGCACCTTTGGCACCAATTACAGCCTCAAGTCTTTTTGAGTATGATGCTACAAGCTTGGCACACCTATTTTTGGGCCGTTTCTCCCATTCTTCTTTGCAGGACCTCTCAAGCTCCATCAGGTTGGATGGGGAGCGTCGGTGCACAGCCATTTTCAGATCTCTCCAGAGATGTTCAAATCGGGTTCAGGTCTGCAAGGACATTCACAGAGTTGTCCCATAGCCACTCCTTTGTTATCTTGGCTGTGTGTTTAGGGTCGCTGTCCTGTTGGAAGATGAACCTTCGCCCCACTGTGAAGTCCAGAGTGCTCTGGAGCAGGTTTTCATCATGGATGTCTCTGTATATTCATCTTTCCCTCAATCCTGAGTAGTGTTCCAGTTCCTGCCACTGAAAACATCCCCACAGCATGATGCTGCCACCACCGTGCTTCACTGTAGGGATGGTATTGGCCAGGTGATGAGCTGGTTTCCTCCAGACATGACACTTGCCATTCAGGTCAAAGAGTTGAATCTTTGTTTCATCAGATCACAGAGAATTTTGTTTCTCATGGTCTGGGAGTCCTTCAGATGCCTTTTGGCAAACTCCTGGTGGGCTGTCATGTGCTTTTTAGTGAGGAGTGGTTTCTGTCTGGCCACTCCCCCATACAGGCCTGATTGGTGGAGTGCTGCAGAGATGGTTGTTCTTCTGGAAGGTTCTCCTCTCTCCATAGAGAAACGCTGGAGCTCTGTAGAAGTGATCATCAGGTTCTTGGTCACCTCCCTCACTGACTAAGGCCCTTCTTCCCCGGTCGCTCAGTTTGGCCGGGTGGCCCACTCTAGGAAGAGTCCTGGTGGTTCCAAACTTTTTTCATTTACAGATGATGGAGGCCACTGTGCTCACTGGGACCTTCAATGTTGCAGAAATGTTTCTGTACCCTTCCCCAGATTTGTGCCTCCATACAATCCTGTCTCCGAGGTCAACAGACAATTCCTTGGACTTCATGGCTTGGTTTGTGCTCTGACATGCACTGTTACCTGTGGGACCTCATATAGACAGGTGTGTGCCTTTCCAAATCATGTCCAATCAACTGAATTTACCACAGGTGGACTCCAATCAAGTTGTAGAAACATCTCAAGGATGATCAGTGGAAACAGGATTCACCTGAGCTCAATTTTAATAATACTTATGTAGCGGACCCCTAAATTTAGGGGGTCACTATGCCCAATTTTAGTTTGGCTCAGACTTTCTAATTTAATATTGGACTCTGCTCTGCTGTGGTGTTGTCGGGTGTGCAGTTCCCCTTTGGCCTGCGGGTGGCGCTGTTGCCCAGGTCTATGGTCGAACTATAGGTGAGACAGTGGCGGTATCAGGTGTCCTCTCTCGGCGGCCATTCGGTGGGCGTGGTCTACCCGCTGTGCATGCCGGGAGAGGGTACAAAAGGGGCAGACGCAATGTTCAGGAGAGGAGTTGGAGGGGAGTGCCGGGGAGTGAGTCCCAGGGGAGTGTGCCCCACAGGGGTGCGTTGACTGGCCGAGGAGTCTCGGGCACCTTCGGCCCGAGGCTGCAACGTTCCAGGTAGGCCCAGTACCTTTAACTGGGTCTACAATCAGCCCATTGGAGTCCCAGGGTGCCCAGGTGAGGGTATCCGCTCTGGCCGAGAGGAAGCCAGGGGAGGATCGGTCCCACAGAGGAGATGAGTAATGGAAGATCGCTGTCTCTGGAAAGGCCTGGTGACCTGTCAGAGGGAAGGATTCTTTACTCCGCGCAAAGCTAACCCTGTAGAGTGCCCATTGGCATCGTTCTGTTCTCTAAATTCTACAGAGGTTAAAGGATTTCCTGAACCCGTCCCTGGAGAGGATAGGGCGACAGAACTGTTCAAGCTCCACACCGGCTGCTAGGGCCGCTCTCATAGGGACTATCCGGGTGACCTAAACCCACTCGGGATCGAGTGGCGACGAGTGACTAAGGTGTGTGTGCCTGAATCTGCCTTCTGGACTCTGCTAACTTCTATCTCTCTTCAATTTCCCGTTTACTGGAGCAAAGGAAAAATAAACTCTCTGTTAGAGTTAAAGTGTTTCTGGACATTGGCCTTCTTGGGGGGAGAAATATAGACTTGTCCCTATACACTGGGGATGAGAACCAGTGGAAGGAGGTAACTCGCTGCAGGACCCAAAATTTGTGAACACCGCTCAACCTCTTCAAACAGGAGGGTACGGGCATCTAGCACGGTGTGCCTTGACTCGCAAGTGAGCCAGGCAGGAAAAAGGTCCGTCGTGTGCTACACTTATGTACATGGCCTTTTTTTTTTTTTTTTTTTTTTTTATGAATTTGCAAAGATTTCAAACAAACTTCTTTCACGATGTCATTATGGGGTATTGTTTGTAGATTGTTGAGTAAAATAATGAATTTAATATATTTTGGAATAAGACTGTAAAAGTGAAGCGCTGTGAATACTTTCCAGATACACTGTAGACAAATAAAGACCCGATAGGGGTTTTATTCCTTTGAAGTTTTGTAAATACAAATACTTTAAAAAGGTCAGGAATTCAGTTAAAGCCGTATTAACTGCTTCTCGACCACCGCACGCAGATATACGTCTGCAGCATGGCACGGGCAGGCGGAAGGACGTATATATACGTCCTCTTTAAGAAGCAGCATGGTGGACGCGTGTGCGTGCCGCAAGCTCCGTGAGCTCGACCGCGGGTCCCGCGGACTCTATGTCCGTGGGGATACGCGCGCTCGTCTCGCGGTGAGGAAGAACGGGGGAAATGCTGACGTAAACAAGAATTTCCCCAGTCTTCCTAGTGACAGGACACTGATCACAGCTTCCTGTAATCGGAAGTGGTGATCAGTGTCGTGTCACACACAGCCCATCGCCCCTACAGTTAGAAGCACTCCCTAGGACACACTTAAACCCTACAGCGCCACCTAGTGGTTAACCCCTTCACTGACAGTGTCATTTTCACAGTTATCAGTGCATTTTTATAGCACTGATCGCTGTAAAAATGACAATGATCCCAAAATGGTGTCAAAAGTGTCCGCCATAATGTCGCAGTCACGATAAAAATCGCTGATCGCCGCCATTACTTGTAAAAAAAAATAATTCATAAAAATGCCATAAAACTATCCCCTATTTTGTAGACGCTATAACTTTTGTGCAAACCAATCAATAAACGCTTATTGCGATTTTCTTTACCAAAAATATGTAGAAGAATACGCATCGGCCTAAACTGAGGAAAAAAAAAGTTTTTTTTATATATTTTTGGGGGATATTTAATATAAGAAAAGGGATAAAAAATGCATTTTTTTTCAAAATTGTCGCTCTATTTTTGTTTGTAGCGCAAAAAATAAAAACCGCAGAGGTGATCAAATACCACCAAAAGAAAGCTCTATTTGTGGGAAAAAAAGGACGCCAATTTTGTTTGCGAGCCACGTCGCACGACCGCGCAATTGTCAGTTAAAGCGACGCAGTGCCGAATTGCAAAAAGTGGCCTGGTCTTTGGCCAGCCAAATGGTCCGGGGCTGAAGTGGTTAAACCTAAAACCAAAAATTATAATATATTGCAGCTTACCAATCATTAGATGTAGTGACTGCATTAGTTTTTTTTTTTTTTAGGCTTTTCCCCCTCTTTTCACCTGGTGATCTTGCAAGTAACACACTTCCTATATTAGTGAGACACAACTCTAGAGGAATGAGGACAGGAGGCGCAGCAGACAGCGGCATTGTCAGTCTAGGGAGAGGGTAGTGTTGTCCATTCACTTGAACGGGTTTGCCTTATGCGCATTTTTTGTGGACGGAAAGGGTTCCTCTTGCGGGACTTTAAAGGGAAATACTCTGATATTAAATGCGTAGAGAGTGGAGTAGAAAAGGGGTTGTTTATTTAAACAAAAAATGGGAAAGTAGACGGATGAGATCTACATAACATAAAGCAATATTGACAAGGAAGATGCAAACGTGACCATGCAATATACAATTCTGACAATCAAAAAACACCATTGGATGAAAACATAGAATGATGAAACCAACGAGTTTCGAAAAGATTTTTCTTCTTCTTCATGCGCATTTTTTGTGGCAAAGAAGCTTGGGGACCAAATTTGACCCTGAGCCAGGCATGATTTTACATGAACATTTTGTCACGTGACAATATCGTAGCACGCTGCACGTTTTTCCACAATTTGAAATTGCCCAGGTGTGAATGCGGCCTAATGCAGACATAAAAGGGTGACCACGGAATGTAGTGATTGGCTGGATAACGAGGTCCGAGTATATAAAGGTTACAATGCATCTCCATCTCACCTCCTGTTGTTGACCTCGTTTCCGGAGTCCCTGGTGTGGAAGACCATGGTGTATCGGGCGATCTCCGGGGATGGCCGGACCACCGTCATCTTATTATAGGTCACCCTGGAAATAAAACATGAATGCTGGGTTAAAAAAACAAAACATCATCTCTTGACTTTCTATACAGGCTCTCCTCACTTAACGACCGGGTTCCGTTCCAGCGACCAGGTTGTTAAACAAATCGGTCATTCAACGAGGAGCCACAATATTTTAAGCATTTTTAACTACTGTACTGTATTCTGAAAAAAAGAAGGTCTAAACACAAAACTGTTTTAATTTGCACAAGTACAGAAACACAAAAATATAAACAAAAATTCTGTACTGTACAATCAGGGCTTTTTTTTCAGCGGGGGAACGCAGTTCCAGCACCTCCTGGACTGACTGTATGTAATGTCAAGGGGTGCTGGGGTGTGCTGCAGGGTATTGATACTCACTGCTGGCGGATCTATTCTAGCTGGAGGGGATCTATTTTTGCAGGGGGGTCTATTGTTGCTGAAGGAGGGGTCTATTGTTGATGGCTGCCAGAGAGTCTATTAATGCTGGCTGTGCGAAGATCTGTTGATGCTGCCGGGAGTCTATTGTTGCTGGGGGGGGGGGGGAGATTTTGTGGTGGATGGTACATTGTTAGGGGGATCTATTGTTGCTGGCTGAAGGGGAAACCAAATTCCATACAAATTACTTAGCACAACAAAATGATACTTGGTTCTGTATTGTCTAAAAAGGGGTGGTACTGGGAGCAGGGCCTTTTAAAGGAATTTGGGGGCCCCAAGCAAAATGGACATGGAGGCCCCCCAACCGTCCCCCCCCCTGCACTCACGCAAAGCCTACAGGAACCACAGCATAGCGATACAGTTTAAGCTCACCCACACTTTATATAAATAAAAAAGGTTTACAGTGCAAATACTGCTGTTGCATATAATCCAACATACTTAAAACACATACACACTCACATTAACATTGGGATGGACAGGGGGACCATGGGATATCCACATCATCTCCCCCACTGTAATATCCACATAATCTCCCCCACTGTAATATCCACATCATCTCCCACACTAATATCCACATCATCTCCCACACTGTAATGTCCACATCATCTCCCCCCTGTAAGGTCCACATCTCCCCCCTGTAAGGTCCACATCTCCCCCCTGTAAGGTCCACATCTCCCCCCTGTAATGTTCACATCTCCCCCCCCCTGTAATGTTCACATCTCCCCCCTGTAAGGCCCACATCTCCCCCCCTGTAAGATCCACATCTCCCCCCCTGTAAGATCCACATCTCCCCCCCTGTAAGATCCACATCTCCCCCCTGTAAGATCCACATCTCCCCCCCTGTAAGATCCACATCTCCCCCCCTGTAAGATCCACATCTCCCCCCCTGTAAGATCCACATCTCCCCCCCTGTAAGATCCACATCTCCCCCCCTGTAAGATCCACATCTCCCCCCCTGTAAGATCCACATCTCCCCCCCTGTAAGATCCACATCTCCCCCCCTGTAAGATCCACATCTCCCCCCTGTAAGGTCCACATCTCACCCCTGTAAGGTCCACATCTCCCCCCTGTAAGGCCCACATCTCCCCCCTGTAAGATCCACATCTCCCCCCTGTAAGATCCACATCTCCCCCCTGTAAGATCCACATCTCCCCCCTGTAAGATCCACATCTCCCCCCTGTAAGATCCACATCTCCCCCCCTGCAAGATCCACATCTCCCCCCCTGTAAGATCCACATCTCCCCCCCTGTAAGATCCACATCTCCCCCCCTGTAAGGTCCACATCTCCCCCCTGTAAGGTCCACATCTCCCCCCCTGTAAGATCCACATCTCCCCCCCGTAAGGTCCACATCTCCCCCCGTAAGGTCCACATCTCCCCCCCTGTAATGTCCACATCTCCCCCCCCCCTGTAATGTCCACATCTCCCCCCCTGTAATGTCCACATCTCCCCCCCCTGTAATGTCCACATCTCCCCCCCCCTGTAAGGTCCACATCTCCCCCCCCTGTAAGGTCCACATCTCCCCCCCCCTGTAAGGTCCACATCTCCCCCCCTGTAAGATCCACATCTCCCCCCTGTAAGATCCACATCTCCCCCCCTGTAAGATCCACATCTCCCCCCCTGTAAGGTCCACATCTCCCCCCCCTGTAATGTCCACATCTCCCCCCCCTGTAATGTCCACATCTCCCCCCCCTGTAATGTCCACATCTCCCCCCCCTGTAATGTCCACATCTCCCCCCCCTGTAATGTCCACATCTCCCCCCCTGTAATGTCCACATCTCCCCCCCTGTAATGTCCACATCTCCCCCCTGTACACATCTCCCCACATCTCACCTCGGCCGCTGCCGCCGGGTGTACCAAGATGGCCACCGCTCCCAAGCTAGGCCGAAGCCGCGGCCTTTCCTATGGCCGCAATCCGCAGATCAGCTCGGGTGGCTCGGCTGCTCGAGTCCTGCAAAGGGAACAGCGTTCCTGCTGTGAAAAAAGTGCAGGGACGGCGCTCCCATGCGTTCCTGCAGGACTCGAGCCCTGGACCCAGGGCGGAAATCCAGGACAGTGACAGGCAGCAGGCAGGCACCCTAGGCTGGGGCCCCAGGCCAGCTCGGGGCCCCAAGCAATTGCTCGTTTTGCCTGTCCTGTTGTGACGGCCCTGACTGGGAGGTGGGTAGGGGATGAAACCAAGGGACGTTGCTCGGAGGTGGGTAGGGGGCGGAGAAAACAAGAGACTCGGAAAAGGGGAGTTCCTGCACCTATTGTCTGAGAATTAAAGCCCTGTGTACAATACAATGATGTACGGTGCATCGCTCGGGTTGGGAGAGCTGGTCGTTAGTCCGAACCGTCGTTAAACAGGTAAATCGTTAAACGAAGAGCATCTGTAATCAGAATTTTGCCCATTCCATTGTCCCAAACTGTCTGCCACATATAGAAACAGAGCTGGTGGTGGGGGGAACCAGTCATCTCAGTATAAGGTGCAGGCCTTAGATAAACTACAACTCCCAACCTGTATGGTCAACATTCTTACCTATGGACTATATACACTTTATTACCCAAAGCATCTAGTGTGCCGATATAGGTACTGCACCTTCACAAAATACAGTATGTAATGGTCAGGTATAAAAGGGGCGCGCTTTAATTATCGTGTATTTCTACTTTTGGAGTCTAATTTGAGATAAACCCATACACACACTATATTACCAAAAGTATTGGGACGCCTGCCTTTACACACACACATGAACTATAATGGCATCCCAGTCTTAGTCCATAGGGTTCAATATTGAGTTGGCCCACCCTTTGCAGCTATAACAGCTTCAACTCTTCTGGGAAGGCTGTCCACAAGGTTTAAAAGTGTGTCTATGGGAATGTTTGACCATTCTTCCAGAAGCGCATTTGTGAGGTCAGGCACTGATGTTGGACGAGAAGGCCTGGCTCACAGTCTCCGCTCTAATTTATCCCAAAGGTGTTCCATCGGGTTGAGGTCAGGACTCTGTGCAGGTCAGTCAAGTTCCTCCACCCCAAACTCGCTCATCCACGTCTTTATGGATCTTGCTTTGTGCTCTGGTGTGCAGTCATGTTGGAATAGGAAGGGGCCATCCCCCAAACTGTTCCCACAAAGTAGGGAGCAGGAAATTGTCCAAAATGTCTTGGTATGCTGACACCTTAGGGGCCAAGCCCAACCCTTGAAATACAACCCCACATCAAAACAATCCCCCCTCCACCAAATGATTTGGACCAGTGCACAAAGCAAGGTCCATAAAGACATGGAGGAGCGAGTTTGGGGTGGAGGAACTTGACTGGCCTGCACAGAGTCCTGACCTCAACCTGATAGAACGAAGACTGTGGGCACCGCAGCGGGGGCTTCGATTTGGGGTGAGTATTACATAATGAGCTAGTATGCTATGCATACTAGCTCATTATGCCTTTGTCTTGCAGGCAGGGCCGGATTAACATAGGGGCTATTGGAGCTGCAGCTCCAGGCCCCTTCCTCAAGATAGGCCCATTTGCCCAAAAAAAAAAAAAAATCTAAAAAAAAAAAAAATCTAAAAAAAAAAAAGATCGGCTTCGAGGATTGTAGCTCGGCGACCAGGGGCCACAGAGACCCCATATTTGGGGGGTATGCAACTGAAGACCCACCCCACCACTGGTCAAAATATGGGGCTGCTATCATTTATGGTTCCGGAGATACGGGGCTGCTTGCGCAGCCTGTCAGAAGCTATATACAGAACGGCCAGTTTAAATACAAGCTGACACACTAGTCTGCAGCAGAGAGGATGAGCTCACAGTGCTTATCATAATTATTTGTATATCACTAAGACTGCTTTCACACTATGCCGCCCCGAGCGTTGGCGGTAAAATAGCGGTAAAACGCTGCTGATTTACCGTCGGATTTGCGGCACATTTCGGCCACTAGCAGGGCGCTTTTAACCCCCGCCAGCGACCGAGAAAGGGTAAAAAACGCCCGAGATGTGCCGCTACAGCGGCGTATTTCCGGCATACGGCGGTGCTGCCCATTGATTTTAATGGGCAGGAGCGCATTAGGAGCGGTGAGTTCACCGCTCCTAATGCACTCTAAAGAAGTCGCTGGCAGGACTTTTTCTGATGCCCTGCCAGCGCACCGCTCCAGTATGAATAGAGCACCTGTTTAAGGGCGGATTGCAGGCGCTATTTTTAACGCTATAGCGCCTGCAAAACGCCCTCAGTGTTAAAAGGGTCTTATAGTAATTAACCCCTTGCCACCCAGGCCAATTCTGAAACTTCTCTCCTACATGTAAAAATCATCATTTGTTTTTTGCTAGAAAATTACTCAGAACCCTCAAACATTATATATTGTTTTAGCAGAGACCCTATGGAATAAAATGGTGGTCTTTGCAACTTTTTATGTTACACGGTATTTGCGCAGCAATTTTTCAAACCTGTTTTTTTTTTTTAAAGAGACTGTTTGTTTGATTTATAAAAAAAATTAATAAAAAAAACACTAAAGTTATCACGATTTATTTTGTTGTATACTAAGCGATGCTTTAAATTTTTTTACAGGTTACATGTTGAGAGTTACAGAGGGGGTCTAGTGCTAGAATTATTGTTCTCGCTCTAACGATCGTGGCATATGTAACCTGTGTGTATCTGGCTCTGATACTAGCCAGGGCCTACCCAGCCACTGACAAGTATCTCTCCCCAGCCTGTCCCCAATCACTCCTGCACTGTTATTGTGTTCTGCCTGTGAATACAATGATTAGTGTTGCTAACTATAGCTGGCAGCACTGATTGTTTTGGGAAAAACCTGACAGGCTGGTTGTACTCAAGTCAGATAATAGATTGACTTGTGTAAAACCAGCTAGCCCATACATAGATCGACTATGGCTGGTCTCTGCTTAATTGGCGTAATTTCAATCCATGTATGGCCCGCTTACCCACTACGCAGTCCCTAAACATCCTTCCACAAACCTTTACATTTTTCCTTCCCAGATTCCCTTTATCCTCTTCACCTGTATATACTCTCCACACTTCTCTCCTGTACATACTGCTCACTGTCATACCCTCCACACTTCTCTCCTATACATAGTGCCCACTGTCATACCCTACACACTCCTCTCCTGTACATAGTGCCCGCTGTCATACACTTCTCTCCTGTACATAGTGCCCACTGTCGTACTCTCCACACTCCTCTCCTGTACATACAGCTCACTGTCATACCCTCCACACTCCTCTCCTATACATAGTGCCTACTGTCATACCCTCCACACTCCTCTCCTATACATAGTGCCCACCGTCATACCCTCCACACTCCTCTCCTGTGCATACTGCTCACTGTCATACCCTCCACGCTCCTTCCCTATACATACTGTTCACTGTCATACCCTCCACACTTCTCTCCTATACATAGGGCCCACTGTCATACCCTCCACACCTCTATCCTGTACATACTGCCCATTGTCATATCCTCCCCACTCTTCACTGTCATACCCTCCACACTTCTCTCCTATACATAGTGCCCTCTGTCATACCCTCCACACTCCTCTCCTGTACATACTGTTCACTGTCATACCCTCCACACTTCTCTCCTATACATAGTGCCCACTGTCATACCCTCCACACCTCTATCCTGTACATACTGCCCATTGTCATATCCTCCCCACACTTCACCGTTATACCCTCCACACTCCTTTCCTGTGCATACTGCTCACTGTCATACCCTCCACGCTCCTTCCCTATACATAGTGCCCACTGTCATACCCTACACACTCCTCTCCTGTACATAGTGCCCGCTGTCATACACTTCTCTCCTGTACATAGTGCCCACTGTCGTACTCTCCACACTCCTCTCCTGTACATACAGCTCACTGTCATACCCTCCACACTCCTCTCCTATACATAGTGCCCCCTGTCATACCCTCCACACTCCTCTTCTATACATAGTGCCCACTGTCAAACCCTTTACACTCCTCTCCTATACATAGTACCCACTGTCAAACCCCCACACTTCTCTCCTATACATAGTGCCCACCGTCATACCCTCCAAACTCCTCTCCTGTGCATACTGCTCACTGTCATACCCTCCACGCTCCTTCCCTATACATAGTGTCCACTGTCATACCCTCCACACTTCTCTCCTATACATAGTGCCCACCATCATACCCTCCACACTCCTCTCCTGTACATACTGTTCACTGTCATACCCTCCACACTTCTCTCCTATACATAGTGCCCACTGTCATACCCTCCACACCTCTATCATGTACATACTGCCCATTGTCATATCCGCCCCACTCTTCACTGTCATACCCTCCACACTTCTCTCCTATACATAGTGCCCACTGTCATACCCTCTACACTTCTCTTCTGTACATACTGCTCACTGTCTTACCCTCCACACTCATCTCATGTACATACTGCTCAGTATCATACTGTCCACACTCCTCTCCTGTACATACTGACCACTTTCATAAACTCCTCTATTGTACATAGTGCCGGCTGTCATACCCTCCACACTCCTCTCCTTTACATACTGCTCGCTCTCATACCCTCCACATTCCTTTCCTGTACATACTGCCTATTGTCATACCCTCCTCACCTGTACATACTGCCCACTGTCATTCCCTCCACACTCTTCTCCTGTACATACTGCTCACTGTCTTACCCTCCACACACATTTAATGTACATACTGCTCAGTATCATACCGTCTACACTCCTCTCCTGTACATACTGCTCACTGTCATACCCTCCACACTCCTCTCCTGTACATACTGCCCACATTCATAAACTCCTCTATTGTACATAGTGCCGACTGTCATACCCTCCACACTCCTCTCCTGTGCATACTGCCCACTATCATACCCTCCACACTCCTCTCCTGTACATACTGCCCCCATTATACCCTCCACACCCCTCTCCTGTACATACTGCCCGCTATCATACCATCCACACTCCTCTCCTGTACATACTGTAACCCAACCTTACCCTCCACACTCCTCTCCTGTACATACTGTAACCTAACCTTACCCTTCACACTCCTTTCCTGTACATACTGCCAACTATCTTTCTCTCCACATTTCTCTCCTGTACATACTGCCCCCAGCATACCCTCCACATTCCTTTCCTGTACATACTGCCCACTGTCATACTCTCCACACTGCTCTTCTGTACATACTGCCCACTTTCATACCCTCCACACTCCTCTCCGGTACATACCACCCTCTGTCATACCCTCCACACTCCTCTGCTGTGCATGCTGCCCACTGTCATACCCTTCAAACTCCTCTCCTGTACATAGTGCCTTCTGCCATACCCTCCACACTACTCTCCTGTACATAGTGCCCACTGTTAGACCCTCCACATTCCTCTCCATTACCTGCACATACTTCCCAGTTTTATACCGTCCATACTCCTCCCCTAAGCCTCTTACCCACAAAAAACAGTTATTTAAAATTATACAGAATATCCTCAATGTTACCAGATCTAGAATAGGCACAATTTTGTTAGTTCAACTGAAGGAAATCTTCTCAGTCCTCATATTTGTTCTGCCCCATTATTAGTACTCATTTCATTTTGTGATTACTATTGTGATGTATAGAGGAACATAGGGGATCTCAGCTACTCTAAATATAGCACTGGTGAAAAAAGTGCCCCTTAAAAATATTTTTGAAATGTTGGCAACTATGCACTTAGGCACTGACCAAAGGCCACCGGGTCAGTAGGGGGCCCCATGAGAGGCTCCTGGGATCCTGTGATAATAAAGCGGTAGTAAACTTCGCTAACATTACTACTTTTTAGAGGCCCTGAGGTAGGTTTTGCCATAATGTACAAGTATGCACAGCATATTAGCACATTAGGGTACATTTAAATTGTCAGACTGAGCCCTCCAGCGCTGTGATCAATCCGGCGGGTCCTGAGCGCTTCCATTTTCACCCGGTCTTCCTTCTGGGCTCTGTGCCTTCGGTCACTTGCCTTGGCCGGGCTGCGTTGATGTCATTCCCACGCATGCTCATGCGCATCCTCTCTTTCTCATCCCCCCTTTCTTCCTCATCCTCCCTCCCTTACCCCTCTCTCACTCTCTCTCTCTCTCTCTTTCTCATCCTCCCTCTCTCTCTCTAATTTAATTTGTTATAACAAAAAATTGTTTGCATATTTATTTATTTATTATTTAGAAAAGGCCCACCAAAATCCTCAGCACCAGGCCCATGATGTTCTTAATCTGGCCCTGCTTGCAGGTCTTTGTTTTTTATTTTATTTTCTGCCTGGGTTTGCAACCACTTTAATGCCTTGTACACACGATCGGATTTTCCGATGAAAAAAGTCAGATGGACTTATTTCATCGGAAATTCCGATCGTGTGTGGGCCCCATCGGATTTTTTTCCATCGGTGTTTAGAAAAAGAACATGTTTTATTTTTTTCCAATGAAAAAAAAAAAAAATCGATAGGAAATTCCGATCGTCTGTGTGGAACTCCGTCGGAGAAAAATCCACGCATGCTCAGAATCAAGTCGACGCATGCTCAGAAGCATTGAACTTCATTTTTCTCAGCTCGTCGTAGTGTTGTACGTCACCACGTTCTTGACGGTCGGAATTTTGTCTGACAGTGTGTAGGCAAGACAGCTTGAACGGAATTCCGATGGAAAATTCCATCGGATTTTATCCCATTGGAAATTCCGATCGTGTGTACAGGGCATAAGGAATGAAAGCTAAAATAGGAAGAATTGGTATGGAGGATTCATGAAGGGGAGAGGTATGCTAGTAACTGATTTAGTTTGGCCCAAGGGAGGGAGAAGGGAAAAATAAAGAGAAAGATAAATTTATTTAAAAAAAATAAAAATAAAATTGTAATGTGTAGCACACGGACCCCTTTTCCCTACCTTTGGCTCACTTGTAGGAAAAGGGGCACACCATGCCACATGCCCGTACCCTCCTGTGTGAAGAGGTTGTGCGGTGTAATGTAACTGGGTCTCCACGGCTAGGTTCTCCAGAGCAGTGTTTCTCAACTCCAGTCCTCAAGGCGCCCCAACAGGTCATGTTTTCAGGATTTCCCTCAGATGAAAACGGCTGTGGTAATTACTAAGGCAGTGAAACTGATCAAATCACCTGTGCAAAATAATGGAAATCCTGAAAAATAGGATTTTTATAACAGCTTACCTGTAAAATCCTTTTCTTGGAGTACATCACGGGACACAGAGCGACATAGTCATTACTAATGGGTTATATAGTTACCGTCAGGTGCTGGCACTGGCAACTTCCAAAACCGGAAGTACCCTCCCCTATATAAGCCCCTCCCATCCGGGAGCACCTCAGTTTTGTAGCAAAGCAATAAGTGTCCCCAAAGAGGGGCGGGAGCTCTGTGTCCCGTGATGTACTCCAAGAAAAGGATTTTACAGGTAAGCTGTTATAAAAATCCTATTTTCTTTTTCGTACATCACGGGACACAGAGCGACATAGTCATTACTAATGGGATGTCCTAAAGCAATGCCAAATGAGGGGGGGGATACACCATATATAAGCTGAGCGCTATCAGACATGAGGATCTTTTGCGGCCTGCAACACACTGCGCCCAAAGGCGACATCCTCCTGACTTCTAACGTCCACCTGGTAGAATCTAGTAAACGTGTGTACTGAAGACCATGTTGCGGCCTTACAGATTTGAGCCAGGGAGGCCTGGTGATGCACTGCCCATGAAGTTCCAACTGCTCTCGTGGAGTGCGCTCTAACTTTGAACGGAGGCGGTCTCCTTCTCAAGCCATAAGCTTGCATAATGACCTGTCGAATCCACTTGGCTAAAGTAGATTTTGACGCTGCCTGACCCTTTCTGGGGCCTTCCGGCAGTATAAACAAAGTATCCGTTCTGCGAATCTGAGCAGTGGCTTTTAGATAAGCTTTAACTGCTCTTACTACATCCAAAGAATGCAATAACTTTTCCTCTACCGAAGTAGGTTTGGGGAAAAAAGAAGGAAGAACCACATCTTGGTTCAAATGAAACCTCGATACCACCTTAGGAAGAAAGGCTGGATGAGGACGTAACACTACTCTGTCCTTATGGATAACCAGATATGGCTCCCTACAGGACATAGCTGCTAATTCCGATACTCTTTTAGCCGAACAAATGGCTACTAGAAAAATCAATTTCCTGGTGAGAAGCACCAAGGAAATGTGCTGTAATGGTTCAAATGGTTGTTTCTGTAGAACCGACAGAACCAAGTTTAGATCCCATGGACATATGGGAATACTAACCGGAGGACTAATACGCATCACTCCTTGTATAAAGGCTTTGACTAGTGAATGCGAAGCCAAGGGCCTTTGAAAAAATATTGACAAGGCCGAAATCTGACCTTTGATAGTACTCAAGGCAAGCTTCCTATCTACAGCCCATTGTAGGAAGTCCAGAATTCTACCTATTACGTATTTACGTGGATGCCATTTCTTGGCTTCACACCAGGCGATGTACGCCTTCCAGATTCTATAGTAGATCTGCCTGGATACCGGTTTCCTGGCATTGATCATGGTAGACACCACAGCATTAGAGAGCCCTCTCTTTTTTAGAATGTGGGCTTCAATAGCCAGGCCGTCAAACCTAGGGCTGGTAAGGAAGGGTGGTATATCGGTCCCTGCGAAAGCAGGTCCGGACGATGTGGGAGGGTCCAAGGACTCCCCACAGACATTTTTACGATCTCCGCGTACCATGCTCTTCGGGGCCACGCTGGAGCCACCAGAATCACTGGTTTCTTTTCTACCCTGATTCTGCGGAGTAATCGAGGTAACAATTGTGGCGGTGGGAATGCATATATCAGCTTGAACTGATCCCAAGGGAACACTAGGGCATCCGAGCCGCACGCTAGGGGATCCCTTGTCCAAGAGACAAACCTGTCCACTTTCGTGTTGAACCTGGATGCTAGCAGATCTACATCCGGTGTTCCCCACCGCTGACATATTGTCCGGAAAACCTCGGGATGAAGGGACCATTCCCCTGGGCATAATTGTTGGCGACTTAGAAAGTCCGCCTTCCAATTCTCCACCCCTGGAATGAATACCGCAGATATGGCTGGGACATATCTTTCTGCCCATCTCAGGATGTAATTTACTTCCCCTTGGGCTGCACGACTCCTGGTGCCCCCCTGACGATTGATGTATGCCACTGCTGTGGCATTGTCTGACTGAACTCTGACAGGGGACCCTTGGAGTTTGGATGTCCATGCTACTAGGGCATACCGGGCTGCTCGTATCTCTAAGAGATTGATGGGCAGGGCCTTTTCCGCATCCGACCATCTGCCCTGGAGAGACCATTGCTCCAGTACTGCTCCCCAGCCTAAAAGGCTGGCATCTGTAGTGACCACCTTCCAGGAAATCGGACTGAAGGATTTCCCTCTTTCCAGATTCCGGGGAACCAACCACCAACGGAGGCTTCTGCGAACGGAAGGGGACAAGGACATTGGTACGTCCAGAGCCTGAACTTTTTTGTTCCAGGCTGACAGTATGGCCCTTTGCAACTTCCTTGAATGGAATTGACCGTAGGGTACTGCTTCGAATGATGCCACCATTTTTCCCAGCAGCCTCATGCACAGGCGTATGGATGGCTGTCTTTTTGAACCCACTAAGTGGATCAAATCTCTCAAAGACGACCCCTTTTCTCGAGGCAAGAAAATTTTTCTCTGGTCTGAATCCAGCCTTAGCCCCAAGTATTCCAGACTTTTGACTGGTTCTAGGGCTGACTTGTCTCGGTTGATAATCCAACCGTGATATTCCAGATACTTGATTGTCTCGTGAACAACCACTTCTAGTTTTTCCACTGAGTGGTCTATCAGCAACAAGTCGTCTAGATATGCCATTATCGTTACACCTCGTGTTCTTAGATTGGCCAATAATGGGGCCAGAATTTTTGTGAACACTCTTGGTGCTGTGGCCAGACCGAAGGGTAAGGCTCTGAACTGAAAATGGCGCCCTTCTATCGCAAAGCGTAGAAATTTTTGGTGGGCTGGAAAGATGGGGATGTGCAAATACGCATCTTTGATGTCGATCGAGGCTAACCATTCCTCCCCTTGTAGGGCAGTGGCTACCGATCGGATCGACTCCATCCGGAAAGTCCTGATATGCAGGAATTTGTTTAGCCCTTTTAGATTTAATATGGGCCTCACGTCCCCGTTTGGCTTCGGAACTGTAAAGAGGTTTGAGTAAAACCCGAACCCCCATTCTTCCAGGGGGACCTCTATAATTACTGCTTGAAGCAATAATTGTTCCAGTGCCAACAGGAGGGATCCTCTGAACAACTGAAGTCTTCCCCCCACCCGATTGGGTGGGGGCAACCCTTCATGCATTTGACTTTGGGGGAGGTTTTGTACCTCTCCTGCTCCAGGGCTTCTTGTTACCCTGCAACTGTCCCTGATTTTTACCTCCGGGATTTGACCGGGGAGGCCGTCGGAACTGTTTCACAGCCGATGTCCTAGGGACTGGAGAAGCCGGCCTCTTAAAAGAGGGACCTCTAACTCTATTCTTGACCGGCAAGAGTGTACTTTTACCGCTGGAAATTCTCTGGATATACTTGTCCAGGTCTTCCCCGAATAAACGCTCCCCATGAAATGGGAAGCTGACCAGCAATTTTTTACAGGGAGCTTCAGCAGACCAGTTTTTGAGCCATAGAAGCCTGCGCATATGTACTACAGACAGCGTAAGGCGGGAGGCCTGATGGATTGAATCCTTTATAGCGTCCACCGCAAAGCATAAGGCTCTAGGTAGATCAGCTAGAGCAAGCGCCTGCTGATCTGGCACATATCTTAAGACCTGTTTCAACTGATCCTTCACTGCTTGGCAGACCCCTATAGCTGCCACTGCTGGTTGTGTCACCAATCCTGCTGTAGAAAAAGCAGATTTCAATAAGGACTCCAATTTTTTATCTATTGGGTCCTTGAACATTTGGACATTTTCCACCGGACATGTCAGTGATTTATTCACACAAGAGATGGCTGCGTCCACTGTAGGGACCTTCCATTTTCTGACGAACTTATCCTCCATAGGATAGACCACCGGAAATCTCTTGGGGGGAGTAAATATTTTGTCAGGATGCTCCCAATCCTGGTAAATGAGCCCCTCCAATAAAGGATGGATCGGGAAAGAACAAACAGTCTGGGGAGCTTTTAGCGACCCCAACGAGGAGACAGAAGAGGAGGATGGCTCCGCAAGTGGCATTTTAAATGCTGATCGGACCATATTAGTCAGGGACTGAACCCATAACCTCTCAGCATGTGATGCTGAGAACGGCTCCTCCACTGTTGATTCCTCTACAACTGAATCAACCTCATCCTGATCCCCCTCAGGTAGGTCGACCTCTGTATGGGACTGTTGCTCTGTTAACAGGCACTCTGAGGGAGGAGACGGAGATCGAGCACTTTTCTCCTGTGACAGGGAAGCAGCAATTAGTGCTGACAATCTCTCTTCCAGCCCTCCCAGAGCTGAGGAAAAAACCTCCTCTGTTACATACACAGGAGCAGGTGAACTGGGGACAGCCACAGTACCAGGTACTCCTGGGGGTGCCCTACGGTCACTAACCTCTGATTCTTCAGGGGAGACTGGTGCAGCCAAAGCATGCCCAAGATCCTCAGAGCCCGATGGAGACCCCCTATTCCTCCTGGAATTTCTAGTCCCGGAGTTTTTAGACGGCATATTCCTAAGCCACAAAGCTGAGGTATTCCAGCCGAAAATACACCAGTTACTGATAATAGTCTAGCATAAATGCTGCTATAATAAACAGTTGGTGTCTACTAATGTGCCTTTCTAGGGGATGCCTGTATCAACCGCTTGCTGTATGCCTTTAAATGTTGTCAGCTCTGTCTCTGTACTTCATAGCCAGCTTACTGCAATAATGTGGCTTTTTAAAACCTGCTGGGACGCCCGCACATGCGCAGAAGCGCTGCGGCGCGCACAGAGCGTCATCCCCCAGGCCCCGCCCCTTTTTCCGGCCACCTCTATATATAGAGGCGCGTGCACGCGCGCGGCCACGTGCGCCTCGGCGCTAATTTTCAAACATGGAAACTAGGGACAGGAGCCAGGGCCCCCTTTGCCGCAGGCCGGGGGATAGACGAACACTGCAACATGGCAGAGGAAACAGTTTCCTGTAGGAGAACTCACCAGCTGCCTGGACTTTGCTCTCTGAGAAGAAACTAGTCCATATGACAAGAAAAACATTCCACAGCGGCCTCTAGTGGACAAACACAGGTACCGCAGTTTAATATACTAAACATATATAAAAAAACATTCTTTTTTTTTTTTTTTTTTTTTCTTGACCACTATTAAAAATTATTACATTTTTTTTAGTAGTTACAGGCATGCACAGATATTAGCGGGAATACCATTAGGTAACAGACAGAAAGACAAATTAGGCTTGGGGGTCCCCCAATAGAACCAAGTTCCTGGGGGCCCCCACTTACCTGTTCCCCGCCGCAGGACTTTGTTTGGTCCACAAAAGCCCAAACTTCACCTATCACGGCAGGCATTGTAATCAAACCTTCAGGGACCGGGTTCCCAAGGATTCCACTCCCCTGGACCTGTATAGCACCCTGCACAGAAAACATCTTGGTCGTGGGTATGACCAGAGCTCTGGATCCCAGGGTCCAGCTCTCCTAAGAGAAGCATTACAGGCAGAACCTTGCTCTTCTCTGCAAGGCCCGGGTACCGACCGTTTAGCTATGAAGCTTTTTTGGTCGGATCCGGAATAGCTTACTGAGGCCCAAAAGAACCTGTACGCAAGCTCAGTGAAAAACACATGTTTCTTCTTGGCCAACACCTTAGACACTGGCAAAAAACTGAGGTGCTCCCGGATGGGAGGGGCTTATATAGGGGAGGGTACTTCCGGTTTTGGAAGTCGCCAGTGCCAGCACCTGACGGTAACTATATAACCCATTAGTAATGACTATGTCGCTCTGTGTCCCGTGATGTACGAAAAAGAAACATGACCTGTTGGGGCGCCTTGAGGACTGGAGTTGAGAAGCACCATTCCAGAGAATGGTTCTCGTCTCTCATGCAATAAAGACAAGTCTCTATTTCCCCCAATAACTCCAAGTTCCACACCAGCTGCAACTCCAACGTAGAGTTTATTTTCTCATATGCACAGTCACTAGATAGAAAAGGGTGGATGGAGAACAGGACAGCAAAAAGGTGTTGGAGTAGGTCCAGGCACAAACGAATATACGATTCACTACCTGTACCTTCAAGTAGGCTCAGCTCACCCGGATAGTCTCCCCATTAGAGTGGATCCTAGCAGCCGGAGTGATGCTCAAATTAGATTACACACAGTCTCTGCACAAACTGTTACGGGTGAACTTTGGGTCTCTGCCACAGACCCGGTGAACTTTGGGTCTCTGCCACAGACCCGGTGAACTTTGGGTCTCTGCCACAGACCCGGGGAACTTTGGGTCTCTGCCACAGACCCGGGGAACTTTGGGTCTCTGCCACAGACCCGGGGAACTTTGGGTCTCTGCCACAGACCCGGGGAACTTTGGGTCTCTGCCACAGACCCGGGGAACTTTGGGTCTCTGCCACAGACCCGGGGAACTTTGGGTCTCTGCCACAGACCCGGGGAACTTTGGGTCTCTGCCACAGACCCGGGGAACTTTGGGTCTCTGCCACAGACCCGGGGAACTTTGGGTCTCTGCCACAGACCCGGGGAACTTTGGGTCTCTGCCACAGACCCGGGGAACTTTGGGTCTCCGCCATAGACCCGGGGAACTTTGGGTGCACGCCACAGACCCGGGGAACTTTGGGTGCACGCCACAGACCCGGGGAACTTTGGGTGCACGCCACAGACCCGGGGAACTTTGCTTGTGGTGTTAGGCCTCTTTCAGGGAGATGACATCCCTCCAGAGAGTTACCGGGCCCCTTCCTTCACTGTGATCTCTCAGCAGTCCCTCGGAACGGTCCTCCCCCAGCCTCCTCTTCCAGATACGGGTCTCCTCGCAAGGCAGCACCCTGGGATTCCACTTCCCTCCGTGGGCCCCAGCCAAAGGTGCTGGACCCAAGGCCTTCAGTTGCAGCCCCAGGGCTAAAGGTGCCTGGGATTGATCCGCCAGTGTACCGGGCCAGGAAGACCCGGTACTCTCAAACCTAAAACCCCACCCTCGGGCTAAAAGGTGCTCGGGGTGGCCAACGAACAGAACAACACACTCCCCGGGGTAGGACCCCCGGGAAAAAAAATCACACCCCACAGGCAGCGTCTGCCCCTTTTATATCCTCTCCCGGCATGCACAGCAGGCTGACACGCCCACCACACCACCGCCGAGAGGGGACATCCAAGGCACAGCACTATACCAGCGGTTCAACCCTAGCCTCTGATGGCAGCGCCATCCACAGGCCACAGGAAACTATACACCAGTATCCCACCTGCGGTATAAAATGGTTTAGCAAAGCCCTATCAAATAAGGTGTTTGAGTACAACGACCACTCAAACCTTCCCCTAAATTTGAACACCCCACTACATATGTTATTGTTGTATGTGTGTTTCACAATGTGATTGTGAATGAGGGAAAATTTGAATAAAAAGAGATTGTAAAAAAAAAAAAAAAAAAAAAAAAAAAGGAAGAGTCAACAGGGGAGAGTACCCAAGACCATAGGCAAGTAAAAGTTACATGGGGAAAAAATCATTGGAATCATTTGTATTTGCGGTGAACGCTCTGGGTATGAGATGGTCTGCATACAGTCCTAAAAACGGTATACGCCAACATTACAGTAATAAAATCAACATGTTTAACCTTTAACAAAGGACAACTAGAAGTCCAGAGATCGGAGGGAGAAAAAGGAAATGGGGGGGGGGGGGGGGGGGCGGAAGAAAAAAAAAAGGGTAAAAAAAAAAAAGGAGTAGTCAGGGAAAAAAAAAAAATACCCAAAACAGAGAGTTCTTCCATTTTAACAAGTCAGATATATCTTCACTTATGATTAAAAATAAATAAATGTTTTTTTATCTATATGTGTTAATGAATAACGTAATGATATTAAAAAATACATTATTCAAATCCTGAAGAAAAATTGATGTATCAGGAATTTATTCATGTAAATTTACTAACCAGTCTGCTTTATTTACAAGCCCTGTCCTGCCATAACCTCCCATAGCTCGGGCCCAGTCCAATCATCTGAGATCTGTACGTCTTGTGGGATTAATGGAAGGTTATTAGGTAATCAGCTTTCTGCCTGAACACGTTCTCTATTCATCCAGGGACAATGTGGACTGTTCATGGACTGATTTCTCATACTGATAGGGCGTCCTCACTTCTCATAGCGCCATTATACCTTCCACAATCAACATTTATTTCATCAGGCGCTCAAAACAGACGGAAAGGCAGGAAAGAGGATTTTGATGCCCGGGCCCTCACCCAGACAGAAGGGACAATTGTCATACATGGATTTATGGGCTAAAAGTTTTGGGAGATTTTTTAAAGGAACCAGACATAAAATAAAGCTGGTGTATAAAGAGCTGACTTTCTATCCATCATTTTCCTGGACTTATATGGTGGTCGTCTCCTTTTGCCTAACATTGCAGCCAACAAAGACACCGAGTGCCGGATCTCCTGTTCACCTGGACCCTGAGAGCAGATACCTGGAGGTCTTCAGGACCGCCCACTTTTGAGTAGCATCAGGACTGGCCTCTGCGATTGTAAGGAGGCATGATGAAGTCATCCTAGAACTAATCAGAGGCTGGGCAAAGGCTGTGGAATTCTGGGCATTTTAGACCCTTCTGTTTATACTGTACAGTGCCTTAAAAAAGTATTCCTACCCCTTGAAATTTTCCACATTTTGTCATGTTACAACCAAAAACATGAATTCATTTTATTGGGATTTTGTGATTGACCATCACAAAAAAGGAGGCACATAATTGTGAAGTGGAAGGAAAATGATAAATGGTTTTCAACGCTTTTTACAGATGTAGCGGACCCCTAAGTTTAGGGGGACGCTATGCTCAAATTTAAGGGACAGCCTGAGCCATAGTTTGGCTCAGGCCTTCTAATTTGATGTACTGGACTCTGCTCTGCTGTGGTGTTGTCTGGTTTACAGTTCCCCTTTGGCCTCAGGGTGGCGCTGTTGCCCAGGCCTAGGGTCGAACCTCAGGTGACACAGTGGCGTGATTGGATGTCCTCTCTCGGCTGCCCTTGCGCCTTGCGATGGGCGGGGCTTCGCCCGCTGTGCATGCCGGGAGGGTATATAAGGGGCAGACGTCATGTTTTGGGGAGGAGTGCCGGGGAGTGAGTCCCAAGGGGGAGTGTGCCCCCTGGGGGGTGCGTAGACTGGCCGAGGAGTCTCAGGCACCTTTAGCCCGAGGCTACAGCGTTCCAGGTAGGCCCAGTACCTGTAACTGGGTCTACAATCACCACATTGGAGTCCCAGGGTGCCCAGGTGAGGGTACCCGCTCTGACCAAAAGGAAGCCCGGGGAGGATCGGTCCCACAAGAGGAGATGAGTGATAGTAGGTCGCTGTCTCGGGAAAGGCCTGGTGACCTGTCAGAGGGAAGGATTCTTTACTCAGCAAAGCTAACCCTGTAGAGTGCCCATTGGCATCATCTGTTCACCAAATTCTACAGAGGTTTAAGGAAAAGTTCTGGATTCCGGAATAACAGGATTCTGCTGCTCTCAGAGGATCTCCTGAACCCGTCCCTGGAGGGGACAAAGTGACGGGATTGTTAGAGCTCCACTCCGGCTGCTAGGGCCGCTCTCATAGGGACTATCCGGGTGAGCTAAACCCACTTGGGATCGAGTGGCGACGAGTGAGTCAGGTGTTGTGTGCCTGAATCTACCTCCTGTCTTCACTAGCTTCTTTCTCTCTTCAATTTCCCATTTACTGAAGCAAAGGAAAATAAACTCTGTTGGAGTTCAATTTGTGTGGACATTGGCCTTCTTGGGGAAGAATATAGACTTTTCCCTACATTCTAGGGACGAGAACCAGTGGAAGGAGGTAACTCGCTGCAGGACCCAAATCTGTGAACACCGCCTGACCTCTGATAAGGAGGACACGGGCTTGTGGCATGGCGTGTCCTACCCCCCCGCAGGTGAAGGTAAGCGGAGTAAAAGGATTGGTGTGCTACACAGATAAATATCTGAAAAGTGTGGCGTGCATTTCTATTCAGCTCCCTTTAGGCCCGCTTCACACTGTTGCGAGTTCAGAACGAATGTGATGCGTCAAAAACATTCTAAATTCGCATGTCACCCATAAAGTCATTGTTTTCAATGACGGTCGTTCACATACATGCGTTGCGATTCCTGTACGAATGCGATAAAAAAAAAAGGGTCTTGTGCGAGTTTACAGCGTTGCATTGCGAATTTAGTCTCCATAGACATCAATGTAAATCATTCTGGATTTGCATTGATGGTTCACATATGTGCGAATTCCACCACACGACTCTCCACAAAAAACAGGAGGTACACAGGAAGTTAACATCTTCTTTTTTTTTTTTTTACGTTATGATTCCATTGGCTAGAACATCAATCCAACTCCTGAAATTCACGGTAAAATCGCGGCAAATTCACACCTCACACAGGACAAAAAACGGAACAAATTCAAAGCGCAGCAGTGTGAACCGAGCCTCACTCTGATACTCCTAACTAAAAATCTAATAAGTCTATCATTCTATCTATCCATCTATCGATCTATCTAATAAATAGAGTCCACATGTGTGTAATTTAAACGCAGTATAAATACAGCTGTTGTGTGAAGCCCTCAGAGTTTTGTTTGAGAACCTTAGTGAACAAACAGCATCATGAAGGCCATGGAACACACCAGACAGGTCAGGGATGAGGTTGAGGAGAAGTTTAAAGCAGGGTTAGGTTATAAAAAAATTCCCAAGCTTTGAACATCTCACGGAGCTCTGTTCAATCCATCATCCGAAAATTGAAAGAGTATGGCACAACTGCCAACCTACCAAGACATGGCCGTCCACCTAAACTGACCGGCCGGGCAAGGAGAGCATTTATCAGAGAAGCAGCCAAGAGGCCCATGGTAACTCTGGAGGAGCTGCAGAGATCCACAGCTCAGGGGGGAGACTCTGTCCACAGGACAACTATTAGTCGTGCTTCTCCACAAATCTGCCCTTTATGGAAGAGTGACAAGAAGAAAGACATTGTTGAAAGAAAACCATAAGAAGTCCTGTTTGCAGTTTGTGAGAAGCCATGTGGGGGACACAGCAAACATGTGGAAGAAGGTGCTCTGGTCAGATGAGCCCAAATCTGAACTTTTTGGCCTCAAAGCAAAACGCTATGTGTGGTGGAAAACGAACACTGCACATCACCCTGAACACACCATCCTCACTGTGAAACATGGTGGTGGCAGAATCATGTTGTGGGGATGCTTTTCTTCTGCCGGGACAGGGAAGCTGGTCAGAGTTGATGGGAAGACGGATGGAGCCAAATACAGGGCAATCTTAGAAGAGAACCTGTAAAGCCCTGTACAGACGATCGGATTTCCGATGGAATCCAAATCCGATGGATTTTTCCATCAGGAATTCGATGAAGCTGACTTCCATCAGTCTTGCCTACACACCAGACAAAATTCCGACCGTCCCAAACGCTGTGACGTACAACACGTACGACGGCACTATAAATGGTTCAAATCCAAATGGCGCCACCCTTTGGGCTGCTTTTGCGGATTTCGCGTTGCCGCGTGTTAGTAAAAGTTTGGCGTTAGCCGATTCGCGCTTTTCAGTCTCCGTGCTTTTCAGTCCGTTACAGCGTGACGAATGTGCCATCTCCATTACGAACGCTAGTTTTACCAGAACGAGCGCTCCCGTCTTGTAATTTAGTCTGAGCATGCATGGATTTTTCTCCGATGAAGTTCCACACAGACGATCGGAATTTCCTATCGTTTTTTTTTCCCCATCGGAAATTTTTTAAAACATGTTCTATTTTTTTACACCGATGGAAAAAAGTCTGATGGGGCCCCCACACCGATCGGTTCGTCAGATGAAAACAGTCCATCGGACGGTTTTCATCGGTAAAACCGATCGTGTGTACAGGGCTTTAGAGTCTGCAAAAGACTTGAGACTGGGGCGGAGGTTCACCTTCCAGCGGGACAACGACCCTAAACATACAGCCAGAGCTACAATGGAATGGTTTAGATCAAAGCATATTCATGTGTTAGAATGGCCCAGTCACAGTCCAGACCTTAATCCAATTGAGAATCTGTGGCAAGACCTGAAAGTTGCTATTCACCATAGGTGTGCGCAGCCTATTGCATTAGGGTGTGCACCCCAAAGCTTGAATACACATGCACGTATATTATATATATATATATATATATATATATATATATATATTAGGGCAATGAACAGTGTTGGTAGAGCAGTGGACGTAGGGCAGAAGTTTATTTTTTATTTTTTTATTATTACTTTTTTACAATTTTAGTATTTTTTTACAATATTTTTTTTTACTATTGTAGCGGGGTGTTAAATTTAGGGGAAGTGTCTGAGTGGTAATTAGGCTCAGACACACTGATTGTTCGGGTTTATGGACCATTTCTGTCCATGGGAGATGGTGTTGGTGTGCAGTTCCCTGTGGCCTACAGGTGGCGCTGTTGCCCTGGGCCAGGGTTTAACCGCTGATACAGGGCTGTGCTCTTTTTGTCCCCTCTCGGCAGTAGTGCAGCGGGGCGGAGAACCTGCTGTGCCTGTCGGGAGAGGGTATAAAAGGGGGTGGCCATCTTCCATTGGGGTTCGTCTTCGTCCACGCCCAGGCACCTTCAGCCTGGGCGTGCGTGTGTCATCCCTGGGTGCCCCTGGTTCCTGTTCCATCCCAGACACCTTCAGTCTGGAGTGAGGTACTAATTTTGGAAGGCCCGGGGCCCAGCAACCTTCGAGAGCTCCCAGGGTGCCGCCTTGCGAGGGGACCCGTATCCGAGATGAGGAGGCCAGGGAGGTAACCCTTTCCGAAGACCCAGCGCAGAGTCGTGGTGACGGTGAGGGCCTCTGGTAACTCTGCGGAAGGATGGTTTTCTCCTTTACATGGGCCAAACACTTCAAGAAGGTAGTTCACCAAGTCAGTGGCAGAGACCAACCTCACGGTCTGTGGCAGAGACCGTGCGCCATAATTGTTCGTTAAACCTGAACAGCCCGAGGAAATCATTAGAGTTTGTGCCTGGACCTCCTCCCACCTAAGCTGTCCTGTGTCTTGTTCCAACCTGTCTGCTGTTAAAGAGACTATTTGTTATCCAGTGAGAAATAAATATAGAAGTTGGACTTTCAGTTGGTGTGGACAGTTGCATTACTGGGGAGAAATAAGGACTCGCATCTATTCAAGATAGAGGTGAGAATAATTCTCGGGAGGATTCAACTCCAGCCGCAGGCAGCCCCGAAACCAACACCGCTCAACCTCCTCACACAGGAGGGTACGGGCTTGTGGTGTGGCGTGCCTCTCTCTGCCTGCGAGGAGCCAAATAAAATGCAGGTAAAGACAGAGGGGTCTGTGCGCTACACTATAATTTTTTTATTATTGTTTTATACAAATATTTTTTAGGAGCCCCACTGGGGGCTTTGGTGAAATATCAGGGGTCTAAAGAGACCCTTGATGTCTCACTTTGAGACAGAGAAATGGACTGAGGACAGAGATTCACCAGTCCCTGTCTCTGCAGCCAAGCAGGGGGAATCTGTCCAGCACAGGGTGATTAGGGTGTGCCCAGGCACACCCTGTGCGCACGCCTATGCTGTTCACAGACGCTCTCCATCCAATCTGACAGAGCTTGAGATATTTTGCAAAGAAGAATGGGCAAAAATGTCCCTCTCTAGATGTGCAAAGCTGGTAGAGACATCTCCAAAAAGACTTGCAGCTGTAATTTGCAGAGAAAGGCGGTTCTACAAAGTATTGACTCAGGGGGGCGCCATACAAATGTACACCACACACTTTTCATATATTTGTAAAAAAAAAATTGAAAACCATTTATCATTTTCCGCCCATTTCACAATAATGTGCCACTTTGTGTTGTTCTATTACAGTGGTCTTCAAACTGTGGCCCCAGGGCCGAATGTGGCCCTTTGCTGGCTTTTATCTGGCCCTTGGGGCAGTATTTTATTCACTGACACCAACGAAACGGCACAATTCCTCCCAATGACACCAACATTGGGGCCCAATAATACCAATGATGGGGGACCATTCCTTCCAATGACACCAACAATGAGGCCCAATGACACCAATGATGGGGGACCATTCCTCTCAATGACACCATCGATGAGGCACAGTTCCTCCCAGTGACACCAAAGATGGGACAATATTCCTCCCAATGACCTCAACAATGGGGCACTATTGCTCTCACCGACACCAAAATGGGGCATCGTTTACTCCAACTGAAGCTGGGACAATTTCTACTCATGGTGGCCACAGTCCGGCCCCCCTAAAGTCTGAGGGACAGTAAACTGGCCCTTTGTTTAGACAGTTTGGAGACCTCTGTTCTATTACATAAAATCCCAATAAAATACATTTACGTTTTTGGTTGTAAAATTTCAAGGGATATGAATAGACTTTCAAGGCACCGTATAACCATTTTATGACCTTTAAATAATGAATTGTAATATGGGGGTGGAATTTTCTAAATTCCATAATCCAAGTACGATGTCCCGAGGGAATCATCCCATAATAAACAGCACCAAAGAGATAGGAAAAATGGGACTTTAGACATCGCCCTCAGGAAACCACAACATATAAAAAGGTTTCCATTCGTACGAAGGCTGGGACGTGTCGAGAATCTGTTGTTCACCAAGTTTGGGTAAACTGGATTGCACCCCATTTTCGTGGTTTATATTGTTGCGTTATAGGGGTGCAAATATATATCCCTGCCAGCCTCATGCATATACATTGTTGGCTACTGGATTTGTGCCCAGTTTTGTACGGATTTTGTATGCATTCTATAAATGTATACCTGGTTGACCCCTTGTCCTCCCCTCAAGCCCGGGGGAGACTGACTACTCCCATGAACCCCATGTCAGTTTGCCTGGTTCCTGGTCTGACAGACTCGTGCTACAGCATTTGTAAAGATTGGCGCTGATGAAATGGTCTTCACGAAATGTGGTGACAGAATAACAATTTGTTGGGGCGTTATAATTCTTCTATGCTTTTTATGTGTAAGGGGTTTCTCACCTTCATGTTTTTTTTTTTTATTTGTGCAATAAATACTTGTGCTTTTATATATTTGTGTATTATCATTAGACATATGCACGCCGGAAATTTTCATTTCATTTTGGATGCATTTGTTAATTGAAGAATTTCGTTTCACCGTATTCGTTATGTTAAACCGATTCATTGTTTTGAAATTTGTTTCGTATGTTTGTTGGTTCAGGTGGATTCGAAAAAATTTGCAGTTTTTCCAAAAGATTGTGTAGCGGGTATGTGCTTTTCTGTTCGAATCTGGTGGGGAAACGGTGATGTATGGTTCTCTGGGGCCCACCGGGTGGCGCTGTCACTTTGGGCCCGGGGTTGAGCCATCATTGCAGTGTCGTACCTCTTTTTGGCCTCTCTCAGCGGTTGTATGGTGGGGCGGGGAACCCGCCGTGCTTGCTGGGAGAGGGTATAAAGGGGGCGGCCATTTTTGGTGGCGGGAGTTGAGTCCCGGGCACCTTCAGCCTGAGGGCGGTGGTTCGTATCGGTCCTCTAGGCGGCCTAGGCCTGGAGGACGTTCGGAGGTCGTGTTCCATCCCAGGCACCTTTAGCCTGAGGTGAGGTACTTGGATGGCGGTCCGGGACTGAGGGTCCCGGATTAAGGCTCCGCGAGGGAGGAACTTCCTAGGGGACCCCGGGAGTGGGTACCCGAATCCAGTGGCGTAAGGGACCGGAGGGGGTACTTACCTGAAGACCTGGTGCAGCAAATTGCCAGTGACGGGTGAGCCTCCGGAGGGATGTCTTCCTCGATTGGGAGCAGAAACCTACTTCTGAGAAGGAAGTCGGAAAGTTCATTGTGCCTGGGCCTACTCGCATCCACACCCCCTGTCTGTTCTGTTCGTTGAGGGAGTCCAACTGATTGTGTTCACTTTTCCATGAGAAGAATAAAGGAGTGTTGGACTTTAGTGGTGTGGGGCTCATTTACTGGCAGACACTGTTCGAGAAACCAGGAGGAGGCTCCAGATGAAGAACACCGACCCGAAGGTAAAAGAGAATGGTCTCCCACTGCACACACACACCTGCAGTGGGAACTTGGCGTGGTGACCTCGCACTCTCTCCTCAGAGGTACCCATAGACAAGAGCCAGAGCCAAAAGAATAGAGAGGAGAAAGAGGGGGCCGCTACAATTGTATAGCGCCCCCCCCAAATATTTGGGGGCGCAATGTGTAAATTTAGGGGTAATATGAGCCAATAGTTGGGCTCAGACCAATTGATTGTTCTGGATTTGCTTCTGCTCTGTGTGTGGTGCTGCCTGGCAGTAGTGTTCCCTGTTGCCTGTAGGTGGCACTGTCATCACCGGCATAGGTTGAACTACAGGGGGTATCACAACACCTTGGGTGTCCTCTCTCTCGGCAGCCGTGCAGGGGGTGTGGTTAGCCTGCTGTGCATGCTGGGAGGGGGTACATAAGGGGCAGACGCCATTGGGGTTCGTTCATTCCAGGGGGTCCGTTCCTGGAGACCCATTGGTCCTGTGTGATGCGCCTCGTGGCCCGCATGACACGAGGTGCGTGTGTGTGTTCTGGCCCCGGGCACCTTTAGCCTGAGGCTACATCGCTGCATGGTAGGCCCAGCTCTGCTGGCTGAGGCCTATACCTTCAGAGGGGGATCCTAGGCTACCCACCTACGGGAGGCCACGCTTGGGGAAGGAGACCAGGGGAGGACTTGCCTCAGAGGAGACTAGCGACGGTACTGCTGTCTCGGGAGGAGGCCTGAAGCTCACCTAAGGAAGGATCCACCATCATTACAAGCCCTGCAATACGCCCATCTGGCTTAAAGGTTCTTCAATATTGCTTGGCTGGGAGGTTCGGGACTTTTGATAATCCTGTGGCAGAGGATTCCTGATCGCATCCCTAAAAAGATTGATTTGTGCTTCATTCCGGCTGCTAGGACCACTAAACGGGACTATCCGGGTGAACAATACCCACTCAGGCTTAAGTGGCGACGAGTGCGATTTAAGTGCTGCGTACCTGAACCTTCCCCTGTGTGTTTTGTTTCTCTCGTACTACATTTTCCTCTCAAAGTTTACCTCAGCAAAGTAAAATAAAGCCTGACCGTTTGGGTTTTACATTGTGTGGACATTGGCCTTTCTTGAGACTTTTCTTCTATACCCCGACAACGGAAGCCATGGAGGTAGCTTGCAGACCCAGCAAAAATCAGCCGGTCCCTTAAATGGGGGTAAGTGCTACAATTGCTATATACACTTTATTGTCAAAAAGTATTGGGACACCTGCCTTTACACACAAACTTTAAAGTGGAGCTCCACCTTAAAAAAAAAAAAAATATTAAAAGCCAGCAGTTACAAATACTGCAGCTGCTGACTTTTAATAAATGGAAACTTACCTGTCCACGGTGCCCGCGATGTCGGCAGCAGAAGACGAGCAATCGCTCGTCTCTCGGCTGCCCCCGCCGCCATCCTCGGTGAGGGAATCAGGAAGTGAAGCGTTGCGGCTTCACTGCCCGGTTCCCTCCGGCGCATGCGCAAGTTGCGCCGCGCGTCTTCACTGGTCCCTGTTGTGTTCTGGGAACTGTGTGTTCTGGGAACTGTGTGTTTCTCAGAACAAAGCGTGGGGGGAGGGGAAGTGGCGTAGATCCCCGCAGATTCTGCAGATATCTATGCCCGGAAGTGGGGAGGAATCCGATGAGCAGAAGTTCCACTTTAGGGTGGAGTTCCGCTTTAATGGCATCCCAGCCTTAGTCTGCAGGGTTTAATATTGAATTGACCCACCCTTTGCAGCTATAACTCTTCTGGGAAGGCTGTCCACAAGGTTTAGGAGTGTCTATGGGAATGTTTGACCGTTCTTCCAGAAGTGCATTTGTGAGGTCAGGCACTGATGTTGGACAAGAAGGCCTGGCCCTAAGGCCCCATACACACTGTTAGATTTTCTGCAGATTTTCGTCTTCAGTTTTACTAAAAACCATGTAGTGCAAGGGCCTGCCTGATTGCATACAAATTGAAACTCCTAAAGTTTGACCTCATTTGGTTTTGGTAAATCTGAAGTCAAAAATCTGCAGAAAATCTTATAGTGTGTATGGGGTCTAAGTCTCTGCTCAAATTCATCCCAAAGGTGTTCTGGTGTCAGTCATGTAGGAACAGGAAGGGGCCATCCCCAAAATGTTCACACAAAGTTGGGAGCATGAAATTGTCCAAAATGTCTTGGTATGCTGACCCCTTAAGAGTTCCCTTTACTGGAACTAAAGGGGCCAAGCCCAACCCCTAAAAAACAACCCCACATCATAATCCCCCCTTCACCAAACATTTGGACCAGTGCACAAAGCAAGGTCCATAAAGACATGGAGTTTGAGGTGGAGGAACTTGACTGGCCTGCACAGAGTCCTGACCCCAACCCGACAGAACACCTTTGAGGTGAATTAGAGCGGAGACTGCGAACCAGGCCTTCTCATCCAACATCACTGCTTGACCTCACCAATGCGCTTCTGGAAAAATGATCAAACATTCCCATTGACACACTCTTCCCAGAAGAGTTGAAGCTGTTATAGCTGCAAAGGGTGGACCAACTCAATACTGAACCCTACGGACTAAGGCTGGGATGCCATTAAAGTTCATGTGCATGTAAAGGCAGGCGTCCCAATACATTCGACAATATAGTATAATGCCACGTACACACGATCGATTTTCTCGACGGTGAAAACACCGTCGAGAAAATCGACGGGAAAAACGAGGGAACGGCTTGGTTCCCTACACATGTCAGTTTTTCCCCGACATTTTTTTTTTGGTCGAGAAAAACGACCGTGTGTGGGCTCCGTGGCAGTGTTTCCCTATGGGAAAACTGCCGCGGAAAAAAACGACGGGAATCACGACGAGAAAAATTAGAGCATGTTCTAATTTTTCACGTCGTGATTAATGCGGTTTTTCCCATCGGGAAAAATGACAAAAAGCCCACAGACGGGCGTTTTTCTTGTTAAAAAAAAAAAATTTAATTTTTCCCGACGGGAAAAATGATTGTGTGTACGCGGCATAAGTTTACTGCAGGGCTTGTGAAGGTGAAATTGGGTGGAGGAAAGTACAAATAAAGAGGTCAATGAGTTGCATCACATGGTAGTACAGCGAGAACATTGCAGCCCCCAGGCTGAAAATTTCCCTTACCTGAGCCGTAGGTCGTCGTCCTCACCTCCCCAGCCCCAGTAATTGTTTGAATAGCCGTTCACCTTGGCAAACTGGTTCCTGGTCATGGCAGTCACACCTCCGAAATAGCCTTTATACCACAACCTGAAGGTGAAGAGAAACACGAGTCAGAGAGGAGGGAAAGCAGCACATTCTCAGAACATAATGAATATAAAATAACTCCATAAAATTATATGAACAGAAAACGTATTTATGATCATTTATGTATTCTTGCCATGCAATAAATCTAAAATCTTGGCCACCTACTAAAAGTTAAATAATGCCACGTACACACGGTCAGAATTTCCGACAGAAAAGGTCTGATGTGAGCTTTTCGTCGCATATTCCGACCGTGTGTATGCCCCATCTGACTTTTTCTGTTGGAATTTCTGATGGACTTGGATAGAGAGCAGGTTCTCTATTTTTCCGACGGAAATTTCGATCGTCTGTAGCAATTGCGACAGAGTAGCCCCAGCCCCCAGGCCAGCAGCAGACTTCGAAAAAAAAGTCCACGGCTGCCGCGGTGGTGGCCATTGCTCGAAAGCATTGAACTTCATTTTCTCGGCTTGTAGTAGTGTTGTACGTCACCGCGTTCTTGACGGTCAAAAGTTCAGAGAACTTTTGTGTGACCGTGTGTATGCAAGCCAAGCTTGAACGGAATTCCGTCGGAAAAACCATCCAAGTTTTTTCCGACGGAAAATCCGTTCGTGTGTACGCAGCATTAGGCTTGCATTGGTGAAGGTGTTGGTTTTGTAAGCTGTTGGGTGGGAGTTGCTTGGGTAGACTCACAGGAAACTCAGGGTGGTGTCACCAGCCTGCTGATGTTCTTAAGGAAGTTAGAAGGGAAGATAGAAGGGAAGAGGTGAAGCAATGGCACAGAATCTGCAGAAATGCTGCCATATAATATACCTTGCAAAAGATCTGCCAGTCGATTTCTAAAGATTGAGAACTGAACGAACAAAGACCATTGATTGCTCGGTTCTCAGTCTTCAGTGAGCAGAGATGCTGCCATGTAGTCCTTGCACCTTAATGAATGGTCACACACCTGACTATGACTCAAGCTACCACAGACCACATACCACTTTTTTTGAAAGCCCATGGCGTGTGAAACACACTCAAACTCCACCCGGTGCAAAAAAAATGTGCAAAACATAAAGAGGCGACACAAAAACGTGCAACGGGTGTACACAAGCCCTCTGAAATCAGAGGGCCTTGCCCTGAATCCCCCGGGGCATTAGGCTCCAGACAGGGACAAGGGTACTTACACTTTGGTCCATCTGGCCGAAACCAGACCCCTTTCTCTGGAGGGTCTGCCGAAACAGACCGAACAAGTACTAGGTGGGGCTCCCCCGAAGGGAGACCCCATGAGGGAAGGCGAACTAAGCCAAAAGGCCATGTCCTCCTCCCCCCCCCCCCAAGACTTTCAGGGCAGGCCCGAGGACCTACACCCAACCAGTCACACAGTGCAACAAACCGTGTACAAACATAAAAATACAAAAAACAGACCACATACCACTGACAAAGTCCAGCCCTACTTCACCCACCCTATAGACACCCCTGATTATACAGACCACGATAAGGCAAGCGTAAGAACGATCACTTTAACTCACTGGAGTCCAACCAGAGGAAGCCTTGTATTCACATGAAAAATAACAAGATATTCTGTGAATGGTGGCAATGCGGAGCAAGAGCCCCCCTGTAATCAGTATGCAGTGCAGTGGGGCAGGAAGATCAGGGCTGGTAGTAATGCCGACTACTACATTGTATTGTCAGCTCCCCCAGCGGTCCCTCAGGTATGAGATTTTCATACTTACCTCATAAAGATCATACCTGGAGTCCAGCTTCAAAGAAGAAGTATGGCCAAAGCTTACTACTTCTATAGATCACAGGAGTGGAATTCGAGCGCTCCTGTGACCTATTTTCAGATTACAGCCAGCTAAAACCTGCTGTCGGCCAATGCCACTCAACTGGTCCAGGCTCTGGATTGATCTTGACTTTACAGTTGCGATCCACCTAGATGTCTGGACCAGCAGCTGGCTCAGCCTCTCAGTGAGCCACTGGTAGACTAAGCCAGCCACTCCCCCCCCCCCTTCACAGCCCGGTGCCCCAGTGAGTGCTGGAGGGCCAGAGCAGAGAGCCGGTGACAGAGTCGACAGCTCGCTGCTCACAGAAGACTGGGAACCGAGCAATCAGTGGTTTTTGATCACTCAGTTCTCAGCCTTAGAAGCAGCGAGGACAGATGCAGCATCAGACCAATGTACTGAAGAGATCAAGTGTATCCAGGGAGGATGAGAGTGAGCTGTTTTAGACAGAAGTGGCCAGATCAGGGCAGAGAAGGGGTGAGATTTTGTTGTAGTCAATAGTAGAAAAGATGGTTAAAATGCCCCACCTTTGACAGAGGTTTTGAAAGATCTCTGGGTGCAGACATCTCTCCCCCAGGTCTAGGCATTGACAGCTTAGAGAATTCATCTGACAATTGTTCACTCCATTAATGTGGATGACCATATGTTTCTGCCCATGAGAGTATTAGACTCATTTCTTTCAGAGCTGCTAGGCTTCTATTGTGCCCTTGATGATTTAAAAGGGTTGTAAAGGATCAAATTTTTTTTTTTTTTTTAAATAACAAACATGTTTTACTTGCCTTCACTGTGCAGCTAGTTTTGCACAGAGTGGCCCCCAATCCTCATCTTCTGTGGTCCCTCGGCGGCTGTCTCGGCTCCTCCCCGCATCAGCTAACCCCCTTCATGGGAAGCTCTCTCCCCAGGGGGGTTAGCTAGCGGGCGCGCTCCCGTGATACAGACTATCACTCGGGCCTGCCCTCCGGCGCGCCGCATCATTGGTTTGATTGACAGCAGCGGGAGCCAATGGCTGCGCTGCTATCAATCATCCAATGAATGAGCCGAGAAGAGCCTAAAAGCCTGGTCGAGAAGCCAGTGCGTTCACGACGCAGGACTTTCGAGGGCTCAGGTAAGTTAACGGGGGGGCTGGGGAGCCGGCAAACATCAGATGTTTTTTCACCTTAATGCATTAAGGTGAAAAAACATGAACCTTTACAACCCCTTTAAGTAGACCACTGCTGTGGCATTGTCCAACTGTACTCCTAATGGGTGACCTTGTAGAATGGAGGTCCAATTATGCAAAGATGGTCTGATGACTCTCAGTTCCAGAATGTTATTTGTGTACTTTTGACTCCTGATAGGACCTGGTCTCCTGAAAAGTATGGGAGTTATAAACTCCGCCCAAACCTGTACGACTTGCGTCTGTCATTGCCAAGTTCCTAGTCTGAAGGAGCAACTTTCCCAGTACTAAGGCAAGACTGGAAATACACCAGGGAGACCTTTGCTTGACTTGACAGAAGCATTGTGCGGTCCGAAGATTGAGTCTGCTTGTTCCACATCTTGAGGATGTTGGATTGAAAGGGGTCTGAAGTGAAATTGGGCAAAAGGGAACTGGGTTAAAATGGTGAAAGTTTCCATGGGTAACTGCTGGTTGGTTGGTTGGAGAGATAGCTGGTTGCAGACATGAATGAAATTTGGAATAAGGTTGTGATCAAACAGAGGAAGAGGGGTGTTGGAGAAGTTGCAAGGCGGGGAGGTGCGAGAAGACAATATCAATGGTGTTGCCAGAGTAGTCCAATGTATTAGGTAAAAAAATAAGGTTAGGTTAACCGCTTCAGCCCCGGACCATTTTGCTGGTCAAAGACCAGGCCACTTTTTGTGATTCGGCACTGCGTCGCATTAACTGACAATTGCGCGGTCGTGCGACCTGGCTCCCAAACAATTTTTTTTTAGTGTAGGTGATCATAAAGCTAGACAGACAGCCTCAGCCCACAGTCCCCCTTCCTTAACAGATTCACTCTCCTCATGCTGGGGGTTCGATGTGTACCGATTCTGGCAGTTCGTCTAACATTCGTCTAACATTCCCAGTACTATAGATACCATAGAGCCCCTAGTCCAAGCTACTCATATGAAACCGAATGTTGCTCCATCCATGTCCGAGTATAGTCAGTTACCATCATCCATCCTGTAAACCTGTTTTCTTCTCCTTTTTTAGCGCCCAGTCTTCCTCCAGCAACTTCCAAAAAAAGAAAACTCATAGGAGAGGCCGTAGAGGAGGACGAACAAAGAAAAAATCCCAATGCCCAGAAAAATCAGGAAACTATAAAAATATCAAATTTATCATCGCATATACTCTCCACTGCTGATACCTCACTTTTAAGTCGAGGGTTTAAATTTTGCCCCCATAAACAAGCCAAATCCATTTCTTCTTTTTAAAGATCTTAACGGGTACATGCGTAACCTCCAATTAAAAAGGTATTACCATCTCCAAAAATAAAAAAATAACCTTTTGCCTGCAGCCGTTTCCCCACCAAAATCCCCATCTATTTCGACTCTCAATAATTTTGAGTTTGACATCAATCCTATTGATGTTTTGGATACGTTATCTTTGGAAGAGGAGGACTCTATTAGTCTTTTTACACAACACTTTGCCACTTCACCTCCCATAGTTCATACATCATTCAGGACCAAATAAATTTCTAATCCAACACACGCCAAGTGCCCCTACTTGGAGAGCTTCTACAGACTGGTATAGGCAGATTTTTTGAAACTCTGTCAGTCTTCCACTACTTTGAAAACAAATAACCTTTCTCCACTTGAGATAAAAGCACTTGGCTAAAGGCTAAAGATATTGTTATAAAATCTGCAGACAAAGGGGGAGGGATAGTTCTACAAAATAAAGTGGACTATGTGGGAGAGGCAAAGAGATTACTCTCAGATAGCACCACATATATAAAACTTGCCAGAGATCCTACACTTGAATTTGCCAAAGTTGATGCTTTGGTCTCTACAGCACTCCAAGATGGTATTATCAATAAAATGGAACAATCTTTCCTTCGTAAAGTTTTACCAGATACAGTATTTTTACCACCTCCCGAAGGTCCACAAAAACTCCAGGCAGACCTATTGCGTCTTCGATGGATAGCGTGATCACAGGTTTTAGTTTGTATATTGATCAGTTTTTACAGCCCATAGTGCATCAGTTACAGTCTTACATTAGGGATGGTATGCATTTGCTGTAACTACTATCTCCATAAAAGTGGGAGTCTACTTATGTATGGCTCTCACTTGATGTTCGTTCCCTGTATACGTCCATCCCTTATACCTTTGGCCTGATGGCCTTGGAACATTTCCTGGCCCAAGACCCACTAATTAACCCTCATCAGGCAGCTTTCATCTTAGAAGCAACACGTTTTTGCCTAACGCACAACTATTTTAATTTTGAAGGAGATTTTTACCTACAACTACAGGGCACTGCGATGGGGGCAAATTTTGCCCCATTCTATGCGAATCTAGCGATGGGCTTTTGGGAGACCCATCACATCCTTAGACAGAATCCCTTTTCGGCCAATATTGTTTTTAGATTTTTAGGTATATAGATGACATAATCGTCATCTGGAATGGTGCCCCTGACACAATCAGCCAATTTGTGGAATACTGCAACGATAATCCATACGGCCTGTCTTTTACATTTGTCACTGATTGAAACACACTGGCCTTTTTGGATTTGGAATTAGGCCATGATGAAGATACTATTTTCGCCAAAAACTTCATTAAACCAACTGCAGGCAATTCGTATTTACATCAAAAAAGCTGTCACCATCCGAAATGGATCCAATACATTTCGAAAGGAAAGAATTGTACAAGAGACAGCTATTATATAGCTCAAAATGCTCTTCTAAAAAAGAAGTTTGTTGATAAACAATATCCGGAGATTTTAATTGATCAAGCGTTTAAATATTACCTAAAAGGGAAACGCCCAAAAGTAGTTTGTGAACCAGAGGATCATTCGGTTCGATTTACTACTACATTTCATTTTCAATTTAAAAAGAGAGAATATTGACCACACATTGGAACATCCTTCAACAGGATCCACATCTAAGGACTATTATCCCTGAAAACCCCAGAGTGACTTACCTGGACATGCTGTCTGTTTTTATCCCATCTTTCCATAGAGAACAGCGGAGCTCTGACAGGTAGATGTGTGCGGTTCGTTTCATTCCGAATTCAAATTTGGACAAATTTTCGTTATTCGAAAATTCGGATGTATCCGAATTTCCGAATTAGAATAGTACCAAATTTGAACGTATCCGAAATAATGAAAAAAATTTGGACAAAATTTGAATACTTTTCGAATTAGAATACTTTTCCAATTTCCAAAGAGAATAAAATAGTATACAAAATAAAGGAATAGAATAGAAAAATACATTTTTTTTTCTATTCTATTCCATTATTTTCTATTCAACTTTATTCTTTTTGGAAATTGGAAAACCATTTGAATTCGAAAACTATTCAAAAAAAATTCAAATTCGTCCCGGTGTGGTCTGTCCCTGCACAGTGAGCGGAGATGGACCAGTCACCCACCTGTTCAGCGGGGATCAACAGAGCGATCCCCCGCTGAGCTAGCAGAGTCGGCTGAGCCAATCCGCCCAGTGTGAAAGGGGCCTAATACTTTAAAATCAACTCTAAGTAAAATCAAACAAAACACATGGCTGAAGGTACTAGAAAGCTGTAGTCTTGGGGGGAAAAAATAGAACCCCAAAAGCAAGCATTTATTATATTGCAGCTTACCAATTCTTAGAGGCCGTGGCTGCATTTGTTTTCTTTTTAAGGCTTTCTTTCTTCTATTTTCATCTGGTGATCTGGCCAGTAAGTCTGTGTTTTTTCAAAAGAACAAGCTCTCCAGCAGACTGTATCATACGAGACAAACCATTTAACACTGGCAGGAGTGCTTACAATGATCGGCTGTAAGAAAAACCCAGTACGTATTGGAACTAGAAGACTACTGCATGCTCATGCGTATGCTCATAATTTTGAGCAAAGGCTCACTGCAAAACAGGCATTGGCACGCACACGTAAACGTATTAGTGCGCGCACAAAACAGAACGTGCACACATGCATGCCCGCTACTGACATTGGCACCAATTGGCCAATTTAAACTGGACAGATTGCTGAGTGATCCTCAGCTTGTTCCTGCTTTACCTATGTCCTGAGCTTGTACTCGGGACTTCGCTCCTGTCCTAATTTCCTGTACCTCGCTGCCCGGCTGTGGACTGATCGTGACTTGTATCCGGACCCTGCCTCTGCCTGCTGTTCCTGTACCTCGCCCCTGGCTGTGTACTGATCGCGGTTTGTTTCCTGACTCTGCCTACTGTTCCTGTACCTCGCTGCCCAGTTGTGTACTGATCATGGCTTATATCCAGGTCCTGCCTCTGCCTACTCTTCCTGTACCTCGCTCCCGGCAGTGTACCGATCACGGCTTGTATCCTGACCCTGCCTCCACCTACTGTTCCTCAGTGTTGGTCATCTTACTTTAAAAAAGTATTTACTGTATTTATTGGCGTATAACACTCACTTTTTTACCCTGAAAATAGAGGGTAAACTGTGGCTGCGTGTTATACGCAGGGGGCTGTGGAAAGTTTTTTTCTTGAAACTTCCCTCTTAAAGTTAGGGTGCGTGTTATACGCCGATAAATACGGTAGTTACAGTTACAAATTACTTCTCCCAAAAAGTAATTGCGTTAGTAACTCAGTTACTACATTGAAAAAGTAATTAGTTACTCAGCAAAGTAACAGACTTTTTTTTTGAGGGCACATATCACATCAGGGCATGGGGCACATAGCACATCAGGGCACATAGCACATCAGGGCATGGGGCACATACTGTAGCACATAGCACATCAGGGCACATCAGGGCATGGGGCACAGGGCACATCAGGGCACAAGGCACATCAGGGCACGGGGCACATCAGGGAACATCAGGGCATGGGGCACATAGCACATAGCACATCAGGGCGCACAGCACATCAGGGCACATGATAGCACATCAGGGCACATGATAGCACATCGCACATTAGGGCATGGGGCACATAGCACATCAGAGCACATAGCACCTCAGGGCATGGGGCACAGGGCACATAGCACATGAGGGCACATCAGGACATGTGGCACATAGTACATCAGGGCAGGGCACGTAGCACATCAGGGCGGGGCACATAGCACATTGTTTACCAGCCATGCAGAGTAGCGCAGGAAGCGTGTGTAATAAGTTCTCTCTCATGTCACGGCACTGACGGCAGTCACACTACTCCCCGGCGGCCCCTCCTCTCTTCTCGTCCATCCCAGATGATGTCACAAGCAAATGGGGATGGACGAGAAGAGAGGAGGGGTCGCGGGGAGCAGCGTGACTGCTGTCAGTGCTGTGACACAAGAGAGACCCAGTCAGAGGAGAGGAGGAATTACACTACTGCCATCTAGTGGCGGTAGATGTAATTGGGGTAATGCCGCCCAAGTAATGGTAACTGCGTTACCATGAGGGGAAGAGTAATCAGATTACTCGTTACCCTCTAAAGTAACTGCGTTACGCAACTCCGTTTATTCTAACTCAGTTACTTACATCACTGCTGTTCCTGTACCTCGCTCCAGGCAGTGTACCGATCACGGCTTGTATCCGGAACCCTGCCTCCACCTACTGTTCCTGTACCTCGCTGCCTGGCAGTGTACCGATCACGGCTTGTATTCTGACTCTGCTTACTGTTCCTGTACCTCGCCCTGGCTGTATACCGATCGCGGCTTCTATCCTTACTTTGCCTCATGTTCCTGTACCTTGCTGCCTGGCTGTGTACCGATCGCAGCTTGTATACTGACTCTGCCTACTTTTCCTGTACCTCGCTGCCCAACTGTGTACTGATCTCGGCTTGTATTCCGACTCTTCCTACTGTTCCTGTACCTTGCTGCCCGGCTGTGTACCTTTTGCAGCTTGTATCCTAACTCTACCTACTGTTCCTGTATCTTGCTGCCAGGCTGTTGATAATCTTTTGGCTTGTGTCCTGACTACGCTTTGGTCTGCCTAAAGTGTCACCATGTTCCAGTTCCTGGCTACTGTCTGCAGGTGCAGGTGACCGTGGATGACCAAACACCAGCTGGCGCAGCCTGCTACTCTTTCCCTCGTGCCACTCTGTGTCCTCACACCTCCTGTCATCACTACCAGGGGTATTGGACAAAAGGTGTGTAGCGGTAGGTTGCTACGAGTTACAAACATCCACCAGTCACCCTGCCGCCAGACCCCCATATATCACTTCTGAGACAATGAGCAGTCATTTGCGTTGCTTTGCTTATTGCAGGATACAACTTGGTTGGGGTAAAGGAAGATATGGGATACCCATAGCACTTATTGAATTGCCATCACATTTGTAGAACATTGATTAGCAGATTTAGCCCTGAAAATGATGCACTTCTAACATTCACAGTCTATTTCCCCTGCATATCTCGACTGCAGACTATTGCTCCTCCTCTTCTGCACTGGCTCCTGCAGAGTATCACTCCTCTAGACTCCTCTCCTCTAGTAAAAATACTTTGCTGCAAAACTGTTAGGATTCCTGTCGCTTCACTTCCAGCAAGACAAAAAGGGATCACTCTGAATAACCCCAGCTTGCTGGCTGTAATGAGTTAATGTAATGTAGCGGGGTCTTTAAATTTAGGGGAATGTTTGAGTAGCAGTTGTACTCAAACACCTTATTTGATAGGGTTTTGCTAAACCATTTTTATACTGCAGGTGGGATACTGGTGTATAGTTCCCTGTGGCCTGTGGGTGGCGCTGCCATCAGGGGCTAGAGTTGAACCGCTGGTATAGTGCTGTGCCTTGGATGTCCCCTCTCGGCAGTGGTATGGTGGGCATGGTCGGCCTTGGATGTCCCCTCCCGGCGGTGGTATGGTGGGCGTGGGCGGCCTGCTGTGCATGCCGGGAGAGGATATAAAAAGGGGCAGGCGCTGCCTGTGGGGGGGGGGGGGGTTCTTCCCCCGGGGAGTGTGTTCTGTTCATTGGCCACCCCGGGCACCTTTAGCCCTGGGGTAGGGTTCCTGGCCCGGTACATTGGCGGATCAGTCCCAGGCACCTTTAGCCCTGGGGCTGCAACTGAAGGCCTTGGGTCCAGCACCTTCGGCTGGGGCCCACGGAGGGAAGAGGTATCCCAGGGTGCTGCCTTGCGAGGATCTAGAAGAGGAGGCTGGGGGGGAGGACCATTCCGAGGGACTGGTGAGAGATCACGGTGAAGGTCTGTGGCAGAGACCCAAAGTTCCCCAGGTCTGTGGCAGAGACCCAAAGTTCACCAGGTCTGTGGCAGAGACCCAAAGTTCACCAGGTCTGTGGCAGAGACCCAAAGTTCACCAGGTCTGTGGCAGAGACCCAAAGTTCACCAGGTCTGTGGCAGAGACCCAAAGTTCACCAGGTCTGTGGCAGAGACCCAAAGTTCACCAGGTCTGTGGCAGAGACCCAAAGTTCACCAGGTCTGTGGCAGAGACCCAAAGTTCACCAGGTCTGTGGCAGAGACCCAAAGTTCCCCAGGTCTGTGGCAGAGACCCAAAGTTCCCCAGGTCTGTGGCAGAGACCCAAAGTTCCCCAGGTCTGTGGCAGAGACCCAAAGTTCACCAGGTCTGTGGCAGAGACCCAAAGTTCACCAGGTCTGTGGCAGAGACCCAAAGTTCCCCAGGTCTGTGGCAGAGACCCAAAGTTCCCCAGGTCTGTGGCAGAGACCCAAAGTTCCCCAGGTCTGTGGCAGAGACCCAAAGTTCACCAGGTCTGTGGCAGAGACCCAAAGTTCACCAGGTCTGTGGCAGAGACCCAAAGTTCACCAGGTCTGTGGCAGAGACCCAAAGTTCACCAGGTCTGTGGCAGAGACCCAAAGTTCACCAGGTCTGTGGCAGAGACCCAAAGTTCACCAGGTCTGTGGCAGAGACCCAAATTCACCCGTAAAAGTTCGAGCAGAGACTGTGTGTGTAATCTAATTCGAGCATCACTCCGGCTGCTAGGATCCACTCCAATGGGAGACTATCCGGGTGAGCTGAGCCTACTTGAAGATACAGGTAGTGAATAATATATTCGTTTGTGCCTGGACCTACTCCAACACCTTTTGCTGTCCTGTTCTCCATCCACCCTTTCCTATCTAGTGACTGTGCATATGAGAAAATAAACTCTACGTTGGAGTTGCAATTGGTGTGGAACTTGGAGTTATTGGGGGAAATAGAGACTTGTCTTTATTGCAGTGGAGACGAGAACCATTCTCTGGAGAACCTAGCCGTGAAAACCCAGTTGCGTTACACCGCTCAACCTCTTCACACAGGAGGGTACGGGCATGTGGTACGGTGTGCCCCTTTTCCTACAAGTGAGCCAAAGGTAAGGGAAGAGGGGTCTGTGTGCTACAGTAATAAAGTCTCTTGAATGATGTTGCTTGAGCAAATCAATAAGCCAGAGGCATACAATACCTCTCCCCGGTGGCTCAGTGATTTTAGTAGCTGCACAGTCTCTTGGATGGTATTACCAGAGTGCTTTACTAGGCCAGAGATACTCGGTACCTCTCCCCGGTGGCCTAGCAATTTGGCAGCACACGGCAATGAGTGGACTACTGCTCCCAGCCAGTCCATAACTGCAAACGCTGCGTTCCCCGGTCACAGCATTCTGCACTACTCTCAACAATCCTCCTCGTGCTTCTTCCACACTGACCTTCTCCAAAGTGCAAATCCTATGTTCCCCGGTCACAGGAACTTGACACTAACTCCATGGTGAAGATCTTTATCCAGGAATAACTCCCAGCAGCTCCCCAGGCCCTCCTCCGCGCCCGGCGCGTCCCCACGTGGAGATGCCCTGCAGCAACTGCCTAAAACTCTATTCTCACTTCTCCTGTATCAACAGAATCCCCCTTAGCAGCATGTGACCTCAGCTTATATGGGAGGCCTGCCCCCTGCCAATACCGAATGGGGATTTGTCAGAGCTCCTCACATGAGCTGCCCGCCACTCCAACTTCAGGTCCAACCTCTGTTCCAGAACAATCTTCCTGAAAGCAGGGGAGGCGCCTCAGAGTCAAAGCACAGATGATCACACCCACTACTGCACTGAACACTCCCAGCCCCAGATTAAAACAAACAGTCCAAGCCTAGAGCGCAGGCCTGCCGAAATTTGCCTGCACTGATAGCTTGAACCCAGAAAAATCCTATACTAGCACCTACCTGTAGCACACAGATCCTTTACCCTGCTTACCTCCACAAGCAGGTGGGACACACCATGCCACTAGGGTGACCACATTTTCAAACTGCCATTCAGGGACACACCCCCTCTCTCACCTTCCCCCCAAAAAAAGATGAGGGGGGCGGGGGGAAATGTAGTCTCGGGGGTTGATGGGGAAATTGGGGGCGGGTTATTTGTCAGGTGAATGTGCCGCTTGCCACCAGATGCAGTGCCGCTTGCCACCCATAGCCTGCCACCAGATGCAGTGCTGCTGTCACTCCCTCTGCATGAGCCACGTGCGTAGAAGGAAAGGAGTGGCATCACTATCTGGAGAGTGAAGATCACATCAGTCCCTGCTGGGTGCCGGAGAAGGAGGAGGTGCCGAGGTGGGTGGGGACAGCGGGGCTGCACTAGGCGCAGGCCTCGCTCCCGGTCTCACTGTCTGAGAGTAAATGGTTACTGGTTGCAAGATGCCAGGCAGCGCCGGCCCTAGCAACCAGTTCCGGAAATTTAGTTATTAGTTAGTAGGGGGTGGCTGTGTCCTCTATTTCATTCCGGGACATTGCATTGTCCCGGAATGAAGGTGCCCGGGACCAGGGACAGAGATGTCAATTGCAGGACAGTCCCGGGCAATCCGGGACATGTGGGCACCCTACATGCCACATGCCCAGTATCCTACTGATAAAAGAGGGTGAGCGGTGTTATCTGTTTTGGGTCCTGCAGCGAGTTACCGCCTTCCGTTGGTTCTTTTCTCTAGAGTGTAGGGAAAAGTCTATTCTCGCTTTCAGTTCAATAAGGCCATTGTCCAGACAGTATTAAAACCAATAAAGAAAGGTTTATTTTGCTTGCGTAGAAACTTGATAGGAAAGTTGGAGATAGAGAATTTAACAGGGAGGCAGGTTCAGGCACGCGGCACTTAACTGACATTTATCTCCACTCAGTCCTGAGTGGGCTTCGCTCACCCGGATATTCCCCTCTCACGGGCCCAACGGTCGCCTCTCACGGTCCTAGCAGCCGGTGTGGAGCACAGAACATTCACTTTAAATTTCCTGAGGATACGATCAGGATATGAACTTTTAACTCCCGAACTTCCCAGCACTTGTAACACTTGAGACCTTAGAAGGCTTTTGGCGGATCATGGAGTCCTTCCCACTGATAGGCAACCATGCCTCTCCCGAGACAGTGACTTCCCTCACCGATCCCTGCGGACAGGTCCTCCCCTGGTTTCCTCTCCTTCAGAGTGGGTCACCCCCACTTGGGCACCCTGGGACTCCTCTTCTGGTGTAGGCCTCAGCTAAAGGTGCTGGGCCTACCTGGAACGATGCAGCCTCGGGCCAAAGGTGCCCAGGGCTGAATACACACACACACACGTACCCCTGGTCATGAGGGCCACCAAAAGTGGGGTACGTGTCTAGGACCAAGGGATCCTCTGGATCATCTCCAAACTCTGCCCCCGACCCTATGGCGTCCGCCCCTTAAGTCCCCTCTCCCGGCATGCACAGCTGGTAAACCATGCCCACTGCAAGCCTGTCGAGAGAGAACACCCAATCGCGCTGCAATGTTACCTGTGGTTTGACCTGAGACCTGGGTGACAGCGCCACCCACAGGTCAAACGGGAACTGTAATGCCAGGCAACACCACAACAAAGCAGAAACCAATTTAAAGAACTCAAACAGCCTGAGCCTAAATATAGGCTCAGGCTACCCCTTAAATTTAGGCATAGCGACCCCAATTATGGGGGGTCCACTACATACCTAAAGGTAGAGGGTGCTACAGGTGCAAGAGAAGCACCCTCTCCAGCTTGATCTTCACCAGCTATGTGACATCAGCATCATTTATCTATGTGAAACCTTTATCCCAAAAAGGAAAACAAAAATGTTTTCTGTAGCTGTGCTTAGCTTCAGTTTGTTTGTGTATTTAAATTGGCCAGTACGTCTAACACTCCCCTCCTCTAAAAAAAAAAAGTGGTTGTCCAAAAGGTTCCCCTTGTGCTCCTTTATCCAGAGTGGGGGCTCGCTAATACAGGACGGGTGTTACTGGCCAGATCACCAGGTGAAAAAAGCCTAAAAAAAAAAAAAAAAAGAAGAATGCAGCCACCACATTGAATGATTGGTAAGCTGCAATATAATAGATTTTTGGTTTTATGTTTAATACCATTTTACACTTCAGAGTAAAGTGGCCAAAAATAAAGAGCAAATAGTGTTATAAATCACAAATAAAATAAATACAGCTCAAAAATGTTTCATACAATATATATCCACTACTGCGCCAACCAAATTGTACGCGACTACAAAGTGCCTAAACAGATACCAATCTTGTGTTGAAAAAATACCGTAATAGTAAAATAATAATTAAATGTACTTAATAATTCAAACAATATTGTGCTGTGGCAATAAATCGCTGTGATTTGTGTACACACCACACATGGCACTTGGCAGGGTCACTCACCAGAACGTATTGACCTTAAATGCAGAAAGATCTAAGGCTTGTCATCCGTACTAGACTTCCTATAAAATCTTCCAGAAAAGGTACTCTCAAATTCTATTTATATATTATAATTTCATATATATATATATATATATATATATATATATATATATATATATATATATATATATATATATATATATATATAAATTATTTTTAAACCAATGGACTGATGTTCAACTATGTCCATGCAACACTTAAAGGGTAACGCCACTTTTGTAGGAACAAAAATAGCAAAAAATAAGTAAATTATTATTTTTAATAATGATAATAACAACAACCATACATATACAATTGCTGCCAAGCCACATTGCAATTTCAGTATTATTAAAAAATTACCATTTCCTCTCAATCCGTATGCACTGGAATTTTCTGTAAAATATTTTGATGATATATTTGGGTGGGGTGCAATGTGTATGAATTTTTTGTGAAACATGTTTTAAAAATATTTTATCTAAATGTTATAATATTTAAATTAAATGTGAGTGCAGTGGTAAAAAAAAGAAAAAAAAAAAAAAAAAAAGAAGATTCAATATTTTAGGCGGTATTAATTTATTTGGATTACCTCTTTTTTTTTGGGGGGGGGGGTGAATTAAACAGGATAAGCAACGTTTGAAAGATTTATTGGAAAAGTCTAGTATTGATAACAAGTAGGAGACCTTATAGATAAATGATGGTGGCTGCGCTGTGATTACACTAAGGAAAAGAGAATGAGGGATGGGCTGTGGGCTGGTCTAATAAACAGGGACTAAAGATAAGTGGCGTGATAATGAAAAATAAGTGACACAGATGTGAAATATGTAAGTGTCACGACCAATGAACGTGCACAAATCCCAATAACGCAGGGGGAGAGAAAGGTTACCCTAATGGGTGAGCCTTAACATAATCACATGTGAAATCTTAGATGAAATATAAAACAAATAAATGATTATAAATGAATGTGCAAGGCAAAACGTATGTGAACTCCAAAAAGAATTAAATAAAATAAAAAACCCAAGATAAAACAAATGCAAAAATTATGATAAAATGTCCATGTCATAATTTTTGCATTTGTTTTATCTTGTGCGTTTTTTTTATTTTTTGACCTTATTGTATTGAAAGTGATATTAAAAGGCGTTTTTCTTTTTTTCTTTTGTTACCTGCTCTGTGCAACGATATTGCACAGAGCGGTTCTTTACTTTCTGTTTGGCAGTCCCCTGCTGGTGTGGTTTGCTACCACCAAAAGAACAACAACTTTATTTGGGTACAGCGTCGCACGACTGCGCAATTGTCAACTGTCAGTTAAAGTAACGCAGTGTCATATCGCAAAAAAATGGCCTGGTCATGAAGGGGGGTAAGCCTTCCGGAGGGCAAATGGTTAAAGTCAATGCGTTCTGGTGAGTGACCCTGGCAGGCATTGCATGTGCTGTGTACACAAGTCACATCAATGGGTTTGTTTTCTGAAGGAGAAGGGAAGGATACATTGATATGTAGCAGAGTGGATTAACAATGGTGTGTTGATTCTCAGAGGAAGAAAAATACACAATAGTGTTTGAATTATTTTATTATTATTTTAATTTTTTTCAAACACAAAAAAGTGTAATTAGTTTGATATGGAAGGGCCCTGGGGCCATCATAAATATAAATATATATATATATTTTTTTTTTTTACAAATGTAGGGCCCCCCCCAATATTTGGGGGCGCTATGTGTAAATTTAAGTGTAGTCTGAGCCAGTAGTTGGGCTCAGACCAATTGATTGTTCTGGATTTGCTTCTGCTCTGGGAGTGATACTGCCTGTCAGTAGTGTTCCCTGTCTGCCTGTAGGTGGCACTGTCATCGGCGGCATAGGTTGAACTACAGGGGGTATCACAACACCTTGGGTGTCCTTTCTCGGCAGCCATACAGTGGGTGTGGTCTACCCGCCGTGCATGCTAGGAGAGGGTACAAAAAGGGACAGACGCCATTGATTAGGGTTGTTGTGCGCCTCGCCTTATAGATCAGCACTATGGCAGTAGTTTAGAAAGGATGAGAGTGGGTTTACATCCACTTTAAATTATAGCTGCACTTGAGTGCTATAGTGCAAGAATATATACGTTAATACAATTAAAGAGACAAAAAAAAAAAGCAAGCGCACAGTCTGATTGTATAGATCCATATAAAGTCCTACATATGATGCAGGTGGCAGAGCAGCAGTATAATGTTCTAGTCCAACCTCTGGGCTAGGTCTTGTAATGGTGATATAGATTATTCCATATAAAACAACCAGAACACTTGTTTGGAGGTGATACCAGGAATAATAAACATGTGAATCCAGTCCCCCCCCCCCCAATATGCGCTACAGTCTAGAGCAGTGTTCTCCAAACTGCAGCCCCCTGCTTGCATCAGGCCCTTGGGGTACCATTTTCATCCACTGCTACCAACAATGGGACATAATTCCCCTCCACCGACACGAATGAAAGGGCAGGATTTCTCCCTATGACACAAAGATGGGGCCCAATGACACCAAAGATGGGGCACAATTCCTTCCAATGACACCAAAGATGGGGCACAATGATAGCAAAGATGGGGCACATTTCCTCCCAATCACACCAAAGATGGGGCCCAATGACACCAAAGATGGGAACAATTCCTCCCAATGACACCAAAGATGGGGCCCAATGACACCAAAGATGGGGCACAATTCCTTCCAATGACACCAAAGATGGGGCCCAATGACACCAAAGGAAGGACACAATTCCTCCCAATGACACCAAAGATGGGGCACAATTCCTCCCAATGACACCAAAGGTAGGACACAATTCCTCCCAATGACACCAAAGGTGGGGCCCAATGACACCAAAGATGGGGCACAATTCCTTCCAATGACACCAAAGATGGGGCCCAATGACACCAAAGACAGGCACAATTCCCTCCCAATGACACCAAAGATGGGGCCCAATGACACCCAATGATAGGGCACAATTCTTCCCACTGACACAAACGATGGGATGCTATTCCAACCAATGACACCAGAGATGGAGCACTTTTTTTATTCCCACTGACATCAGGACTTTAACTCCCAATAACCACGGTCCGGCCCTGCTTAAGTCTGAAGGACAGTAAACTGGCCCTTTGTTTAGAAAGTTTGGAGACCCCTGGTCTAGAGCACACCAAGTCCCAGAAACTGGGTGACCGCAGTAGTTGCCAGGAGGCGCTCGAGAAAAATAATCAAATGTTCCAAGAAATACATCAAATGAGATCCACTTTAATATAGGCAGTACAGTAAAAACAATCTACTTACAATAAAAAGACCACTCAGGAGGTAATTCTGGTGCTGGTGAGAAAACTTCTGTGACCCAATCAAGAGGGGAAGACACAAAAGTCAATGTCGTCAGGGGAGTAAGGGCAGAAAATCAATTGTTATACACATGTAGCAGGATGTCCATATGTAAGAAGGAATCCGGCTCCCTCCGGTGGTATAAGTGTTACAATGCAACTAATGCACTTTGGGACAGATATCAGCTAGGAGAAAAGACTTTGTTGCTTTTAGTAAAAGACAGACTACATTACCCAGGGTGCATTGCAACACCGCAAAGCATTCTGGGCAGACTACTTAAACCAGGGGAGGGGCCAGCGTCTCTCGCTCTGGATCCAGCTCTCAATCAAGCAGGAAGTTGGCACGGAGGCCTGCTTCCTAAGGATTAGGCCAGAAACCTGGGCCTAAATTACGGGAGTGCCTGAGTGATTTCCAGCAGAGGATCGTCCACAGCGTCCTGTGATTGCCCAGCAGAGACCGGAGTCGTCCATCACCATATGCTGTTAGTGACGGAGTCCGGAGACTGCAGCTGAAGCAGAAGCGTGGAGATCGAGTAACCAGGACAAGCCAGAGGAGACTATCTGAAAGTCGGGCCTGTTTGGTGAGAAGGGCACCTGCCCAGAATTGACTACTACCTTAGAGGAAAGTGATTTAGTCAGTGCCAGCCACACTTCACCTATCACGCCACAGCTTGCGGCCTAGTGTATCTCACTGGAGACTATGTGATCAGAGATTGGTGCATCCGTCATTAGTGGGTGGCAGGCACACGAGTACTCAGGTATATTGCGGATAATTACAGCATCTTGTTGAAACCCTGTGGATTACAATTTAACTTGTGCACCGACGGTGGCTAGCGAAGACTTCATTGGAGAAAGGAACTTTGAGTGGGACGCAGATAGGCCTTGCTTACCTATTATAGGGAATGAACACGTGCAAGGTATTGCAACAAAGGGGGAGCTCGCGAGCAACCAGTTAGCCGTGCAGAGACACATATAGATACATGTACATATATATAGCTGATGTTATTTCCTGTTATTACCTAATCTCAGTGATACCTATCCTTATTGGTTTATTGACTCTGCAATGCGCATGCAGAGTCAACTGTGTGTATTAATGTGATTCTTTACCCTTCCCTTTTATACTGAGTAAAGGTACCTTTGATTAAGCATATAACTTGTGTGAAGTATCTCTGTCACTTAGAAGGACTAGTGACCAGCAAAGGTAATAACATTTACAGGTTATTGTGTGATGTATGCAGGATTGTGTCTCCTAATACTCAATAGGTCTCACACTCCTTATTCATATCAGTTGTGCTAAGGGAAGGTTTGAGCCACTTCCAGGGGTTGATAGGCAGGACGTAGACCCAAATCAAACAAACAGCAGCTCCTACGGGGGTAGTGCTACACGTGGGGGCTCGTCCGGGATATTCTACGGTTCTGCAATCAACTTTCCCCCTAGACAGAACCCTTACAGCACAGAAATGGACCCTGCTGCCGTAGCCCGGTGGTGCAGGGATGAAGGCATCCTACCCGGAAATGGCCTGGTGGTTGAAATCCAGAGAGAGGCCTGGGTAGAGGAGCAGCTAACTCCAGTCTTGAGAGCATTGTCCACGGACAGGAAGCCATGGGTGATTGACATAAAGACAGATACTGTAAATCCCCACACCTATGCATTATGTGAGTGGAGGAACGGAATCTCTGACTACTTCAAGGGTGCCAGCATAAAAACTACAAACCAAGTAGAACTCCTCCTGATACACCCAGAAGAGAATAAAGATGGCCCCACATCCACTACTTCAGGAGGCCCCAGCACAGGAGGGAGCGCCCAACAAAAGGGTCCCGGTTCACCACCATTGACCACCCTTAGCTCAGAATTGTGCGCTGTCCTGGGGGAGATTGTGACCAAGTGTAAAAAGGACCCTCCAGACTACCTGATGTCAGGATACAGGAAACTCAGGACCTTTTCTGGGAAGAAACCTATACCTTCAGTGGAAGATGGATTTGAAGAGTGGCTAGATGGAGCCACTCAGGCCCTAGAAGAATGGGAGGTGCCAGAACAACAAAAAAAACAACGGATTGTGGAAAGCTTAAAGGGGCCTGCTCTGGAGGCCATACGTAACCTCAAGTTAAGCAAGAAGGACTGCAATGCACAGGATTATCTGGATATTCTGCAGAATGTGTTCGGCGGGACGGAAAACGTCACTCAACTCACTTACCAGCTGGGGCATTGCTACCAAAAAGAGGGAGAGAAGCTGTCAGAATTCATAGGACGCCTGGATAAGATCCTGCATCGGATCCTACTGAAGAAAGGGATCGATCCAAGAAAAGTGGATGAGGCCCGTGCCCAGCAGGTGTTGAGGGGAGCTCAACCCTTGGACCCCATCGCATTATTGCTACGCACCCGGCGGGACGGGAGCAGCCTGGAATACCCTGACTTGATCCGGATAGTCAGGGAGGAGGAGGCCATGTTGGAAGACAAAAGGAGGAGTCAACACACCGAACCAACTGCCCGAGTCAGAATGTTAAGTGCAGAAGAAGGTGATTCAGAAGTTGAACTCCTAAAGACCCAGGTGTCACAACTAGTAGAAATGGTGTCCATGCTGACTAGCCAGGCCTCTGTGCCACACAACAAGAACACGTCGGAGGAACCAAAAAAACCTCCTAGCTCCAATATGGAGCCTAAGAGATTGATAACATGTTTCAATTGTGGGGGAATCGGGCATGTTAGAGCAGTGTGTCCCAGCCCAGATGAAGTTGCATCCAGATATCGCAAGCCGGCGGAAAACTTCAGAGGGCCCCGGTGAAGGAGTCAGCCGGGCGCCCACCAGTTTCCACGAACTCCTTCAAGAAGTCCAATGATCCAAAACATCAGAGTCAGGGACCTAAACCTCTGCCAATTAGGTCCCGTCCAACAACTCAGGCTGCTGTTGAACGGAAGGCCAGTGCACACCAGACCCAGAAGGGACTGAGACCCACCGGAAACTCAAGAAAAAAAGAAGTGAGGGTACAGGTAACTGAACCCAGCAAGAAGTCTGTGTTGAAGGAGTTCCCTGCCAAGTTAGTGGGGCCTTCTCCAGTAGTCTCCATACAAGTAGAAGGGATCTACACCAAGGCTCTTCTTGACACTGGGGCTCAAGTGACTCTTCTGTATAGGGATTTCTATGATAAACATCTTAAACATCTGCCCCTACAGAAATTAGAGGAACTGGAAATATGGGGTATTGGAACTCAGAGCTTTCCCTATGACGGTTACCTGCCAATCAAGTTGACTTTTGATCCCTCAGTGGCTGGGGAGACAGAGACCTTCGATACTCTGGCAGTAGTGTGCCCTCGCCCACCAGGGGCCAGCAAGAGCTCACTCATCATAGGGACCAACACTGATCTAGTCAGGCGACTGCTGACACCGTTGGCCCAACAGGAAGAAGCCCCGACCACAAGAGTCCACCCCATGTTAAGGCAAGCCTACCAGCGCCTGGTACTGGAGCAGAAGGCCCCGGCTGAGGGAGTTGGCAAGATTTGGAAGCTAGACAAGACGGAGAAGGTATTACAACCAGGAGAGGTGACTTGCCTGAGGGCTTCTGTCAAGCTCACATGGAAACAGCCAGACCCCTTCATTGTCTTCGAACCAGGCCCACAGGAAAGACAGAAAGGGATTGAAGTAATCCCCGAAGTGATCCCATTGAAGGCCCTACAGAAAAGCCATGGGAGGGTTTCAGTGAGTATAAGGAACACTGCCAATACACCAGTGAAGGTGCCGGCCAGAATGCTGTTGGGCCAGGTGAATCCAGCCACCCCCATTGCCCCGTGTGAATTGAAGAAAGAAGAAAGGGGTGAAGTCACCATAGAGAAGCTCTGTTCTGAAGACACGGCCCTCCCACCAGAATGGAGAAAAAGGGCCAAAGCTCAACTTGCAAGGTGGGAAAAGATCTTCTCTAAAGATGAGTTCGATGTGGGGTGCGCAAGGAGTGCCACTCACAAGATACGCTTACAAGAAGATAAGCCCTTTAGAGAGAGAGTTCGACGGGTCCCACTGGGTGACTTAGAAGACTTGCGGGAACAGTTGGCTGAGCTGAAGAGGACTGGGATTATTCGAGAATCCAGGAGCCCTTACGCTTCTCCAATAGTGGTCGTCCGAAAGAAGAACGGGTCGCTGAGACTGTGTATCGACTACAGAACACTAAACAGAAGGACCATCCCAGATCAATACACCACTCCTCGAATTGAAGACGCCCTGCAGAGTCTGTCAGGGGCCAAGTGGTTCAGTGTAATGGATCTAAAAAGTGGATATTACCAAATCCCCATGCACCCTGAGGATCGGGAGAAGACAGCCTTCATCACCCCTGTGGGGTTCTTTGAGTTCAACCGTATGCCTCAAGGGTTATCAGGAGCCCCCGCCACTTTCCAAAGGCTAATGGAGAGAACCGTCGGGGACATGAATCTAATAGAGGTACTGGTATATTTGGACGACGTCATCGTGTTCGGGAGAACCCTAGCAGAGCATGAAGAGAGACTGGAGAAGGTCCTGAAGAGGCTCAGTGAAGAGGGCCTGAAACTCTCCCCAGTGAAGTGTCAATTTTACCAGTCCTCAGTCCATTACCTGGGCCATATCGTTTCTGCAGAAGGGGTGGCCACGGACCCAGAGAAGCTGGATGCCGTCACCTCTTGGCCGAGACCTACCAACGTGACTGAGCTTCGGTCATTCCTAGGGTTCTGTTCTTACTACAGAAGATTTGTAGAAGGATTCCCCAAGATTGCCAGACCCCTGAACGAGTTACTCAGAAACGAAGGGGAAGATGATGTTCCAGAGCTGGTCAAACCAGTGAAACTCACCATGGGACCCCGAAGGCCCAAAGAGTCGATTCAAGACCAGTGTACAGGGGAGTGCGAGGAAGCCTTCCAGATGTTAAAGAAGAGTCTTACCACTGCACCAGTCCTGGCCTATGCTGATCCAAAGAAGCCTTATGAACTGCATGTAGATGCCAGCCGAGATGGGCTGGGTGGGGTGCTGTACCAGTCCAGGAACATGATGGTTACCTAAGACCCGTCGCATATGTGAGCAGGAGTCTGATACCTGCTGAGAAGAATTACCCCACCCACAAGCTTGAATTCCTGGCCTTGAAATGGGCAGTGGTAGACAAACTGAGAGACTACCTATATGGGGCGGAGTTTGTGGTGAAGACAGATAATAACCCGCTCACCTACCTTCTGACCACTGCCAAGTTGGATGCAATGGGACACCGGTGGTTGGCTGCCCTTTCAAGCTTCACCTTCAGCTTGAAGTACCGACCCGGAGTGGGAAATAGGGATGCAGATGCCCTGTCCAGGAGGTCTCATGCCCCCACCGACCCTACCGAAGAATGGGCCCAACTAGACCCAGAGGGAGTGCGAGCCCTATATCAGGGGACAGAACTTCAAGCCAGAGGTGGGTCAAGAGCCGAAGAAATTAAGGGTCTCAGCTGTTGGAGTACCGAAGTGCTATTGCAGTGTGACCCAAGTCGAAGGGGAGGGCTTGCCCAAGCTGACAAAAAGGGATTTGAGAAAGGAGCAAGAAGAAGACTCTTTAGGGAAACTCCTGATAAAGGCCCTGGAAAGCCAGCGTCCCGAGATGCTTGAAACAGACTCCCCAAGAGAAGCCCGATTGTTGCGCAGGGAGTGGGATCGGCTACACATACGTCAAGGGGTGGTCTACTGAAGGGGCCCCTCTGACGACTCAGAAGAGAAGTGGCAGCTGTTTCTACCAGCCAAATATCGAGAAGCGGTCCTAGCTGCCCTCCATGACAACCATGGTCACCTAGGGTCCGAACGAACTTTTCACCTTGTATGGGATAGGTTCTATTGGCCCTGCATGCGGGCTGAAGTGGAAGGATATTGCCATTCCTGTGTCCGATGCATTCAAAGGAAGACCTTGCCACGTCAAGCAGCCCCAATGGGCCATCTGCAAAGTCAGGGACCTATGGAACTGGTGTGCATTGACTTCCTTTGCCTGGAGCCTGATCTGAGTGGTCAAGGGAATGTCTTGGTGATAACAGATCACTTTACCAGATATGCTCAAGCATTCCCAACAAAAGACCAGAAGGCCTCAACAGTAGCCAAAGTACTGGTAGAAAAATTCTTTGTGCACTATGGTCTACCTCAACGCCTTCATTCAGATCAGGGCAGAGACTTTGAAAGCAAATTAATAAAGAAGTTATTAGACCTGTTAGGCATCCAGAAGACCAGGACAACCCCTTATCACCCACAAGGAGATGCTCAGCCTGAACGGTTTAACCGGACTCTCTTGGATATGTTGGGGACTCTGAGTTCAGAGAAAAAGCAGCATTGGAGCAAGCATGTAGCTGCCATAGTGCATGCCTACAATAGCACTGCCAGTGATGTCACCGGGTATTCCCCATACCGTTTGATGTTCGGGCGGGAGGCTCGGTTGCCAGTGGACTTGGCCTTTGGCATATCGCTGGATCATACCTCAGCAGCATCCCACAAGGGGTATGTAGACCGATTGAGAAAGAGTCTGAAGACAGCTTTTGAAAAGGCCCAAGCAGCATCTGACCAACGGGGGCTGAGAAATAAAAGAAACTTTGACCTAAGAGTCAGAATTCAAGATTTACAGCCAGGAGATAGAGTGCTGTTGAGGAACTTGGGAATTCCGGGAAAACATAAGTTGGCTGACCGTTGGAAATCCCAACCTTATGTTATCTGCAAGAAGCTGGAAAACCTTCCTGTGTACCAAATTAGGCCAGAAGGAAGCGTGGGACCGTTAAAGACCTGGCACAGGAATCACTTGTTGCCCCTCTCCGAGGCAGTTCGCATGCCTCCTGCATCTGACTCACAAGAAACCCCTTCAACTTCTCAAGGTTCCAGACCCATCACCCGATCTCAAACAGTGCTTCCAGATGTGAGAGATGGAGACTCTGACAATGAAGGTCAAGAGGATGAAGAAGCAGAATCTGACTGGTTGTGGTCATCCCAATTGCCAGAACCCATGACCACCTCCCAAACCTCACCCAAAACAGTTGACAATGGAACTCTTCGGGCAGAAGCTCCTGAATTCGTGCCTTCAAACATTCTCATTGAGGAGGTAGCTGATGACTCAGACTCTTTGTCAATGGAAGACCCAGAAGAAGGGTCGTTGTCTCTATCTGAAGGAGAGTGGGACGCTCCTGAAGTTCTGGAGCCCAACATGCCTGAACTAGATGAGGAAGCCCCTGAAGAGCTTCTAGAAACAGCCAGCCCCAATGTCCTTGAGAATATGATACCTAAAGAGCAGAGGGAAAGAAGAGTAATTCACCCCCCAAAAAGACTGACGTACGACCAATTGGGTGAATGCTCTGAGGAGGCCATCATCACTTCTAAGAGAACCATTGATCAGTCTAGCTCTTCCACTCCAGATTCAGATTCAGTGGAAGACAACCCCAGCTCACTCCCTAGCACATCTGAAACAGACACCCAAGTGTCGGTGGTCCGTATACAGGACAACCTCCCTCCTTGTGATAATTGGTGGGAGGTTCCTCTGTCGGCTCTGTGTTATGATATGAGCGGTTTAAGTTTAAATCCTGCTTATGAAAAGGCAAGTTGTTTATTGTCATGCATAAACTAACAAATTTCCCTGCAGGTATTGCCAAAGTATGTGTTAGGTTACATACTGTTGTCCTCTTTGGGGACCAAAGACTTTAAGTGGGGGGAGTGTGTAGCAGGATGTCCATATGTAAGAAGGAATCCGGCTCCCTCCGGTGGTATAAGTGTTACAATGCAACTAATGCACTTTGGGACAGATATCAGCTAGGAGAAAAGACTTTGTTGCTTTTAGTAAAAGACAGACTACATTACCCAGGGTGCATTGCAACACCGCAAAGCATTCTGGGCAGACTACTTAAACCAGGGGAGGGGCCAGCGTCTCTCGCTCTGAATCCAGCTCTCAATCAAGCAGGAAGTTGGCACGGAGGCCTGCTTCCTAAGGATTAGGCCAGAAACCTGGGCCTAAATTACGGGAGTGCCTGAGTGATTTCCAGCAGAGGATCGTCCACAGCGTCCTGTGATTGCCCAGCAGAGACCGGAGTCGTCCATCACCATATGCTGTTAGTGACGGAGTCCGGAGACTGCAGCTGAAGCAGAAGCGTGGAGATCGAGTGACCGGGACAAGCCAGAGGAGACTATCTGAAAGTCGGGCCTGTTTGGCGAGAAGGGCACCTGCCCAGAATTGACTACTACCTTAGAGGAAAGTGATTTAGTCAGTGCCAGCCACACTTCACCTATCACGCCACAGCTTGCGGCCTAGTGTATCTCACTGGAGACTATGTGATCAGAGATTGGTGCATCCGTCATTAGTGGGTGGCAGGCACACGAGTACTCAGGTATATTGCGGATAATTACATCATCTTGTTGAAACCCTGTGGATTACAATTTAACTTGTGCACCGACGGTGGCTAGCGAAGACTTCATTGGAGAAAGGAACTTTGAGTGGGACGCAGATAGGCCTTGCTTAGCTATTATTATAGGGAATGAACACGTGCAAGGTATTGCAACAAAGGGGGAGCTCGCGAGCAACCAGTTAGCCGTGCAGAGACACATATAGATACATGTACATATATATAGCTGATGTTATTTCCTGTTATTACCTAATCTCAGTGATACCTATCCTTATTGGTTTATTGACTCTGCAATGCGCATGCAGAGTCAACTGTGTGTATTAATGTGATTCTTTACCCTTCCCTTTTATACTGAGTAAAGGTACCTTTGATTAAGCATATAACTTGTGTGAAGTATCTCTGTCACTTAGAAGGACTAGTGACCAGCAAAGGTAATAACATTTACAGGTTATTGTGTGATGTATGCAGGATTGTGTCTCCTAATACTCAATAGGTCTCACACTCCTTATTCATATCAGTTGTGCTAAGGGAAGGTTTGAGCCACTTCCAGGGGTTGATAGGCAGGACGTAGACCCAAATCAAACAAATAGCAGCTCCTACGGGGGTAGTGCTACACACATACACACACACACACAATATTGTCAAAAGTGTTGGGACACCTGCCTTTACACGCACAGGAACTTAAAGTGGAGGTCCAGCTGTAAAAAATAAATAAAAAAATTAAAAGTCAGCAGCTACAAACACTGTAGCTGCTGACTTTTAATAAGGACACCTAACTGTCCAGGGTGTTCCCAGTGTTGGCCGCCCAAGGCCGATCCGTCCATCAGATCGGGTCCCGGCACCGCCATTCGAAGTAAGGGAAACAGGCAGTCCTGCAGCTTCACTCCCCGTTTCCTACTGCGCATTCGCGAGTCGCGCGGCGCTTTGTGAATGGCCAGCTGTCTTCTGGGACACACAGGTCCCAGAAGACAGCGAACCCAAATGTCCCAGAAGACAACACGAGGAGGAGAAGACAGAAGATCAATAGGAAGTGGCAGATTAGGACGATCTGCCTAGCAACAGCCATTTCTGGCAAGTATAAAAATGTATTTATTTATTTTTCAAATTTTTTGGAGCCTTTTTGTCTTTTTTTTTTTAGGGTGGACCTCCACTTTAAGGACATCCCAGTCTTAGTCCGGAGGGTTCAATATTGAGTTGGCCCACCCTTTGCAGCTATAACAGCTTCAACTCTTCTGGGAAGGCCGTCCACAAGGTTTAGGAGGGTGTCTATGGGAATGTTTGACCATTCTTCCAGAAGCGCATTTGTGAGGTCAGGCACTGATGTTGGACGAGAAGGCCTGGCTCACAGTCTCCGCTCTAATTCATCCCAATGGTGTTCTATCGGGTTAAGGTCAGGACTCTGAAGCCAATTAGAGACTCAGGCTTCTAAAAAAAAAAAAAAAAAACTAATTGGAATCCATGCGTCCGGCACCCTGCATGTAGATTAGGTGCCGGGCGCATGGATTAGGGGGGCCGCGCCCCTGCGCCCCGTATGGATGGGCTGCTACTGGTCACATGACAAAAGGTTGGCCAGCATTTGAGACAATGCGGTTGTGCATGCAAATCTTTAAGTGTTGGCCAAAGTCTGTGGCCAGCTATACCCTTGTAATCTTCCACCCCCTCCCCCATACACATACTCCTGCTGTGCACCGGGCCTGCAAATTCAGCAAACTGTGTCACTGCCCCAAAAAAGGGTAGAGAAAAAGGAAGCACCACCTAAGTGCAGTATTAAAAGATTCTTTTAATGACACAAATATCAAATCACACTTACAGGAAAGGCATAGTTGCCAACTGTCCCGGATTGGCCGGGACATTCCCGGGATTCAAACCCTTTTCCCGGATTTATTTTGTCCCGGGAAATGTCCCGGCCAATCCGGTTTTTCCTGTTTTTTGCGATTTTCCGCCGCCGCTAGAGGTCCACGACCGCCGGAGACCATGTCTCCGCCGGCCGCCATCTTTAAGAAGACCAAAACACGGGGGTTTTAGTACAATAGAAAATAAAGCTGCTGCGGCGCCGCCCACCCCCGCCCCTTTCCATAACAGACGGACCTGCAGCGGGGCGGGGGGGTGGGCGGCGCCGCAGCAGCTTTAATTTCTATTGTACTAGATCCCCGTGTTTTGGCTGCCTAATTAAGCTGCGGTGCCACCCACCCCCGCCCCGTTGCAGGTCCGTCTGTTATGGAAAGGGCGGGGGTGGGCAGCGCCGCAGCTTAATTTTTTTTGCAGCCACGCGGCCAGCTCGAATGGGGGGATGCCTGATGTGTGGGGGGCTCGAATGGGGGGGAGCCTGATGTGTGGGGGGCTCGAATAGGGGGGGACGCCTGATGTGTGGGGGGCTCGAATGGGGGGGACGCCTGATGCAAGGGGGGACTCCGCTGGGGGGGGACGCCTGATGCAAGGGGGGACTCCGCTGGGGGGGGACGCCTGATGCAAGGGGGGACTCCGCTGGGGGGGACGCCTGATGCAAGGGGGGACTCCGCTGGGGGGGGGACGCCTGATGCAAGGGGGGACTCCGCTGGGGGGGGGACGCCTGATGCAAGGGGGACGCCTGATGCAAGGGGGGACGCCTGATGCAAGGGGGGACGCCTGATGCAAGGGGGGACGCCTGATGCAAGGGGGGACTCCGCTGGGGGGGACACGCCTGATGTAAGGGAGGACTCCGCTGGGGGGGGACGCCTGATGTAAGGGGGGACTCCTGATGTGGGGGGGGGACGCCTGAGGTAAGGGGGGACGTCTGAGGTAAGGGGGGGACGTCTGAGGTAAGGGGGGGACGTCTGAGGTAAGGGGGGGACGTCTGAGGTAAGGGGGGGACGTCTGAGGTAAGGGGGGGACGTCTGAGGTAAGGGGGGGACGTCTGAGGTAAGGGGGGGACGTCTGAGGTAAGGGGGGACTCCGCTGGGAATGCCTGATGTATAGAGGGACTCCGCTGGGAATGCCTGATGTATAGAGGGACTCCGCTGGGAATGCCTGATGTATAGAGGGACTCCGCTGGGAATGCCTGATGTATAGAGGGACTCCGCTGGGAATGCCTGATGTATAGAGGGACTCCGCTGGGAATGCCTGATGTATAGAGGGACTCCGCTGGGAATGCCTGATGTATAGAGGGACTCCGCTGGGAATGCCTGATGTATAGAGGGACTCCGCTGGGAATGCCTGATGTATAGAGGGACTCCACTGGGATTGCCTGATGTAAGGACAGACTCCGCTGGGGGCACCTGATGGCATCTGGTGGCAGGCGACGTGGCAGGTGACACACTTGGGGCTAACACTGATTCAGCATTATAGGGAGTTGAATAATTTCATTCTATATTACAATGTAATAATAGAAATAATGCGCTTCAATCATCCTGACACCATAACAACCATGGTGTCGGGTTAATTGAAGCCCTAACACCAGGTGTTTGTAGTATCTTTATCTGCTGATTTTAAACTCTGGAATACACACATTTCTATTGTGATGTAGGATCTGGGCCTGCTGTCCCTCCATCCTTCCTTCCTTCTCTCTCCTTCCCTCCCTCTTTCTTTCTCCCTTTCTTTCTCCCTCCATCCCTCATTCATCTCAGACTCTAACCTAAGGTGACCAGATTTTTTAAATGAAATCCGGGGACATATTTTTATACGACGGAAATCAGCGACTCTCTGCCCGTCGCCGCCGCCGCCCACCACACAGCCTGTCAAGTCTCACTCTCCGGGCCCCGGCTACTACTGGGTGGGGAGCGGAGGAAGATCACTCCACCAGGGAAGGCAAGGAGATAGGCAGGCGGCTGGCCAGGACTTGAGCCAAGGCGGAAGAACATGCGAGCGGAGCTGAATGGGCACCCGAAACGGAAGAAATATTCCCTCCGCTCCGACCAGCACATGATCATCAGAAAGGGGCACAGATAATGAAAAAAAATACCCCCCCCCCCCTAAGCTAGTATGAGCGGCAGAGTGGGGGGGTGTAATTCAGACTTTTTTTAATTCCACACTGACTGTCTTTGAAACTGCCCCAGCCCCTGTTTAAATCCAATCCGGGGACAAAACCGGGGACAGACTTGATCCGGGGACAGTGTCCTCAATCCGGGGACTGTCCCCTGAAACCGGGGATGTCTGGTCACCCTACTCTAACCACACCCCATTTGAGCCACGCCCATTTAAGCCACTCCCACTACCCGCGTAAACCACGCCGCATTTTTCTACTAGTGTGACACACCTACAAACGAATGCCCCACCCCCTAATTATAGCAAGGCTCCACCTACATGCAAAAAAGTGTCCCGGATTATTTTTTGCAATGTTGGCAACTACGGAAAGGAAACAAAGGAAGGCTCATCTGTAAAGATCCTGTAGTCCTTGTCCCGGGTCCATGGGCTGCACAGATGTAAGGGCGCTTTTTTTCCTTTCTTGTAAGTGTAGCGCCCCGTGGCAGCTCTGTGGCTTAGAGGTTAGAACTTTTGCTTAGCATCCCTGAGTGTCTGGGTTCAAAATCCCAAACATGCTGCTTCATGTAGAGAAGTTGTCTCATCTCCCAGGTCTTAAAAATATTAAATTTATGTACTATTCACCATGAATATGAATTATTTTCCTTATTTTTTTTTGGTATTTCTAAATAAATATATTTGTGTATAAATTCTTTTTTGTTGCCTCCATAATCCCAAACACGAGGTTTTTTCACAAGTGTAGCGCCCCTTTACTTTCAGGGGAGCTAGGTACCTAAATTTAGGGGTTGGTTGATCTGGATTGGTAGCCAGACCCAGATATCTTCAATTGTTAGGTTTTGTTCTTCTGCTTTTGCCAAGTGGTGTTGCTGGTGTACAGTTTCCCTGTGGCCTGTGGGTGGCGCTGCCATAACAGGTCAGGGTTGAACCGCTGGTGACATTGCTGTACCTTTGGGTGTCCTCTCCAGGCAGCTGTATGGGGGCGTGGTCGGCCCGCTGTGCATGCTGGGAGAGGATATATAAGGGCAGACGCCATATTAGGGGGGAGAAGAAAGGGTACTGAGGAGCAGTACCGCCTGTGTCTTGTGGCCCTAGAGGCCATGGGAGTGCGCATGGGTGGATCAGTCTCAGACACCTTTAGCTTGGGGCTGCAACCTTTCATGTGGGCCCAGCAACTTTAGCTGGCCTACCATCTAAAGAGGAATTCCAGGGCACTCGAGGGTGACCCGTTCTGGAGAGGGAGCCAGGTAGTATAAAGCATGAAGTTAGACAATCATACATATGCCTATGCAGAGCCCTGCAATGTTAACTGTTAAGCATATAATCAAGCAATAAGTTCTAACAGTATTTCACACACGCAATGTCAATCAAATACGCTTGCGAGCTTCCCCCTCGTGGGCAAAGATGGCGCCCAAACAGTGTCTAATTCCTTAAAGTCAGGCCTGACTATTACAGATACAATGCTCCGTTGGGAGAGATCTTCGCTAGCAATGATGGTGCACTTAAAAAGGGGATTTGTAATCCACAGGGAAAAAAATGGGATTTTTTGCTCACCGTAAAATCCTTTTCTCTGAGTCCATGGACCGACACAGCTTCTCTATTGACAAAGTGGGTATTATCCGTTAATTAGGAGTGACTAGGCAGAAAAACTTGTAAAAAGTGTTGCATCACACCTTCTACAGTACCGCCCAGGGGGCGGACCCTCTGGGTATACCCTCTCAGTCTGCATCTTCGCAGATCAGTTCGTCAAAAAACAGTACAAACTTAAAAGGAGGGGTGGGTGCTGTGTCGGTCCATGGACTCAGAGAAAAGGATTTTACGGTGAGCAAAAAATCCCATTTACTCTTTCGTCCATGGACCGACACAGCTTCTCTATTGACAAAGTGGGACGTCCCAAAGCAGTGTCAGAGAAAAAACGAGGGGTGGTAACAGCATAAAAATAAACTTCACCCCAAACACAAAACAGCACTCCTCCAACGGAGGAGTTGCAACTCTAAACAGCCGCTTGCAAAACCTTGCGGCCAAAAGAGGCATCCGAAGATGCACCTACATCAATTTTGTAGAATTTTGTGAAAGTGTGAGCGGACGACCAAGTCGCCGCTTTACATAATTGGGAAACAGACGCTTGATGTCGGAAAGCCCAAGAGGCACCTATTGCCCTGGTCGAATGCGCCGTGACAGGAAAGGGGGGCGCCTGACCCTTTAAGGCGTAAGCCTGGATTACTATCTGTCGGATCCACCTAGAGAAGGTGGCCGATGAGACTGCTTGGCCCTTCTTGGGACCAGCCACCGAAACAAACAGTGAGTCTGACTTCCGGAACAGGGAAGTAGCAGATAGGTATACTCTCAAAGCTCGGACAACGTCCAAGGAATGCAACGCCGACTCCTTAGGATTCGACGGCTGAGCACACAAGGATGGATGTACAATGTCTTCGTTGAGATGAAAAGCCTAAACGACTTTTGGAAGAAAGGAAGGCTGCGGCCGCAGCACCACCTTATCCTTGTGGAAAATCAAATAGGGAGCCTTGCAGGACAAGGCTGCCAGCTCAGAGACTCGTCTAACTGACGTAACAGCCACCAAAAAGACCACTTTCTGAGAAAGTGTCAACAGGGGAATATCTCTAATATTCTCAAACGGTGCCTTCTGAAGCACCGAGAGGACCAGGTTCAAGTCCCACGGAGGTAACGGGGGATGGACCGGAGGGGCCACATGTCGGACCCCCTGCACAAATGTACTCACGAGAGAGTGAGTCGCCAGGGGTCGCTGAAAAAAGACAGCCAGGGCAGATATCTGTCCCGTAAATCGTACTTAGGGTAAGCCCTTGGTCCACCCCATGCTGTAAAAACAGCAGGATTCTGGAAACCAAATAGGTACGCGGATGCCATTTCATTTCCTCACACATGGAGATGTAGGCCCTCCAAGTGCGGTGATAGACCTTCCTAGAGGACGGTTTTCGAGCACTTCTCATAGTAGAGATTACTGAGGCTGACAGGCCCCGGTCTCTCAGTACCTGGTTCTCAACAGCCATGCCGTTAAAGCCAATGACTGTAAAGCAGGATGGAATATGGGACCTTGCGATAGCAGGTCCTTCCGTAGTGGTAGGCACCAGGGGACGTCTGCTACCAGACGTACTAGATCGTCGTACCAAGGACGCTGAGGCCAATCTGGAGTGATTAGGATCATTGGAATTCCCTCTGCCTCCACTCTGCGGAGCAGAAGAGGAAGAAGCCTTAAGGGAGGGAAGGCATAGATTAGCCGATACTGACCCCACGATGCTACCAACACGTCCGTTGCGTCTGCCCATGGGTCTCTTGACCGGGCCACAAATCTCAATACCTTCCGATTGAGTCGGGAAGCCAGAAGATCTACGTCTGGTGTGCCCCCTCTTTGGCAGAGGAGTTGGAACACCTCCGGGTGTAAGGACCCTTCTCCCTGGTCCAGCATCTGGCGGCTCAGGTAGTCCGCCTGCCAGTTTTCCACACCCGGAATGTACACGGCCGACAGTGCCGGTACGCTCCTCTCTGCCCACTTCAGGATGCGAGCAATCTCCGATGTTGCAGCTGAGCTTCTTGTTCCTCCTTGATGATTGACATATGCCACTGTGGCGTTGTCTGACTGGATCCTGACTGGACGCCCTTGCAGCCTCTGAGACCATTTGAAGAGGCACAGCCTGATCGCCCGGATTACCAGGACATTGATTGGCAGGAGGGCTTCCTCTGGGGTCCAGCGACCTTGCGCAGACTGAACACCCCAGACTCCCCCCCAACCTGTAAGGCTGGCGTCCGTCGTGATCACTATCCAGTAAACCGGAAGAAATGACTTCCCGGCCATTAGAGCCGGTGCTGTCAGCCACCATACCAGGGATCTCCTGACTATGTGGCTCACTCGGATTTGATAATCCAGAGATAATGGACATCTGTTCCATCTGGACAGAACTTCCTTCTGTAACACTCGAGTGTGGTATTGAGCATATGGAACCGCCTCGAAGGAGGCTACCCTGAGGCCCAACACTCGCATGCAAAAAACGGAGTGACGACCAATTCCTGGAAGTCAGCTGCCGTACTGCAGCCCGGAGGGTCTGCAACTTCTCCACAGGGAGGAATACCTTTGCCTCTGAAGAATCCAGAATCAACCCCAGGTACCCTAGGCGTTGAGTGGGCACCAATACTGGCTTTTGCGTGTTTAGTATCCAACCACAGTCTCGAAGAGTCTGACAGGTAATGGACACGCTTGCCTCTAATTCTGAGCTTGAAGGGGGCCTTCAGCAGAAGGTCATATAAGTAGCCTGTGATAGCGATACCCCGCTATCTTAGAAGTGCCAGAATCGGAGCGAGCACCTTGGTGAACGTCCTGGGTGCTGAGGCAAGGCCCAACGGGAGGGCCACAAACTGGTAGTGGTCCTTCCCGATAGCAAATCGCAGAAACCTCTGGTGTCTGGAGTATATGGGGACATGCAGGTATGCGTCCTTGATGTCCAAGGAGGCCAGAAAGTCCCCCGGATGGAGAGCCGTGACTACAGATCGAACCGACTCCATCCGAAAACTTTGTACCTTCACAAAGCAATTGAGGGCTCTGAGATCCAAGCTTGGACGAACCCCCTCCTTCTTCGGCACAATGAACAGATTTGAGTAAAAACCCCGTTCCAGTTCTGGAACTGGAATAACTACCCCGCGTTCCAGTAGACCCTGGACCGCCCCATACAGGGCCTCCCGACGGGTCGGTAGTAGCTGGAGATTGGAGGTGTTGAATCTTTCCGGTGGACAAGAGAGAAACTCTATCTTGTAGCCTGAGGAGATTACTTCGCAAACCCACCTGTCGGAGATTAGTGCTGTCCACTGAGTCGCGAATTTGCGAAGACGGCTCCCCACCCGAGAGCTGGGTGGGGGTGGACCTTCATGCGGACGCAAATTTGTCCGCAGGCTTATTGGGTATGCGGGACCAGGGACGCTTTTGTCCTTGGGCAGGCGCTTTATCGGCCTGGGGTCTTTTCCCTGTCGCCCTAGGGGGACGAAAAAACCACTTGTGTGCAGTAAAGGAGGGCCCTTGCCCTTGGCGTGGCCCCTTACCCTTGCTAATTTGGGGAAGCAAAGTGCTTTTACTTCCTGTGGCATCCTTGATGATGTCATCCAGAGAAGCCCCAAAAAGTCTGTTGCCCTTAAAAGGCAGATCCAACAGGGCTTTCTTGGAAGTCTGGTCCGCAGACCAGCCTTTTTAGCCAGATCAGGCGGTGTATTGCTACTGCATAAACCGAAGTTTTAGACAGCAGGGGAATAGTATTCATGTCTGACTCGCAGACAAACCTAAGGCCCTGGACCAACAGGTCGGCCAATGTTATCTCATCAGGAGGAGCATCTCGCTCCTTAACCCCTGGAGTAGCAATCTTGCCCATTCAGTAAGTGTGTGAGACACTAGGGCCCCCGCCAATGCCGGGCGTACTGCCGAGCCTACCACTGAGTATAGGTAGCAAGCGAGTGCTTCAGCCTTCTTATCCACAGGGTCCTAGAAAACAGGAGCCCCTTCTACAGGAATTGTGGTGGCTCTATTAAGTCTGGACACCGGAGGGTCCACTATAGGGGGGAGAGGTCCATTTCTTCAGAAAACTCTCCTCAAAAGGGGTACCGTACCGCAAACCTCTTTGGGGCTGTAAAGACCCTCAGTGGGTTCTCCCATTCCTTGTATAAGAGTTTATCAAAAGACACACAAGGGAACACCTTAGCAGTGCGGGCAGGTCTATGAAACTCAAGTGGACCGGAGTCTCTGCTGCTTCTGCAGTATTTTCCAATTTTAGCATATCCCGCACTACAGTAATAAGGTCAGATACCAAAGCCGTCTCGCGTACTGACCTGGACTTTGAGTCATTCTCACTGTCCGGTCACGGTCTGCAGTCTCTGATGCGTCAGAATCTGGGCCCCGAGCCGTAGCTGGACCTGGTTCTGCACCAGAATTATCCCCAGAAGCTTGCAGGGGATGGGGCGTTTACTACCCCCTGTATTCCCGTGTGCTGCTTCCACCCTGGCAGCAAACGCCTCTAGGATTGCAGTCATAGCGTTCATAGACACCTCAGGGGCACCAGCTGCTAAATCTGGTGTTTCAGGGGAGAAGACATCTGGCTCAGATGCCATGCTGACCACACGCTGACACTCACAGGGCTCCAGGCAAGATATCAATAGGCCACCCTCCTGTGCTGCAGAGAGGCCGGGTCACCCAGAGGACTCACCACCCTGGATAGGTACTGCTATGCTGCGCCTGTGATGCTGTCCCCTTGCTGCTGTGTCAGTCTGCTTCTTTTGTCAGCACTTCCTGTGTGAATTTTCGCGCCAGTGTAATGCACCCTAGAGGCCGGAGGCTCTCGAAAAATGGTTGCCAAAAACGTCTGTTTGGAAGATAATGTGGGCTCTAAGAAAATGGCCGCCGACAGAAGATAGAGGTCAAGCAGCCATAGCCCACAAAAAGATGGCCGCCGAACGGCAAAATCTGCATACAGGGTGGACAAACATGGCCGCCGATCAGCTGATAGGGGCCAGTGGGTGTGGCCGAACCACAGGAAGATGGCCGCCGGGCAGTCACAAGAGGCCAAACTTGGCATGGACCACCTCAAAATGGCCGCCGACAGCATGGAGGAGGAAGGACACAAACACAGGTAAGAAAAAATGACATTTCTTTTAAATGTTAGTTACAGCCAGCCCCGCTCCAGTGGGACCCCCTAGGTGACCCCCAGCACCCAGCAACCTTTAGCTAGAAGCCCAGGGAGGAGGGAAAGGCAGGGAGAGAGGGAAGAAAGGGGCCACAACCACTTACTTGATCTCTCCAGGAATGTCCAGCTAAATCACCCAGCCGAGGCAGGGGAGTTTTACTTACCTATCCTGCATGTATTCTGCTGGAAGACATTCCAAACAGATCATCGTCCGCGCACGGAAGGTGACTGTTGGCCAGGCATGCTGTGATTGGACCCAGAAGGGACGATCATATGTATGCCCTGGAGCATGACGCTCACCGGACAGGCTGCTGCGACTCGGCTGTAAGGTCAGCCGAAGCTGAGCGGTCCGATGCAGGCCCTGGAGCGTAAGCTCACCGGCCACCCGTGGAGCGACGGGCATGTCGTGGAAAACCCAGCGCGTAGCTAGGGTCGGTACACGCTCGATGGCCGAAACTGGGGAGACTACAAGGATCGAGGATCCAGCCTGTCACCCAGTCGGCAGTTGATCGAAGATCGCAGGAAACAACAAATGTAGCAAAAAAAATAAATATATTATATATATATATATATCTTTTTTCCCCGGACCAATGGGCCCGAAGGGAGCCATGTCCTACTCCTTCCTAGACAGAAAAAAACTGATCTGCGAAGATGCAGACTGAGAGGATATACCCAGAGGGTCCGCCCCCTGGGCGGTACTGTAGAAGGTGTGATGCAACACTTTTTACAAGTTTTTCTGCCTAGTCACTCCTAATTAACGGATAATACCCACTTTGTCAATAGAGAAGCTGTGTCGGTCCATGGACGAAAGAGTAATAATATTTGTAATCCACAGGGAAAAAGAACAGTCATCTACTCGATATGCAATAAAGGATTCAACTATTGCTGCACAACACACAGTCCCTCTTAAGTGCAATGCAACACTCCGGTAAACTGTGGTCCCTGAACGGAGGACACTGAGCCTAAAGATTAGTCAATTAATCCTTGAGCAAGTGCTCTCTCTCACCCGACCGGACCAGTCCGTACAACAGACTTCTGTAACTGGGTTCCCGTACACAGTCACACGACTCCCGTAGTCTCCGATCCTCCCGACAGTCCTTGGAAGGATGATGGATGAGGTAACACTTGGGTTCTTCCCCGTGAAGGCCGGAAGGTTCTTTGGATCACAAGGCCCAACTCTCAGGCCCAGTCCAACGACAGACCCAGCACAGGCTCCACTTGATAGGTGAGCGACGTCCAAAAGAGACCCACGTGTTGCTCCGCTCCACCTTAAAAAGGCCTTCCCCAGCAGACCTTGCGCCGGACAATGCACCGTGGGTGTCCCGCTGTACTCTGGGTATAGTAGTCTTTTAGGCTCCTTAAAGTGACACCCCGCTACACCTGTCTGGCCTTATTGATACATAAGCAACAGACTTTTCCCTACACTCTAAAGCAGGGTTTCTCAACCAGGGTTCAATGGATCCCTAGGGTTCCCCCAGAGGTTGCTATGGGTTCTTTGAGCAATATCTGCCTCTCAGATGAGTTCCTACTGACACCATTGATCTTTTTAGCTACCTGTAGGGGGATAATCCCTCCCAATGACCCCAAGTGTAAGGAGCATTCTTCTTACTGACCGTCACACTAATGTATAATAAGTTGTAGATATAGTAATTTTTAGTAGGGGTTCCCTGAGACCGGGAAGTAATGTCAAGGGTTCCTCGGTGTTGGAAAGGTTGAGAAAGGCTGCTCTAGGGAAAGGAACCAGCCTAGAGGATGTAACTCGCTGCGGAACCCAACAATTGTGAACACCGCTTAACCTCTTCAAACAGGAGGGTACGGGCATATAGCACGGTGTGCCTTATCTTACAAGTGAGCCAGGCGAGAAAAGGGTCCGTGTGCTACATAAGTGTGATTGATATTTGTGTCATTAAAAGAATCTTAATACTGCACTTAGGCGGCGCTTCCTTTTTCTCTACCCCTTTTTGTCTACCACAGAGTCAGCTCTCTGAGGACAGCAGCCGCCATCCACCAGCCATATTATCTGCCTTTTAACCCTTGAACTGCCTGTTACCATTATTATTTTAAACAGACTCATTGCTATATCCCCATTTACTTATGCACTTTGTGTTTGCGCTAACAGTTAGCTTTTCCATTGTGTCACTGCCCCACCTACTTTCTGCAAATAAACTACACTGGTGTCGCCCCCACCCTGAGCTCTCTCAGGATAGGTTACCTTCTCATGAGAGAAACATGGAAGCTGCAATTACTGACCTCCGCTTCTAAAAATGTTGACCTCCTTGTTCCAAAATTTGATCCGGGCCTGAGAACTTTCCATTTCAATTGAGAAATTGATTCACTGACTTGTAAGAAGAAGAGGTCACCAACGTTGTTCTAACAGAATACAAAAGATTTGATGGAACCATTTATCACGCTCGTGTAAACAGATTTTTTTATTCCTTGGGTGAGCTGCCAGCAGAGAAATACTGTTAAAGCCGAGCACGAATCAGTGCAGCTCTGTAATCATTAAAGTGGACCTTCAGTCATTTTTTCATCTTTCCATCTAATAAATCTTCTGCCCTTGTTGTTTTAAGTTTGGATAGTAAAACATTTTTTTTCTGCCAGTAAATACCTTATACAGCCCACTTCCTGTTTTCTTGTCTGGTCATTAGCCTAGGCTTATGACATCATGCACAGTCCCCTCTCTCTCACTCAGAGTTTGCCAGAAAGGGAGGGGGGAGAGTCATAAGAAGGCCAATGAGAGCTGCAGAGCTAGAGGTGTGGCTCTGTGTCTACGTAAATCCAGGAAGTGAACAGGCAGCAGCTTCAGCAGCCCGCAGTTAAAATGGATGCAGCCAGACTCAGTGGAGGGAGATTTCTGCAGCATATTTGGCAAGTACAGAATCACAGTACTGTGTATATAAAATAATATGTGTAATAGACATGTGCACTGCCGAAAAATTCGTTTTTTTTCCATTTTTTTTTTTCGTTTTTGTGCTTTTTTCAGAAATTCAAAAAATTTGTTTTCGTTTTTTTGGTTTTTTTCGGAAATTCGGAAATTCCGAATTTCCAAAAAAAGCGAACAACGAATTTTTCGAATTTCCGAAAAAAGCAATAAAACAAAAAAAAACGAAGTTACGATTTTCGGAAATTCGAAAAATCAAGTTTCCAAAATTTCCCATTTTCGAATTTTAGATTTTCGAAACTTCGAAACCTCGAAATACCGAATTTCGAAAATTCGGAAATTGAAAAATTCAGAAATTCGGAAATTCGAAATTCAGAAAATTCAGAAATTGAAAAATTCGGAAATGTCGGAATTAACGAATTTCTCAAAATTCATGAAAAACGAATTAGAAACTAAACGAATTGCACATGTCTAATGTGTAGCACACAGACCCTTCCGCTCCATCCATTTTTGCAGCAAGGCACACCTGCTACTTGCCCGTTGTCCAACTCCAGATATGGAGAGGCGAGCAGTGTTAGATTTTTGGGCCTTGCGGAGAGTTACCTCTCCAGAGTGGATCCCTGGTCTCTGTTGTCTAGGCGAAAGACCTTTTTTTGTAATAAAGCCACACAGGTGTAAAACCCAAGCAGCAAGGTTTTATTCTTTTCTTGAGGTAAAAATTGGAAGAGAGAGAGTAGAAACGACAAAGTAGGGGAAGGTTCAGGCACGCAACACTTAGACAACACTTTCGTCGCTACTCAAGCCTGAGTGGGTATTGCTCACCCGGATAGTCCCTATGAGAGCAGTCCTAGCAGCCGGAGTGGAGCACGGATGTCAGAGATAATAGATCCCCCTTTAGGTAGGCCTCTCCCCGAGATAGCAGTACCGTCGCCATCTCCGCCAGGACTGATCTTCCCCTGGAACTCCTTCCCTAAAGATGGGCCCCCTTCAACTGGGCAGCCTGGGATCCTTCTCTGAATCGTAGGCCCTCGATAGGAGAGCTGGGCCTACTATACAGCAGTAGAGCCTCGAGCTAAAAGTGCCCGAGACCAATCACACGTGTCTCGTGCTTTGAGGGCCACGAGACACGCTCACTGGCCCAGAGGTCCCCCCGAACTCCTTGGGGTCCCCCTGGAATCGTCTCACGGCGTCTGCCCCTTTTGTACCCTCTCCCAGCATGCACAGTGGGTAGACCACGCCCACTGCAGGCTGCCGAGAGAGGACACACAATGGCGCTGCGATACCCCCTGCGGTTCAACCTGAGCCGAAGATGACAGCGCCACCTTCAGGCAACCGGGAACTATACTGCCAGGCAGCATTGCACCCAGAGCAGAAGCAATTTACTATATAAACAGGTCTGAGCTAAAAGACCTGAGCTAATAGTTTGCACATATAGCGTCCCATAAATTGGGATGGGCGCTACATATGCAAAGTGTATAAATGACAATGGTCCCAAAAATGTGTCAAAAGTGTATGTGTCCGCCATAATGTCGCAGTCCTGATAAAAATCGCAGATCGCCGCCATTACTAGTAAAAAAAAAAAAAAAAGATAAAGATGCTATAAATCTATCCCATATTTTATAGACGCTATAACTTTTGCGCAAACCAATCAATATACGCGTATTGCGATATTTTTTACCAAGAATACATAAATCGGCCTAAACTGAGAAAAAATTCACTTTTGAAAAAAAAAAAGGGGGATATTTATTATAGCAAAAAGTACGAAATAGTGTTTTTTTCAAAATTGTCACTCTTTTTTTGTTTATAGCATAAAAAAAATCAAATAAAAATAAATCGCAGAGATGATCAAATACCACCAAAAGAAATCTATTTGTGGGAAAAAAAAGGACGTAAATTTTGTTTGGGTACAGTGTCGCACGACCGCACAATTGTCAGTTAAAGCAACGCAGTGTGGAATTGCGAAAAATGGCTCGGTCATTGAGCAGCCAATTCTTCCGTGGCTGAAGTGGTTTAAATGTGTATGTAGCGATACCTCCAACTAAGAAGGCCGCAGATTTAGTTGGGCCCTGAAGACAGCTCCGCCAACCCCCTACTGGCACAGCTAGTAAGGGGAGATAGGACCGCGTGACCACAACTCTAGGTGACGCAGTCCTATGGCAAACACACAGTGATATACTTTAAAACTTCTATTAAAGTAAGTGAAACTGACACCAATGTACTTGACCCAGATATTTTACTGAGGCTAATGGGCAAGTAATAAACAACAGTATAACAAGTTGCAGATCCCTGCAATAAAAAGTAATAAAGATAAACAGAGTAATCAGAATAATTAAAGCGGAAGTAAACTCATCGATTTAACGGTTTCAAAAAGCAGTTACATTCCCGGCATGCCGGGAATGCCAAGTGTCACATTGGTTGTGCTCTCAACCAAACTGTCAAACCATCCAATGGCTGGTGTCATAACTGATCACATGTGCAGCATCAGGGCAGTTGAAGATTAAACAGAGGCCAAGATGGCAGCTTCCTTGCCTGAAAATGATAGGAGGGTTTACTTCCACTTTAAGTATTGCTATGCAACTCTAGCGCTGCCCTTTTTCAGCTACTTCCCCTCATGGGTAGACTAACACCCAGCAATGTCTACCTATGCAGTCAGGCCTGACTGATCTAAATGGAAGTTCAGTGAAACAATATTCGCTAGCAATCTTTCGGTGGTGCACTTGAAGAACAACTTTGTAATCCCGACGAATAGTAAAGATAAAGTATCTGTCTTTAAACAGCTCTCACCACCCGGACAAGTCCAAGTCCGTTTCCTCCATCGATTCGTCTAGGAACAGGAATCCACCGACATCCAAGTCTTCAATCCTTCTGGTGTACTGCAGCAAGGATGAGAAGATGTCTCTAAGGTTCTGCTAGGCTGGCAGAGGGGCTCTTTGGAAAGGAGCACAAGGCCCAGGCTTCAGGCCTTGTGCACACAGCAGTTCAGTACAGAGATCCTCTTGCTAGGAGGGGGGGTGTCCAAAGAGACCGAACAAACTCCACCTCCTCTTTTTAAAGTCTGCCCCAGCAGTCTCTGTTCCGGAGCAATGTACCCTGGGTGCTGCAAGATGTACTGGGAGATGTAGTCTCTCTCTCCTCGGCTTTCACTTCCAGTAATGTCTCTTTACTTCCTCCCGACTCACCTCTCACCTGGAACTTCTTGTCTCTCTCTCTCATAAAGGGGAATACCCCGCTACATGTATTTTACATGCAAGCAGTGTAAATACACGAGCCTGTCCCGCTGTCAGCCCCTGTACAGCAGGGCTGGAGTATGGGAAATAGAAGCAACACAAGAAGCTGAACAGTTTATGTGCTGAAGAGCTGAGAGCAACAAGGCAATAGAGAGGAGCTGCTTCTCCTTTCACTGTCCAGTCACAGGCTGGGGGCAGGTCCAGGATAACCTGGGTTCAAAGACAGTGGGTTGAATGATGGTGGCCATCATTCTAACCACTTGCCAACTGCCTAAGTGTAAATCAACGCCTTTACTTTGACGTTAAATATCAGGGTTATGGCAGCAGCTGCCATAACTCTGGTATCTTTACAGTAGGCGGCCAGTTTTCCGATAAAAGTGGTCCCAGCGGCGGGTTCGCTGCAGGATCACTTTTATAGGCAGCGGGAGAGGTGCCCCAACCCCCCGCCGCTTCCCGGTGTCTTCCGGGTGTCTTCCGGGTTTACTGGAGCTGTCGGTAAACCTGGAAGCGATCCGGTCCAATTGGTGGCTGGGCAGGAAGTCGAGTGAGGGCAAGATGGCCCTCACTTGGCTGTATGCCCTTGGAGGACCGGAGCGACATCTGATGTCACTTCCGCCTCTCGGGCTTAAAAGGGATTTTTCGAGCTTGCGTGCAGAAGCAAATGCATATATGTAAGTCGCACCCACATATGTAAATGGTGTTTAAATCACACATGGGAGGTGTCGCCGTGATTGTTAGAGCAAGATAAATAATTCTAGCAGTAGACCTCCTGTGTAATTCTAAACTGGTCACCTATTGAGATTTTTAAGTAGCATAGTTTATTGCCATTCCACGAGATGGACCCAAAGTGTCAATATTTTGCGTGGTCACTAGAGTTGAGCGGACACCTGGATGTTCGGGTTCGGCCGAACTTCGGAAAAAAGTTCGGGTTCGGGACCGAACTTTAACCCGAACCCGAACCCCATTGAAGTCAATGGGGACTCGGACTTCTAAGGACTAAAAAGGCTCTAAAAAAGTAATGGAAAGGGCTAGAGGGCTGCAAATGGCAGCAAAATGTTGTTAAGAGCATGGCAAGTGCTCTGCAAACAAATGTGGATAGGGAAATAACTTAAAATAACATTAAAAAAAATAAAAAAATAAAAAAATATGCTGGAGGCCCCCTTTTCAGCAGAAGAGGTACAGGAAGTCATTAAGAACCTCAGAAACTCAACGGCACGATGCCACACATATGGTGGGAATGCCCCAGAATACACCCTTTCTGGAATAAATTATTCAATTTAATGGATAAGCTAGTGGGAAAATAAAATACTTTGAAATAAAAAAGTAGCGGGGTGCTAAATTTAAGGGAAGTGTTTGAGTGGTAAATAGGCTCAAACACCCTAATTCTGTAGGATTCATGGACCATTTTGTCCTCGGGGGACAGTATTGGTGTGCAGTTCCCTGCGGCCTACAGGTGGCGCTGCCATGGTAGGCTAGGGTTGAACCGCCGATACAGTGCTGTGCCTTTTGTGTCCCCTCTTGGCAGTAGTACAGCGGGGCGGGGAACCTGCTGTGCATGCCGGGAGAGCATATAAAAGGGGCAGACCTTTGGCCTGGGGGCTGATGTTCAGTGGGGTCCGCGCCCAGGTGCGTTCGGCCTGGGTGCATGTGTTCCTGTTCCATCTCGGGTACCTTTAGCCCGGGGTGAGGTACTATTCTGGAGTTCCTGCTGCCCTGGGTATGGGGGCCTAGGTGTGGGAGTAAAGCCTGAAGTCCAGAGCCTTCGTCTGGAGTCCGCTAAGGGTTGAGGAGTCTTAGGGTGCCGCCTCGTGTAGGGGACCCTGTTCCAGGGAAGGGAGGATCATTCTGATGGACCAATGCGGGAGTCACGGTGAAGGAAGGGTCTGTTGACTCCCTGGAGAGATGTCTTCCCCTTGATATGGGCTAGGTTCGTAGAAGGAGAAGCTCAAGGTCATCTTGACTGTATCAGAGGCCTTATTCACCCGGCCCATGGCAGGGGCCTTATACACCCTGGTCTGTGGTAGAGACCAACCTCAAGGTCTGTGGCAGAGACCGTGCACCTAAAACTGTTTGAGAAACCTAAGCAGTGAAGTGTATGTGCTACGTTTGTGTCTGGACCTCCTCCACACCTTAAGCTGTCCTGTTTCTTTGCTCTAACCTTTTCTATCCGAGTACAATTTATTTTGCCATGAGAGAATAAGTTGTAATTTCAGCTGGTGTGGACATTGACTTTACTGGGAATTAAAGGACTTGCCTCTACCTACAGTAGAGGCAAGAATCATCCTCTGGAGGAGTTTTGACTCCGGCTGTGGACACGGCCCGTCAAGTACACCAATCAACCTCTTTATATAGGAGGGTACGGGCAGGTAGTGCGGTGTGCCTTTCTCCCTCCTGCGAGGAGCCAACATAAAGGCAGGTAAGGGGGAAAGGATCTGTGCGCTACAAAAAAATTAAATAAAAATTCTAATCTTGACCTAGGAGGACGAGGTCCATATGGAGTAGGAGGTTGAGGTGGCGGTGGATGTGGCTGTGTAGGTGGACGAGGTAGCCAACACTGGTTCAAAAATACAACAATGGCTGGGTAAGGCCAGTGATGTGTCGAATTCTGTCCCCCGTCAAATAGTGTCCACCCTGTACTGCGCTTGCTCAGTATGTAGGACAAGTGGATTTCGAAAATCTCCCAAGACGAACGGCGCCTGCGTGGTGAGTTCAGGTGAAGGCCACACCATCCGTGGTTCAAGCCGAGCCAAGTGAGGCCGTGCCCGAAGTGTGGCGATCGAAGCGAGCCCGTGAGGGGCCCTGTTACTATGTGCTACCGTATGTCCACTTGGATGGTGGGGCTTGAACCTGCACTCACTGCGCAGGCGCCGTTCATCTTCGGAGATTTTGTGAATCTCCTTGTCCTCTGTACTGTGCAAGCGCTGCGCCTTCGCAGTATGGGCCGGACACAATCCGATGGCCGGACAGTTTTTGTCACAACACCGGTATACATGTCTATTCTGCAGAAGGTACGGACAAGTCCTGTGGGATCCATGCCTGGTTCATTTTAATGAACGTGAGCTTGTCCACATTGGCTCTGGACAGGCGGCTGCGCTTGTCTGTGATAACGCCCCCTGCCGTGCTAAATACACGTTCAGATAATACACTGGCTGCAGGGCAGGCCAGCACCTCCAAGGCATAAAGGGCAAGCTCAGGCCATGTGCCCAATTTGGAGACCCAGAAGTTAAAGGGGGCAGACCCGTCATCCAGTACGTGTAGGCCTGTGGACACATACTGCTCAACCATGTTGGTGAAATGCTGCCTCCTGCTAAGACGTTCCATCTCAGCTGATGGTGCTGGTTGTTGTGGCGTGCTGACAAAGCTTTTCCACATTTCGGCCATGCTAACCCTGCCTTCTGAGGTGCTGCCGGTGCCCCGGCTGCGTTGGCGACCTCTTCCTCCTCCTCTGCCTTCGCCTTGTGCTTCCACCGTACGCCCGCTGTCAGGTGGGAATGCCACCAGCAGCGCGTCTACCAGCGTGCGCTTGTACTCGCGCATCTTACGATCCCGCTCCAGTGAGGAAATTAAGGACGATACGTTGTCCTTGTAACGGGGATCCAGCAGGGTGGCCACCCAGTAATCAGCACCAGTTAAAATGTGGGCAACTCGGCGGTCATTGCGGAAACACTGCAGCATGTAATCGCTCATGTGTGCCAGGCTGCCCAGAGGCAAAGAAAAGCTGTCCTCTGTGGGAGGTGTATCGTCTGTGTCCTCTGTATCCCCCCAGCCATGCACCAGTGATGGCCACGAGCTGGTCTGGGTGCCACCCTGCTGTGAACATGGCTCCTCCTCCTCGTCATCCTCCAGAACTGTGCCCTTTCTGCCGGACAATTGTGTACCTGGCGTTTGTTGGTGCAGGAACCCACCCTCGTAGCCACTTGTGAAAGACTGCCCTGAAAGCCTTTGAAATGATCCCGCTTCCTCCTCCTCCTCCTCATCCTCCTGTGCCACATCCTCTTCCATCATCGCCCGAAGCGTTTTTTCAAGGAGGCATAGAACTGGGATAGTAACGCTGAGAACGGCGTCATTGGCACTGGCCATGTTGGTGGAGTACTCGAAACAGCGCAACAAGGCACACAGGTCTCGCATGGAGGCCCAGTTATTGGTGGTGAAGTGGTGCTGTTCCGCAGAGCGACTCACGCGTGATTGCTGCAGCTGAAACTCCACTATCGCCTGCTGCTGCTCGCACAGTCTGGCCAGCATGTGCAAGGTGGAGTTCCACCTTGTGGGCACGTCACATATGAGGCGGTGAGCGGGAAGGCCGAAGTTACGCTGCAGCGCTGACAGGCGAGCAGCAGCAGGGTGAGAACGCCGAAAGTGCGCACAGACAGCCCGCACTTTCTGCAGCAGCTCTGGCATATTGGGGTAATTTTTAAGGAACCGCTGGACCACCAAGTTCAGCACATGCGCCAGGCAAGGGATGTGCGTCAAACCGGCTAGGCCCAGAGCTGCTACGAGATTTTGCCCATTATCGCACACCACCAGGCCGGGCTTGAGGCTCACTGACAGCAACCACTCATTGGTCTGTTGTTCCATGTCCCTTCACAACTCCTGTGCGGTGTGGGGTTTTTCCCCCCAAACAGGAAAGTTTTAAAACTGCCTGCTGTCGTTTACCCCTGGCTGTGCTGAAGTTGGTGGTGAAGGTGTTACGCTGACCGGATGAGGAGGCGGTAGAGGATGAGGAAGCGGAGTAGGAGGAGTTAGCAACAGGAGGCAAACTAAAGCGCCCTGCAATCCTCAGTGGTGGAAGGACATGCGCCAAACTGCTATCTGCCTCAGGCCCAGCCGCCACTGCATTTACCCAGTGTGCTGTTAGGGAGATATAACGTCCCTGACCGTGCTTACTGGTCCACGCATCCGTAGTTAGGTGGACCTTGCCACAGATGGCGTTGCGCAGTGCACACCTGATTTTGTCCCCCACTTGGTTGTGCAGGGAAGGGATGGCTCGCCTGGAAAAGTAGTGGCGGCTGGGCACGACGTACTGTGGGACAGCCAATGCCATCAGGCTTTTAAAACTCTGCGTCTCCACCAGACGGAATGACAGCATTTCAAAGGCCAGGAGTTTTGAAATGCTGGCATTTAGGGCCAGGGATCGCGGGTGGCTAGGGGGGTACTTCCTCTTCCGCTCCAATGTTTGGGAGATAGAGAGCTGAACACTTCCATGGGACATTGTGGAGATGGTTGGTGACCCAGGTGGTAGTGTTGCTGGCAGATCCTCTGTTTGCGGGGTGGCAGGTGCCACTGTCACTACAGAGGTGGATGAAGAGGCCGAGACTGCAGCAGAAGAGGAAGCAGGAGGAGCCAGAGACCTTTCTTGGTTTTTGAGGTGTCTACTCCTCTGCAGCTCGTGCTTTGCACTTAGATGCCTGGTCATGCAGGTTGTGCTCAGGTTGAGAACGTTTATGCCTCGCTTCAGGCTCTGATTGCACAGCGTGCAAACCACTCGTGTCTTGTCATCAGCACATTGTGTGTAGAACTGCCACGCTAGGGAACTCCTTGGACCTGGCTTTGGTGTGCTCGGTCCCTTGCTGCGTTGGGCAGTAGCAGACATACTGTCTAGGGGACGGACGCTCCGCTTTTGCACCCTGCTCCCTCTTCTGCTGTGCTGGTGGCTCTGTGCGACCACTGCCTCTTCCTCCAAACTACACTGGTCACCTGCATAACGTTGATTCCATGTGGGGTCGAGGACCTCATCGTCCTCCACATCATCTTCCATACAGTCTTCACCCCTGCCCTCCTTGTCTGTCTGCACAATTGCGAAAGCAGCAGCAGTTGGCACCTGTGTTTCGTCATCATCCGAGACGTGCTGCGATGGTCCTCCCATGTACTCATCATGAAACATAAGTGGTTGGGCATCGGTGCACTCAATCTCTTCCACTTCTGGGGCAGGGCTAGGTGGATGACCCTGGGAAACCCTGCTAACAGAGTCATCGAAAAGCAGAAGAGACTGCTGCATGATTTGGGGCTCAGACTGCTTGGCTGATTTGCAAGGGGGTGAGGTGAAAGACTGATGGACATGGGTTTCAGGTGCCAACTCTGATCTTTCATCAGAAGAGTGGGTGGGAGACAATGTGAAGGAACCCGAGGCACTGTCAGCAACCCAATCTACTATCGCCTGTACTTGTCCTGGCCTAAACATTCGTACAGCCTCATTAGGCGCGACAAAATACCGCCGCAGGCTCGGTCGCCTACTCGCACCTGAGGAAGGTGTTTCACTTGTGCGTGCATCTGGCACAGATCCACCACGTCCTCTCCCTGCAACAGGAGCTCCACCAGCAGCACCACGACCGGGGCCACCACGTCCCTTTGACCTTCCCCTCATATTTTCCAAATTTAGGATGTTGCCCTAAATGGGTGTTTTTGGAAGAGCAGAACACACCCACAGTACGTAACCGCTGAATCGCACAGCTACAGAACTGCAGAAAATGCTATTCAAAAAAAATGTTTTTTTAGTATAGCACAGTAGAAGAAAACTTTTTTGAAATTGTTTATTTCACACACCTCCACATATGTATAACACACTGCAAAATAATTTTTGTGGCCCTAAATGGCGTTTTTTGGAAGACCACAATACACCCACAGTACATAACCGCTGAATCGCACGGCTACAGAACTGCAGAAAATGCTATTAAAAAAAATGTTTTTTTTTTTTAGTATAGCACAGTAGAAGAAAACTATTTAGAAATTGTTTATTTCACACACCTCCACATATGTATAACACACTGCAAAATAATTTTTGTGGCCCTAAATGGCGTTTTTTGGAAGACCACAATACACCCACAGTACATAACCGCTGAATCGCACGGCTACAGAACTGCAGAAAATGCTATTAAAAAAAATGTTTTTTTTTTTTAGTATAGCACAGTAGAAGAAAACTATTTAGAAATTGTTTATTTCACACACCTCCACATATGTATAACACACTGCAAAATAATTTTTGTGGCCCTAAATGGCGTTTTTTGGAAGACCACAATACACCCACAGTACATAACCGCTGAATCGCACGGCTACAGAACTGCAGAAAATGCTATTAAAAAAAATGTTTTTTTTTTTTAGTATAGCACAGTAGAAGAAAACTATATATAAATTGTTTATTTCACACACCTCCACATATGTATAACACACTGCAAAATATTTTTTGTGGCCCTAAATGGCTCTTTTTGCAAGCGACATTAAAGTGCAAATTATTTATTTATTTATTTTTTGCCCTAAACGGGTCTTTTTTTTGCATGAGTTTTTTGCCCAATGGGTCTTTTGGAAAAGAGCACAATAAAGTGCCTTTTTTTTTTGTCCTAAATGGATCTTTTTCCAAGAGCAGAATACACCCACAGTATGGAAACGGTGTATCTCTTAACGTAATATATGCAGTGCTGGTGCACTGAGCTTGCAGATAAAAGGTAGATTTTCTCTGACACTGGGCTCATGGCAGTGTAAAAAGACTGCACTGCAACACAAACAGGTAAATCTATGCAGATCGCTGAGTTATATCTCTGAATCTGGACTCCTATTCCTATATAATATATCTCTCTCCCTAAAAGCAAAAAACAGGAACCTGGCCCTACACTACACTGTCTTTATCTTTTCCCTCAGATTCCAGAATCAGGACTAACTCATGTATTTTTCCATCTCTCCCTAAAAGCAGCAGCAGCAGACTAGATCCTCTCCCTATCTATTCTGAAGCAGAGTGACGTGTGTGCTGTGTGCCTCTAGCTTATATAGAAGCTGGGTCACATGTTGCACTGACCAATCACAGCCATGCCATTAGTAGGCATGGCTATGATGGCCTCTAAGGGCACACCAGCTAATCAAAAGGTGATTGGCTGGCCCCTGAAGCATTTCTAAATGCGTAATTAGATTGCCGAACCCGGACTTTTGCGCAAAGTCCGGGTTCGGGGAAAAAGCTAAAGTTCGGTACGGACCCGAACTTTACAGTTTGGGTTCGCTCAACACTAGTGGTCACCATTATTTTCTGGCACTGCCTTAACCCTCTTGGGCATGGAGTTCCCCAGAGCTTCACAGGTTGCTACTGTAGTCCTCCTTCCACTCCTCCATGACGACATCACGGAGCTCGTGGATGTTGGAGACCTTGCGCTCATCCACCTTCCATTTGAGGATGCCCCACAGATGCCCAATAGTGAGATGGAAGTCGGGGCTCTATCCGGCCCAATAGTGAGATGGAAGTCGGGGCTCTATCCGGCCCAATAGTGAGATGGAAGTCGGGGCTCTATCCAGCCCAATAGTGAGATGGAAGTCGGGGCTCTATCCAGCCCAATAGTGAGATGGAAGTCAGGGCTCTATCCGGCCCAATAGTGAGATGGAAGTAGGGGCTCTATCCGGCCCAATAGTGAGGGAAGACGGTCGTCAGCTGCTGGAGCTATTTACCTGGTGTCAGGTTCCTAGCACGAACACCAAGCAAAGGGTGTTGGCTGTTTAAGTAGGGAGAAGAGGTGGAGCCGGGTGATGTCGTTGTGAGTCATCGGACTGTGACGGAGTTGGTTGAGATCTCGGAGCCCCGGTGGAGAGATAAGAATATTACAGGAGTCCCGGTGGAGAGATAAGGACATTACATCATGCTCTGCTTCAGTATGTCACAGTACATGTTGGCATTCATGGTTCCCTCAATGAACTGTAGCTCCCCAGTGCCGGCAGCACTCATGCAGCCCCAGAGCATGACACTCCCACCACCATGCTTGACTGCAAGACGCACTTGTCTTTGTACTCCTCACCTTGTAGCCGCCGTACACCCTTGTCACCATCTGAACCAAATAAGTTTATCTTGGTCTCATCAGCAGTAGTAGTGTATTAAGGTTTTGTGCTGCCCTAGGCCTGACTAAACTTGTGCACCCCCTAATTTAAATATGACCCACCCTTTTCTGTCAAGATCACACCCCTTGCTGTTTAAAGGGGTTGTAAAGGTTAGTTTTTTGTTTTCTAAATAGGTTCCTTTAAGCCAGTGGTTCCTAACCTTTCCAGTGCTGTGACCCCTTGATAAAATTTACCAAGTTATGGGGACCCCTAACAGTAAACTTATTTTCGTAGCGTGGATTGTCAGCACCCAAGGCAAGGCAAGTAATTTGAACCCCCAACCCACGGATATTTAGCGCTCCCCTGAGTCCCCTCCACTCGTACAATATTAAAACCCCCCCTTATGGTACATTTTTTCTCTTTGTTCTCCTTTATTTCCCTATTATATCTCTCTATTAGGGATGAGCTCGGTGTTCGAGTCGAACATAGGTTCGACTCGAACATCGGCTGTTCGCGCGTTCGGCGAACAACGAACGATTTGGGCCGTTCGTGCCAAATTCGAGTGACGCGAGCGGCCCACAATACACTGCGCCATCGCAGTGTAATCCCGGCGCTGTGATTGGCCAAGCATGCACTGTGACCCTGCATGCTTGGCCAATCACAGCGCCGGCAGCGAGGAGAGCAATGATTGGCCACAGGCAGGATGCCTGTGGCCAATTATTGCTGAGGGGGTTTAGTACACGCCCCACAATATAAAAGGCCGCCAGCGCAGCGGCCTCGTGTAGTGTGTTCCGGCGCAGGGAAAGAGTTACATAGGCAGGGACAGTGTCAGTGCTATTTGTACCTCAAACTTGTGTGTAGGGACAGAGAAGGATAGGTAGGGAGAGTGTCAGTGTCATATTCTTTGCTAAACCTTGTGTGTAGGGACAGACAAGGATCGGCAGGGAGAGTGTCATTGTCATATTCTTTGCTAAACCTTGTGTGCTGAACCATATTGCTAAACCTTGTGTGTAGGGACAGACAAGGATAGGTAGGCAGAGTGTCAGTGTCATATTCTTTGCTAAACCTTGTTTGTAGGGACAGACAAGGATAGGCAGTCGAGAGTGTCAGTGTCATATTCTTTGCTAAACCTAGTGCGCTGAACCATATTGCTAAACCTTGTGTGTAGGGACAGACAAGGATAGGCAGGGAGAGTGTCAGTGTCATATTCTTTGCTAAACCTAGTGTGCTGAACCATATTGCTAAACCTTGTGTGTAGGGACAGACAAGGATAGGCAGTCGACAGTGTCAGTGTCCTATTCTTTGCTAAACCTTGTGTGCAGGGAGAGAGAAGGATAGGCAGGGGACAGTGTCAGTGTCATTGTTGCTAAGCCTCCTGCACAGTATACACCTGAAGCTACCCCTTATTGCTGGTTTTCCCATCTCCCTGCAGGCCATTAGAATGTCTGGAAGGCAAACAAGGAGAGGCAGACAGTCAGGAGCCAATAAAAGAGGGCAAGCAGGCTCTGTGTCTGGGGGCAACAGTGCTGGTCGTGGACGCGGTGCATTGTCATCAGCACATGGCCATGGGACACGCTTGTCCTTCTTTTCGGCAGCTGGACATGTTGAGCCACATCATGCCGAAGACTTGGTAGAGTGGATGACCAAGCCCTCCTCCTCCTCCTCATCCTCTCTCACCCAGGCTCAGGGTACTGGCAAAGCAGCTGCCAAAGCGTCCTCTTCCCTGGTATCAATGTCATCATCAGTCACTCCTTCCCTAGACCCACCATGTCCTCCTCCTGAGGAGTCCCCCGAACTGTTTGAGCACAGTGTTGGGTACATGCTCCAGGAGGATGCCCAGCGTTTCAAAGGGTCTGATGATGATACCCAGCTAGAGGAAGGCAGTAGCGTGAGAGCAGAGAGAGGGGATGCTCAAGAAGGACACCAATCTGGCAGTCATGTTCCAGCAGCTGCAGCATACTGCCAGATTGGCTCCAGTGGTGCCTAATAGGAGAGAGGAGGAGGAGGAGGATGAGGAGGAGGCACATCTCCAACGAGACAGGATGCCCTTGGGTGGCCAGCGTAAGGGCAGCACACCGACGGAATCACACCGCAGAGCTCCGCCTGTGCAGGGCGCTGCCTATGCCCGTTATTCAAAAAGTTCTTTGGTGTGGGCCTTTTTTGAGGCGAGTGCATCAGATCGCACAGCTGCTGTTTGCAACATATGTCTCAAGCGTATATCGCGTGGCCAAAACATCAGCCGCTTGGGCACCACATGCTTAACCAGACATATGTTGACCTGCCATGCAGCTCGTTGGCAAGCCTACCTTAAAGACCCACACCAAAGAACAAAGCGTACCTCTCCTTGCACCGCATCAGCTGGGATCTCCAACCCCACTATACCTTCAGTCCTCTCTGAAACCTGCACTGAGAGGAATGAAGGTGTAGAATTAGGTGTGTCACAGCCAAGTACTTGCGGCCACTCTGCTAGCAGTACACCGATGTCCGATTCTAGCAGGCAAATTTCCCTGCCCCAGCTGCTGGACCGTCGAAAGAAGTTCACTCCCAGCCATCCACATGCCCAGCGGTTGAATGCTAGCTTGGCTAAATTGCTAGCGCTTCAACTGCTGCCTTTTCAGTTGGTAGACTCGGCCCCCTTCCGTGAGTTTGTGCAATGTGCGGTTCCTCAGTGGCAGGTTCCCAAACGCCACTTTTTCTCACGGAAGGCGATTCCGGCTCTCTACCGGCATGTGGAAGGCAATGTCTTGGCCTCGCTGGACAGGGAGGTCAGCGGCAAGGTGCATATTACCGCTGACTCATGGTCCAGCAGGCATGGACAGGGACGTTACCTTTCTTTCACGGCCCATTGGGTCACTCTTTTGGCAGCTGGGAAGGATGCAGGACAAGGTGCAGTAGTGTTGGAGGTTGTTCCACCGCCACGCCTCCAAAATGCTACTACTGGTTGTGACACACCTCTGTCCTCCACCCCCTCCTCTTCTTCTTCCTCCGTGGCCTCTTCCTGTGCTTTGTCCTCGGAACCAGCGGTGCTCCGTAGGCGTTCAAGGGGCTACGCAAGTACGCAGGCAAAAAGATGCCATGCCGTGCTTGCGCTGGTGTGTTTGGGGGACAGGAGCCACACTGGGGCAGAGGTTCTGTCTGCTCTGCAGGGGCAGGCCGAGAGGTGGTTGACGCCACGCCAGCTTAAGCCAGGAATGGTAGTTTGCGACAATGGCACCAACCTCCTCTCCGCTCTCCGACAGGGACAACTGACCCATGTGCCCTGTGTGGCTCACGTCCTTAACCTGGTGGTGCAGCGGTTCTTGGGCAGGTACCCGGGCTTACAGGATGTCCTGAGGCAGGCCAGGAAAGTCTGTGTGCATTTCCGCAGATCTTATAATGCCAGTGCTCGCCTGGCTGAGCTGCAAAAGGAGTTGAACCTGCCCAAGAACCGCCTTATATGTGACATGCCCACCAGGTGGAACTCAACGTTGGCCATGCTGCAGCGGCTGCACACGCAGCAGAGGGCCATCAATGAGTACCTGTGCGACTACGGCACCAGGACAGGGTCAGGGGAGCTCGGGTTTTTTTCACCACGCCAGTGGGGCATGATCAGGGATGCATGCAATGTCCTGGCACCATTTGAGGAGGCCACGAAGATGGTGAGCAGTGACAGTGCATGCATCAGTGACACTGTACCTCTTGTCCACCTGTTGGAACATACGCTGCGTGGAATAATGGACAGGGCACTTGAGGCAGAACAGAGGCAGGAAGAGGAGGACTTCCTTGCCTCTCAAGGCCCCCTTTACCCAGACAGTGTTCCTTCTGTCCCACCCATCGCACAGGAAGAAGAAGACCTGGAGGAGGATTGTGTCAGCATGGAGGTGGAGCCTGGCACTCAGCATCATCAGCAGCAGTCTTTTAGGGATGATTTACAGTCCCAAGAAACCAGTGGACTTGTACGTGGCTGGGAGGAGGTGGCTGCGGATCATGTCGTCCTTAGTGACCCAGAGGACTCCGGACCGAATGCCTCAGCTAACCTACGCTGCATGACCTCCCTGATCCTGCAAAGTCTGCGGAAGGATCCTCGTATTCTTCGGATCAAGGAGAGGGACCATTACTGGCTTGCCACTCTCCTTGATCCACGGTACAAGGGTAAGGTTGCGGACCTTATCTTACCGTCGCAGAGGGAGCAGAGGATGAGACAACTCCGGGAGGCCTTGCAGAAAGGTCTGTGCAACGCGTTCACAGAGACTGGGAGGTTACAAACTCCTGGTCTTGGACAACGAGTTGCTGAGGCTTCGGTCAGTCAAAGAAGGAGCGGTGGGGAAGGTGGCCGTCTGACCGAAGCGTTCAGACAATTCTTTAGTCCGCAGCCCCAAGGTATGATCGGTTCCAGCAACCATCGCCAGCGTCTGATATACATGGTGCAGGAATACCTAGGGGCAAGGTCAGACTTGGACACCTTCCCCACCAAAAATCCTCTGGCTTACTGGGTCTTGAGGATGGATCACTGGCCAGAGCTTGCACAGTATGCAATTGAGCTACTGGCCTGTCCTGCATCCAGCGTTCTTTCAGAACGCACATTCAGTGCTGCTGGAGGATTTGTCACGGATCACAGGGTGCGCCTGTCCACCGACTCTGTTGATCGACTGACCTTCATAAAGATGAACCAGTCTTGGATCACCACCAGCTACCAAACACCTGAAGCTGATATAACAGACTAATTTATTTTCAAATGTCACATCCCTTCAAGACTGATGCTGATGCTGAGAGTTTGTCCTGTTATGTTGACTGACTATCCTCCTCCTCCTCAATGATCCGATTGACGATGATAGCTTGGAAGAACATTTTTGTTTCTGGGTGCCGCCACCAGTGGCTAAGGCCCAATTTTTCAGCCCCTGTTTAACAGGGGTGTGTTATTACAATTTTTTATGCAATGCTTTGCAGCAGGGCTCATTCCTGCACTCCAACTAGAGTATCTGGGAGTGGTTGCAGTGTCATGGCACCAGCACCAGTGGCTAAGGCCCAATTTTTCAGCCCGTTTAACAGGGGCGTGTAATTACAATTTTTGATGCAATACTTTGCAACAGGGCTCATTGCTGTGCTCCAAGTACAGTATCTGTGAGGGGTTGCAGTGTTGTGGCACCAGTGCCTAAGGCTCAATTTTTCTGCCCCTGTTTAACAGGGGCATGTAATTACAATTCTTGATCTAATAATTCACAGCAGGGCCCATTCCTGCGCCCACCAAGACTAACTGTGAGGCCTTACAGTGTTGTGTCAACACCACCACCACCACCACCACCACCACCACCAAAGGCCCAATTTTTCAGCCCCTGTTCAACAGGGGCATGCAATTACAATTCTTGATCTAATAATTCACAGCAGGGCCCATTCATGCGCCCACCAAGAGTAACTGTGAGGGCTCACAGTGTTGTGGCAACACCAACATGTAAGGGGCAAATTTCAGCTGAGTATATACGGCAGGCCCCTACTTTCAAACATCCAACTTACAAACGACTCCTCCTTGCAAACGGAAGGATACAACAGGAAGTGAGAGGAAATCTACCCCTAGGAAGGCAAATTCTCTCCTGTAAGAGTTAATATGGGAAAAAAAGTGTCTCCTCTACACTGATTCTTTATCACCAATTCTTGTTGCAATAAAAACCCCAAATTTTCAAAAAACATTTGTCATTAGGACGGAAAGTGAGGTGAACTGTTCTGAACAGGTGCACACTGCACAGACAGCAAAACAAATGTTACAGGGGTGATAACCCTTCCCTATGTTTTCCAAAAAGCTTAAAAATATATTTTTTGGCTGGAGCTACACTTAAACAATGTACCTGTTCAAAATTACAAACAGATTCTACATAAGAACAAACCTACAGTCCCTGTCTTGTATGCACCGCCTGTATACGGCTGTTCAGAGTATATAGGGCCTTTTTTATTTTGTGTGCGGGGTTCCCCTTAATATCCATACAAGATCCAAAGGGGCTGGTAATGGGCTGGGGTAGGGGGGGGGGTCATGGGGTAGCTATGTCATTTTTCTTAAAGATTTTCATCCATATTACCGGGACCAGACATTACATTAAAGCCGCAAGCAGTTTTAAATGGCTTTTTTTCCTTTAGAAATGTAATTTTGTGCAGGGACAGTTCTAAACACGGGAAACACGTGGCACTTCACAGGCATACTTTAGACACCCCCCAGGTACGATATTTAAAGGAATATTTGACTTTTTTTTTTTTCACTTTATGCATCATTAAAATGACTGCTCCCGGAAAACGGCCGTTTTTAAAACTTCTTTTTGCATTGATACATGTCCCCTGGTGCAGAACCCGGGTTCCCAAACCCTTTTTAGGACAATAACATGCATAATAGTCGTTATAATTAGCACTTTAGATTTCGAACGTTCGCATCCATTGTATTTAATAGGGTTCTAAAGTTCGTGCGAACTTTCGGTCCGTTCGCGGGTTCTGGTGCGAACCGAACCCGGGGGTGTTCGGCTCATCACTACTCTCTATCATAATTTCTTGTTTTTTTTCCCCAACCCTCTCTCTAGCCATCTTTCTTGTTCTTTCTCTCCCTTCTTCTTTGTTCCTCCCCCTCTTTTTCCTCTCCCTTCCATGTATTCTCTATTTTTATTCCTTCTCTTACTCCTTGGAGGGGGGGTGGGATGGTGGGATGAGTGGATAAGGTGCTCTTGATCAAGGTCGTCTGCTGATCTGAGAACTGTAGTGGGGACTTTTAATGGCAACTATAATCACAGGTTGTGTTACTCACTGTGTCTCCGACTTTGTGGTGTCTCGTAGCAGTGACACCTATGCCGAAATCAAGAGATAGGGTCTCCTCCAGCCCCTCCCACTTCACATTACTCACAGTCAGCTGACCTCTAGTCTTTGCCCTCCAGCCATGCCGTGAATTGAATGGGCGGCTGCGAAGAGGCTGAGTGGGCGGCCACGTGTTCCAGGAACAGCCTAGCTGGGCGACCACAGGCTCCAGGGACAGCCCTGCTGGGCGGCCGCAAAAAGGCAGGGAGAGTGGTGCGGGCTTCAAGAACAGCCCAGAATTCGGTGACCCCTGGCAAACCATCATTTGACCCCCGAGGGGGTCCCGACCCCCAGGTTGAGAACCACTGCTTTAAGCTAATGCATTGTTGGTTCACTTACCTTTTCCTTTGATTTATCTTCTAAATGTTTTTTTTCTTTGTCTGAATTTCTCATTTCCTGTTTCTCCTCACTAAACTTCACACCATCATCCGAGTGGTGTTGAGTCAGCCAGAACAGCTTACTGAGGAGGAACAGGAAGTGAGAAATTCAGACAAAAAAAAACAAAGAAAAAAAATATTTAGAAGGGAAATCTAAGGAAAAGGTAAGTGAACCAACAATGCACTAGCTTAAAGGAACCTATTTAGAAAATAAAAAATGAACCTTTACAACCCCTTTAAGACCCGCCCTGAAATTTTTGAGTGGGGACACTAGATCTAAGGGCCTGGGGGGCAATAAATTCCCTTAATTTGCATAGATTTCCTCTCACTTTCTGTTTGGCTATGGGGCAGGAAGTGAAGAGAAATCTCTGCAATAGGACGGGAATGGTAAAAAATAAACTGACAGGGCCTTACTCTATCCAAAATGAAAAAAAAAAGTGTTGCCTATAGTTCTACTTTAAGCACAAATTTCTGATTTTTTTTTGGCGAGGACTAAGAAGATATAACCATGCCAATGGTGCAGCAGAAAACATATAGGACAGTGATGAAGGTTTGTGGTCCAGGATGATAGGACAGTCAAAATTAGAAGCAGTGCCCCCCCCCACCCCCACCCCACAGTTGCGGAATGCTGGCTGCCCGCATACCGGAAACAGTGCGGCCACTTCATGGGGGTGCTAGACTAATTTGCCTCTCAGCCCAGTCCACCCCATAAGACTGGTGCTACACTAACACTAACAGTGTAGCACAAGCCGGTGGGGACGCTTTCCGTGCTGCCCCCCTGCAAAGTGCTGCCCTAGGCCTGGGCCTTGTTGGCCTAGGCCAGGATACAGCATTGCTCATCAGACAACAGGACATGGTTCCAGTAATCCATGTCCTTAGTCTGTCTTCAGCAAACTGTTTGCAGGCTTTCTTGTGCATCATCTTTAGAAGAGGCTTCCTTCTGGAACGACGGCCATGCAGACCAATTTGATGCAGTGTGCGACGTATGGTCTGAGTACTGACAGGCCGACCCCCCCACCCCTTCAACCTCTGCAGAAATGCTGGCAGCACTCTTTGGTCGACCATGGTGAGGCCTGTTCTGAGTGGAACCTGTCCTGTTAAAACGCTGTATGGTCTTGGCCACCGTGCTGAAGCTCAGTTTTAGGGTCTTGGCAATCTTCTTATAGCCTCCCCTCCTGCAGCCTGCTGGGACACATCACCTGTCCTAGGAGGCTGCAGGACAATTTACAAAGTGCTGCACTAGCTTGCTCATTTCCAATGAAAAGCTGGATGTGGTACCTCAGGAAGCCGCAGCCAGCTCCCATTTCCAAGATGGCAGCATTGGTGGCCAACAGTGGTAAGAAAAACTGGCTGCGGGAAGACAGCGCTGGACCTCGGTTTTTAAACACCAGCAGCTACAGTATTTGTAGCTGCTGACTTTAAAAGAAAATCAAGCTGAAGTTCCTCTTTAGGGTCACAATGCATACCTCACAACTTTTTGAGATGGGAACAAGGGACACCTATTAGCAATAGTATGTTGGCATGGGACACACCCCCTTCCATGCATCTTTAAACGCTTCAAGACTAGACTGAGCACTTTCACCCCCTTCCTGCCCAGGCCAGTTTTCAGCTTTCAGCCCTGTCACACTTTGAATGACAATTACTCAGATATGCAACACTAACAAAATTTATATTTTATAATTTTTTGACACAGAGAGCTTTTGTTGGTGGTATTTAATCACCACTGGGTTTTTCTTTTTTGCTATATAAAACGAAAAAAAGATGGAATATTTTAAAATAAATCGTTTTTCTTAGTTTCTGTTAAAAGTTTGCAACTAAAATTTTTTTATTTTTTATTTTCATAAATTCAGGCCAAAATGTATTCTACTGCATTTCTTTGTTAAAAAAAAAAATCTACAAACTACGGTATATACAGTATATTTGAAAATTAACCACTTCCCTACCGTGCACGAAAACCCCCTTCCTGCCCAAGCCATTTTTCAGCTTTCAGCGCTGTCACACTTTGAATGACAATTGCGCGGTCGTGCGATGTGGCTCCCAAACGAAATTTGCGTCCTTTTTTTCCCACAAATAGAGCTTTCTTTTGGTGGTATTTTATCACCTCTGCGGTTTTTATTTTTTGCGCTATAAACAAAAGAAGAGCGTCCAGTTTTTGCTATAATAAATACCCATTATTTTTTTTTCAATTAAAATTTTCCTCAGTTTAGGCAGATGCGTATTCTTCTACATATTTTTGGTAAAAAAAAAAAAAAAATCGCAATAAGCACGTATTGATTGGTTTGCGCAAAAGTTATAGCGTCTACAAAATAGGGGATAGATTTATAGCATTTTTTTAAAAATGTTATTTTTTATTAGTAATGGCGGCGGTCTGCGATTTTTATTGTGACTGCGATATTGCAGCGGACACATCGGACACTTTTGACACATTTTTGGGACCATTCACATTTATACAGCGATCCCTGCTATAAAAATGCATTGATTACTGTATAAATGTGACTGGCAGGGAAGGGGTTAACCACTAGGGGGCGGGAAGGGGTTAAATATGTTCCCTCAATGTGTTCTAACTGTGGGGGGGGGGGTGACTGACTGGGGGAGGTGACCGATGGTTGTCCCTATGTACAAGGGACACACCATCGGTCCCCTCTCCCTCACAGGACGTGGATCTGTGTGTTTACACACACAGAGCCACTTTCCTGCTCGGTTCCCGGGCAATCGCGGGTGCCCGGCTGCCGCGCATCGGGTCCTTGGGAACGCGGCGGGCGCGCGCGCCCCCTAGCTCGTTTTAAAGGCAGGACGTCATATGACGTCCTGTCAGAACGAGAGTGTCCTCCGCCCGCCGTCAATTGACGGTGGGCGGGGGACAAGTGGTTAAATAGTCCCAATGTACTGATGGCCTATATCAATTTTTGAGGCCCTAAAATGCCAGGACAGTAAAAAATACCCCCCAAATGCCCCCTTTTTGGAAAGTTAACAATACAGGGTATTTAGTAAGAGTCACGGTGAAATCTTTGAAGTTGAAATTTTTGGTCACAATTTTTTCAAAAATGAAAAAAAAAAATATTATTTTGCAAAGTTGTAATAAGTTATCTCACACACTGCATAGGCACACTTATAGGCACACCCCACATTTTCACAGCCTAGCTGCATACAGGGGCCCAAAATCCAAGGCGCACCTTTATGCCTTCTAGGAGCATAAATTACAAAACTAATTTCCGGACTACCCATCACATTTTTTGGAGGCCCTGGAACATGAGATAAAATGGTGGCTGTTCCAATTGTTTTTATGTCACACGATAGTTGCGTGACTGTTTATCAAATGCTACTTTTCGGGAAAAAATACACTACAATGAACTTTAGTGCATACAAACACAATATAGCACCCAATTTATCGTGAAAATATAAAAGATGACGAAACATGTCAAGATTTAAAAAATTGTGCAGGTCTGTGAAATGGCAACAAACTACTGGACCTAAAATTGTCCATAAATTAATCTTTAAAAGCCTTTAGACCCCTTTCACACCGAGGCGCTTTTCAGATGTTTTAGCACTAAAAATAGCACCTGTAAAAGTGCCTCTCATGCCTCCTCAGTGTAAAAGCATCTTTTGGGGGGTTTGGGAGTGGTGTATACACCACTCCCAAAATGCCCTGCCCATTGAAATGAATGGGCAGTGCTGCCGAAGCACCTGCAAAGTGCTTCGGCAGCGCTGCAACATGGGCGCTTAAAAGCAGCCCACTAGCGGCCGAAAAGCACCACTAAAACAATGGTAAAGCGCTGCTAAAACTAGCGGTGCTTTACCGCTAACGCACCACTGCCACAGTGTAAATGTAGCCTTATAGGTTTAGAATTAATCATAAGTTAGGACCAATTGTTGCTTTCATGAGGTCTCCCTTGCCCTCCAAAGCAACAAACACAGATCGTAGTTGATCAGCTGCTTCCCTGGCTGTAACAGCCAGAGAATTACAGCTCTGAAATGAGAAGTGGGTAAATTCTCTTCACTTTTGAGTTAATTCATCACAGAGGAGATTGTGGAAAAGATCCTCTATCTCCTATGCGGGAGCCTTCCTGACCATTTTCTACAGACCAAGGCTCACTGGAGGAAACGGAAGAGCCCAGGAACCACTGCTGGTGGTGGCGGCGGGAGGGGCCTTCCCAGCACTGTAAAAGTGATTGAGTAGCTGTAAAGCAGCCTGGATCACTTTTACCTGACAGCCGGCTGAAAATAACTGTACCAGGATCATGGGTGCAGCTGAGTTCTAATCCTTCTCCACTTTATCCAAAACGTTAAAGAATCTATTTTGGATAAAGATACATTTTATGTTTGTCCTGGGCTCTTGGACATCAATCTGGTCATGGAAGGGTTGATAAGAGAACCAACCGGAATCTTTCCTATGTAAGCCCAGTGCATTTATAATAAATTATGACTGATAATTCAGACTGCAAATGGTGGAGCAACCCTCTTGAAGCTGAGGTGAAAGGCACGCCACTTACCTAAACGTGTGTGTAGTGCACCAACCCCAGACTTTACCTGCTTTTCTCTTCCTGGCTCCTCCGCAGAAAAGACTGAGGCACACCGCACCACAAGCCTGTACCCTCCTGGATGGGGAGGTTGAGCAGTGTTAGATTTTTCGGGCCTGCCTGCAGTTGGTGCTAGACTCCTCCCGAGCTGATCTCGCTTCTGCGGTAGCCAGAAACAAGTTCTTTAGTTCTCCCCAGTAAAACGACTGTCCACACCAACTGAGAGTCCAACTCAATATTTATTTATGAGAACAATAGTCTCTGTGAGAGCAGACAGGTTGGAACAAGAACAGTTCAGATAAGGTGGGAAGAGGTCCAGGCACAAACTTAGCGTTGATTAGGGGAGCACTGTTCTGATTAGCACAAACAGCTTGGTGCACAGTCACTGCCACTGACTTGGTGAATAGTTGTAGTCACTGCCACTGACCTGATGTGCGTAGAGTCACTGCCACTATGACCTACAGAACATGCACTTTTCCTTCCTTGAATAGTTAGGCCTCTGTAGGGAGAAAACACCCCTCCGGAGAGTTACCAGAGGCCCCTTCTGTCACCACGACTCTGCGCTGGGTCTTCAGAAAGGGTCACCTCCCTGGCCTCCTCGATCCTGGATACAGGATCCCTCGCGGAACCCAGCCGAAGGTTGCTGGGTCCCTGGCCTTCTCAAAAGTACCTCACCCCTAGACCCAAGGTGTCTGGGGATGGAACAGCAGTTCAGTCTCCGGGCCTAGGAGCACCCGGAGACCATCCTCACACACCCAGGCCAAGGGCACCTGGGTGTCACGAACAGCAGCCCCCAGGCTGAAGGTGCCTGGGGCTCGGACCTCGACCGGAAGATGTCTGCCCCTTTTACACCCTCTCCCGGCAGGCACGGCAGGTTCTCCGCCCCACCGTACTACTGCCGCGAGGGGACACAAAAAGGCACAGCCCTCCAATGGTGGTTCAACCCTGGCCTATGGCGACAGCACCACCTATAGGCCGCAGGGAACTGGACACCATTGATATCCTCCACGAGCCTAAATGGTTCACAAACCCTAACAATTAGCGTACCTGAGCCTTTTTACCACTCAGATACTTCACCTAAATATAACCACCCGCTACATGTGCAAAAGTATTTTTCTCCTAGGAAAAATTTAATATTTCACAGAAATTTTTACAGGCTAAAACATTGACCAAAACCAAAAAAAGGCACTATCTGCTTTCCTACTTGTATCCGGTGGCGTTGCGGCCAACCACCAGGTGTTTGGGCTCGGTGTCGCACAGGTAGGTGTTGAAATCGTTCTCAGGTACCAGGTCCACATCATGTAAGATGAAACAGTCCCATTTCTCTTCTTTTAATGCTTCTAGGTACCCCACGTTGAGTAACTTGGCTCTGTTGAATTTCCCATCACCAGCCTGCAAGGACAATGAAAGGGACACTTTTTCTTGATCACTAAGACAGGCAATTAAAGGGATACTTTAAAGCAATAATTCTAAACCAGGGTGCCATGGAGCCTTGGGGGTTCCTCCAGAGGTTGCTAGGAGCTGCCTAAACTCTGGCTGATTGATCTCCCATTTGATGGTACTTTCATTGATCTAGGGCCAATGACACTGAGCAGAGCCAGCTGCAGATATAAATTATCTTATTTGGCTGTCTGTAAGGAGGCTATTCTGACCACCAATCTAAGAGACAAATTCTTTCCACTGACCACCAATGTAAGGAGCATTCTTCCAACTGATCATCAATGTAAGGCTCATTCTTCCCACTGGCCACCAATGTAAGGAGCATTCTTCTAACTGATCATCAATGTAAGGAGCATTCTTCCCACCAATGTAAGGAACATTCTTCCCACTGACCACCAATGTAAGAAACATTCTTCCCACTGATCACCAATATAAGGAGCATTCTTCCCACTGATCACCAATATAAGGAGCATTCTTCCCACTGATCACCAATATAAGGAGCATTCTTCCAACTAACCACCAATGTAAGGAGCATTCTTCCCACTGATCACCAATGTAAGGAACATTCTTCCCACTGGCCACCAATGTAAGGAGCATTCTTCCCACTGATCACCAATGTAAGGAACATTCTTCCCACTGATCACCAATGTAAGGAACATTCTTCCCACTGGCCACCAATGTAAGGAGCATTCTTCCCACTGATCACCAATGTAAGGAACATTCTTCCCACTGGTCACCAATGTAAGGAGCATTCTTTTAACTGGTCACCAATGTAAGGAGCATTCTTCCCACTGACCACCAATGTAAGGAACATTCTTCCCACTGATCACCAATGTAAGGAACATTCTTCCCACTGATCACCAATGTAAGGATCATTCCTCCCACTGACCACCAATGTAGGGGGCATTCTTCCCATGGACCACCAATGTAAGAAGCATTCTTCCCACTTGCCATCAACGAAAGAAGCATTTTTCCCATGGAAGCAAAATTAACTGGTTTTAGCAGGGGTTTCTCAACACCTAAAAATAATTTCAATGATTCCTCTGTGGTAAAAAAGTTGAGAAAGCCTTTTGCAAAATAAGAAACAGGCCAGCCACTGGCAACAGCAGGTCTTTGTACGCTATTACTACACACATTTGACTGTGAACAAGGGTGGAATTTGCATTCCAGCGTTCTACATGTTTGCATAGTGTTATATTGCCAACGTTGGCGAACTTGTTTGATTACAATGATTACAATGAAAATTTTGTATATGGCAAACAATGTTTGTGAACATGTCTGTTTTTGTGACATTCATAGCATAAGTAACAAAAGGAATCTGAATGTACATACAGGTAGGTATGTGCACAAAAAGGCTGTTATGCATGTCCTCTAGCCTTTGTGCCAATGGGATACACATCATTCATGATGGAAAAATGTATGTAATAGGAGATACATTTAAGTCTTTATGTATCTTTCTTTTTGAGGAGCCCACATAGTTAGGTCTATATATATTTGGACATGGGCACAATCTTCATACTTTTGGCTCTGTATGCCACCAGAATAAAATGAAAACGATCCAAATGAATTTGAAGTGCAGACTTTCAGCTTTAATTCAAGGGGTTGAACATAAATATCAAGTACAAAATTTTAGGAACTGCAACCATTTTTATACACAACTCCCCCCCCCCCCCATTTTCAGGGGCTCAAATGTAATTGGACAAATGAATATAATCATAAATAAAATGTTCATTTTTATATTTTGTGGAGAATCCTTTACTGGCAGTGACTGTTGTTGTAATATGTTGGCTGATTTATTAGATATGTATATATATGTGTGTTTATATGTGAATACAATATTGACCAGGCCAGCAGTTGTCAGTCAACTGGATTACACATGTGAGGGAGGCCAGAAGACAGCTTTGATGTGTTAATCTTATCAAGGGGACTTGTTTCCAGGACGAGTCTATCTTTACATATCAAGGCGGTATTCAGGTCACCTTCCGTCTCCGCAATCTAATTGCATATGTCAAAAGACAGCTTGTTGATGTTATTATGCAAGAATGCAAATAATGGCTGTGGTCGTCTCCGGCTAGGTTGGGGGTCATTCTCTGTCATCCTGAATGACAGAGTGTGGATCAAAGACAGCCAATCAAATTGCTCAGTCATTCAATAGATAAGATATATAAAGCTAATATTCAGGCTAGTCATTTATATTCCTGCATGATCATGAAGGCACAGGTATATTCTGTAGGAATATGGAGGCAAAGGATATATTCTGTAGGAATATGAAAGCACAGGTCTAGAATATACTCTGTTGGGTTTGTCGTCATCAGTATTGGACTTTGTTCTTTATTGAAAGTCAATAAAGCGCAATCTCTGGAGAACTTGGGCGTTTGCTGCGGGACATAACTTATATACATCATCTTAATAACCTAAGTATTGGGTCATCGGTGGGATATATACTACTTCACTACATTGGTGCCGTTCAAGCGACCAGAAGCGCATTTTCAGGACTTGGTAACAGAAGTCAGTGATGACAGCAATCCTGTGAAGTGGACAGAAGTCTAAAGGAGACCCAAGAGCTGTGCTGTGACTCTAATGTCTGGTTGTGACATAAGAGTCTGATCTACAAGATTAAACAAGTTTGGAACCCCAGAATTATTCTTTGGAGACTGGAAACTGAAGGAAAAAAAAAGACTGTCGTGTACCAGAAGACAAGGTGGAGCCTCTAATACGGTGAGTAAAATATTTCCTTTTTTAAATTATTAGTAATATAGCCAAAATGCTTACTCAGTGTGAAGCTAGTGTCAGTTCTGATAAAGTTAACAGATGGGTATTAAAATGTATTAAGCGTCATGGCGGTCCTTATGAAATTCCAGAAAAATGTAAGCAGACATGGACTATAATGAAGGAATTTTTAGAGAAAAATGTTTTTGATAGCAAAATTTCAGAAAGTAAAAGAAAAGGTTGCATTTTGCAGGGCTTGTTATCCTGCTGTTTAACTATGGAAAGTTCTTTGAATGATAAGGTTGAGGAAATTGCCCATTTACAGAGTGCAGTTGCAAATAGCAACAATGTTTGTCAGAGGTTACAAAACCAATCAGAGACTGAGACACAGTAAATTTAAAATTGCATACAGTTACCATTGGGGGAGCCTTGCTTGAGAAATCTAAACGTTGTGATGAATTATCAGAGGAAAATGAGAGATTAAAATTAAGAATTATGGAATTAGAGAAGAGATCTCAGGAATGCAGATATGCATCAAATCTTGGATTAAGCAATCTGCAGCAAAATACAAACACAAACTTTCTATCAAATGAAACAGAACCTCATATTAAATCTGATAATTCATTGCCAGCCGCACCCACTGTGACCACCACAGTTTATCATAATACAGGTGAAGTTCAGCTTGTAATGAAGCATTTGAAACCAAAAGAACTAGATGCAATTCTTAAAGAAATAGGAATGGTTCCCTGACATGATTTGAACAGATTTTTGGAATGGTTTTGTGACTTGCAGAATGTCAGAGATATGTACAATCTCAACCAATCTGACTTAGAAAGAGTTTTGCAACATTCAATAGGAAATGGTCTTTGGATGAGAATTAAACAGATCTGTATTCAGCCTCTGAGGACAAGGGACATATTACTAGAATTATTATGCGTTTTGTATGGGGTACGTTCTGATGTTACTATTCATGGGAAGATCAAACAAATGCAAAGTGAAACTCCCTATGAATTGTCACACAGGATAGCAACTATTATGGAATTATTGGTCAGTAATAATCTTGCATTTGAGCGTGGAGGCTCGGTACATATGAGTATGTTTCTAGATGCTTTGCATGAAGGTATAAAACAAAATATTTTATTAGTTACCCCAAACCCCTATGACTTAAAAGACGAATTGTTGAGGGCAGATCATTTATGGAGAAAGTCAAATGAGCAAGCTGTCAAAATTGATGTAGCCACATTGTTTGATAATAATATTAAAAACAGAGCTGACCAAAATAATAATAAGAAAAGGACCTGGATACCATTTTCTCAATTAAAACAAAAATATGACCACCTGAAAATTGAGTATGACAAGATGAGAAAAGAACGTGACACCTTATTAGAACAATTGTATAGGGTGTCATAAATACAAATGTACATTCTCCAGTTCTGTTTTTGAATGCAAATGACGCTTCTCTAGCAGTGGGGGTGAATTAGCTTTAGACTGTAAACTGTAAATAGTACTTTTGTTTTAACGTCAAAAATAAATAAATACTAAGGACTTTGCTAATGAGTTTTTGTCTGAGAAATTTTGTCTTTCAGGTCTCCGGAGGAACCCGTTTGAATGTGAACAGAAGTTGGCTAGTGGGGGAGAAATGCTGATAGACAATATACAAGGATGGACACTCTCTCAATATTCATCAAGCAATGGACTTTTTTATTGAACATTCAAATTTTTTTTTTTCCATTTTTTGTTTTTTGAGGACTTCCCAAACGCCCTATTTTTTTTTTCATTTTCTCCCTTTCCCTGATATGTTTTCATTTTTTTCTTTATGTTTTATTTCGTGAACTTTATCTTAAAACCAGAGAAAAGCATTTAAACCTAAAATAATTTTACATAATGCATATTGATATCAATAGATTTGCCATCTGAGGTGATGCGGCACAATGGCTTGGATAGAATGTTGGGTGGTTTACCTAAATTTATAAGAGGGGTGAGTAAAATTCATCACTCTAGTCATGATTTGAATTTTGTTGAATCAGTTGTTCATGATATGCTGAAGGCTACGACATATATGGATGACAAAGACCTTTCTACCTTTCATGAAAAGGTACTGAGAAGAATTTCCACTGCCGCTTTGTCGGGATAGGAGGTCTGATAGACACTGATGTCAAGCTGACTCTATTTGAACCATTGCGTTGATATACCATTCTGGTGGAATTATGGACTGAACGATACAAGTAACTGCTCTATTAAAGGAAATGAGGGGTCGGCCTACAGCAAGTTCAAATTGTGGCTGTCAATCAACAAATTACTTGACAGGTACACAAAAGCTCATCATTGCTCAAATAGGATGTGAATTGTAAAATGCTTACAAGATGGACTCATGCAAGGAAATAGTTTGCGGCACAGAGTTTTTACTGCCGTATCCAAACTTTTTTGACCTTGGAAGGGACTGCTGGTATATTGATGGTTCTTCTTACTATAAAGATGGAAGCAGAATTTCAGGATGTGCTGGTGATTGTGTAAAAGCAGCTTTAAGAATGAAAACTTTGAGCCTGGAGATGAGAGAATCCTGGACTTATGTGGACTGGAGCTCCCAAAGCATACCAAGCTTTACTTTCAGTGACATGGTGAGAGATGTGATGAAGTCAGAATGGACTGTGACATCAGCTATTTTTTGCGTAATATTCAAGATCGGGATGTGATTTACTCAAGAGCAAGCTTTGAAATAAGGTCTAACAGCTATACAGGCCACGGATGTTTACCGTATCCTCTTACAGTCATGGTCTAAAGTTATATTATCCAATAACTGTTTCATGGGAATATTTTAGGTTGGCTGGTGAAGAGAGATGTAACCAGTCTCAGCATCATATTTCAGATGAGCCATTGTAAAGCATCCAGTACCTCAAATCATAATGATGTTTGTTGCTTAATTTATGGGTCAGTTCTAGTAGATAGAACGGACCCAAGCGGGGGTATGTTGTAATATGTTGGCTGATTTATTAGATATGTATATATATGTATATATATATATGTATATATATATATGTATATATATGTATATATATATATATGTATATATATATATATATATATATATATATATATATATATATATGTGTGTTTATATGTGAATACAATATTGACCAGGCCAGCAGTTGTCAGTCAACTGGATTACACATGTGAGGGAGGCCAGAAGACAGCTTTGATGTGTTAATCTTATCAAGGGGACTTGTTTCCAGGACGAGTCTATCTTTACATATCAAGGCGGTATTCAGGTCACCTTCCGTCTCCGCAATCTAATTGCATATGTCAAAAGACAGCTTGTTGATGTTATTATGCAAGAATGCAAATAATGGCTGTGGTCGTCTCCGGCTAGGTTGGGGGTCATTCTCTGTCATCCTGAATGACAGAGTGTGGATCAAAGACAGCCAATCAAATTGCTCAGTCATTCAATAGATAAGATATATAAAGCTAATATTCAGGCTAGTCATTTATATTCCTGCATGATCATGAAGGCACAGGTATATTCTGTAGGAATATGGAGGCAAAGGATATATTCTGTAGGAATATGAAAGCACAGGTCTAGAATATACTCTGTTGGGTTCGTTGTCATCAGTATTGGACTTTGTTCTGTATTGAAAGTCAATAAAGCGCAATCTCTGGAGAACTTGGGCGTTTGCTGCGGGACACAACTTATTTCATCACTACTAATAACTAAACATCAATTATCAACTGGAAACCACTATACTACTTCACTACAACTGTCTGAAGTCTGGAACCCATAGACATTACCAAAGACTGGGTTTCCTCCTTTCTGATGCTTTGCCAGGATCTAACTGCAGCGGTCTTCAGTTGTTCTTTGTTTGTGGGTCTTTCTGCCTTTAGTTTTGCCTTCAGCAAGTGAAATGCTCAATTGGGTTGAAAACAGGTGATTGACTCGGCCATTGCAGAATATTCCACTTCTTTTCCTTCCAAAGCTCCTGGGTTGCATTTGCAGTGTGTTTTGGATCATTGTCCATCTGTACTGTGAAGTGTAGTCCAATCAACTTTGACGCATTTGACTAAATCTGGGCTGACCGTATATCTCTTAAACACTGCAGAATTCATTTGGTTGCTTCTGTCTGTCACATCATCAATAAACACCAATGACCCAGTGCTACTGGAAGCCATGCATGCCCGTGCCATCACACTGCAAGATCCACCATGTGACCACAGATGACATTGTGTGCTTTGGATCATGAGCTGTTCCAAGCCTTCTCCACACTTTTTTCGTCCCATCATTCTGGTTTAGAATAAGCTTAGTTTCATTCGTCCAAAGAGTGCTTTTCCCGAACTGCTCTGGCTTTTTTAGATGTTTTCTTGGCAAAATCTAATCTGGCTTTTCTATTTCTTCAGGCTTATGAATGGTTTGTGGTGAACCCTCTGTATTTGCTCTTGTGAAGTCTTCTCTTGATTGTAGACTTTGACAACGATACGCCCACCTCCTGGAGAGTGTCCTTCACTTGTCTGGATGTTGTGAATGGGTTTTTCTTTACCATAGAAAGGATCCTGCAGTCATCCACCACTGTTGTCTTCCGTGGATGTCCAGGCCTTTTTATGTTGCTGAGCTCACCAGTGCGTTCTTCTTTGCTCAGAATGTACCAAACTGTTGATTTGGTCACTCCTAATGTTGCTGCTATCTCTCTGGTGGATTTGTTTGGTTTTTGAAGCCTTACAATGGCCTGTTTCACTTGTATGGACAGCTCCTTTGAAAGCATCATGTAGGTTCACAGCAATAGAGTAAAAAATGCAAAAACCACACTTAGAATCAACTCCAGACCTTTTACCTGCTTAATTGATAAAGAAATAACGAAGGAGTAGTCCACACCTGACAATGAAACAGCTTTTGATTCAATTGTCCAATTACTTTTGGTCCTTTAAAAAGGGGGGTGGCTATTCTTTAGAGCTGTAATTCCTAAACCCTTCCTCCGATTTGGATGTACATACCCTCAAATTAATCCAGAGAGTGTGCACTTTCAGTCCATATTCATTATATAGCTATAACTTGAATATGTTTTGGTAAATACCTGGAAAAAAAAAATTGTGCCTGTGTCTAAATATAAAGGGATTTTTATAACAGCTTACCTGTAAAATCCTTTTCTTGGAGTACATCACGGGACACAGAGCGACTTAGTCATTACTAATGGGTTATATAGATTACCTTCAGGTGCTGGCACTGGCCAATTCCAAACCGGAAGTACCCTCCCCTATATAAGCCCCTCCCATCCGGGAGCACCTCAGTTTTGTAGCCAAGCAATAAGTGTCCCAAAAAGAGGGGTGGGAGCTCTGTGTCCCGTGATGTACTCCAAGAAAAGGATTTTACAGGTAAGCTGTTATAAAAATCCCTTTTTCTTTTTCGTACATCACGGGACACAGAGCGACTTAGTCATTACTAATGGGACGTCCCAAAGCAATGCCAAATGAGGGGAGGGATACATAAGCTGGGCGCCATCAGGCATGAGGATCTTTTGCGGCCTGCAACACACTGCGCCCAAAGGCGACATCCTCCTGACTTCTAACGTCTACCTGGTAGAATCTAGTAAACGTGTGTACCGAAGACCATGTTGCGGCCTTACATACTTGAGCCAGGGAGGCCTGGTGATGCACTGCCCATGAAGTTCCAACTGCTCTTGTGGAGTGCGCCCTAACTTTGAACGGAGGCGGTCTCTTTCTCAAGCCATAGGCTTGTATTATGACCTGTCAAATCCACTTGGCTAAAGTGGATTTTGATGCTGCCTGACCCTTTTTAGGGCCTTCCGGCAGAATAAACAAAGTATCCGTTCTGCGAATCTGAGCAGTGGCTTTTAGATAAGCTTTAACTGCTCTTACTACATCCAAAGAATGTAATAACTTTTCCTCTACCGAGCTAGGTTTGGGGAAAAAAGAAGGAAGAACCACATCTTGGTTCAAATGAAACCTCGATACCACCTTGGGAAGAAAGGCTGGATGAGGACGTAATACTACTCTGTCCTTATGGACAACCAGATATGGCTCCTTACAGGACAAGGCGGCTAATTCCGATACTCTTTTAGCCGAACAAACGGCTACTAAGAAAATCAATTTCCTGGTGAGAAGAACCAAGGAAATGTGTTGCAATGGTTCAAACGGTTGTTTCTGTAGAACTGACAGAACCAGGTTTAAGTCCCAAGGACATATGGGAATACTAACCGGAGGGCTAATACGCATCACTCCTTGTATGAAAGCTTTGATTAGTGAATGCGAAGCCAAGGGCCTTTGAAAAGATATTGACAAGGCCGAAATCTGACCCTTGATAGTACTCAAGGCCAGCTTCCTATCTACAGCCCACTGTAGGAAGTCCAAAATCCTCCCTATCACGTACTTACGTGGATGCCATTTCTTGGCCTCACACCACGTAACGTACGCTTTCCAGATCCTATAATAGATCTGCCTGGATACCGGCTTCCTGGCATTGATCATGGTAGATACCACAGAATTAGAGAGCCCTCTCTTTTTCAGAATGTGGGCTTCAATAGCCAGGCCGTCAAACCTAGGGCTGGTAAGGAAGGGTGGTATATCGGTCCCTGCGACAGCAGGTCCGGACGATGTGGGAGGGTCCAAGGACTCCTCACTGACATTTTTACAATCTCTGCGTACCATGCCCTTCGGGGCCACGCTGGAGCCACCAGAATCACTGGTTTCTTTTCTACCCTGATTCTGCGGAGTAATCGCGGTAACAATTGTGGCGGTGGGAATGCATATATCAGCTTGAACTGATCCCAAGGGAACACTAGGGCATCCGAGCCGCAAGCTAGAGGATCCCTTGTGCGAGACCCAAATCTGTCCACCTTTGCGTTGAATCTGGATGCTAGCAGATCTACATCCGGTGTTCCCCACCGCTGGCATATTGCCTGGAAAACCTCGGGGTGAAGAGACCATTCCCCCGGGCATAATTGTTGGCGACTTAAAAAGTCCGCTCTCCAATTTTCCACTCCTGGGATGAAAACCGCGGATATGGCTGGGACATATTTTTCTGCCCACTCCAGGATGCAATTTGCTTCCCTCTGGGCTGCACGACTCCTGGTGCCACCCTTGGAGTTTGGATGTCCATGCTACTAGGGCATACCGGGCTGCTCGTATCTCTAAGAGATTGATGGGCAGGGCCTTTTCTGCTTCGGACCACTTGCCCTGGAGAGACCATTGCTCCAGTACTGCCCCCCAGCCTATGAGGCTGGCATCTGTAGTGACTACCTTCCAAGAAACCGGACTGAAGGGTTTCCCTTTTTCCAGATTCTGGGGCACCAACCACCAATGGAGGCTCTTGCGAACGGAAGGGGACAGGGACATTGGTAAGTCTAAAGCCTGAACTTTTTTGTTCCAGGCTGACAGTATGGCCCTTTGCAAATTCCTTGAATGGAATTGACCGTAGGGTACCACTTCGAATGAAGCCACCATTTTCCCCAGCAACCTCATGCAGAGGCGTATGGATGGTTTTCTTTTTGTACCCACTAAGTGGGTCAAATCTCTTAAAGACGACACCTTCTCTGGAGGTAAGAAAATCTTTCTCTGATTTGAATCCAGCCTTAGCCCTAAGTATTCCAGACTTTTGACTGGTCTTAGAGCTGACTTGTCCCGGTTGATAATCCAACCGTGATATTCCAGATACTTGATTGTCTTGTGAATAGCTACTTCCAGCTTTTCCACTGAGTGGTCTATTAGTAGCAGGTCGTCTAGATATGCCATTATCGTTACACCCTGTGTTCTTAGATTGGCCAATAATGGGGCCAGAATTTTTGTGAACACTCGTGGTGCTGTGGCCAGACCGAAAGGTAAGGCTCTGAACTGAAAATGGCGCCCTTCTACTGCAAAGCGTAGAAATTTCTGGTGGGCCGGAAAGATGGGAATATGCAGATAAGCATCCCTTATGTCGATCGAGGCTAACCATTCCTGCCCTTGTAGGGCGGTGGCCACCGATCGGATCGACTCCATCTGAAAAGTCCTGATATTTAGGAACTTGTTTAGCCCTTTTAGATTTAATATGGGCCTCACGTCCCCATTTGGTTTGGGGACTGTGAAAAGGTTCGAGTAAAACCCGAATCCGCTTTCTTCCAGGGGAACCTTCATGATTACACCTTGGAGCAATAGTTGTTCTAGTGCCAGAAGGAGGGATCCTCTCTTCTGGGGATCTCTTGGCACGTTTGACCTCATAAATTGGGCAGGAGGAGTGCCTTTTAACTCCAGCTTGTATCCCAGACTTACTGCGGAGAGCACCCATCTGTCTCTGATGGTGTCCCGCCAGGTCTCTGTGAACAACTGAAGTCTTCCCCCCACCCGATTGAGTGGGGGCAACGCTTCATGCCTTGGGGGGAGGTTTTGTACCTCTCTTGATCCAGGGCTTCTTGTTACCCTGTGATTGTCCCTGATTTCTGCCCCCTGAATTTGACCGCGGAGGCCGTCGGAACTGCTTCACAGCCGATGTGCCCGGGACTGGAGAAGTAGGCCTCTTAAAAGAAGGACTTCTACCCTTGTTCTTAACCGGTAAGAGTGAACTTTTACCGGCAGAAATTTTCTGGATATATTTGTCCAGATCTTCTCCAAATAAGCGTTCTCCATGAAGCTAACCAGCAGTTTTTTACAGGGAGCTTCAGCAGACCAGTTTTTGAGCCACAGAAGCCTACGCATATGTACTATAGACAGCGTAAAGCGGGAGGCCTGTTGGATTGTATCCTTTATGGCGTCCACCGCAAAACACAAGGCTCTAGGCAGGTCAGCTAGGGCAAGAGCCTGCTGATCTGGTAAGTCCCTTAAGACTTGTTTCAACTGATCTTTCACTGCTTGGCAGACTCCAATCGCTGCTACCGCAGGTTGTGTCACCATGCTTGCTGTAGAGAAAGCAGATTTTAGTAAAGACTCCAATTTTTTATCTATTGGGTCTTTGAACATTGGAACATTATCTACTGGACATGTCAGTGATTTGTTCACAGAAGAGATGGCTGCGTCCACTGTAGGGACCCTCCATTTTTTTATGAACTTATCCTCCATGGGATAGATCACCGGAAATCTCTTGGGGGGAGCAAATATTTTATCAGGATGCTCCCAATCCTGGTAAATAAGCCCTTCTAATAAAGGGTGGATTGGGAAGGAACAGACAGCCTGGGGAGCTTTTAGCGACCCCAGCGAGGAAACCGTAGTGGATGGTGGTTCCGCCAGAGGCATTTTAAATGCTGATCGGACCATGTTAGTCAGAGACTGAACCCATAATCTTTCAGCCTGAGATGCTGAGAAAGGTTCTTCCACTGTTGATTCCTCCATAACTGAATCAACCTCATCCTGATCCCCTTCAGGTAGGTCGATCTCTGTGTGGGACTGTTCCTCCACTAACAGGCACTCTGAAGGAGGAGACGGAGATCGGACGCGCTTTCCCTGTGACAGGGAAGCAGCGATCAATGCTGTTAATCTCTCTTCCAATCCTCCCAGAGTTGAGGATAAAACCTCCTCTGTTATATATACAGGAGCAGGTGGACTGGGGACAGCCGCAGCACCAGGCACTCCTGCGGGGTTTCTACGGCTACTGACCTCTGAATTCTCAGGGGAGATTGGTGCAGTACAAGCATGCCCAATATCCTCAGAGCCCGATGGAGACCCCTTTGGCTTCCTGGAAGACCTATTTCCGGAGCGTCTGGACGACATATCCTTTAAGCACAAAGGTGAGGTATTCCCGTCGTCATACACCAATTTTTGCTGGTAATAGTCTAACACAGTTGCTGCTATATACCAGCTGGTGTCCACTAAAGTGCCTTTCTATGGGGATGCCTGCATCAACCGCCTCTGTGTGCCACTGTTTGTTGCTAGCTCTGTTTGCATCCAGCTGACACTTGTACTGTGTCTTTATACAAGCTGGGACGCCTGCACATGCGCAGAAGCGCCGTGGCGCGCATCGAGCGTCATCCACCCGCCCCGCCCCTTTTTATTCATAGGAGGCGCGTGCACGCGCCCGCGCGCGTGCCCGTGCGCCATTGGCGCCCTTTTCGAAATCAAACAGGGACTAGGAGCCAGGGCCCTTTTTGCCGGAGGGCCTGTGCGGTGGATGAGCGCAGCAACAGGGCAGAGGAAGTGGATTCCCACAGAGAAACTTACCAACTGCCTGGATCTTTTGACTTGAGAAAACCAAAGATCCACATGACAAGAAAAATGGACTACAGCGGCCTCTAGTGGTTTAACACAGGTACCGCGGTCCTCTTTTTTTTTTCTTGACTACTATTAAAATTTTACATTTTCAGTAGTTACAGGCATACACAGATATTAGCGGGAATACCGTTAGGTAACAGACAGAAAGACAAATTAGGCTTGGGGGTCCCCCAATAGAACCAAGTTCCTGGGGGCCCCCCACTTACCTGATCCCCGCCGCAGGACTTTGTTTGGTCCACAGAAGCCCAAACTTCACCTATCACGGCAGGCATTGTAATTAAACCTTCAGGGACCGGGTTCCCAAGGATTCCACTCCCCTGGACCTGTATAGCACCCTGCACAGACAACATCTTGGTCGTGGGTATGACCAGAGCTCTGGATCCCAGGGTCCAGCCCTCCTAAGAGAGGCATTACAGGCAAAACCTTGCTCTTCTGCTGCAAGGCCCGGGTACCGACCGTTTAGCTATGAAGCTTTTTTGGTGGGATCCGGAACAGCTTACTAAGGCCCAAAAGAACCTGTACGCAAGCCCAGTGAAAACACATGTTACTCTTTGGCCAACACCTTAGACACTGGCAAAAAACTGAGGTGCTCCCGGATGGGAGGGGCTTATATAGGGGAGGGTACTTCCGGTTTGGAATTGGCCAGTGCCAGCACCTGAAGGTAATCTATATAACCCATTAGTAATGACTAAGTCGCTCTGTGTCCCGTGATGTACGAAAAAGAAATATGGACCTAACTGTATATAACGTGGGTAAAATAAGTATTGAACACGTCACCATTTTTCTAGGTAAATATATTTATAAAGGTGATATTGACATGAAATTTTCATGTCGGTAACAACCCATGCAATCCATACATACAAAGAAACCAAAACAAATATGTTCAGAAATTAAGTTATGTGTAATAAAATGGAATGATTTAGGGAAAAAAGTATTGAACACACTAACTGAAATGTATTTAAAACTTGGTACAAAATCCTTTGTTGGTAATGACGGCTTCAAGACGCCTCCTGTATGGAGAAACGAGTCGCATGCGTTGCTCAGGTGTGATTTTGGCCCATTTTTCCACACAAACGCTTTTCTTTAGTTCTTTCCATAGATTTTCCTTTTGGATTCAAGTCAGGTGATTGGCTGGGCCATTCTAGCAGCTTTATTTTCTTTCTTTGCAACTAGTTGAGAGAGTTTCCTTGGCTGTGTGTTTGGGATCATGGTCTTGCTGAGATGTCCACCCTCGTTTCATCTTCATCATCCTGGTAGGTGGCAGCCGATTTTTATCAAGAATGCCTTGGCACATTTTTCCATTCATCCTTCTTTCAATGATATGAAGTTTTGCAGTACCGTATGCTGAAAAACAGCCCCACATGATGTTCCCACCTCCAAGACGTCACTGGTATGGTTTTTTCTTTGGGGTGATGTGCCATAAGACCTCCAAACATGGTGTGTAATGTGGCATCCAAAGAGTTCAATTTTGGTCTCATCTGACCAGACTAAATTCTCCCAGTATTTCACAGGCTTGTCTAAATGTTTGACAGCAAACTTTAAACAAGTTTCAACATGCTTTTTCTTCAGCAATGGAGTCTTGCGTGATGAGCGTGCAATACAGGCCATGACGGGTAAAAGCATTTCTTATTGTTTTTTAAGAAACAATTGTACCTGCTAATTCCAGGTCTTTCTGAAGCTCTCCACAAGTGGTCCTCAGCTCTTGGACAACTCTTCTGAGAATTCTTTTCACTCCTCTGTCAGAAATCTTGCGAGGAGCACCTGGTCATGGTCGGTTTACGGTGAAATTATGCTCTTTCCACTTCCGGATTATGGCCCCAACAGTGCTCACTGGAACATTCAGAAGTTCAGAAATCCTTCTGTAACCAATGCAATCAGTATGTTTTGCAACAATATGGCTCCATGCACACTGTGCTTAAAAAAAAAAACGCCTGTTCCCTTGGCAGAAACAAATGTTCATATAGAGCGTATTTTTACACAGTTTAGGAGAGTTTAGGAGGGTTTTGTGTTTTTTCTGCCAGAAATCTCCAATCAGAAAACGCAAACCAGAAGGGTTTTTTCCTGCTTCCAAACGGTGTGACAAAAATATGCCTGTAATTGTCCTAATGCGCATGGACACATAGGATAACACTAAGCTGCTTCTACAGGCAAAACACAAAACTCCTGAAGAAAGCAGCAATTTTTAAGCCAGTGTGCATGGAGGCTAAGGTTACGAAGGTCTTGAGACAGCTCTTTGCTTTTACCCATCATGAGATGTTTCTTGTGTGACACCTTTTTGTAGGCCATCAGTTAAGACTGAACCAGCAGATATTAATTTGCACCGACAAGGGGCAGGATTGCTTTCTAATAGATTTCAACTGGTGTCTTAGCTTTCCATGCCTTTTTGCACCTCCCTTTCACGTGTTTAATACTTTTTCCCCTGTGTTATTCCATTCCATAACTTTATTTCTGAACCTTTTTGTTTTGGTGTCTTTGTATGTATGGATTGCATGGGTTGTTGCCAACATGTGGTGAAAATTTCATGTCAATAGCACCTTTAGAATTATATTTACCTCGAAAAAGGGCGACGTATTCAATACTTATTTTACCCGCTGTATGTACTTCATCATTGTACTTGACCGGGAGGCTCCAAACCTCCTAAACAAAGGGCCAGCGTTCTTCTGTCCTTTAGACTTAAGGGGGGTTAGTGGGAGTAAGCAATGCCTCAGAATTTGTGGTTGAAGTAAAAAAAAAAAAAAAAAAATACATATTTAGTAGCGAAGGAATAGTGCCCCATCGTTGGCAATAATAGGAGGAATAGTGTCCCATCATTGGTATCAGTGGGAGGAATAGTGCCCCATCATTGGTGTCAGTGGGAGCAATAGCTCCCCATCATTGGTGTCAGTGGGAGCAATAGCTCCCCATCATTGGTGTCAGTGGGAGGAATAGTTCCCCATCATTGGTGTCAGTGGGAGGAATAGTTCCCCATCATTGGTATCAGTGGGAGGAATAGTGTCCCATCATTGGTATCCGGTGGAGGAATAGTTCCCCATCATTGGTATCAGTGGGAGGAATAGTTCCCTATCATTGGTGTCAGTGGGAGGAATAGTGCCCCATCATAGGTACCAGTGGGAGGAATAGTTCCCCATCATTGGTGTCAGTGGGAGGAATAGTTTCCCATCATTGGTATCAGTGGGAGGAATAGTTCCCCATCATTGGTATCAGTGGGAGGAATAGTTCCCCATCATTGGTGTCAGTGGGAGGAATAGTGCCCCATCATTGGTATCAGTGGGAGGAATAGTGCCCCATCATAGGTATCAGTGGGAGGAATAGTGCCCCATCATAGGTATCAGTGGGAGGAATAGTTCCCTATCATTGGTGTCAGTGGGAGCAATAGTTCCCCATCATTGGTGTCAGTGGGAGCAATAGCTCCCCATCATTGGTGTCAGTTGGAGGAATAGTGTCCCATCGTTGGTATTAATAGGAGGAATAGTGTCCCATTATTGGTATCAGTGGGAGGAATAGTGCCCCATCATTGGTATCAGTGGGAGGCATTTTTTAAGGTTTGTTGGGTCTATATAAAACAGGCTTTTCCCTATTTTTTTTATTATTAAGTAAACTCCAGTCGATGCCTCCCTTTACATGAGCTCCCCTATTACCCCTGTGTCTCCAGAACTGGGTCATAGCTTACACAGGGCTAAGGACCCTCCCCTGACCCCACATAACAGCTCTTGGTTCTGCCAATTGGTCGCTAAATACACTTTGGGAACGGATGGGAAGGAGTCACATACACATGCATCAGATAGCCTGACTGACGAATGCCCAGCATCATTTAGCGCTTTCCTTCCCAGCCGACTCTGGCCCATCCCTTTCATTCACTGGATTGCAGTACTTTCAATTATGGGGGGTCAACATCACATGTGGGTGTTCCCTAGGGTGGTCTACATGCAAATGCAACCTGACTAGGAATGCCTACACCTCCAGACTGACATCCACCCATCAAGACATTTTGATATTTGCATAGCTCCTCCCAAGGTTCAGCCCGCTGCTAACATCAGCTGAGGGCCCTTGAGAAGAGTACTGAGGGGGGGGGGTGCTGTGATCTTTTCAGAAAGCTATATACAGCACCCTGCCGTCCTCTCCTACCAGCAATGATCTGCCTGGATTGCATGGAGAAACACAGGGGCCATGTGATGTGGTCACTGGGTCTAAAATAAGTTATGTAATGAAAACTGTTTAGATGAAAAATGTTTTATTGAAGAAGGGAAAGAAGGAACCAGGGAAGGCAAAATATAAGATTCAATTTCAGCTTTAAATTTAAGTCAATGTGGTCTCACCTGATGAATGACGTAGATGCCGTAGTCCAGCTGCTGCCGCTGCAGGAAGGGGTGGAGGTTGTCCAGTAGGTAGAGGAGGTGTTTCTCCCGGTTCCGATGTGGGATGAGGATGGCCACACGTTGCTGGGCTCTGCAGCTGTCTGGGTGGTAGCGACCATTGTCTACATTGGGGTACTTTTTCTGTACTTCTTTTAAATTCAAGGAAGGCTCAAAGGAGAGTGGTATGGTCCCCTCTGCAAAACAAAAAGGCCACTACTGTAAATACAGGGCAGTGAGCAATAGTATGTATTCCCTGTCCTACCTACCCCTTTATGCCCACACTGGCTAGAAATTTTCAAATGCTGAGGCTGAGTCCAAATCTATGCAAAATGGATGCGGGGAAATCCGCATCCAATTCGCACTAGCAGGAGATTATGCCTGGCTCTCTATGGCGCCGGTTCACACATCTCCGATACGCGGCTCCGGTGCGAATTTGCACAGGAGCCCTGTGCGTCTTTTGGTCATTTTCAGGTCTGAATTCATCCAAAAATTCGGGCTAAAATCGGACCAGAAAACTGAACGGGGGGGACGCACCGGACCCCCTGCGAAGATAGTGTGAACCCAGCCTCAATGAACAGGACATACAGTTTACAAGCATACAGCAAAAAGTCACAAATACTAAACACAAAAAATCCCTTGGCACAAAATTCACATTGCAATTTTTCAATGAGTCAAGAAACAAGAGAATAGGGGAATATGAAAGGAAATCCCCAAAGAGGTCCGTACCTCAGAAGAGGAATGGGAACAGACAGCGGTATACTCCTTTAATAAACTTTATTCAAAAATGTGCAAAATGTGAAAAACATGACGTTCACAATAGGTTATAGCAAAGGCTAAAAGAGACAACGTTGTCCATTTAAAAAACGCACACCCGGGGTCACAGCCATGCTCATCCATCTTGCACATTTCTGAATAAAGTTTATTAAAAGGATTATAACGCTGTCTGTTCCCATTCCTCTTCTGAGGTACAGACCTCTTTAGGGGTATATGAAAGGAAATCCCCCATTCTCTTGTTTGAGTAATTTTGGTCCTCCATTGGTGTGTCAGCACTCCAGGATTTAACGTGACCAGATGGATTTTGGTCACCAGGTCCGTGCCTGTCCCTACTTTTGATGCAATTTTTCAATGAGTACCTGTGAGCTGAACCGCCCCTTAGCTTCTTACATCAGACACCAGCAGGGAGATTTCCCCACAGCAGTTTGGGCCTTGACCATCTCTCAAGACTTTAAAGCCCAATGCCTTGTACACACGAGTGGAATTTCCGTCGGAATAAACTCAGACGAGTTTTTCCGACGGAATTCCGCTCAAGCTGTCTTGCATACACACGCTCAAACTAAAATCCGACCTTCAAGAACGCTACGACGAGCCGAGAAAATTAAGGTCTATGCTTTCGAACATGCGTTGAATTGTTTCCAAGCATGCGTGGTTTTTAGTCCGTCTGAATTGCATCCAGACGCATGGAAATTCATCGGAAAAAAAAGATCTCTAATTCCGTCGGAATTTCCATCGGAAAGTCCAAGCGTGTGTACGCGGCATAACTCCAGCCAGAAGAGTTTAGTCTTCGACAGAGCAGAAAAGTAGGGCTGTGATGGGGTGGGGAAGGAGGGGTAACTGCCCCAGGCACAGAGGTTAATATACTAAAATTGGAGAGTGCAAAACCGAGTGCACCAGATTTTGCACTCTCCAGTTTTAGTAAATCAACCCCACAATGCTTTTCATATAGGGGGGATTGGGCCACCAGGGATGAGAAGTGTTGGGCAGATCTCCTGTTCTGCCAGTCAAAACTAGGCCACCTTACTGAATGGAGACCTCCATCAGTGGGGGACCACCACAATCATTTGTAAGCACAGAAGCCAGCAGAGGAAGTCTTCCACTAGTCGCTTCCTCTGCAGCTCTGACAGATGACATCTAATGCAGAGTGCGGCCACAGAAAGTGAGTAGTAGAAGACTAGAAGACTCCCCCCTGCTGGCTTCTGTGTTTACAATTGACAGCGGTGATTGAGTAAGCTGTCAAATGTTGGCATTGGGGGGGCCATCTTCATGCTTCTTGGGAAGTGGGAACCATTTGGGTGGTGTGCTACCTGCATTGGGAGGGGGCACTGATGAGAGTGGTGCGCTCCAAGTGTGTGTGCAATGGGGGGGGGGGGATATGCCTGTTCGACTAATGTGCTCTTGGTATGAGGAAGTGAGGAAGGGGGGGCACGTCTTACTGGCATATTTCTGGCATGGATAGGGCATACGAGCAGATAACTTCTGGCATGGGGGGGGGTCATCTGAGTGAAAGGGTCCTACTTTATGAGTCTCCCAACTGCGTGCCTGCACTATGAGTGGTTGACTCTTCATTAAAATTTTTACATTTCTGAACCGTATCCCTTCCTTATGCAGAATGTTGTACAAGAAGCTGGACACTGAGGCCTCTAGAAGTATTTTATGTTTACCTGTATTATAAATCGGTAGCTCCAGTTTGCATCTACATTGTTGTGGTCCAGAATTTCCTTGTACATACAGTGGGGCAAAAAAGTATTTAGTCAGCCACCAATTGTGCAAGTTCTCCCACTTAAAAAGATGAGAGGCCTGTAATTGTCATCATAGGTATACCTCAACTATGAGAGACAAAATGTGGAAACAAATCCAGACAATCACATTGTCTGATTTGGAAAGATTTTATTTGCTTTTATGGTGGAAAAATAGGATTTTTTACTCACCGTAAAATCCTTTTCTCTGAGTCCATGGACCGACACAGCTTCTCTATTGACAAAGTGGGTATTATCCGTTAATTAGGAGTGACTAGGCAGAAAAACTTGTAAAAAGTGTTCCATCACACCTTCTACAGTACCGCCCAGGTACCCTCGCAGTCTGCACATCGCAGATCAGTTCGTCAAAAAGCAGTACAAACTTAAAAGGAGGGGTGGGTGCTGTGTCGGTCCATGGACTCAGAGAAAAGGATTTTACGGTGAGTAAAAAATCCTATTTACTCTTTCGTCCATGGACCGACACAGCTTCTCTATTGACAAAGTGGGACGTCCCAAAGCAGTGTCAGAGAAAAAACGAGGGGTGGTAACAGCATAAAAATAAACTTCACCCCAAAACACAAAACAGCACTCCTCCAACAGAGGAGTTGCAACTCTAAACAGCCGCCTGCAAAACCTTGCGGCCGAAAGAGGCATCCGAAGATGCACCTACATCAACTTTGTAGAATTTTGTGAAAGTGTGAGCGGACGACCAAGTCGCCGCTTTACATAGTTGGGAAACAGACGCTTGATGTCGGAAAGCCCAAGAGGCACCTATTGCCCTGGTCGAATGCGCCGTGACAGGAAAGGGGGCGCCTGACCCCTTAAGGCGTAAGCCTGGATTACCATCTGTCGGATCCACCTAGAGATGGTGGCCGATGAGACTGCTTGGCCTTTCTTGGGACCAGCCGCCGAAACAAACAGTGAGTCTGACTTCCGGAACAGGGAAGTAGCAGATATGTATACTCTCAAAGCTCGGACAACGTCCAAGGAATGCAACGCCGACTCCTTAGGATTCGACGGCTGAGGACACAAGGATGGAAGTACAATGTCTTCGTTGAGATGAAAAGCCGAAACAACTTTCGGAAGAAAGGAAGGCTGCGGCCGCAGCACCACCTTATCCTTGTGGAAAATCAAATAGGGAGCCTTGCAGGACAGGGCTGCCAGCTCAGAGACTCGTCTAACTGACGTAACAGCCACCAAAAAGACCACCTTCTGAGAAAGTGTCAACCGGGGAATATCTCTAATATTCTCAAACGGTGCCGTCTGAAGCACCGAGAGGACCAGGTTCAAGTCCCACGGAGGTAACGGGGGGCGGACCGGAGGGGCCACATGTCGAACCCCCTGCACAAATGTACTCACGAGAGAGTGAGTCGCCAGGGGTCGCTGAAAAAAGACAGCCAGGGCAGATATCTGTCCCTTAATCGTACTTAGGGCAAGCCTTTGGTCTACCCCATGCTGTAAAAACAGCAGGATTCTGGAAACCAAATAGGTACGCGGATGCCATTTCATTTCCTCACACATGGAGATGTCGGCCCTCCAAGTGCGGTGATAGACCTTCCTAGAGGACGGTTTCCGAGCACTTCTCATAGTAGAGATTACTGAGTCTGACAGGCCCCGATCTCTCAGTACCTGGTTCTCAACAGCCATGCCGTTAAAGCCAATGACTGTAAAGCAGGATGGAATATGGGACCTTGCGATAGCAGGTCCTTCCGTAGTGGTAGGCGCCAGGGGACGTCTGCTACCAGACGTACTAGATCGGCGTACCAAGGACGCTGAGGCCAATCTGGAGCGATTTGGATCATTGGAATTCCCTCTGCCTCCACTCTGCGGAGCAGAAGAGGAAGAAGCCTTAAGGGAGGGAAGGCATAGATTAGCCGATACTGACCCCACGATGCTACCAACGCGTCCGTTGCGTCTGCCCATGGGTCTCTTGACCGGGCCACAAACCTCAATACATTCCGATTGAGTCGGGAAGCCAGAAGATCTACGTCTGGTGTGCCCCATCTTTGGCAGAGGAGTTGGAACACCTCCGGGTGTAAGGACCATTCTCCCTGGTCCAGCATCTGGCGGCTCAGGTAGTCCGCCTGCCAGTTTTCCACACCCGGAATGTACACGGCCGACAGTGCCGGTACGCTCCTCTCTGCCCACTTCAGGATGCAAGCGATCTCCGATGCTGCAGCTGAGCTTCTTGTTCCTCCTTGATGATTGACATATGCCACTGCTGTGGCGTTGTCTGACTGGATCCTGACTGGACGCCCTTGCAGTCTCTGAGACCATTTGAAGAGGCACAGCTTGATCGCCCGGATCTCCAGGACATTGATCGGCAGGAGGGCTTCCTCTGGGGTCCAGCGACCTTGCGCCGACTGGACACCCCAGACTCCCCCCCAACCTGTAAGGCTGGCGTCCGTCGTGATCACTATCCAGTAAACCGGAAGAAATGACTTCCCGGCCATTAGAGCCGGTGCTGTCAGCCACCATACCAGGGATCTCCTGACTAGGTGGCTCACTCGGATTTGATAATCCAGAGATGAAGGGCATCTGTTCCATCTGGACAGAACTTCCTTCTGTAACACTCGAGTGTGGTATTGAGCATATGGGACCGCCTCAAAGGAGGCTACCATGAGGCCCAACACTCGCATGCAAAAACGGAGTGACGACCAATTCCTGGAAGTCAGCTGCCGTACTGCAGCCCGGAGGGTCTGCAACTTCTCAACAGGGAGGAATACCTTTGCCTCTGAGGAATCCAGAATCAACCCCAGGTACACTAGGCATTGAGTGGGCACCAATACTGACTTTTGCGTGTTTAGTATCCAACCACAGTCTCGAAGAGTCTGACAGGTAATGGACACGCTTACCTCTAATTCTGAGCTTGAAGGGGCCTTCAGCAGAAGGTCGTCCAAGTAACCTGTGATAGCGATACCCCGCTGTCTTAGAAGTGCCAGAATCGGAGCGAGCACCTTGGTGAACGTCCTGGGTGCTGAGGCAAGGCCAAACGGGAGGGCCACAAACTGGTAGTGGTTCTTACAGATAGCAAATCGCAGAAACCTCTGGTGTCTGGAGTATATGGGGGCATGCAGGTATGCGTCCTTGATGTCCAAGGAGGCCAGAAAGTCCCCCGGATGGAGAGCCGTGACTACGGATCGAACCGACTCCATCCGAAATCTTTGTACCTTCACAAAGCAATTGAGGGCTCTGAGATCCAAGATTGGATGAACCCCCTCCTTCTTTGGCACAATGAACAGATTTGAGTAAAAACCCTGACCCTGTTCCTGTTCTGGAACTGGAATAACTACCCCGCGTTCCAGTAGACCCTGGACCGCCCCATACAGGGCCTCCCGACGGGTCGGTAGTAGCTGGAGATTGGAGGTGATGAATCTGTCTGGTGGACAAGAGAGAAATTCTATCTTGTAGCCTGAGGAGATTACTTCGCAAACCCACCTGTCCGAGACTAGAGCAGTCCACTGAGTCGCGAATTTTGCGAAGACGTCCCCCCACCCGAGAGCTGAGTGGGGGCGGACCTTCATGTGGACGCAGATTTGTCCGTAGGCTTGTTGGGTCTGCGGGACCAAGGACGCTTTTGTCCTTGGGCAGGCGCTTTATCGGCCTGGGGTCTTTTCCCTGTCGCCTTAAGGGGGCGAAAAAAACGCTTACATGCAGTAAAGGAGGGCCCTTGCCCTTGGCGTGGTCCCCTACCCTTGCTAGTTTGGGGAAGCAAAGTGCTTTTACCTCCTGTGGCATCCTTGATGATGTCATCCAGAGAAGCCCCAAAAAGTCTGGCGCCCTTAAAAGGCAGATCCAATAGGGCTTTCTTGGAAGTCTGGTCCGCAGACCAGCCCTTTAGCCAGATCAGGCGGCGTATTGCTACTGCATAAACCGAAGCTCTTGACAGCAGGGGAATAGTATCCATGTCTGACTCGCAGACAAACTTAAGGCCCTGGACCAACTGGTCAGCCAAAGTTATCTCATTAGGAGGAGCATCTCGCTCCTTTAACCCCTGGAGTAGCAATTTTGCCCATTCAGTAAGTGTCTGAGACACTAGGGCCCCCGCCAATGCCGGGCGTACTGCCGAGCCTACCACTGAGTATAGGTAGCGAGCAAGTGCTTCAGCCTTCTTATCCACAGGGTCCTTGAAAACAGGAGCCCCTTCTACTGGAATAGTGGTGGCTCTATTAAGTCTAGACACCGAAGGGTCCACTATAGGGGGAGAGGTCCATATCTTCAGAAAACTCTCCTCAAAGGGGTACCGTACTGCAAACCTCTTTGGGGCTGTAAAGACCCTCAGTGGGTTCTCCCATTCCTTGTATAAGAGTTTGTCAAAATAAGACACACAAGGGAACACCTTAGCAGTGCGGGCAGGTCTATGAAACCCAAAGGGGACTGGAGTATCTGCTACTTCTGCAGTCTTTTCCAACTTTAGCGTATCCCGCACTGCAGTAATAAGGTCAGATACCAAAGCCGTCTCGCGTACTAACCTGGACTTGGAGTCCTCCTCACTGTCCGATCGGTCACGGTCTGCAGTCTCTGATGCATCAGAATCTGGGCCATGAGCCGTAGCTGGACCTGGTTCTGCATCAGAAATATCCCCAGAAGATTGCAGGGGACGGGGGCGTTTATTACCCCCTGTATTCCCGTGTGCTGCTTCCACCCTGGCAGCAAACGCCTCTAGGATTGCCGACATAGCGTCCATAGACACCTCAGGGACACCAGCTGCTAAATCTGGTGTTTCAGGGGAGAAGACATCTGGCTCAGATGCCATGCTGACCACACGCTGACACTCACAGGGCTCCAGGCAAGATATCAATAGGCCACCCTCCTGCGCTGCCGAGATGCTGGGTTACCCAGAGGACTCACCACCCTGGATAGGTACTGCTATGCTGCGCCTGTGATGCTGTCCCCTTGCTGCTGTGTCAGTCTGCTTCTTTTATCAGCACTTCCTGTGTGAATTTTCGCGCCAGTGTAATGCACCCTAGAGGCCGGAGGCTCTCGCAAAATGGTTGCCAAAAACGTCTGTATGGAAGATAATGTGGGCTCTAAGAAAATGGCCGCCGACAGAAGATAGAGGTCAGGCAGCCATAGCCCACAAAAAGATGGCCGCCAAACGGCAATATCTGCATACAGGGTGGACAAACATGGCCGCCGATCACCTGATAGGGGCCAGTGGGTGTGGCCGAACCACAGGAAGATGGCCGCCAGCCAGATACAAGAGGCCAAACTTGGCATGGACCACCTCAAAATGGCCGCCGACAGCATGGAGACACAAACACAGGTAAGCAAAAATGACATTTCTTTTAAATGTTAGTTACAGCCAGCCCCGCTCCAGTGGGACCCCCTAGGTGACCCCCAGCACCCAGCAACCTTTAGCTAGAAGCCCAGGGAGGAGGGAAAGTCAGGGAGAGAGGGAAGAAAGGGGCCACAACCACTTACTTGATCTCTCCAGGAATGTCCAGCCAAATCACCCAGCCGAGGCAGGGGAGTTTTACTTACCTATCCTGCATGTATTCTGCTGGAAGACATTCCAAACAGATCATCGTCCGCGCACGGAAGGTGACTGTTGGCCAGGCATGCTGTGATTGGACCCAGAAGGGACGATCATATGTATGCCCTGGAGCATGACGCTCACCGGACAGGCTGCTGCGACTCGGCCGTAAGGTCAGCCGAAGCTGAGCGGTCCGATGCAAGCCTTGGAGCGCAAGCTCACCGGCCAGGCTGCTGCGACTCGGCCGCAAGGTCAGCCGAAGCTGAGCGGTCCGATGCAGGCCCTGGAGCGTAGGCTCACCGGCCACCCGTGGAGCGACGGGCATGTCGTGGAAAACCCAGCGCATAGCTAGGGTCGGCACACGCTCGATGGCCTTAACTGGGGAGACTACAAGGATCGAGGATCCAGCCTGTCACCCAGTCGGCAGTTGATCGAAGATCGCAGGAAACAACAAATGTAGCAAAAAAATATATATATATATATATATATATATATATATATATATATATATATATATATATATCCTTTTTTCCCCGGACCAATGGGCCTGAAGGGAGCCATGTCCTACTCCTTGCTAGACAGAAAAAAACTGATCTGCGATGTGCAGACTGAGAGGGTATACCCAGAGGGTCCGCCCCCTGGGCGGTACTGTAGAAGGTGTGATGGAACACTTTACAAGTTTTTCTGCCTAGTCACTCCTAATTAACGGATAATACCCACTTTGTCAATAGAGAAGCTGTGTCGGTCCATGGACGAAAGAGTAATAAGTATTTGGTCATCTACAAACAAGCAAGATTTCTGGCTCTCACAGACCTGTATCTTCTTCTTTAAGAGGCTCCTCTGTCCTCCACTCATTACCTGTATTAATGGCACCTGTTTGAACTTGTTATCAGTATAAAAGACACCTGTCCACAACCTCAAACAGTCACACGTCAAACTCCACTATGGTGAAGACCAAAGAGCTGTCGAAGGACACCAGAAACAAAATTCTAGACCTGCACCAGGCTGGGAAGACTGAATCTGCAATAGGCAAGCAGCTTGGTGTGAAGAAATCAACTGTGGGAGCAATAATAAAAAAATGGAAGACATACAAGACCACTGATAATCTCCCTCGATCTGGGGCTCCACGCAAGATCTCACCCCGTGGGGTCAAAATGATCACAAGAACGGTGAGCAAATATCCCAGAACCACACGGGGGGACCTAGTAAATGACCTGCAGAGAGCTGGGACCAATGTAACAAAGGCTACCATCAGTAACACACTATGCCGCCAGGGACTCAGATCCTGCAGTGCCAGACGTGTCCCCCTGCTTAAGCCAGTACATGTCCGGGCCCGTCTGAGGTTTGATAGAGAGCATTTGGATGATTGAGAAGAGGATTGGGAGAATGTCATAGGGTCAGATGAAACCAAAGTAGAACTGTTTGGTGGAAACACAACTCGTCGTGTTTGGAGGAGAGAGAATGCCGAGTTGCAACCAAAGAACACCATACCTACTGTGAAGCATGGGGGTGGCAACATCATGCTTTGGGGCTGTTTCTCTGCAAAGGGAACAGGACGACTGATCCGTGTACATAATCAGAATGAATGGGGCCATGTATTGTGAGATTTTGAGTGCAAACCTCCTCCCATCAGCAAGGGCATTGAAGATGAAACGTGGCTGGGTCTTTCAGCATGACAATGATCCCAAACACACCGTCCGGGCAACGAAGGAGTGGCTTCGTAAGAAGCATTTCAAGGTCTTGGAGTGGCCTAGCCAGTCTCCAGATCGCAACCCCATAGAAAACCTTTGGAGGGAGTTGAAAGTCCGTGTTGCCCAGCGACAGCCCCAAAACATCACTGCTCTAGAGAAGATCTGCATGGAGGAATGGGCCAACATACCAGAAACAGTGTGTGACAACCTTGTGAAGACTTACAGAAAACGTTTGACCTCTGTCATTGCCAACAAAGGATATATAACAAAGTATTGAGATGAACTTTTGATATTCACCAAATACTTATTTTCCATCATAATTTGCAAATAAATTCTTTCCGAATCAGACAATGTGATTGTCTGGATTTGTTTCCACATTTTGTCTCTCATAGTTGAGGTTTACCTATGATGAGAATTACAGGCCTCTCTCATCTTTTTAAGTGGGAGAACTTGCACAATTGGTGGCGGACTAAATACTTTTTTGCCCCACTGTATCCATCCACAATGCGCCTCATTGCATGTTGTAGATGTAAATGTACGGTAAGCTGTGCATACAAATAGGGCTTGTTCACACCAAAAGATGAATTTAAAAGATTATGGTAATGCATCTTGCCATACAATGCATAGGACCAGGCCCAAATGGAAATTACATTTCTCATGCCCATGGATATGACCAATACTGGAAAACACAGTGAAATGTATTACAACTCATCTGGTGTTTTTTGTTGGACTGCTATGTTATATCCGTAGCTGTGTAGTTGTAACTACAGGCTATATTAGCAACTTCCGGACCGGCACACGCAGATATACGTCGGCACTTTGAAGAGGAATATCATTGTTATGGCAGCAGATAGCTACCATAACCCCCGGGATCCTCTTCTTCAGCGGGCGGTCCGGTTTCAGATAAAAGTGGTCTCTGCAGTGGATTCGCAGCAAGATCACTTTTAATTGGTGGCGGGAGAGGGCCCGCTCTCCTGTTCCCCCCCGCCGCTTACCGGAGCCGGCAGTAGCGGCGGAGGCGATCGGGTCCTCTCCCTGGCTTGGTATGGAGCTGAGTGAGAGGAAAATGGCCCCCACCTGTCTCCATACTATAGCAGGGCAGAAGCGACGTCAAAACGTCACTTCCCCCCATAGCTCTAAAGAGACATTTATTTTTATTTATTTTTAAATGACATTTATTTTATTTTTTCATTGCATTTTAGTGTAAATATGAGATCTGAGATCTTTTTGACCCCAGATCTCATATTTAAGAGGTCCTGTCATGCTTGGGATGTTTACATTACTTGTAACAGGAATAAAAAAAATTTTTTTTTTGTAAAAAAAAAAAAAAAAAAAACAGGTTAAAATAAATAAGAAAAAAAACAATTTTGTTTTAAAACGCGCCCCGTCCTGCCGAGCTCGTGCGCAGAAGCGAACGCATACGTGAGCAGCTCCTGCATATGAAAGCGGTGTTCAAACCACACATGTAAGGTATCGCAGCGATCGTTAGAGCGAGAGCAATAATTCTAGCCCTAGACCTCCTCTAAAAACTCAAAACATGCAACCTGTATAATTTTTTTATACGTCGCCTATGGAGATTTTTTAAGGGTAAATGTTTGTCACCATTCCACGAGCGGGCGCAATTTTGAAGCGTGACATTTTGGGTATCAATTTACTCGGCGTAACATTCTCTTTCACTATATGAAAAAAATATTGGGCTAACTTTTCTGTGGTCTTATTTTTTAATGCAACAAAGTGTATTCTTTCCAAAATTAGTTTGCTTGCAAGACCGCTGCGCAAATATGGTGTGACAGAAAGTATTGCAACGACCCCCATTTTATTCTCTAGGGTGTTAGAACCCCCAAACATTATATATATTTTTTTCTAAGTAATTTTCTAGCAAAAAAAATAAAAAATGTTTTAAACTTGTAAACACCAAATCTCAGAAAGAGGCTCGGTCCTTAAAGTGGTTGTAAACCCACTTGTTGGTCTTCTACCTATAGGTAAGCCTAGAATAAAGCTTACCTATAGGTAGTGGAAATATCTCCTAAACGTGCGCCGTTTAGCAGATATTTCACTTGTAGTCCGCCGAAAAACTTAACTGCGCATGCGTGGGGAAGAAACTAAACTAAGTGCCGTTTCTTCCCCAGCCTGTGCCGTGAATGGCGGCTCCCATGCGCGGGAGTGACGTCACGCGGCTCCAGGGAATCACAGCGCCGGAGCCCATGGCACGGAAGGAAGAGGGGACAGAAGATGGACGCTGCCTACTGTGGGGACATCGCTGGATTCTTTTGCAGGTAAGTGGCACATAATGGGCTAGTATGTGATGCATACTAGGCTAGCCCATTATGCTTTGCATTTGCAGGCTTTGCAGCGAGCAAAAGAGGAAGTAAAACGCACCAGGGTTTACTTCCTCTTTAAGTGGTTAGGATATACTAGCTATGCAAGAAGATCTTAGCAATGGGTATTACTGCAATGCCGTTAAAATCTGTACCAAAGTCAAGCTCAAGCACAATAAAAAAAATTATATTACAAGTATGAAATAAGCCAATATGTTAATATAGTGATTCTGATTTAACTGCAGGTTGATGGGAGGCATAGTAGGAAAAGCAATGGTTTATTCCGGACTGATTTAACCCTCCATGCTGAGCTGCACATGAAAATGTCTTCACTTATTGGCACCCAACTTGCTATTGAGTGCAGATATGTCTTCTCATTTAAACAAAAGGCAATAGTGCTACTACCCAAATATCTAATTTACAGTGTTCTGAAAAAGTATTCATACCTCCTTTGTCATTTTACAACCCAAAAATTTATTTTATTGGGATTTTATGTGATAGACCAACACAAAGCAGCACAGTCAGGTTCATAAATATTGGGACATTGACACAATTCTAGTCTTTATGGCTCTATACACCACCACAATAGATTTGAAAGGAAACAAACAAGATGTGCTTTAACTGCAGACTTTCAGCTTTAATTTGAGGGTATTTACATCCAAATCAGGTGAACGGTGTAGGAATTACAACAGTTTATGTGCCTCTCACTTAAGGGACCAAAAGTAATGGGACAATTGGCTGCTCAGCTGTTCCATGGCCAGGTGTGTGTTATTCCCTCATTATCCCATTTACAAGGAGCAGATAAAAAGTCCAGAGTTAATTTCAAGCATGCTATTTGCATTTGAATACTGTTGCTGTCAACTCTCAATATGAGATCCAAAGATCTGTCACTATCAGTGAAGCAAACCATCATTAGGCTGAAAAAACAAAACAAACTCAGAGAGATAGCAAAAACATTAGGTGTGGCCAAATCAACTGTTTGGAACATCCTTAAAAAAAAAAAGAACGCACCGGTGAGCTCAGCAACACCAAAAGACCCAGAAGACCACGGAAAACTACTGTGGTGGATGACCGAAGAATTCTTTCCCTGGTAAAGAAAACACCCTTCACAACAGTTGGCCAGATGAAGAACACTCTCCAGGAGGTAGGTGTATGTGTGTCAGATCAAGAACACTCTCCAGGAGGTAGGTGTATGTGTGCCAAAGTCAACAATCAAGAGAAGACTTCACCAGCGTGAATACAGAGGGTTCACCACAAGATGTAAACCATTGGTGAGCCTCAAAAACAGGAAGGCCAGATTAGAGTTTGCCAAACATCTAAAAAAGCCTTCACAGTTCTGGAACAACATCCTATGGACAGATGAGACAAAGATCAACTTGTACCAGAGTGATGGGAAGAGAAGTGTATGGAGAAGGAAAGGAACTGCTCATGATCCAAAGCATACCACCTCATCTGTGAAGCATGGTGGTGGTAGTGTCATGGCGTGGGCGTGTGTGGCTGCCAATGGAACTGGTTCTCTTGTATTTATTGATGATGTGACTGCTGACAAAAGCAGCAGGATGAATTCTGAAGTGTTTCGGGCAATATTATTATCGGCTCATATTCAGCCAAATGCTTCAGAACTCATTGGACGGCGCTTCACAGTGCAGATGGACAATGACCCGAAGCATACTGCGAAAGCAACCAAAGAGTTTTTTAAGGGAAAGAAGTGGAATGTTATGCAATGGCCAAGTCAATCACCTGACCTGAATCCGATTGAACATGCATTTCACTTGCTGAAGACAAAACTGAAGGGAAAATGCCCCAAGAACAAGCAGGAACTGAAGACAGTTGCAGTAGAGGCCTGGCAGAGAATCACCAGGGATGAAACCCAGCGTCTGGTGAAGTCTATGCGTTCCAGACTTCAGGCTGTAATTGACTGCAAAGGTTTTGCAACCAAGTATTAAAAAGTGAAAGTTTGATTTATGATTGTTAATCTGTCCCATTACTTTTGGTCCCTTAAAAAGTGGGAGGCACATATACAAACTGTTGTATTTCCTACACCGTACCCCTGATTTGGATGTAAATACCCTCAAATTAAAGTCTGGAGTTAAAGGACATCTTGTACGTTTCATTTCAAATCCATTGTGGTGGTGTATAGAGCCAAAAAGATTAGAATTGTGACGATGTCCCAATATTTATGGACCTGTCTGCAATTGTGAAGTGGTAAATGATTTTCATTTTTTTTTTTTTACAAATAAATATGTGAAAAGTGTGGGGGGTACATTTGTATTCAGCCCCCCGGAGTCAATACTTTGTAGAACCTCCTTTAACTGCAATTACAGCTGCAAGTCTTTTTGGGGATGTCTCTACCAGCTTTGCACATCTAGAGAGTGACATTTCTGCTCATTCTTCTTTGTAAAATATCTCAAGTTCTGTCAGATTGAATGGAGAGTGTCTGTGAACAGCAATTTTCAAGTCTTGCCACAGATTCTCAATTGGATTTAGGTCTGGACTGTGACTGGGCCATTCCAACACATGAATATGCTTTGATCTAAACCATTCCATTGTAGCTCTGGCTGTAAGATTAGTAAGAAAAAAGCGAAGCACACCAAAGCAGGATGGCACTGCTGGTGTACAAAAATTAACAAAGCGACATGTCCTAACATATTGAGGAACTGAGGAAAAATATAACTTGAAAAGTGGACTTTATAGTCACCACTGATAAATAGTAATACATTATATTAACCACTTCCTGCTTGGCCTATAGCAGAATGACGGCTGGGCGGTGGTTCCGTTATCCTGACTGGGCGTCAAATGACGTCTTTTAGGATAACAGCCGACACACACCTTTGGGGGCATGCAGCATGGCGATTGGTTGTGGGGAGTGTCAGTCTGACACACCACAACACTGATCTCGGTAAAGAGTCTCAGATGAAGACTCTTTACATAGTTAGTCAGGTTGAAAAAAGACAAGTCCATCCAGTTCAACCATAAAAAAAATAAAAATAATAAAAAATATCGTACAATCCCATGTACCCAATTCTATGCCCACAGTTGATCCAGAGGAAGGCCAAAAACCCCAGCAGAGCATGATCCAATTTGCTACAGCAGGGGAAAAAATTCCTTCCTGATCCCCCGAGAGGCAAATCCGATTTTCCCCGGATCAACTTTACCTATAAAATGTTAGTATCCAGTTATATTATGTACATTTAGGAAAGTATATAGGCCTTTCTTAAAGCAATCTACTGAGCTGGCCAGAACCACCTCTGCAGGGAGTCTATTCCACATTTTCATAGCTCTTACTGTGAAGAAACCTTTCCGTATTTGGAGATGAAATCTCTTTTCCTCTAGACGTAAAGAGTGCCCCCTTGTCCTTTGTGTTGACCGTAAAGTGAATAACTCAACGCCAAGTTCACTATATGGACCCCTTATATATTTGTACATGTTGATCATATCCCCCCTTATTCTCCTCTTCTCAAGAGTGAATAAATTCAGTTCCTCGAATCTTTCCTCATAGCTGAGCTCCTCCATGCCTCTTATCAGTTTGGTTGCCCTTCTCTGCACTTTCTCCAGTTCCCCGATGTCCTTTTTGAGAACTGGGGCCCAAAACTGAACTGCATATTCCAGATGATGTCTTACTAATGATTTGTACAGGGGGGCAAAATCATATCTCTCTCTGGAGTCCATACCTCTCTTATTACAAGAAAGGACTTTTGCTCGCTTTGGACCCGCAGCTTGGCATTGCATGCCATTATTGAGCTTATGATCTACCAAAACCCCCAGATCCTTCACTTCGGATCCCCCCAGTTGTACTTCCCCTAGTATGTATGATGCATTCATATTCTTAGCCCCCAAGTGCATAACTTTACATTTATCAAAATTAAACCTCATCTGCCACATAGTCGCTCAATTAGAAAGAGCATTGGAGGTCGGATTGTAAATTGGAGACATCCTGTAAGGACGTTATTCCACTGCATAGCTTAGTGTCATCTGCAAAGACAGAAATGTTACTTTTGATCCCAATATCATTTATAAAAGGTATTAAAGAGTAAGGGTCCCAACACTGAACCTTGGGGTACACCACTGATAACCTTAGACCAAGGTTTCCAATCAAGGATGATCACAGTGTAAACAGGAAGAGCCATTTATCGGCTTTTCCTCACTCACGTCTGACAGACGCAAGTAGAGGCGAGGCGATCGGTGGCTCTCCTGACAGGCCCCCCCCCTGCGGATGCCCATACTGGACCACCAGGGGTGCCCACAATAGATGGCCACCATGTATGCCACCCTGGACCATCAGGGATGATGGTCAGTGCCCATACAGATGCCATTGCCCATTAGCATGGCCTGCCAGTGCCATCAGTGCCACCCATCAGTGCCACCTATCAATGCCACCTCATCGGTGCCCATCCATGCCGCCTCATCAGCGCCCGTCCGTGAAGGAGAAAATGTACTTATTTACAAAATGTTATACCAGAAACAAAAGAAAAACTTTTTTTTTTTTCAAAATTTTCAGTCTTTTTTTATTTGTTTAGCAAAAAAAAAAAAAAAAATGCAGAGGTGATCAAATATCACCAAAAGAAAGCTCTATTTGTAGGAACATTTGTGATTAAAAAAGTGACAGCGCCTGAAAGCTGAAAATTGGCCGGGGCAGGAAGGGGGGTGGGGGGAGTGCCTGGTAGAAAACACACAGTAGTCAACTATATGTCTCCAAGACAGACGTATATGTTACCGTGTTTCCCCTGAAAATAAGACCTACCCCAAAAATAAGACCTAGCGCTATTTTCCAGGAGGGCTGCAATATAAGCCCTACCCCGAAAATAAGCCCTAGTTTAAAATACTTGTAAAATCCTATAATGCGCTCTATTACTGTAGTATATAATGTACAATGCGTGCGTTTCCATAACATAATTGTGCCAAATACCTTCGTTACAGCGCCGCTCAGCTGACCAGCAGGGATCTCGGACCCTCCTTTGCAGTGCTCGGAAGAGAGCTCTGGCGGGTCACGGAAGCGCCGGGCGGCACTATAACAAAGGTATTTGGCACAATTATATTACAGAAACACACACATTTTACATTATATACTACTATAATAGAGTGGATTATAGCATTGTACAAGCATTTTAACTCAGTTCACACTGGGGAGTTCTGACAGGCAGGGAGGAAGAGGGGGAGAGAAGACCACACATTACATGGCAAGACCTACCCTGAAAATAAGCCCTACTGTGTCTTTTGTTGCCAAAATTAACACACCTGCCACTGGAGACAGCAGAAGAGGAATTTCTTCTATATACATTGTGCCTGTGGTGTGCTTTGAGAATCCGAAGCTCCTTTCTGTCTCCCCCCCACCTCCAGTCTTCTGCAGGGTCTCTCTGATCTGACTCAAACCCCCCCCCCCCCGCCTCCAATCACCAGTGCCGTGTGCTGGGAGAAATCGGGAGGCGGAGCTCACTAACTACTGTCGGGCTGGCTGCTGCTCACACTACAGAAAGAGGAGGTGAGCAGAGTTTTTTTTTTGTGACAAAAGTCTCCATGAGTGGAAAGACCCATAGATAGTGAGTGCGTGGGGAAGGTGCTTTGGGGTTGGAGGCGCAAAGCCCCCTCCCCCCCACGTTGAGCATTCGGTCTGTTATGGTTCAGGAGAGGGGAGGGGCGCTCGATCATCCCCCTTCCTTTCCTGGCCTGCATGCTCAGATAAGGGTCTGGATTTTGGGGGGGACCCCACACTGTTTTTGTCGTGAATTTTTTTAGCTGGCAATTATTTTTTTCTACAATCAGCTGTCAACGGGGAAGCCCGCTGACAGCTGATGACTCATCCATTGCTAAAAACACAGCGGCCAGCTTCCCGACCCGCTCTTTAGCAACCATCTATATACAGTGAATGTAAAAAAAAACCTAAAATCGCAAACAGCAAATCGCAGCAAAATCGCAGTAAAACATGGTTACAAAAAAACAGAAAGTACAGCAAAAAGCACATCAGAAATGCTCATAAGCAGCTTGCATAGATGTGAATCGAGCCTCAAGGGGTGCATGCATTCCTTTTTAATGCCAGGAAGAACATTGCTATGCAGTGGAAAAAGCCCACTCCCCCATCCCTTTCTCAGTGGAAACTGCTAGTGAACAATAGTCTTCCATTGTACAGAGATACATAAACAGGGGTTGCCCCAAAAAATATGACAAAGTCTGGTGTAATTGGTTAGAGGAACCCTCGACTGCTTCCGTTATACCGCGATTCACCACTCTATCCTTTTCTACAGCCTTATGCCGCGTACAGACGATCGGACATTCCGACAACAAAACCGTGGATTTTTTTCCAACGGATGTTGGCTCAAACTTGTCTTGCATACACACGGTCACACAAATGTTGTCGGAAATTGCGAACGTCAAGAATGCAGTGACGTACAACACTACGACGAGCCGAGAAAAATTACGTTCAATAGCCAGTGCAGGTCTTCTGCTTGATTCCGAGCATGCGTGGAATTTTGTGCGTCGGAATTGTGTACACACACTCGAAATTTCCGACAAGTTTTGTTGTCCGAAAATTTGAGAACCAGCTCTCAAACATTTGTTGTCAGAAATTCCGACAGCAAATGTCCGATGGAGCATACACACGGTTGGATTTTCCGACAACAACCCGACCATGTGTACGTGGCATAAGTGTCACATGATCTGTCATTACATATACACACCTTTTTGAATGGCCCCAGAGGCTGCAACACCTAAGCAAGAGGCACCACTAACCAAACACTGCCATGGAGACCAAGGAACTCTCCAGACAAGTAAGGGACAATGTTGTTGAGAAGTATAAGTCAGGGTCAGGTTCTAAAAAAATATCCAAATCTTTGATGATCCCTAGGAGCACCATCAGATCTATCATAACCAAATGCAGGCCCGTCGCTACAGGACAGGCAAAACAAGCAATTGCTTGGGGCCCCGAGCTGGCCTGGGGCCCCCAACTTCCCAGGCTGTAGCGTGGCCGAGCTCCTCAGCAGCTCGGTGGCAGGAACGGCCGGATTCAGTACTGCAGCGATGAGCTCTTCTTCTGGGCTGACAGTCTGTGTGTTACAGAGTTCAGCCCAGCCCCTCCTCCCTCCTCCACACGAAGCTCTATTAGAGGCTAGGTGGATCTGCTCTTTTTTTCCACGCCCACACTCCTGGCAGCTCGTGTGTTGTCTGTGAAGAAGATGTGTGGGCGGGAAAGTTAAAACAGAGCAGTCACCTCGGCATCCACAGCCTTCAAAAAAAAAAGTGAGCCTCCTGGGACTGTCCATTGCCACCAAGTAAGTGACAAGTGAGCTTCTCCTCCCTCTCTTCCTGCTCTTTCCCCCCTCTCTGAATATTACTAGCAGCCTGTTATTACTAGCACTGCAGCCTGTGACAGTTTCTTGCCCTCCTATGTTTTTTGATGTGGGTTCATGCTGGCATGCTGCAGTTTGGCCACAATGCTGGTGTACTGGCACTGTCTTCCTGCATGTTACCCCCGGTCCCATAGACTTCTATTAGGTTGTACATTTTTTTGCTGCATGTTCTGAAAGTGCACAAAAAGTCCTGCATGCTGCATCTTTGGTGCAATTCCAGAAAATGCAGCAAAAACGCACAACCTAAAAGAAGTCTGAGGGACTGCGGCTATGGAAAACCGCCAGCACACCAGTGCAGTGGTGGCCTGTCCACTAAGGGTGCTGCCCCCTCCATCATGCCACATCCTATATGTAAAATTGATAGATTCCTGCCTTGCATGAATCTATCCATGACCACCATGCCCACCCCCTATTTAGGTGTCTGTGTCCGGAGGGGGTGTCACAGTGGCTGCATATGATGGGGCACAGTGGCTGCGTCTGATGGGGCACAGTGGCTGCGTCTGATGGGGCACAGTGGCTGCGTCTGATGGGGCACAGTGGCTGCGTCTGATGGGGCACAGTGGCTGCGTCTGATGGGGCACAGTGGCTGCGTCTGATGGGGCACAGTGGCTGCGTCTGATGGGGCACAGTGGCTGCGTCTGATGGGGCACAGTGGCTGCGTCTGATGGGGCACAGTGGCTGCGTCTGATGGGGCACAGTGGCTGCGTTTGATGGGAAGGAGTAAGAACACAGGGAGGGGGGAGGAGTAAGAAGAACACAGGGGTGTGGGTGAACTTAAACTGTATGGCTATGCTGTGGTTTCTGTAGGCTTTGCGTGCGTGGGGGGGGCCTCCATGTCCATTTTGCTTCGGGCCCCCAAATTCCTTCAAACGGCCCTGACCAAATGGAAAGAACATGGCACAACAGCAAACCTGCCAAGAGACGGCCGCACACCAAAACTCAGGGTCCAGGCAAGGAGGGCATTAATCAGAGAGGCAGCACAGAGACCTAAGGTAACCCTGGAGGAGCTGCAGAGTTCCACAGCAGAGACTGGAGTATCTGTACATAGGACGACAATAAGCTGTACCCTTCATAGAATTGGGCTTTATGGCAGAGTGGCCAGAAGAAAGCCCTTACTTTCAGCAAAAAACAAAATGGCACGTTTTGAGTTTTGTGAAAAGGCAGGTGGGAGACTCCCAAAATGTATGGAGGAAGGTGCTCTGGTCTGATGAGACTAAAATTAAACTTTTTGACCATCAAAGAAAACGCTATGTCTGGCGCAACCCAACACATCACCCAAAGAACACCATCCCCACCGTGAAACATGGTGGTGGCAGCATCATGCTGTGGGGATGTTTTTCAGCAGTCGGGACTGGGAAACTGGTCACAGTTGAGGGAAAGATGGATGGTGCTAAATACAGGCATATTCTTGAGCAAAACCTGTACAACTCTGTGTGTGATTTGAGGCTAGGACGGAGGTTCACCCTCTAGCAGGACAATGACCCCAAACACACTGCTAAAGCAACACTTGAGTGGTTTAAAGGGGAAACATGTAAATGTGTTGGAATGGCCTAGTCAAAGCCCAGACCTCAATCCAACAGAAAATCTGTGGTCAGACTTAAAGATTGCTGTTCACAAACGCAAACCATCCAACTTGAAGGAGCTGGAGCAGTTTCGCAAGGAGGAATGGGCAAAAATCCCAGTGGCAAGATGTGGCAAGCTCATAGAGACTTATCCAAAGCGACTTGGAGCTGTCATCGCCGCAAAAGGTGGCCCTACAAAGTATTGACTTTAGGGGGTGAATAGTTATGCACATTGACTTTTTCTGTTATCTTGTCCGATTTGTTGTTTGCTTCACAATGAAATAAAAAAAAAAACATCTACAAAGTTGTGGGCATGTTCTGTAAATTAAATTATGCAAATCCTCAAACAATCCATGTTAATTCCTGGTTGTGAGGCAACAAAACACAAAAAATGCCAAGGGGGGTGGATATTTTTGCAAGAACCTGTATGTTACTTGCTAAAGCAACCAACCAGCCAGGGAATAGGTGAAGTGGCAGAGGTGACGGATGCTTTGGAATTGAAGGGAAGTTATGCTTGGCCCCTTCTCTAGCGACCGGTCCCCAACACTGGGACCAATCCCGCAGCACAGCGTACCTAGGGACCCAGGCTTAGAGTTATGGATAATGTTGTGAGGCCTCAGGAGGAGAGCAAGCATGGAACTATGAAGTGTGTTTCCTACATCCATTAGTATCATACAGAACATTATACAACACATCTCCTTTGAGCTCAGGACGGCCTGGACCTGCCCCCAGCCTGTGAGTGGATAGTGAAATCTTAAGCAGAACGGTGATGAGCTCAACTCCCTGACGCTCTGCTCTTTCCTCCTATCAGGATGCTTCTTGATGGCACATTTACCGGCTGGCTCATTTACTGCTTCTTTCTCACACTCCCGTCCTGCCCTGCTATACAGGTAGGCCGATACCTGGCCTGATTCTGATGTTTTCACTCCTTTCCATTGAAAATATACATTTAAATCTAAATCTAAACTCTGGCATAAGAAAGTGTAGTCTTAAGATTTATGTGCATTTTCCTTTGAATCGTAATGTTCTTTTTCTGTTTCTTGCAGATCTGTGCAGTAATCCAGTGTGAAACTTGTGCTCCCTGTTATAAAGACCACTCACTGCTGCCCTCTCTTGTGCAGGGTGACTGGTCTTGTCTCTGCCCCCTCCTGTAGTTCTCAGCAGGCAGCCTGCAGTGGGTGGAGCTGCCGAGTCCTTCCCACAGCTCTACTCTCTGCACATGCTATGTACAGCACAGTGATGATGTCACTGATACTTTTACAAGGTAATATCTGGGTTTACATAAAGTGGGTTTATATCCTATGTGGCGATTGAGGTATATATTTAAATTAAAGATTTATATTCCTGGAGTTCAGCTTTAAGGGTGTATTAATGATTACAAAACTGCATTAATTTGTGTAATATCTGCATAGGAGTTTAGATTTAAGCATTAGGTTTTAAACTGCATATTGGCTTTAAAGTGATCAATCATGAGCAAACAATGAGGCTGTCAGGACGGCATAGCATTCTATTAAATTGTAAATTTGGCTCAGCCAAGGAAAGGGTCAGAAAGAGATACAGAAGGTTGGAGAACATCCATTGAGCCAGATATGACCCGATGAGTGTTTTTTTTTTCCATATCCAGAGGATGGTGCACACACACACACACACACGCGGTTGCTAGTGGCCGAAAAGGGCGGAGACATATTCTTGAAAACTACAGGCCGGTCAGCCTAACATCAATAGTAGGTAAACTATTGGAGGGGATGATAAGAGACTATATCCAATAATTTACTGAAGAAAACGCTATCATTAGTAGTAACCAGCATGGGTTTATGTAGAGTTGTTCCTCCCAGACCAATATGTTAACATTCTACGAGGACGTGAGCTGCCATCTAGATAGGGGGAGGCCTGTGGATGTGGTGTATCTGGACTTTGCCAAAGCATTCGATACAGTTTCCCATAAACACTTAATCTACAAGCTGGTCTGCAGGCTTGGACCATAAGGTTTGGATAGAAAACTGGTTACAGGGGCGTGTCCGAATGGTGGCAATAAATAACGTGTACTCAATGGCTGTTCTTATGCCGACTCCAACCTTCTGTTCCTCTCTCTGACCCTTTCCTTGGCTGAGACAAATTTCAAATTTAATAGAATGCTATGCCGTCCTGGCAGCCTCATTGTTTGCTCATGATTGATCACTTTATAGCCAATATGCAGTTTAAAACCTAATGCTTAAAACTAAAACTCTCTGCAGATATTACACAAGTTAATGCAGCTTTGTAATCATTAAATACACCCTTAAAGCTGAACTCCAGGAATATAAATCTTTAATTCAAATATATACCTCAATAGCCACATAGGATATAAACCCACTTTATGTAAAGCCAGATATTACCTTGACATCATCACTGTGCTGTACATAGCCTGTCCCGAAGAGCAGAGCTGTGGGAGGGACTCAGCAGCTCCACCTACTGCAGGCCGCCTGCTGAGAACTACAGGAGGGGGGTGGAGACAAGACCAGTCACCCTGCAGAAGAAGAGAGAGCAGCAGTGAGTGGTCTTTATTTCAGGGAGCACAAGTTTCACACTGGATTACCGCACAGATCTACAAGAAACAGAAAAAGAACATCACGATTCAAAGGAAAATGCACATAAATCTTATATTAAGGACTACACTTTCTTATGCCAGAGTTTAGATTTCAAGTGGTTGTAAACTCAGTACAACCACTTTCACCTACAGGTAAGCCTAGATTAAGGCTTACCTGTAGATGCTGGAAATATCTCCTAAACCTACACGGTTTAGGAGATATTTACAATGTCCCTGTACGCCGATGTCTTCAGCGCATGCGCACTTTTGAAACAGCACATCGCGCCCTTTCTAAAGGGGTCATGCCATGACTGGCGGCTCTGGCCAGTCACAAAGCCGGAGTATGCGGCCCCGGGAAGGAAGAGGGGTGAAGAATGGACGCTTCCTGCACAGGGGACAGCGGTGACATCGCAGGCTTCGGTTTCAGGTAAGTGACACATAATGGGCTACTATGCGATGCATAGTAGCCCATTATGCTTTACCTTTGCAGGGAAATAAAGAGGAAGTAAAACCCATCAGGGTTTTCTTTCTCTTTAAAATGTATATTTTCAATGGAATGGAGTGACCACAGGTTGGTAGCCGAATATCTACCCCACCACTGGTCAAAATTTGGGGCTCCTAGGACCTATGGTTCCGGGAATAGGGGTCTTCTTTGCACAGCCTGTCAGAAGCTACATACAAAGTGCCCAGTTTAAATACAAGCAGGCACACTCTGTTTGCAGCAGACTGAGGATGAGCTCACAGTGCCTCTCCTCACTTCTTGTCAGAGGCACAGAGCTCAATGGACAGCTTGGAGCCTTGGACCAATGGTAAAGTACCATTGGCCCCATCTGTCCAATAAAAATGTGTCATAGAAGGCATGTGTCTAAAAGACACATGCTCCCTTTCCAGCCCAGCCCTCCTAATTAGAAGGAAATGCATGTATTTAGGTGTACAAGGTTAACCCACAATCCCATGTTTTTCTCACACAGTTAAGAGGGAGAATGAGAATCTGCTGCTGCTGAAAAGGTACAAGCTAAATCATATTATTATGCTATATATTATAAGATAATAATTTATTAATCCATTTACTGTGAAATTACTGGTTGGAAGTTATATATGCTGGTGCGGGCAGTGGCAAGGAGAGGAGGAAATAGCCAGGAAGAGGTGCGGGCTGTGCTCTCTCTCCCCCCTCCTTTCCACAACCTCGCACATAAAGGGGGGCTCCAATTTGGCATCTTTTCCTTGGGCACTGGATGATCTTGTCCCAGCACTGATTATGTGGGCAGCAAGAGGTTACCTATAACCCTCTGCCTTGAATTTACTGCTTCCTACGATCTTCTTTCACTGATCCGAAACATTCGTGAAACCTCTTTTCTCCCCTTCAGTTGTGCCGCGTGCAGAACACCGTAGTATAAGAGAGAAGAGCCGGCAAATTCCTTGATGCAAAAATGTATTGGCTACATATGAGCATTAAAACGCAAACAGCTGACGCATTTCGGCATGAGCCTTAGTCATAGCTCACACCGAAACGCATCAGTGTTTGCTTTTTAACCACTTGCCGCCCGCCCACTGTGAAATGACGGTGGGGCGGTGCGGCTCTCGCTCTGGGTAGCTGCAATATGACAGCTTCCCAGAACGACCGCTCTCACGCGCCCACGCCTTATTGCTAGAACATGATTGCTAGACCCCGATCTCTGTAAAGAGCCACGGCTGCGGCTCCTTAACCATGTGATCGGCTGTGTCCAATCATAGCCGGTTACATATAAACACAGAGATGCCGGTAATCAGCGCTCCTGGCCTCACATTGACAGAGTGTGAGGAGGGGAGAGCCGATCAGTGGCATCTCCTCACAGGGTGAGATATAGTCCCCGGATTACAATTAAGTGCCCACCAGTGGCAGTAAAGAGTGCCCACAAGTGCCAGCAATCAGTGGCCATTAGTGATGCCAGTCAGTGCTGGCTATCAGTGCCGCCCATCAATGCCCATAAGTGCGGCATAGTCCTGCCTCCTCATCAGTGCCGCCTCGTCAGTGAAGGAGAAAAATTACTTTACAAAATTTACTGACAGAAACTAAGAAAAACTTTTAGGAAAAAAATAAACCCAGAAGTGAATAAATACCACCAAAATAAATCTCTATTTGTGTGAAGAAAATTATAAAATTTCACAGGGTTACAGTGTAGCATGACCGTGCAATTGTCATTAAAAGTGTGACAGCGCTGAAAGCTGAAAATTGGCATGGGCAGGAAGGGGGTGTAAGTGCCCAGTATTGAGGTGGTTAATGCAAAAATGTATTGGCTACATATGAGCATCAAGGACTTTGGAGTTGCCGGCTCATCTCTTATATATTGTATTTAGTGTGAGAAGACACTGAGCTAGGGGAGGGCTGGCGGCCTGAGTGGCAAGTCCAGTCAAGAGGCCCATTGAACCGCCGAATCACCTCACCATCCATGGCCCACCTGGTTTTTCAATGCAGCCTCACCAGTGCAGCCAACTCCAGTGCCCACCAATGCAGCCTGATCACTGGGGCAGGTTACATGGGGTATATGGGGGGGGAGATGGGGGGTCAGCTAGGGGTGTCAGGGTCTCTCACCTCAACGATCTCAGCTCAGCAGTTCCTTGCACGCCACGGTCTCCTTGGGGGGTAACACTCCTGATCCTGGGGTCAAGTTGCAGCCAGCGCCCAGCCCTGCGTCCCGACTCCCTGGCACGCCCTGCCTCTGCCTGCTTCCAAGAATCTGTTTCCCAGGGAGTTGTAGTTTCCTCTGCGCTGCTGTGTTTTCCACCCACCAGAAGCTTGAGTGTGGACTAAAACTCCCGGAATGCAACAGCTAGTGGTCGGCCACCATGGCCATGCACCCGGCCCGACTTCCTAGACCAGAATAAAAAAGAAAATGGTAGCAGGCAGCGGCTGCCAGCCATTTTGAACATAAGTTAGGGCGGCCTGGGAGGCAATTGCCACCCTGTTTCCTGGCCCAGCCCTCCCCTGCACTGAGTCTTGACACCTGTGCTGCAGACTGCACACTAGGATTAGATTGCTTCTGTTGAGAGCGTTGCATCTTGCATCTTCCCTTACAGCAGGGCCGGCCCTACCAAGGGACACAATGGTACCATCGGTCCCAGGCGGCACTTTCAGGGGGGCGGCAAATTGCCGCCTGCCAGCCAGCCCGTTCTGCTCGCTCCGCTGCGGATCCCACTGTGAGGAGCCCGGTGCCGAGGTGAAAGGAGCAGAACAGGGGAACAGTCAGCGGGCAGGTTGGCGGCTGAGTGAACGGGCGGGACAGTTGGCAGGTGAGCAGGCTTGCAGGCCAATCAGCAGGCCGGCGGGCGGGGAGCAGAGAGATGACATCTCTCACGGCAGTTCCGCCCTCACTGTGCAGCCGCGGGCAGCAAAGAGATTACATTATCTCTCTGCTGCCTGCCTTTACTCTGGGACAGAGCAAGTGGCAATCCGCTACAGGTGGCAGGTGACGTCGTGGCAAGTGACAATCCGCAACGTGTGGCAGGTGACATCGTGGCAAGTGACAATACGCAACGTGTGGCAGGTGACGTGACAATACGCAACGTGTGGCAGGTGACGTCATGGCAAGCGACAATACGCAACGTGTGGCGTCGTGGCAAGTGACAATCCGCAATGTGCGGCAGGTGAAGTGGCAAGTGACAATCCGCAACGTGTGGCAAGTGACAATCTGCTACGTTTGGCAGGAGACATCGTGGCAAGTGACAATCGGCTACGTGTGGCAGGTGACGTGGCAAGTGACAATCCGCAATGTGTGGCAGGTGGCATTGTGGCAAGTGACAAGTGACAATCCGCAACATGTGGCAGGTGGCGTCGTGGCAAGTGACAATCCGCGACATGTGGCAAGTGGCGTCGTGGCAAGTGACAATCCGCGACATGTGGCAGGTGACGATGTGGCAAGTGACAATCCGCAACATGTGGCAAGCGACAATCCGCATCTGGTGACAGGTGACGTTGGCAAGTGACACACTCGGGGCTCCCACTGATTCTGCATTATGGCGAGTTGAACTATTTTATCTTATATAACAATGTAATAATAGAAATAAGCGCACTTCAATAATTTATTTTGTGATTCTGCACTGCGTCGATTTAACTAATAATTGTGCGGTCGTGTGACGTTGTACCTAAACAAAATTTACGTCATTTTTTTACCACAAATAGAGCTTTCTTTTGGTGGTATTTGATCACTTCTGTGGTTTTTATTTTTTGTGCTATAAACAAAATTAGTGACAATTTTTAAAATATATATATCATTTTTTTACTTTTTGCTATAATAAACATCCAAAAAAATAAAAATAAAAATTTCTTCATCAGTTTAGGCCAATATGTGTTCTTCTACATAGGTTTGGTAAAAAAAAAAAAAAAAAGGCAATAAGTGTATATTTATAAGAAAAAATAGGGGGGGGGGGCTAAAAACTGATTAAAATGTACCAAAAGAACCTGCAATTGTGACACTGAAAATTACTCCTTGGCTTGAAACATTAAAATTGGATGTAAATATGCAATCCTGTGCACCTGTGCAATAGTGAAAAAATTATATACATATGAAAAACCAAAACAAATTAGTAAGAGATGTATAAATATAGTCCCAATATTAGATAGGTCCAAATGTGATATTCAGAGTCCATAAGAAATCAAACAACAAAGTTCGTGCTGCTGTGATTAAATCTTGAAATAGCTGTTAGCGTGATCCTTCACCAAACTGTGATATGACACCCAAAGTGACTGGATATGTAGTCTGCTTAGTGCTTACCAGAAAACATTGACTTCTTTACCCAAAAAGAAAGTCAATCAGCGCTTGTGCAGGATTGTGCCTGCTCACATAGACTGTAGCTGGAGATATAGTACACCTTCCTCCTCATAGGTACGGGCCGGATATAAAACAACAATGTAGGACATCCATAGCGTATTATCGTTTATTAAAAACAGAGCAGTAAAAAAATATAGCCAAATGGCTACTTACATTTAAAAGTGCCTACCCGGCACTGGGGCTGCTGGCCTGTCTAGCAATGTCTGTGGGGACCGCCGATTTCCCGTCCACCTCCGTGGATGGCGTGCGTTCCACCTGCTTCTCAACAGCAACCAGCAGGGCCGTAAACGGCGTGGATAGCGTGACCAGGTACCGCCTCAACGTACGTTTCGTGATTACGTCTTCAGGAGGCGTACCTGGTCACTTGGGGTCACGATTTTTAAACTTAAAATTCGAATGAGTTTCGGGGAAAAAAAGATTTGTATGCGCATCCACACTGCCGGTAATTCATCAATTAGATTCCCAAGTTTGCATTGTTCTCATAAAACTCACAGAATACATACACTCTATTGCAGCATACCATTTAAAAATTATATTAGATTGTGCAGTGAGAATTAATGAAGAAATATATGGTGCTCTTCCAATATTGGAAAAAAACTCTCCTGGGAAACCACCCATATGACAGAGCCTGACCATGAATGAGTCTCCCTCATGGTGGCACCAAGATGTAATTACAACTAAATTCCTAATAAGTAATGCCAGTCCTAAAAAAACATCTTGGGGAAATCATAAAGTTGACAAGAGCTCCAAAATTTATGCTAATACAATTAGTTAGAGTAGGTAATATAAAGAGGGGGTGAGAAAGACGACTTTCCATTAGTCGTTAGAAAGAAATATTCAATATTCATGCCAAGTGGCTGCATAGTTCTTAGTTTATACAGCCACTTAGTCTCGTTTTTGGAAATTTCTCCTTTTCATATGTGTGCCCCTCCAATGTTTGGAAATCCTATCTATTCCATAAAAGGAGCACAGTTTGGGATCACTGTTATGGTACAATTTTAAGTGTCTTGAGACGCTATGGTTGGGGAAACGTTTTTTAATGTTTCTAAGATGTTCATTAATCCTAGTTTTGCGTTTTCTTGTGGTCCGGCCTACGTACTGGAGGGAGCAGGGACACTCCAGCACATAGGTCACGTGATCTGAATTACATGTAATGAAAGGTTTGATTTTGAAATTCTCCTTAGTGACCATAGATTTGAAATGTAAAATTTTCTTGGGGGCTCCTGGTTTCAACGTGGTCCTGCACGCTTTGCATCTCGTGCAGAAGTGGAAACCAGAGCCATCCAAAAATGTGGAGGTTTTTTTGGGGGGGTCTGGCACGTTCCTGGCTATTTTGTTGTAGATCTTTGTCTTTGAGCAATATAGGCCAGTGTTTTTTGAAAATGGCTTCAACTTGCCTATATTGTCTGTGGAACCCAGACACAAAAGCTACTTCACCCTTGTATTCAGGTTTGGGTTTAGTAATCAAGAGGGATTGCCTATCCATTGAGGACACCTGTGTTAGTACCTTGGTTAGTGAATCCAGTGGATAGCCCTTTTCCAAAAACCTTACAGTGAGCATCTCAGCCTGGATATGGAAAATCGGTATCATTCGCGCAATTGCGCCTAGGTCTCATATATTGTCCTTTGGGGACAGCCCCTATCCACTGTGGATGATGACAGCTACGGTTTGGCACGAATCCATTTCTGTCAGTGGCCTTAATGAAGGTCTTTGTCTCAAATGTCCCATTAGTTTTGGTTATGGTGAGGTCTAAATTCACAGTTGCATCACTGCACTCAGCCGAAAACTTAAGACCATAGTGGTTGTTAGTCATATGTTGCAAGTATTATTCAAAGCTGGCCATAGACCCTTCCCAGAACAAGATAACATCAAAGTACCTTTTGTAAAAGGTCAATGATTTGTTTCCATCTTTGAAGATAGTTTCTTGTTCCCATTTGTTGAGAACCACATTGGCCACACTGGGGGCATAGCGCGCCCCCCATAGCTACGCCCCCAGTCTGGTTGTAGAACTCATCTCTAGCCCAGAAAAAAAATGTTACTCATAGCCAATTCAAGGCACTTGATCTGGAATTTCTTTAGTTTGGACTCTCTCAAAAGAGCCCATTTCAAAGCCACTAAAGCGTCTTTGTGTTGAATATTGGTATACAGGGACTCAATGTCCACTGTTACCATTAAGGTATTCTTAGTAGCTGTGATTTTTTGTAAGAGTACTATGAGATGAGATCTCTACTATCTAGTAGGAAGGGCTTTGAGAAACGAAAGGCTTGAAAAAAACTTCAAGGTACTCTCCTAGTCTAGAAAAGAGGGAATCAATCCCACTAATTATGGGTCGGCCAGGTGGGAATTCTTTATTTTTGTGTATTTTCGGGACTATATAAATTACTGGGACTTTAGGGGCATGTAAAATTAGATAATCCGCTTCTTTTTTGTTCAAGATTTGTTTTTGTATTCCCTCTGCTACCCAATTGGCCAGTTCTATTTTCAATCGTGCTGTCGGGTCCCCTTCAACTTTTTATATGTGGCAGTATCGTCAAGGAGTCTTTGAATTTCCTGGTAATAATGCTCTCTAGTCAGTACTACCAAACCTCCTCCCTTATCTGCTGGTCTCACCACTAGTTGCTTATTTTCTTCCATTGATTTTATTCCTTCCTAAATACGCTGATTTGAAGTGTATTTTTTAATTTCCAATTCTCTAGCTTCATCTTGTACCATAGTTTTAAAAACTTCTATATGATGATTTGTTCCCTTGCTAGGGTTGAACACGGAGTTATTTTTCAAACTGCTGTGTACAAACTGCTGATCCGTACGTGTCACGTTTGGATTAGCAGTTTGGTTAGCATAATGTTTTTTGATGTTTAATTTTCTAATATATTTTTCGATGTCTATAAATAAATCAAACCTGTCTACATCTTTATCGGGTGCAAATTTTAGCCCTTGATTAAGTACTTCTAATTTCCCCCATCGGTAAACTGAACTCCTGCTAAATTGTAAATCCCTTGGTTTATCGGTCCCTTTTTATTTCTCCCTCCTCCTCTTCTACCTCTTTCTGTATGATCCTTGGGCACATGTGGAGTACTGGGTGGAATACAGTAGGGCTCTTTCCAGCCTCTCCACCCCCCCCCCCCCCGGTATTGGTTCTGGTAAGGGGCTGGTCTTCGCCTAAAATTACCTCTAAACGCTCCCCGCGGAGGCCTAGGTGGGTAATAATTCCTATTTTGTTCATAATAGTTATAGTCAGGGACTCTGTTATCTAAAAAGTGCAAACCTATTGTAGGTTGGCACTGGATATGCCGATGGATGAGAATAGTGGTGGATGGTGGTTGTTTTTTTGGGTACTGGGGGGTTTGGTTGTTTTTTTGGGTGTGCTAGAAGTTTTGGATGGTTTAGTCATTTGCACTACTGCATTATGGACTTCAGTCTCCCTTTCTACTGATGTTTCTGGTGAAGAGGTGGACAATAGGGTCTCTTGCCACTTGTAAACCTTAGTATCCTCAAAGTCTTTGATGTCTCTGGTATTTTTTTATTTTTTATTTCCCCGTCATATTTTAATAAAGGATTTTGTAAAATCTTTGCTCTTTCAGTATAATCACTGTTGGTTTTGAATGGCTCCAATTTTTTTTTTTTTAAGATCTGCGATTTTTGCTTCCAAAGTCGCATTCTTAGTGTGTCTTCTAATCTTAAGTTGCATGAGCTTCTGCTCGCATGGATTGAAAAACTGGTACCATTCATCTAGCAGTTGTAAATCTTCAATCCCATTGTTGGGGCTGACTTCCCACCTAAACCTTCTTGGAGTAAGATTTTTACCAATGTACATCTCAAATGAGGCAATGTCCCACCAAAGCCTAATTTGTTTCTCCATATCGAATTGTAGTTTAAAACCCCTAGGAGCACATCACTCTTCTAGGGGAGCAGCTTGTTATAAATTACTAGTCAATATTTCTATAATCTATATTTTTACATTGGCGCGGAGTACACACAATAAGTGTATATTGATTAGTTTGCGCAAAAGTTATATCGTCTATAAAATAGGGGATAGATTTATGGCATTTTTATTATTATTTTTTTTACTAGTAATGGCGGTGATCTGCGATTTTTAGCGAGACTGCAACATTGCGGTGGACAGATTGGACACGTTTGACACATTTTTGGGACCAGTGACATTTATACAGTGATCTGTGCTATAAAAATGCACTAATTACTGTGTAAATGTCACAGTCAGGGAAGGGGTTAAATGTGTTCCCTGGGAGGCGTTTCTAACTTGGGGGGAGGGGACTGACTGGAGGAGGAGAGAGAGAGCTCTGTTCCTAATCACTAGGAACAGCAGATCTGTCACTCCTCCCCGGTCAGAATGGGGATCTGTCTGTTTACATTGACAGATCCCTGTTCTGGCTCTCTGTGGAGCGATTGCAGGTGGCCGGCTGACATCGCGGCCGGCGGCCACGCACAGGTCCTTTTATATTCCTACATACATGTATACAGTAGAGCCATGACAGGTCTTCTTTATACTCCTATGCATGTATAGAGCCTAGACAGGTTCTCTTTCTACCCCTATATAGAGCCATGACAGGTCCTCTTTATTCTCCTATATACATGTATAGAGCAGCCATGGCAGGTCCTCTTCATACTCCTATACATGTATACAACCATGACAGGTCCTCTTTATATTTCTACATACATGTATTGAGCCATGACACGTCCTTTTACACTCCTATATACACACACACACGTATAGATCCCTGACAGGTCTTTATACTCCTACATACATGTATAGAGCCATGACAGGTCCTCTTTATATTCCTACATACATGTATTGAGCCATGACACGTCCTTTTACACATGTATAGAGCCATGACAAGTCCTCTTTATACTCCTACATACATGTATAGAGCCCTGACAGGTCCTTTTATACTCCTATATACATGTATAGAGCCATGACTGGTCCTCTTTATACTCCTATACATAGAGCCATAACAAGTCCTCTTTATACTCCTACATACATGTATAGAGTGATGACAGGTCCTCTTTGTACATGAAAGGTCCTCTTTAGTTATCATGATATAAAATAATGGATGTTGGGGCATTTTGGTGGGAATGATTTTTTTTTGGGGGGGGGGCAGCATTTCATTCTTGGTACCAGGCAGCACAATGTCTTGGGCCAGCCCTGCCTTACAGAACACTGTAGTGTACTCACTCAGATTTGGAGACAGAGCAGGGCAAACTTCTGATTCTTCTTTGCCAGCCTGTTCCACAGACGATGGAGTTTTGTCTTCCGACCTCCTGTCAAGCGGCGGACACCTCCAGAAATGATCCGGCGTCTTATATGTGGGGATAAAATGTGCGCTGTCCCGCAAGTAGAAGCTGGCCCAGCCAACTATCATCAAACACACAGCGATGAACAGCAGCAGTCTTATCCTACAGAAGAAATTGCCAATGGTGCTACCCAGTCCCATCGCTGGCCCTGAATCGCTGCACCGCCAATATCAAATCACAAATGAAGTCAAGTCATCTCATCTTCGAGGGTCGTCCACCAAGCAGTCCGTCCTCAGGGCAGGTCTCGTCGCTCATGTCAACACTGAGAATCCAACCTGAAAAGAAGGAAAGAGATGAAAGGAGGGTTTTCCAGCAATGCAAAGAATGTTTGTTGATCACTAAAAAATGAAGCATCGACAATAATCAAGCCTTGCAGGAATTTAGAAAAAAAAGTTTAGATATTTAAAAGGGAGCATTAGAAGAAATGGTATTGGCACCAAACAGCCTATAAACTGGAGTAACACATGGACAGATTGTGGTCTTCAACTAGTTCCCGATTTACCTGTGACCTATCTCCGTCTTCCCGAGTATGTATGGCTTGCCTTTGACTGGTCTCTGGAGCTTGTCTGACCTCAGGCTGCGTTTCCGACTCTCCTTCCTTGCCTTCTGATTTGGTACCTTGCTACCCGGCTGTAGGCAGGCCCAAACCAACATGGGCATAGCCTTTCATTCCCGGTACAAATAGCAGGCCTTCTGCCCTAGTTTCACATAAGTGCGTCTCCCCTGCTCCCTGAGAGAGCCAAATAGCGTACATTCACCAGCACATGTACATGACCATGCCCAGCGCTTCACCCAGCAACCTTCCTGAGCCAGGTACCAGTACCAAAGATAAGCCATTGGGAGCAAGAAGAGGCGAGTCTAATAGACTTTTAAAGTGGTTGTAAATGCTCAGGGACAACTTTCACCTACAGGTAAGCCTAGATTAAGGCTTACCTGTAGGTGCTTGAAATATTTCCTAAACCTCCACGGTTTAGGAGATATTTGCAATGTCCCCGAACGAATGGCTCTTCTGCGCATGCGCCGACTTGAAAGGGCACGCTGCGCCGTTTCAAGCTGGAGTCATGCCATGACAGGCGGCTCCCATGCCCAGGAGTGACATCACGCGACTCCGGCCAGTCACAGAGCCTGAGTTTGCGGCCCCGGAAGGAAGAGGGGTGAAGAATGGACGCTCACTGCCAGCGAGGAAGGCAGGGACATCGCGGGCTTCTCCTGCAGGTAAGTGTCACATAATGGGCTACTATGCGATTCTTAGTAGCCCATTATGCTTTACCTTTGCAGGGAAACAAAGAGGAAGTAAAACCCATCAGGTTTTACGGACTTCTGCTTAGACATGTGCACTGCCGAAAAATTTGTTAATTTTGTTTTTTTAGCTTTTTTCGGAAATTAGAAAAATTTTCGAATTATGAATTTTCTGATTTTCGAATTTTCAAATTTTTGGATTTCCGAGTTTTCAAATTTCAGAATTTTCAAAAATTTTCGAATTTTCACATTTCCAAATTTCGAGATTTCGGAATTTCGGAGATCAGAAAATCCGAAAATGTAAAATTCCGAAATTTCAGAATTTAACGAATTTGTCAAAAATCGTTAAAAAACAAATTCGGAACTAAACTAATTGCACATGTCTACTTCTGCCTGATGTTCCTGCACCTCACTATACTACCCGGCTGTTGAAGACCTTCAGCTTGTGTCCTGTTTTATTTTTATCTACGGATCTGGTGCTACCTCGTTTCTGCATCTGGTTCTTACCTGGTTTACAGTCATCTGTCCCACACACGCGTGACACTGTCTGCAACACTGGTTCTCATGCCATTCTGTTCCCTCACACATCTACCAGGAGTGCTGGGCAAGAGGCGCTAGAGAAGCCCCCCTTCCAGTTCGATCTACATCAGCTAGGACTGCAGAACCCCATTCCTCTTTGTTATGCAGAATAAGGGTGGGGTTAGGGTTGCCACCTGTCCAGGATTCACTCGGACAGTTCGGGTTTAGAATAATGCGTTCGGGTTTCAGACTGCCTGAAACCCAAACAAACACATTTAGACTGGACTATGGCTTCCCAGCAGGGTTGCTGGCTGCAGTTGTCTTAGCTGAGAGTGTCTGCTACACTCTCTTTCACACTGCCCAAAGCCAGCACTAACAATCCCCCACCCCTCAAACACACACACAGACGGGAGAGGAGAGAGGGCTCAATCTGCACCTCTTCCCTCATGCCTTCCGCTCTGTGTCTGCCCACACTAATTTTTTTTACAGGTTACCAGGTTAGAGTTACAGAGGAGGTCTAGTGCTAGAAATGTTGCACACGCTCTAACGCATGCGGCGATACCTCACATATGTGGTTTGAATGGCGTTTACATATGTGGGCGGGACTTACGTGTGCGTTCGCTTCTGATCGCAAGCTACCGGGGACAGGGGGCGTTTAAATTTTATTTTATTTTTTAATACATTATATATATATATATATATATATATATATATATTTACACTTTCAAAAAAAAAATGTTTTTATCACTTTTATTCCTGTTACAAGGAATGTAAACATCCCTTGTAATAGGAATGGTGTGTGATAGGTCCTCTTTATGGAGAGATGTGGGGTCAATAAGACCTCACATCTCTCCTCCAGGCTGGAAAGCATGAGATCGTGAAAAAAAATTCACGATCTCATGTTAACTAGCCGCAATGGCAGCTTTGTTTACATCTGAGAACCCGGGCGTGACGTCATCATATCGCACCCGGGCCTCCGACGGTCATAGAGATGACTGGTGACCATCTGGTCACCAGTCATCTCTATGGTTCACCTCCGGTGCTGGACGATTCATTCTCCAGGTCCCCAATGGCACGGGAGAGCCCGGAGAAGCAAAACGGATGGCGGCGGGAGGGGATGTCCCCTCCCACCGCCTATAAGAACAATCAAGCGGTGGAACCGCCGCTATGATCATTCTTATGGCGCACAGAATCGCCGGCAGAACAGAAGGATATCTGAATGATGCCTCTAGCTGCACCCATCATTCAGATATCCCCCCACAAAGCCCAGGACGTCATATGACGTCCACCCAGGATGGGAGATCCCATCTGTGGATGTCATTTGACTATGGGCGGGTAGGGAAGTGGTTAAAAGGTGCCCAATTATGTATTACATGCACACCACTGTTAAAATTCCATCAGTTCATTCAAATTTATATAAAACATTAAAATTACAACATGAGCTAGTCAACCACAGTTTCCTTTATACTGTACTTTCACAATTGTATTTCATAATAAAAAAACGGTTTTAGACATTTGTTTCACAGCTTATTGTTGATCTTTCCCACCCTACTGTATACCACTTATTGTATTCAGACCAGACGATTTATGAATTCTAAATGACACTGGCAGGGGGAGGGATTTCAACAATTTTATCACAATGAGTTTCGTGGGTCCCAAATACCCAAATATCCCACTTCAAGTTCTGTGAAACTACCTGGCTTGAATAAGTATTCATACCCCTTCAAATATGCCACATTTCGTCATGTTACAACCAAAAACTTAAAGTCTTTTGCAGACTAAACCTTTCACACTTGTACGACTTGTCCCACGATTTGGGACTGCAAAGTAGCATGACAAGTCGTTCCCCATGATTTCCAATGACAACCATTCATATTAGTACAACTTCAAAGTAGTCCCTGCACTACTTTGATGTGAGTTTAGGTTCCTAGACCTCAAGTCTCCCTGAAATCGCGGCTGCGAAATCGCTGTAAAATCATGGCAAAAATCACACGACTTTGAAGTCGTGGTAGTGCGAAAGGGGCCGACAATACTTTGTAGAACTGCCTTTTGCTGCAATTACAGATGCAAGTCTTTTTGGGGATGTCTCTACCAGCTTTGCACATCTAGAGAGAGACATTTTTGCCCATTCTTCTTTGCAAAATATTTCAAGTTCTGTCAAAATTAAATGGAGAGCATCTGGGAACAGCAATTTTCAAGTCTTGCCACAGATTCTCAATTGGATTTAGGTCTGGACTTTGATTGGGCCGTTCTAACACATGAATATGCTTTGATCTAAACCAGTGTCTCTCAACTCCAGTCCTCCAGGCACCCCAACAGGTCATGTTTTCAGGCTTGATGAAGCTGTGATAATTACTAAGGCAGTGAAACTGATCAAATCACCTGTGCATAATAATGGTAAGCCTGAAAACATGACCTGTTGGGGCGCCTTGAGGACTGGAGTTGAGAAACACTGATCTAAACCATTCCATTGTAGCTCTGACTATGTTTAGGGTTGTTGTCCTGCTGGAAGGTGAACCTCCGCCCCAGTCTCAAGTCTTTTGCAGACTCGAACAGGTTTTCTTCTAAGATTGTCCTGTATTTGGCTCCATCCATCTTCCCATAAACTCTGACAGCTCCCTGTCCCTGCTGAAGAAAAGCATCCCCACAACATGATGCTGCCACCACCATGTTTCACGGTGGGGATGGTGTGTTCAGGGTGATGTGCAGTGTTAGTTTTCCGCCACACATAGCGTTTTGCTTTTAGGCCAAAAAGTTAAAATTTTGGACTCATCTGACCAGAACACCTTCTTCCACATGTTTGCTGTGTCCTCCACATGGCTTCTCACACACTACAAATGGGACTTCTTATGGCTTTCTTTCACCAATGACTTTCTTCTGGTCACTTTTCCATAAAGGGCAGATTTGTGGAGAGCACAACTAATAGTTGTCCTGTGGACAGATTCTCCCACCTGAGCTGTGGATCTCTGCAGCTCCTCCAGAGTTACCATGGACCTCTTGGCTGCTTCTCTGATGAATGCTCTCCTTGCCCGGCCGGTCAGTTTAGGTGGACGGCCATGTCTTGGTAGGTTTGCAGTTGTGCCATACTCTTTCCATTTTCAGATAATGGATTGAACAGAGCTCCGTGAGATGTTCAAAGCTTTATACTTCTCCACAACTTTATCCCTGACCTGTCTGGTGTGTTCTTTGTCCTTCATGATGCTGTTTGTTCACTAAGATTCTCTAACAAACCTCTGAGGGCTTCACAGAACAGTTGTATTTATACTGAGATTAAATTACACACAGGTGGACTATATTTATTAAATTAGGTGACTTCTGAAGGCAATTGGTTCCACTAGATTTTAGTTAGGGGTATCAGAGTAAAGGGGGCTGAATACAAATGCCCCCCACACTTTTTTTTTTTACAAATAAATATTAAAACCATTAATCATTTTCCTTCCACTTCACAATGATGTGCCACTTTGTGTTGGTCTATCACATAAAATCCCAATAAAATACATACATTTTTTTGGTTGCAACATGACAAAATGTGGAAAATTTCAAGGGGTATGAATACTTTTTCAAGGCACTGGACATAATAAAAATACAATCAATATCCATTCAGTAAAAGTAATTGTAACATCAATTCATATTTACACTCACTGGCCACTTTATTAGGTGCACCTTGCTAGTACCGGTTTGGATCCCCTTTTGCCTTTGAATTACGGCGGCTATGTTTTATACATTTTGTCAACAGAAGCCTCCTACATTGAGATTTTACCGCCGCCATGTTTGGTGATATATTGAGGACCGGAGTCCACATATCTTAAAAGATTTTTTCGGTGTCTATGGAAGAAATATCCTGTGTATAAAACAGGAGAACTTTTATTTATGTATTTAGACAACCGCACTGATTGCCTGTGTATCGCAGTGTGCTGCAAATGTAACAGATATTTAAAAACAGCTTTAGTAATAATTATATAAAAACTTTGTGATATATAAAAAACATATAAACTCCTAGACATCCGGCGACATTATGGTATGATCTTAGAATCTAAAAATACTAGTATAAGATTAGAATTAGAATGGGTTAATATGCTGATGAAATAATATAGGTGTTAATAGAGGGGTGTGGAGAGATGTGTACTTCTATTCACAAAAGGGGAACATGTGAATATTCATTTATTAGCAGAGAACATGTGAGTATGCATATAGTAGGAGAGTGAATATATAAATAATGCATTACTGACTTTAATACATATGTAGCGGGGTGTTCAATTTAGGGGAAGTGTCCGAGTGATAACCAGGCTCAGACACAATAAATTGATAGGATTCATGGACCATTTTTGTTCTCAGGGGTTAACGCTGGTGATGTGTTCCCTGTGGCCGGTGGGTGGCGCTGCCATTCTGGGCCGGGGTTGAACCGCGAGCGCAGTGCTTTGCCTTTTGTGTCCCCTCTTGGCAGCCGTACAGTGGGGCGGGGAACCTGCTGTGCATGCCAGGAGAGGATATAAGAGGGGCAGACATCTTCTGAAAGAGGTTCGTCCATGCCCAGTCACCTTCGGCCTGGGTGTGTGTGTGGTTCGCCCGCACCCAGGCGCCTTTGGCCTGGGTGTGTGTGTGTGTCATCTCCGGGTGCCCTATGCCCTAGGCCCGGAGGCCTAGTTCCGATTCCACCTCAGACACCTTTAGCCTGGGGTGAGGTACTACCTCACCGTTTCTGTCCGCCTGAGCACGGAGGCCCAGGAGTTGCAGTAACGGCCCGGAGCCCAGCAGTCTTCGGCTGGGGTCCACAAGGGATCGAGGAGTCCAGGGTGCCGCCTTGCGAGGGGACCCGCACCCTAAGAGAAGGGAGGATCCTGTTCCGAGGGACCGGTGCTGTGGACACGATGAAGGAAGGGGTCTGTTGACTCTCTGGGGGGACGTCTTCTCCCTGAAAGGGGCTATGTCCTAGGAAGAGACCAGGGTTCATCAGGTCAGTGGCAGTGACCTTATTCACAAGGTCTGTGGCAGAGACCAACCTCATGGTCTGTGGCATAGACCATGCGCCAAAACTGTTTGAGCTACGTTTGTGCCTGGACCTCCTCCACACCTTAAGCTGTCCTGTGTCTTTGCTCCAACCTTTCTTCTATCCAAGAGACTGTTTTGTGCAAGTGAAAATAAATATCGAGTTGGACTTTCAGCTGGTGTGGACATTTACGTTCCTGGGGAAGTTAAGGACTTGCATCTACACACTGTAGAGGTGAGAATCATACTCAGGAGGACTTTAAACTGGCTGCAGACAAGGCCACAACACTGCCTAACCTCTTAACACAGGAGGGTACGGGCTTGTGGTGCGGTGTGCCCCCTTCTTCCTGCAAGGAGCCGAAGCAGGCGGGAGAGAGGAGGGTCTGTGCGCTACACATATGTGATGCATAATTGGAGGTAAGAAAAATTTTAAGTATAGTAAAATATTTTAAAATAATTAAAAGAGTGTTTGTTAAACCCGTTTTTATGTTGGTTATATGTTCCCTAGATGCCCTTGACCTACCAAAAACGCATCAAAATATTCAAACATCTTAAAGGCTTTTTTAAATGCGGCAAATGTCTCCCGTGTAGGGTGAGGAAAAAAACGAACAAGAAAAGAGAATTTCACGTCCCTGGTCAACGGAACGGAATATAAGATTAATGAACTGATAACATGTAACCGTACCCATGTGACATATGTAATCGATTGCCTTTGTCGCAAGCAATATGTGCGAAGGACAACTAGGGAACTGCATGCAAGAATACGGGAACATTTAACAAACATATAAAAACGGGTTTAACAAACAAACATTGTGTCTCAAGGCATTTTAGAGATTACCACAACAGAAACCCGAAATGCATGACGTTCTATGGCATTGATAAGATCAAGGGACACTGGAGAGGTGACAACAAGAAGATGAAAGTCTCCCAGAATGAAACAAAATGGATATTCCAGTAAAGCCCCATACACACGGTCGGACTTGCATCGGACTTTTCCGTGGATTTTTGTCCGAACGGAGTTGGTCAGGAACACCCATAGCATACACACGCTCTGACTTTTCTGCAAACTTTCCCAAAACTTTTTGCAACATCACGTGGTTTTTCTGCTCTTTACCGCCACCCTTTGGTCAACTTCTGCTTTGTTGGTTGATTTTAACATTAGTTGTTTTGTCCATCGGACTAAAGTCCGATGGTTTTCTGTACACACGGTAGGACTTTGCTCCATCTGACTTTTGTTGGGCAAAAGTTTGTCCGTTTGCAGACCCAACTTTTGTCCGATAAAAACAAAACCAAAACGAAAAAAAGTTTGTCCGATGGAGCGTACACACGGTCAGATTGTTGGTCCAACTTGCTTAAAACAAAGTTTGTTGGGCAAAAGTCCGACCGTGTGTACGGGCTTTAGACACCCTCCAGCCTATGGGAATGAACATAGACTTAGATCTAAATTGCTTTTTAACCAATTTTTAGTTCAGCTTCAAAGGACAGACCATACATAATTTTCTATATCAGTGTTTCTCAACTCCAGTCCTCAAGGCGCCCCAACAGGTCATGTTTTTTAGGCTTTCCATTATTTTGCACAAGTGATTTGATCGGTTTCACTGCCTTAGTAATTACCCCAGCCGTATCGTCTGAGGGAAATCCTGAAAACATGACCTGTTGGGGCGCCTTGAGGACTGGAGTTGAGAAACACTGTTCTATATCATTAGTTGATTCTAAATGATTGTTCCCCACCATCTATCTTTTTTTTTTCCCCCACAAGAAAACACCATCAATTATCTTACTATAAAGCCCTGTACACACGATCGGAATTCTAATCCGATGGATTTTTCCCATCAGAAATCCGATGAAGCGGACTTCCGTCAGTCTTGCCTACACACCAATCAGACAAAAATCCGACCGTCCCAAACACCGTGACGTAAAACACTCCGACAAGCCGAGAAAAATGAAGTTCGATGCTTCTGAGCATGCGTCGACTTGATTCTGAGCATGCGTGGGTTTTTTGTCCGATGGAGTTTCACACAGACGATCGGAATTTGCGATCGGGTTTTTTTCCCCCCCCATCGAATAAATTTAAAACATGTTCTATTTTTTCTCACTGATGGAAAAAAGACCATTGGGGCCCATACACGATCGGTTTGTCCGATGAGAAAAAAGTCTATCGGACTGTTTTCATCGGTAAAACCGATCGTGTGTACACGGCATTACTCTTTTAATTATTTTAAAATATTTTACTATACTTAACATTTTCCTACCTCCAATTATGCATCACATATGTATTAAAGTCAGTAATGCATTATTTATATATTCACTCTCCCAGGACTTTTTTTCTCAGACAATAGGTGCAGGAACTCCCCTTTTCCGAGTCACTTGTTTTCTCCGCCCCCTACCCACCTCCGAGCAACGTCCCTTGGTTCCATCCCCTACCCACCTCCCAGTACCACCCCTTTTAGACCATACAGAACCAAGTATCATTTTGTTGTGCCAAGTAATTTGTATGGAATTTGGTTTCCCCTTCAGCCAGCAACAATAGATCCCCCTAACAATGTACCACCCACAACAAAAATCCCCCTCCCCCAGCAACAATAGACTCCCAGCAGCATCAACAGATCTCCGCACAGCCAGCATTAATAGACTCTCTGGCAGCCATCAACAATAGACACCTCCCCCAACAGTAGATCTCCTTCAACAACAAGAGACCCCCCTGCAAAAATAGATCCCCTCCAGCTAGAATAGAGCAGTGAGCATCAATACCCTGCAGCACACCCCAGCACCCCTTGACATTACATACAGTCAGTCCAGGAGGTGCCGGAACTGCGTTCCCCCTGAAAAAAAGCCCTGCACTCTCCTACTATATGCATACTCACAAGTTCTCTCCTAATAAATGAATATTCACATGTTCCCCTTTTGTGAATAGAAGTACACATCTCTCCACACCCCTCTATTAACACATATATTATTTCATCAGCAAATTAACCCATTCTAATCTTATACTAGTATTTTTAGATTTTTATATTCTAAGATCATACCATAATGTCACCGGATGTCTAGGAGTTTATAAAGTTTTTTATATATCACAAAGTTTTTATATAATTATTACTAAAGCCGTTTTTAAATATCTGTTACATTTGCAGCACACTGCGATACACAGGCAATCAGTGCGGTTGTCTAAATACATAAATAAACGTTCTCCTGTTTTATACACAGGATATTTCTTCCATAGACACCGAAAAAATCTTTTAGATATGTGGACTCCGGTCCTCAATATATCACCAAACATGGCGGTGGTAAAATCTCAATGTAGGAGGCTTCTGTTTACAAAACGTATTAAACACAGCCGCCGTAATTCAGCTCATATGGGCTTCGGTTTGCAAATCCTACCCAAAATGGCCACCATTGCATTTCTAGGTACTCGCGGTCTTCGGTCTAAAAACATACCCAAAATGGCCTCCGCATATAGGTGATCGCGGTCTGCTATAAATAGGAAGTGTGGCGAGGGCTGTGCAGGCTTCAGATGACATCAGAACGACGAAACCGGTAGAGCGGAGGCAGCACAGGCTCACATCATTTCCGATAGTCAGCAGTATATGCACTTTTATATTGTACAAAATTACACTTTATCAATAAAGCTGCGTACAAACGGTATCACACTATTGGGCATCCCCCCCCCATCTTTCTTCCCTTATACTGGTTACCACTGGAGTTCCACTACCAGTGCAACAGGGACAGGCGAATCGCCAGAGTGCCCCACAGTGGCAGACACTGTGAATGTCTCATACCCCTAGAGGGTAAGGAATATCTGGTGAGTGCGGCTTATATAAGAGCACGGATAGCCACGTTTGCTGTGACCACTTATAAAGATACGTTTTTTTTCTACAAGGCACGCTTCACGATCTATCAAGCATTTGAGCTTTAATTTTTAATTTTAAACGTTTTTGGCATATATTTCCATTATGATGAACTTTTAAGGATTCAAGTCAATCTACCACTTTAAATTTTGGGATTTTTTAGTACCGTTTTTATGATCTATTATCCATATATGTTTTTATTCACAAAAGTTTTACATATTAACACACATTTATTAAGGTTTACATATTAATTTTCACAGCACATTACCATCTATTGAAGCAGTAGAATGTATCTGCTCGTACATCAACTGCACTTTATTAACCCAATGAGATATCATAGAACTGCGCCACACCTACTTCCCCAATTCTCACAAGGCAGGATGGATCCATGCTTTCATGTTTACACCAAATTCTGACCCGACCATCTGAATGTCACAGCTAAAATCGAGACTCAGACCAGGCAACGTCATTTCCAATCTTCTATTGTCCAATTTTGGTGATCCTGTGTGGATCGTAGCCTCAGTTTCCTGTTCTTAGCTGACAGGAGTGGCACCCGGTGTGGTCTTCTGCTGCTGTAGCTCATCTGCTTCAAGGTTAGATGTGTTGTGCATTCAGAGATGGTATTCTGCATACCTTGGGTGTAACAAGTGGTTATTTGAGTTACTGTTGCCTTTCTATCATCTGGAACCAGTCTGCCCATTCTCCTCTGACCTCTCACATCAACAAGGTATTTTCATCTACGCAACTACCACTCACTGGATATTTTCTCTTTTGGACCATTCTCTGTAAACCCGAGAGATGGATGTGCGTGAAAATCCAAGTAGATCAGCAGTCTTTGAAATACTCAGACCAGCCCGTCTGGCACCAACAACCATGCCACATTTCAAAGTCACTTAAATCCCCTTTCTTCCCCATTCTGATGCTCGATTTGAACATCAGCAAGTCGTCTTCACCACGTCTAGATGCCTAAATGCATTGAGTTGCTGCCATGTGATTGGTAACACAAATTGCTAGTCAGCCAAACAATTGAACAGGTGTACCTAATACAGTGGCCGGTGAGTGTAAAAAAATAAAATTATATATATATATATATATATATATATATATATATATATATATATATATATATATATATTAGTGTAAGATTGGGGGTTGTTGGCTCTTGTGGTGGACGCGTATTTCCAGTGATGCAAGCCAGTCAGCAACTCTGTTTAAGGGCATGGTAGCCCATTTTTATTTAAAAGCAAGAAAGTTCACAAACACATCTGTAGTATTCACAGGGGGGTTCCACCATTCCTGTATCTTTCATACTAACAGTAGAATCGTAGCTTTACCTTCTAGCGATCCAGGCCTTTAGCCTAGGCCTGGCGGTCTGTTCCTTAGACCCACACAGTGTCCAAGAGTTTCAGCTTTCTCCTAGCTTCTCCTGGTCAGCACCTTTGTTGCTGTATCACTAACGATGTCTGCCTCCTGCAGACATGCACCGCCTTTGACTCCACTTCAGAGGATGAGAGCCCACCTGGCTCTCATGCACACAGACTTCCTCTCTGTTGGGTGGAGCCCTGTTCCATAATCATCTCTGAACTAAATAGCCCAAGACACAGCTGTTCCATCAGCGTGTCTTTCTTTACCAAATCTGGCATAAACCAACCCTCTTGAAGGTCGCACCCTCACAATATATATATATATATATATATATATATATATATATATATATATATATATATATATATATATATCACACACATATACACGCACACACACACACGTAGCGATACCTTCAACTAAGAGGGCCGCAGATTTAGTTTGGGCTCTGAAGACAGCTCCGCCCACCCCCGGGAATTTACTCGACCCCCTACTGGCACAGTTAGTTATGGCAGCAATATAATTCTTATACTGTATGATTAAACTCAGACACCAAGGCAATAATGAAAGGGGGTATCTAATTTACTTTAGATTTGTGGTAAAAAGGTTAACAGTGGTAACAGTTTACATGAAATAGATTGCAGAGCCCTGCAGCAATAAACACACTATGCATTAAATGAACATTAAAGGTGCGCCGCGTGGGCGACCGTTAACTAGGCGCCCTGTGGCGCAGTAACTAAATGAACTAACTAGCTGGCCAGGCCTGGCTCAGATATCTAAAACTCAGTCTATAGGGGATGATGGTTTCTTCACCGGCAAGTCTTTAAAGGTGGTGCACATTAACAGAATACAATTTGTAATCCAGTGGGAAGATTGTAATAGAATAAACACTTTACTGAAGAACCTCTGAGTTCAACTCTGATATGGATCTCCAGTGAGAGTATCAGATATAAACTTGTGGGCCACGGCAGTCTATAGGCACATCAGCAACAAACAGTATATGGTCTGAGCATACGCTCGCTCACCCCTCCGGACGCGATCCCAGTCCGGGAACTTCCACCGACTGTGTCCTCACACACAGTGTCTCCAGCGATCAGGTCCCCGATCCAACCAAGGCTGTAGATAAGCGAAGTCAGATGCCACCCAGGCTCGCAGTGGGGTGGAAGGCTCTTTGGTGCTGCGCAAGGCCTCAGGCCTTGCACTCCGGCACATCCGCACAGGAGGATCAGTCACTGAAGTCTCGTGTCCCAAAGAGGCCGAGCCCTGCCTCGCCTCCTCCTTTTATAACCCCCTCCCATGAGTCTCTGGGGTGGAAACATTGCTGAAAGGGATTCTGGGCAAGGTAGTCCCGGGAGTCTTAAAGGGGACCTCGCTACATACACATATACGCACACACACACACACACACACACACATATATATACACACACACACACACAGCAGGTAAAATAAGTGTTGAACACGTCACCATTTTTCTAGGTAAATATATCTCGTCAGGTTATTTCTATATGAAATTCTAAAAACTCATGAACTTTGATTTTACAAACCTAATTACTCCTTTCCATGAAACATTGAGGCCGGGTTCACACCTATGCGAATTGGTTGCGGCTTACACCGCATCCAATTCGCATAACATTTAAAAATACATTCTTTTCAATGAGGCTGGTTCACATATGTGCGATGCATTCGCACTGCGCATTACCAAAAAAACGTGTGCGTCTTCTAGACATTGCGGTGCGGCTCAGGTGCAAATTCAGGTCCATTATCTTCTATGGGCACGCACCTAATTCGCAGATGTCTTCCGTTCTGAACAGGACTTTTTTCAATGCTCACTACACTTTCCCCCCCTCTCCCAGGTCAGCAAGTTCGCATGTTCCACCGCACACAAAACGCTGAACAGCTCTCTTATCTCCTTGCAGAGATAACAGAGCTGGAATTCGGCACCGCACAAGTGTGAACCCAGCCTTATATCCCTATATTAGATCAAATGGGAATTACTTTTGGTTTTACATTGTAAAATTGAATACTAATAACTTGTTCTTCTATTATTGTTTTTTGACATACAAACTCAATGTATACTTTTATGGTTTTCTACTTTTGTTTTGCAATTCGGAGAATCCAGGACCTTTGTATGCCGGCCTCACATCTGGCAGGGTTTGGGTTAATGGACAGGACCATGTATGGCCACTGTGTGGCCACCCGAGCGCTGTCAGGCAATCGCCAGGCAGCGCATTAGCCGTCTCCGGGTGACAAAATTTCTGTCTCCCTTTGAGATGGCTTGGCTCAGCTTCACGCCGCTGCAACCAATCACGCATCACGTTCGGAAATTCTTTCCGATACGTGGGCGTGCCTTAGTGTTGCACGCGGCTACGCTGATCCTCTGGCCGTTCCGAATGACGTCACGCCGAGCCTTCTCATTGGCTCAGGCGGAGACTACGGAAGAGGCGCGCACCTTTAAAATCACGCTATTATAGCGTGTTTTATATCGAGCTGACATCTCTGATACGGCGCTGCTGCTGGGAGGCGATCAAATGGGAACAGTATGCCAGGTATGGACACATATCCTCTGAGTCCAATTTAATTAGTTGACCCTCTTGAACCGCATTTAGTAAATTCTACTTGTGGTTTCTATTATCCAGGCTTAGCTCACTGGAAATATATCGTAACACCCCAGAGTTGATGTGAACAAGTGGATGCACCTATGGGTCATTGTTTCCACTCTGCTACACAAACAGCGTGCTTTGCTGTCTGGTGAATCCTGCATGATTCAGTTGACCATCTATTTACATTCAAAGTTTAGTAGTGGGTACGTTTTTTACCCCTCTGTATTAAGATAAATGACTGAGGCACTTTAGCACCAGTATTACTTATTTTAACACTATGACTTATATGAATGTTTTGGCTATTATATATATATATATATTTTTATATATATATTTTCTATATACATATCTTAGGGTTCACCATTTCTGTATAGAGCCTTGGAGATTCGATCCTTCCCTCTTCTCTACTGTGATACAATTTATATACTCCCCTGGGGGCCTTCCTCCTGTCGTTTCTAAGGGAATTATCTATGTTTTAAAGTAAGTTGGGGCATATATGTTTTTTATAGTCATGTTCATCCAATATAATTATAGACATTACCTGTTTTGACTAATTAGATGTCCTAATAGCAATTATTATATTATTTAATTCAGCTGTTCTTGTTAAGGACGCCCATGACGGCGTCCTGGCTACAAATTTACCAGATGGGAATCTATTGCCAGGTAATACTATTCTTGTGAGTGTTACCCTCAATTAGTCAAACTATTGGATCATATGAAGTAATTACCAATTGTGATTCTTCTTTCATTCTAGACCCATTGTCTAGATTAACTGTTATATTGTATCCTGACTGTCGTGAGGATATTGGCAACAAGTGGATGTACTTGACGCTTTTTGCCTTCACTGTCTTTCTACACATGGGCAACTTCGACTTGATCCCCTGGCGAATCCTCTATAATATAGCTGATTAATTCCCTAGATCTTAAACTGCATCAGCGGGTAAGCTATACCCCTTAGCAATAAGCTAAGGTTATGGACATCAATCAATTAGAACTATTGTCTTATTTACCTCTGTTTCTATTTTCTCCTTTATATAAATATGGCTGTGGTCACTATGCACTCTACCTGCATATACACTCTGGGATCCATTTGTTTGATTCCCAGACTATTGGAGAGTTTTTCTACAACTATTTTCCAGCATACTTCCAACATATTACTTTATGGGGTTTCCGTTTCGTTTTTTGTTTTTTCCCCCTCCTCTCCTGCCATCTCTACGGGATTCTATTTCTGCTCGATAGGAATTTGGAAATTATTTTTTTCATATGAAGCCAAATTATTTATACAACACTAGACATCCTGGTTTCTAGCAACCAGATGTTCTTAACAGTAAGCATTTTTCACTAATCCAATGTTATCAATTGAATAATAGGTGCACGCCTCCACAGTGACCGTCGGGTTCGTTCTATACCTTTTTCCCTGTCTCCAAGGTCAGTATATATAATTTAGGTCTTCTCCGAGTTCCTTTACAAAAGTGTAAACATATCTTCCCTTTTTCTATAAGGGTTTCTAAATGTATTATAGCATTATTGAATGCATGATGACAAATTACAAACTCATGATATATGTTATATGTTTAAATATATTTCCTGTTTAGTTCACATGACACGCTCCTGAAGAAGCGTCATTGGACGCGGAACTTGTCGAGCGAGAGTGAAATTATTACATCTTTTCCTACGACTTATGCCGTTTCAACCATACCTCAACTTTTGGGAATGCATCTAACTGGCCTATGGATGAATACTGGCCCTATATGATCTGCATTAGAGCTATGTTCACATGACACGCTCCTGAAGAAGCGTCATTGGACGTGGAACTTGTCGAGCGAGAGTGAAATTATTACATCTTTTCCTACGACTTATGCCGTTTCAACCATACCTCAACTTTTGGGAATGCATCTAACTGGCCTATGGATTAATACTGGCCCTATATGATCTGCATTAGAGCTATGGTGTTGTACTATATCGGTATTGTTGTATCGTCTCTTTTAGAACTTGTGAACTATTTTTATACAGAAATATTGATATGTTAGTTTATTATACAATAAAATTATTTTTTTATATAATTTGTGTATGGTGCCTAAAAAGTCCAAGTCCCTCCATCTAGCTTCTTCCAGGTTCACACTGGGGCTGCGGGAGTGAAGCCGTGCGAGTTCAGCTGAACTCGCACGATTTCACTCCTGCCTGTCAGTCCCGATTACAGAGATATCTGACACAGATGTCAAGGCAAGAGACATAAGTCTGGGCTGGACAGAGAATTAACCAAGTTAGCCCAGTGCATACAAAACCACTAATGACTGCACAGCCCAAGAAGAAAACCTTGAGAAACTGGTTCTCCACAAAACTATATAGACAAGATCTAAATATAAAAATAAAGTCTTTAAACTTGTGTGACCGTGCAGAAAAATAAGACAATGCTGAGGGACTTTTACCTTCCATGTCAGCAAATAAAAGTATTTGATAAAAGACCCAAGGTAGAGAAAAAGAGGACACTTCACCCGAGAAACCAATAAGTGTTACCAGCCAAGGCAATTAACTAACCTTATTGCTCCAAGGTTGAAATAACCTATCCCAGAGACAACCGGTGATTACCCAGCACTGGTACAAAGAGTACAGCCAACACAAATAATTATTTTAAGTGGTTGTAAACCCTTGTGTGTTTTTACTTTAATGCATCCTATGCATTAAGACAGACATCTCAAGTCTACCGCACAGTGCGAGAGCCTCCCGCATTGCGGGGCGGCTCCTGGACACCCGCAAGTGCTGCCTGATATCCCGGCTGCGGGGCTGATCCTGGATTGTCCCTTGGTTCACAGTCGGAGATGATCGGTGCAGCAGGAGAACAGCTGTGAACACCGATCCCCCTGTATAGCCGACATCCACTTTTCCTTCTCTCCCTCCTGGGGCTGTTGGTTAAAAGGCTATACAGGGAGATCGGTAATCACAGCTGTCCCTCCTGCTGCACCGATCATCCCCGACTGTTCCCTGTATCCTCCTCCTCCAGCCCCTCTCTGTGTCCTTCTACCTGCCTGAATACATACGGATGTATTTATGACATCTGAATCCTAGTGAGATGTAAGTACTCTTGCACCAATGTCTTCTGTATATATACACCATGTACCCCTATATCACCAACAATTATCTTATGGTTCCCTCATCCCTCTCCTTTTTCTTTCCCCTCCCTTTTTTCTTTTTTTGTGTGTTTTAAACCGCCCTTATTTGGGAGATGTTTATATTTTGAAGATATGTTATGATACTGTATTACAATACACTGTTACTATGTATTATATCTTCTTTCTTTTTCTCTAGAAATGTCAATTCATGTACAATTAATACATAATACCCTGAAGAAGGAAATGTAATGGAAGCTGCTACAAACACAGTGACCATTATCCGAAACATGTCGGTTGCCTTTCGCCGCTATGTATAAATCGACTCATATGTCATAAACATAGGGTGATTCTATGTATTCTTTGTCAAGATAAATGCATGTTAGTTCTCGTCTTTTCAAAAAATTTAATTTTATTATGATCAAATTATGTGAAAACTTTATGTAAATAAAACTTTTTTACTTTTATATATACTCTTGGTGGCAAATCCATGTTATTTTTCCAATCTACACCATCCCAGGGGCAATTCTTTTTCTAATTTTTCAAATTAAACCGGGATGTGATTGGAATTAGTGGTAATTGCCCCTTATCCACAGGTTTAAATTGCTTCACTTTCTAATTTTCTACCTGCCTGTTCCTCTTCACCCGGCTCCCTGTTCTCCTCCTCCTCCGCCCTTCCTCGTCCCCCACATTCGACTTCCCTCCTCTCCGGCTGTGGGGATCTGTCAGGATGGAGAGTGGAGGTCATATACCGGCCCCTGCCTTTTTTGAATTGGACACAGTGAGTGAGATCGCTCCTGTGTCCTGTGAAAACTGAGCAGAGTAACCTGCGTATAAAGCCTCGTACACACGGTCGGATTTTGCCCAACAAACTTCGTTTTAAGCAAGTTGGACCAACAATCCGACCGTGTGTACGCTCCATCGGACAAACTTTTTTTCGTTTGGTTTTGTTTTCATCGGACAAAAGTTGGGTCTGCAAACGGACAAACTTTTGCCCAACAAAAGTCAGATGGCGCAAAGTCCGACCGTGTGTACAGAAAACCATCGGACTTTTGTCCGATGGACAAAACAACTAATGTTAAAATCAACCAACAATAGCAGAAGTTGACCAAAGGGTGGCGGTAAAGAGCAGAAAACAGCAGAAAAACCACGTGATGTTGCAAAAAGTTTTGGGAAAGTTTGCAGAAAAGTCCGAGCGTGTGTATGCTATGGGTGTTCCCGACCAACTCCGTTCGGACAAAAATCCATGGAAAAGTCCGATGGAAGTCCGACCGTGTGTACGGGGTCTACTCTCCTCAGTTTATGAATAGACAGGAGCCTCTGTCTCCTGTCCATTCATCTTCAATGCAGAGAAAAGGACTGGGGAATCTGTATCCTCAGCCTTTTTCTCGGTCTCAAGCCCCCCCAAAAGGATTAAAAAAATAAATAAGAAATTATAAATAAATTTTTTATAAAAAAAACTACTGACACCACCCCCCTGCCCTACCAACACTGTCCACTACCCCAACTCCCTCCTCCCAAAAAGCATTTAAAAAATAATTAAATTGTAAAAATAAAAAAAACTTACTGACACCATCACCGCCATATACTCCCCACCCCTTCCCCAGAAGCACCGTGAAAAAAATATTTTACTGCAGTCTGCTACCCAGGAAGGAGGCACAGGATTGTAGTTATGGTTGCCACCTCATCCCTTTAAACCCGAACACATATTAATTACACAGGTTCTGAGGCAAAATGCAGATAAGGCAACAAGTGAGATTAATTGTTAACTTAAATCAGCCACAGAACCTGTGTAATTAAACAATTAAACTCACTTGTTGCCTTATCTGCATTTAAATAGCCTCCGAACCCGTGTAATTCATATGTGTTCAGGTTTAAAGGGATGAGGTGGCAACCCTAATTGTAGTCTGATACTGACAAAGGAGGTACAGGATTGCAGTCCTGTGTCGAGGAAGCCGGCAAGGCGCTGGATGCATGGATTCCATTTTTTTTCTCTTTTAAGTGCATGATTAGAGCCTGAGGCTCTAATTGGCTTCAAAAAGGGTGAGCTCAGGGTGCCCGTGGCACGCGCCCCCCTCAGCAGGCCAGCCAACCAACCAACCCCCCTCCCCTCGATGCACGCTCGATCGCCGCTTTCACCCCTCAACCTCCCCTCCCATCACTTACTTGCCCTATTAGACTGCTTTCTTCTTGCCACTCTTCCATAAAGGCCAGATGTGTGGAGAGCACAACTAATAGTTGTCCTGTGGACAGATTCTCCCACCTGAGCTGTGGATCTCTGCAGCTCCTCCAGAGTTACCATGGACCTCTTGGCTGCTTCTCTGATAAATGCTCTCCTTGCCCGGCCGGTCAGTTTAGGTGGACGGCCATGTCTTGGTAGATTTGCAGTTGTGCCATACGCTTTCCATTTTCGGATGATGGATTGAACAGAGCTCCGTGAGATGTTCAAAGCTTGAGATATTTTTTTTTTCATAACCTAACCCTGCTTTATACTTCTCCACAACTTTATCCCTGACCTGTCTGGTGTGTTCCTTGGTCTTCATGATGTGGTTTGTTCACCAAGGTTCTTCAACAAACCTCTGAGAGCTTCACAGAACAGCTGTATTTATACTGATGTAGCGGGGTCCCCAAATTTAACCCCGCTATACCTAAATTTAGGGATGACCAGAGCAATAATTGGGTCGGGTCTCTTAATTATTTGGACTCTGCCTTACTGCTGTGTCACCTGGCGTGCAGTTCCCCTTTGGGCGTATAGGTGGTGCTGTCACCTGTACCCGGGGTTGAACCACAGGCGATGGAGTAGGTATTGGATGTCCTCTCTCGGCTGCCGTTGGTGGGCGGTTCTGGCCTGCTGTGCATGCCGGGAGAGGATATATAAAAAGGGGCAGACGCTATTGCACAGGGAGCCAATTCCCGGGGCCCACTGCCCGCAAGCGAATTCCAGGGGCCCACTGCCCGCAAGCGAATTCCCGGGGCCCACTGCCCGCAAGCGAATTCCCGGGGCCCACTGCCCGCAAGCGAATTCCCGGGGCCCACTGCCCGCAAGCGAATTCCCGGGGCCCACTGCCCGCAAGCGAATTCCCGGGGCCCACTGCCCGCAAGCGAATTCCCGTGGGCCTACTGCCCGCAAGCGAATTCCCAGGGCCCACTGCCCGCAGGGAGCTACCCCTCAGAGGGGGGGTGCGCCCCATCTTGATCGAGGGGTCTCGGGCCGAGGCTATAGAGTTCCAGGTAGGCCCAGTACCTTTAACTGGGTCTACAACCGAAGAGGAGTCCCAGGGAACCCGCGTGAGGGTAACCGCTCTGACACAGAGGAAACCAGGGGAGGATCGGTCCCATAACAGGAGGCGAGTAATAAAGTATTGCTGACTCGGGAAAGGCCTTGTGACCTGTCGGAGGGAAGGATTCCTCACTTCGCAGACTGCCTCTGCGGAGTGTTGAAAGTTCAGGAGGGATCTCCTTGACTTGGTCCTTGGAGGGGACTGAGTCATTGTTCCAGCATCACATCGGCTGCTAGTGCCACTGAGTGACTATCCAGGTGAGCTGTACCCACTCGGGACCGAGTGGTGACGAAGAGTGTGCCTGAATCCATTTCTATCTGCCAACCTTTTTTTTCTCACTTCAATTCTCTGGTTCCTGAAAGCAAGATAAAATAAACTCACGTTGGAGTTGATGTGTTGTGTGGCCATTGACCTCATTTGGGAAAGATAAAGACTCGCCTCTATAAACAGAGAGGAGAACCAGAAGAAGGAAGCAACTCGCTGCGGGACCCAAGTATGCAACACCGCCTGACCTTTATAATCTAGAGGACGCGGACATGTGGCATGGTGTGTCTTATCCCCCTGCTTGAGAAGGTAAGAGGGGGGAAAAGGATCCGTGTGCTACACTGAGATTATATTACACACAGGTGTACTATTTACTAATTGGGGTACTTCTGAAGGCAATTGGTTCCACTAGATTTTAGTTAGGGGTGTCAGAGTAAGACCCCTTTCACACTGGGGCGGGCATGTACGGTGGCGGTACAGCGGCGTGATTTTTAGCGCTGCTATACCGTCGTATTTACTGCGATATTCGGCCGCTAGTGGTGCGCTTTTAACCCCCGAAAACCGCGGCTACATCCGCGGTTTGCGGGCGATATTACCGCGTTGTCCCATTGACTTCAATGGGAAGAAGCAGTAAAGGAGCGGTATACACAACGCTCCTTCACCGCTCCAAAGATGCGGCTTGCAGGAGATTTTTTTTTCTCCTGCCAGTGCATCGCCTCAGTGTGAAACCGCTCAGGCTTTCACATTGAGAATGCTGGGGCAGGATTATTTCAGGCGTTATTTATGCGCTATTTTTAGCGCTAAAAGGCCTGAAATACGCCTCAGTGTGAAAGGGGGCTTAAGGGGGCTGAATACAAATGGTCCCCCCACACTTTTCACATATTTATTTGTAAAAAAATATTAAAACCATTTATAATTTTCCTTCCACTTCACAATTATGTGCCACTTTGTGGTGGTCTATCAAATAAAATCTCAATAAAATATTTACGTTTTTGGTTGTAACATGAAAAAATGTGTAAAATTTAAAAGGGGTATGAATACTTTTTCAAGGCACTGTACATACCTTGGGAATAGTACATAGAATGACGGGGTAGTGGCGCTGCTTCAAGGATTCGGGATTTCAATCTAGACCCCCCTTTTTCCTCGAGGATGTGGTGGGTACCAATCCCCTGGGGGCACTCCCCCTCCTTTACCAACTGATATGTGATTGCAGTTGGGACCTATGGGATAATAGTTTTATAATAGGAATGTGACTATTTGTAAATGCTTCAACCAATAAAACCTATTCCCCTTTTGGCAATATTATGTGCTCCTTAAATTATATATGATAAACCACACACTTGGTGAATAAAAATAATAAATATTTTGGCATCTGTGCATGTGAATAATCTCCCTTTTGTATATCCTCTGCTGTTCCTGTGTCGGTGTGTCTAATAAAGATATATGTGTAAGACAGCTATCCTGTGTTTCACACTGCTGTGCACATTGAGTGTTCAAATAAATATAAATAAAAATAAAAATATAATGTTAATAAATATTAATAAATTATTATATATGTGAATTCCTTATAGCATAAATCATATGGTTCAACGGCATAGTGCTGTATCTACTTACCTACGTGTTGCGTCATCGGCACGTGACTTAGTCATGGGTATGTCTGTGACCAATCAGCGCGTCCTTTTTATAGAGGGTGAGAAGACCTACACTAGTTGCCATAGTGATGGTCTACACAAAAATACATCATTGCTGGTGAGCGCTGTTTCGTGACTTTTCTTTTATTCAAAAACAAAAAAGTTCCTACGGAGTACATGAGTAATGGCATAATTGTCCGGTGCTATGCATTTATATTTTAGTGATAGAAATTTTTAGGAATTGTTCCTTCATTTTAATATGTGTACTCTCATTTTATCATTCCGCTATTTAATATATTTTTAAATAATTTAATATTTGTAATGTTATTTATGTTGATTTTACACAATGGAGTTCCCCTTCATGTCTGCTTAAATAAGCAGTATCTTAAAATAACCACTGGAGGACCCAGAAAACAAAAGGTTGGCAAAAGTGTCAGTATACACGAGAATTTGTCATTATTTTTTGCGGATTTTGTTTCATACGTTTTACAATAGCTATGTTGTATAAAAAGCTTGTTTGTTTTGTGTTTGTTTTTGAATAAAAGAAAAGTCACGAAACAGCGCTCACCAGCAATGGTGTATTTTTGTGTAGACCATCACTATGGCAACTAGTGTAGGTCTTCTCACCCTCTATAAAAAGGACACGCTGATTGGTCACAGACATACCCATGACTAAGTCACGTGGCGATGACGCAACACGTAGGGGGAGGAGCCTAGTGACGCTTCCAGCAGCCTGAGGAGGATTACATCTCACTGAGCTGAGCAAAAGCGCTGTTTTGTTTCTTGGGTTACGAGAGTACAGCCGCAGCTGTTGTGGAATGCATGGTGTGTTGAACACTGCGCAATGATATTTTTCTGCTTTGTACCCCTTATATGTGGATACTGATGCAAATCGGAGACTATCAGAAAAGGTGTTCTGTGAAGTAGCCGCAGCAATACAAGCCTATGCACTGGAGGACTGCCCCCATTTTTGTATTGTTTGTACGACCCAGCCATATTGTTTTGAACTGTGTGGTTTATTGGTTGAACACACGGGGGTCGAGCTTGCAGAGTGGAAGGAGGGTGTTGTGAGCAGGACCGCCGTGTCCATTACTTTGAACCCATCCAGGCTGTTCCTTCTGGTTTGTTTTGTTTTTTAGCACTGGCATTATGATTGTTTGAGTTGTAACACTGACACTATTATTGAATTTACGTATTGTGCACATTGAATAGGTTGGTGCAAGCGCATCTTATATATCTATTTTATGATTGTTTGGAGAGCACAGATTCTTTTTTGATTGCAGTGATCGTCATTTGGGCATCTATACATTGTTTTTTTCACATACTAGCGCTTTAGTATAATTTTTCACACCCCTTCTAATGTATAATATCGCAAGGGGGTAAAGCCTGTACAAGCCACAGACGGGTAAAAACAAGTCCCATAGAAGTCACTCCAGCGGGTCAGACCAAACCTTGGTCTCTGCGTGCATTCCACTGCTCAGACCTCGCTAACCGGTTAGCGAGGTCTGAACAGTGGAACGAACGCCGAGACCAAGGTTTGGTCTGACCCGCTGGAGTGACTTCTATGGGACTTGTTTTTACCCGTCTGTGGCTTGTACAGGCTTTACCCCCTTGCGATATTATACATTAGAAGGGAGTGAGTCTAGGGCCATTTAAGTTTTATTTTGATCAATTTTTAAATAAAAGCGATTTTACGCTATGGAAGCCCTTTTTTGTGGTTCATCCCTGAGGATTTGAAAGGTGATTACAAACGGGCAGATATCGAGGAGGAGTGAAAAGACGTGAAACACCCAAAGGAGCAGAGGACCGATCATTGGGAACATCTGAGGTGCCTTTGACCCCTGCAGGGGTACGTCAATCTGGTGAGTGGGGACTCATACGAGAGGGGAGCACCAGAGTCACCCCTCTTTTTTCTGCATGTCGGAGGATTCTACCACTGGAAATATAACATCACCAAAGTAACTGAATAACAAGCTCTAAGGATATCTGTACTTTCTAGGTCAGCGAATTGAACTTATTTCTGTTGAGCCATTATTTACCTATGAGGAACATTATTTACCTATGAGGAATATATTTTGTTTATGGAAGTGATAAGGGATTCACTCTCTTTGTTATCAATTTGTTAAATCATATTATGCTCAGTGGTTTATTTATTTAATTGATTGAGGTTAAAGGTTCACCCGCAGGGGATATATCTGTATATCTGGCAGCTCCCACCTGGGACTGTGACCAGGGAAATACAAGCAGAGGTTTTGGTTTAAGGAATATTGAATTCAATTTAATTGGAACACTAATAAGTAGATACAACACTATGCCGTTGAACCATATGATTTATGCCATAAGGAATTCACACATATAATAATTATTAATGTAGCGGGTATTTGAATTTAAGGGAAGCATCTGGGTGGTAGTGTAACCCAGATGCACTGATTGCTAGGGAATCCGAGACCCTTCTTTATGGTTCGTGGAGGACTCTGGTGGTGTGAGGTTCCCTGCGGCCTGCAGGTGGCATTGTCGCCCTGGCCGGAGTTGAACCCACACCGCAAGACTGTGCCTTTTTGTCCTTTCCTGGCGCTGGTACAGCGGGGCGGGGAACCTGCTGTGACGCAAAAGGCGAGGGGATAAAAGGGGCGGACGCCCTGACCTTGGGGTTCAGAGTCGGAGGACGTAGCCGCACCCAGGCACCTTCAGCTTGGGTGCTGACGTTCCGGAGTTCCGGGCCCAGGTGCCCTTGACCTGGCCGGAGCGAGAGATGGAGTCCATCTCAGGCACCTTTAGCCTGGGGTGAGGTACTATGGCAGATGCCTGGGGCTCAGTACCTTCGACTGAGTTTCGCGAGGGTGGAGGAATCCGAGGGGGCCCCAACTCCTTGGGTGCCCGTGTCTGAGGTCAGAGGAGACTGGTGAGCGGAACTTCTCTGGAGAGTCCGGCGCAGCATTGCTGGTGACAGAGAGGCCTCCGGTGACTCCCTTGGACGGATTTCCTTCCCCTGACAGGGGCTGTGCTAGCGAAGGTAATTCATGTTCTACCTCATATAGTCAGTGGCAGTGACTATTCGCCATTGGTGACACCACAGTGGTTAGCGATACTTTAAAAAGGATCGTACTCCCATTAATACTGAATTGTTGCAAAGGTCCCAACTTGACTGTGCTGTATGTTTATTCGCTGAGAAGAATAAAACGGTGTTGGACCAATTCAGTGTGTGGAACTCTGGTTACTAGGAGCAAAGGGGGAGTCAAGGACGGAGGAAAGGATTTGACTCTAGGACACCTACACAAAGCCCGATCTTTCTGGCCTTCACCTCTTCACTATGGAGGACATGGGCCGTGGTGTATCTCATCCCTCCCCCCGGTACCGACACCCCTAGACAGAGACAGACAAGCCGAGAATGAGAAGGGGTGAGGTCGCTACATTAATATTTATTAACATTATATATATTTTTTTTTTTATTTGAACACTCAATGTGCACAGCAGTGTGAAACACAGGATAGCTGTCTTACACATATATCTTTATTAGACACACCGACACAGGAACAGCAGAGGATATACAAAAGGGAGATTATTCACATGCACAGATGCCAAAATATTTATTATTTTTATTCACCAAGTGTGTGGTTTATCATATATAATTTAAGGAGCACATAATATTGCCAATAGGGGAATAGGTTTTATTGGTTAAAGCGTTTACAAATAGTCACATTCCTATTATAAAACTATTATCTAGGGTTGTCTCGATACCACTTTTTTAAGACCGAGTACAAGTACCGATACTTTTTTTCAAGTACTCGCTGATACCGAATACCGATACTTATTTTTAATCTCAAGTGTCAGTATTTATTTATTTTTATTTTTTTTACAATTTTTTAAATGTATCTATTTCTTTTTTACAATGCTTTATTTTTTTAAGGAGGGGGGGGGGGGGGTGGACAGTGTCAGTGTGTGTGTTTTCTTTTATTTATTATTTTTTACAATACATTTTTATTTTATTTTTATTTTTTATCAGCCCTGTTGGGGGGCTTTGGTGAGATATCAGGGGTCTTAACAGACCTCTGACATCTCCCCTTTGAGACAGGGAAAGGGACTAGGGACACAGATTCCCCAGTCCCTTTCTCAGCAGCCTCAGCTGCGCTGAAAATGAATGGAGAGAAGACCGCGGCTTCTCTTCATTCATAAACTGAAACATTGTAAACACAGTTTACGATGTTTCAGTTATGTGAATGGACACATTCCGACAAGTAAGGAGCCGGATTTACTGGCTCCTACCTCCGCTCTCCACCCTGACAGATCGAGGGGGTGGAGGCGGAGAATGATGGGGGATGGCAGCACGGAGGGGGACACGGATTGGGGCGGCGGCATGGAGGGGGACAGCGGCATGGAGACAGCAGCAAAACGGAGGGGGCTGGAGGAGGATACGGGGACAATCAGTGGTGATCATGTGTGGGGGAGCTACAAGCACCGATCACCGCTGATTTTAAAGCAGCTAAAAGCCGCGCGAGAAGGGGAAGAGAGAGAAGCGGACTCGGAGAAACTACTTTTAAATATATACAGCGGTGATCGGCGCTAGTAACTTCCCCCACCGCACTGATCACCGCTGATCACAAGTATCGGGTGAAGCATCGGGAGCATTTGCCCGAGTACAAGTACTCAGGCAAATGCTCGGTATCGGTGCCGATACTGATACTAGTATCGGGACATTCCTACTATTATCCCATAGGTCCCAACTGCAATCACATATCAGTTGGTAAAGAAAGGGGAGTGCCCCCAGGGGATTGGTACCCACCACATCCTCGAGGAAAAGGGGGGTCTAGATTGAAATCCCGAATCCTTGAAGCAGCGCCACTACCCCGTCATTCTATTTACTATTCCCAAGGTATGTACAGTGCCTTGAAAAAGTATTCATACCCCTTGAAATTTTCCACATTTTTTCATGTTGCAACCAAAAACGTAAATATTTTATTGAGATTTTATTTGATAGACCAACACAAAGTGGCACATAATTGTGAAGTGAAAGGAAAATTATAAATGGTTTTAATTTTTTTTTACAAATTAATATGTGAAAAGTGGGGGGGGGGGGTACATTTGTATTCAGCCCCCTTTCACACTGAGGCGTATTTCAGGCATTTTAGCGCTAAAAATAGCGCATAAATAACGCCCGAAAGAATCCTGCCCCAGCATTCTCAATGTGAAAGCCCGAGGGCTTTCACACTGAGGCGATGCGCTGGCAGGAGAAAAAAAAAATCTCCTGCAAGCCGCATCTTTGGAGCGGTGAAGGAGCGGTGTGTATACCGCTCCTTTTACCGCTTCTTCCCACTGAAATCAGCTGTAGCCGTGGTTTGCGGGGGTTAAAACCGCACCACTAGCGGCCGAATATCGCGGTAAATACGACGGTATAGCGGTGCTAAAAATCGCGCCGCTGAACCGCCACCGTACATGCCAGCCCCAGTGTGAAAGGGGCCTTACTCTGACACCCCTAACTAAAATCTAGTGGAACCAATTGCCTTCAGAAGTACCCCAATTAGTAAATAGTACACCTGTGTGTAATATAATCTCAGTGTAGCACACGGATCCTTTTCCCCTCTTACCTTCTCAAGCAGGGGGATAAGACACACCATGCCACATGCCCGCGTCCTCTAGATTATAAAAGGTCAAGCGGTGTTACATACTTGGGTCCCGCAGCGAGTGGCTTCCTTCTTCTGGTTCTCCCCTCTATGTTTATAGAGGTGAGTCTTTACCTTTCCCAAATGAGGTCAATGTCCACACAACACATCAACTCCAACGTGAGTTTATTTTATCTTGCTTTCAGGAACCAGAGAGTTGAAGTGAGAAAAAAAGGTTGGCAGATAGAAGTGGATTCAGGCACACTCTTGGCTTCGTCGCCACTCGATCCCGAGTGGGTACAGCTCACCCAGATAGTCACTCAATAGCACTAGCAGCCGGCGTGATGCTGGAACAATGACTCAGTCCCCTCCAAGGACCAAGTCAAGGAGATCCCTGCTGAACTTTCAACACTCCGCAGAGGCAGTCTGCGAAGTGAGGAATCCTTCCCTCCGACAGGTCACAAGGCCTTTCCCGAGACAGCAATACTTTATTACTCGCCCTCTTGTTATGGGATCGATCCTCCCCTGGTTTCCTCTGTGTCAGAGCGGTTACCCTCACGCGGGTTCCCTGGGACTCCTCTTCGGTTGTAGACCCAGGTAAAGGTACTGGGCCTACCTGGAACTCTGTAGCCTCGGGCTGAAGGTGCCAGAGACTCCTCGATCAAGATGGCGCACACCCCCCTCTGAGGGGTAGCTCCCACCGGGCAGTGGGCCCCGGGAATTCGCTTGCGGGCAGTGGGCCCCAGGAATCCTTGAAGCAGCGCCACTACCTCCTCATTCTATTTACTATACCCATACCAGTAATCTGTCCTGTGATCGATTACAAATAAAGGGGGGGCAGCAGCTTTATAATGTCCAATTAGCGCGGAGAATCCCTACAATTACTGTACATACCTTATATTTCCAGCTGCTGTGTTTCAACCTAGGAGGAGGGCGAAGTCCTTTTTTCTTTTGGCACACAGTAAACTATTCAGCTAGTTGTTTAAAAATAAATGGCACCAACACACGAGTCTTTCCAAAACAAGCAGAGCGGTTCACAAAGGAAGGTATTTCATCATAAAGGGAAAACACAGCTGTGCAACTTAACCAGCAGCTGACATTTTTCTCATTCTCCCTCCTGAATACTAATTACAGAGTAGGTTCCAGCAGCGAGCAGACATCCATCCCAGGCCCAGACACCAATAAAGACACATCCCGAGTGGGGAGCCTAGCCGCCCAGTGGATTTAACCGGTTCAGGATTCAAGACCAGAGCAACTTTTTAAAGCTTTGAAAATAAGACTATTAAGATTCACAATTGTTCTTTTGTTAGTTCCTTCTACCTAATGCCCCGTACACACGATCCAAAAATCGGACGACAGATCGTCCGACTTTTTTCGTTTACTATTCGCAAGTAGAAATTGAATAGGTTACTAAAGTCATGAAAATTCTCGTACGACAGAGAAAAATATAATAAAAAATCGGAAGTGATGTCATGTATTGTAATGTATTTGTGTTGTATTTTCGGACGACAACTATACTGACTAAACGAAAATCGTACTATTAGGTATCGTACGAGGAAATTTTTCGTGCTTGTCCGATAAAATAAATAAAAAAAAAAATAAAAAAAAAAAAATCGGATGAATGGTCATGATCGGCTCACGAAAGCTCTGTACTAACGAACTGATTATCGTACGATTCTTCCTCGGACGACATTTTTTTGTACGATATTCGGATCGTGTGTACGGGCCATTAGGCTGGCCATACACTGGTAGAATTTTCTATTGGTAATGGGGACAAATCAACACTCATTTTTGACCACATGGACAGGAAAATTTGAAATCTCAGGATAGGAGATTTTTTGTTGTTTCTTATGAGAACGAACAAACTGTTAATATGGTCCTTAGTTGAAAAAAATAATAAAAAATTCTATTGTGTACTATTGTAAAGATCAGTTGATTAATGTCCACGATACTTGTGTTATTTACACGAACATCCAAAATTTTAACAAGCTTTCCGGGTGTCCCCTTCTTCATGTAATGTGATTGCTATGTAAAAAAAGAAATAAAAAATCTTAAAATATTTTTTTTTATTTTTTTTAAGTTTAACGACTTCAGCCCCGGACCAATATGCAGCTAAATGACCAGGCCCCTTTTTGCGATTAGGCACTGCGTCGCTTTAACTGATTGCGCGGTTGAGCGACATGGCTCCCAAACAAAATTGGCGTCCTTTTTTTCCCCACAAATAGAGCTTTCTTTTGGTGGTATTTGATCACCTCTGCGGTTTGCGCTATAAACAAAAATAGAGCGACAATTTAGAAAAAAAAATACAATATTTTTAACTTTTTGCTATAATAAATATCCCCCAAAAATATATAAAAAAACATTTTTTTCCCCAGTTTAGGCCGATATGTATTCTACATATTTTTGTTAGAAAAAAAAAAAAAATGTAGAAAAAAAAAAAAAAAATCGCAATCAGCGGTTATCGATTGGAAAAGTTATAGCGTTTACAAAATAGGGGGTAGTTCTATGGCATTTTTATAAAAAAAAAAAAAAAAAAAAAATTTTTTTTTTTTTACTAGTAATGGCGGCGATCAGCGATTTTGTTCCGTGACGGATGATAATGATCGTCTGTCATTATGGCAGACACATCAGACACTTTTGACACATTTTTGGGACCATCGTCATTTTCACAGCGATTAGTGCTATAAAAATGCACTGGTTACTGTGAAAATGACACTGGCAGTGAAGGGGTTAACCTCTAGGTGGTGCTGTAGGGGTTAAGTGTACCCTAAGAAGTGATTCTTACTGTAGGGGGCGTGGCTACACGTTACTGATCGTCTGTTCCGATGACAGGGAACATACGATCACTGACATGCCACTGAGAAGAACGGGGAAAGGTTTGTTTACACTCGCCTCTCCCCGTTCTTCAGCTCTGTGACCCGATCGCGGGACACCGGCGGCGATCGGGTCCCGCGGGCGCGGTCACGGAGCTCAGGACCGGGTCGCGAGCGTGACCCACGGCTGGGCTTTTTAAAGGGTAACGTACCTGTACGTTGTGCCCAGCCGTGCCATTCTGCCGACGTATATCGGCGTGAGGCGGTCCTTAAGTGGTTAACTACTTCTCACCCGGCCACTGCACATATACAACCAGGTGGGTGCTTCCTCCTAAGTGGACGTTCAGGAACGTCCCTCAGACTGACAGGGATCGCACGTGTCCGCGCAGCGGCGCTATCCTAATGCGCTTGTGACACAGCGCATCTACGATCGGCAGGAGGGCTCTGTGATTGGCCCTCCGGATCACATGACGGCTGTGTCCAATCGCAGCCGTCATGTGATGTAAATAGAGAGCCGGTTGCTAGGCGATCGGCTCTTCTCACACGGAAGTTGTCGGTGAGGAGAGGAGAGGAGAGGAGAGCAGATCGCTGCAGCCGGCTGGTGATCAGTGAGTATGAGCTGTTTTTTACAGCTTTTTACACACTGATCACCAGCCTAGTGTCCCCACACAATGTTAACACACAAGTCCTCACAACACATGTCCCCACACAGTAAAAACACCTGTCCCCCCACATATGTAACAGTAAAATCACATGTCCCAATGATCATCTACACACGTCTGTGATCACCTGTGCACAAATGTACACGATCGTCTGCGTACATCTGTCCGTGATCACACAAACCAATTATTATACACTTAACAGGTTTTTTTTTTACCAAAGACATGTAGCAGAATACATTTTGGCTTAAATTTATGACAAAATTCGATTTTATCGGATTTCTTTTAAAATAGAAAGAAGAAAATATTGTTTTTGTTCCAAATTTGCCGCTCTTTTTTCGCTTATATCGCAAAAAAAAAAAAAAAAAAAAAAAAAAACGAGTCATAAATAAATACCACCAAAAGAAAGCTCTATTTGTGTGAACAAAATTATAAAAATGTCATTTGGGTACAGCGTTGAATGACCGCGCAATTGTCATTAAAAGTGCCAGAGCGCTGAAAGCTGAAAATTGGTCTGGGAAGGAAGGGGGCGAAAGTGCCCAGTATTGATGTGGTTAAAAAAAAAATACAGGATACAAATGTTATAAACTGAGTTGCAGTTTAGCGAGTAAAATATGTATCTGATCCGGACCCCTACCACCCAATAATTCTGGCTCCCATAGACTGGCTAGTGCTACAGTATGTGCACAGATTAGTCCTGTCAATTTAAGGTGGTGTGTCTAACGACAACTCGTTATGTGTATAAAAGACACCTGTCCACAGAATCTCTTTCTTCCATTCAAGCTCACCATCATGGGCAAGACCAAAGAGGTGTCAAATGACATTGGGGACAAGATTGTAGACCTGTACAAGGCTGGAATGGGCTACAAGACCATCAGCTAAAAGTTTGGTGAGAAGGAGACAACTGTTGGATCGATTATCTGCAAATGGAAGAAATACAAAATAACCATCAAATCGCCCTCGGTCTGTAGCTCCATGCAAGATTTTGCCTCATGGGGTAAGGATGATCATGAGAAAAGTGAGGGATCAGCCCAGAACTACACGGGAGGAGCTTGTAAATGATCTCAGGGCAGTTGGGACCACAGTCAAACAAACCATTGGTAGCCCAATACTCCGCCATGGATTGAAATCCTGCAGCGCCTGCAAGGTCCCTCTCCTCAAATGGGCACATGTACAGGTCCATCTGAAGTTTGCCAAGGAACATCTAAATTACTCAGAGAAGGATTGGGATAAAGTGCTGTGGACAGAAGAGACCAAAATTGAACTCTTTGGCATTAACTCGACGCGCCATGTTTTGAGGAAGAAAAATACTATGACCCCAAGAACACCATAACTACAGTCAAGCACGGAGATGGAAACATTATGCTTTGGGGCCGTTTCTCTTCCAAAAAGGTACAGGCCGACTTTGCCCCATTGAGGGGCCAATGGATGGGGCCATGTATTGTAAAATCTTGGATGAGAACCTTCTACCCTCAGCCAGAAAACTGAAGATGGGTCATGGTTGGGTCTTTCAGCATGACAATGCCCCAACATACCACCAAGGCAACAAAGGAGTGGCTTAAGAAGAAGCACATTAAGTTCATGGAGTGGCCTCGCCAGTCTCTAGTCCTAAAATTTAGGGAGGGAGCGGTAATGGAGTTACCAAGTGACAGACAAGAAACTTTAAAGAGGAGTTCCAGCCTGGGGGAAAAAAAAATTAAAAAAAGACAGCAGCTACAAATACTGCAGCTGCTGACTTTTAATATAAGGACACTTATCTGTCCAGGGAGCAGGAGCGGACTGACCATTAGGGTACTCGGGCACTGCCTGAGGGCCCGGGGTTAGCAGGGGGTCCCATGAGAGTACCTGCATCCCAACCTCTGCTTATCCCGGAGTCCAGCTCTGGTAACTAGGCCGACAGGGGCTCGCTAGTGTCAGGATATCTTCCCCACATCTGTTGGGCCCGGGCTCCCTCCCGCAGTGATTCCCCTCTGTTGCAGCCAACATCTCTCCCTCCTGAGCCTGCAGCACATCACACAGACTCACTGAGGATCCTCCTCCTCGGCACCGATGTACACAGACAAGAGGGGGAGGAGCCGGGGAGGAAAGATCTTACACAGCAGGAGCCGATTATGAGGTCTGTGTATAGGGGAGGGGGTTGAGGGTTGGGGGGAGTTAACACATGGAAAAGGGATGGGAAAGGGGGGGGGGGTTCTCTTTGAAGGGAGAGAATATGTGCTAGTAGGGGGGGTGGGTTTCAAATCCGCCCCCCCCCCCCACTTCCCCATAGCAAAGTGTTGCCACCTGCCCCTTTCTGCCCCCTTACCAGGAATCCCCCTCTCTGATCCCATCCCAGGGATCCCATCTCTGCCCCCCATCCCAGGGGTCCCTTCTCAACTCCTTAACCCTGCACTCTGTACACAGCTTACCCCTCAGCCCTGCAATCTGTACATAGCGCACTCTTCAACCCTGCACTCAGCATGTAGCGCACCCCCCAACCCTGAACTCTGTATGTACGTTGCATACCCCTTCTGTCTTCTGAGTACCCAAGACTGACCCCCCCCCCCCCCAGGAAAAAAAAATGTATCTAGCACACCCCCGTAGGAGCTGCTGGTTTAATTTGGGCCTTACACGTTACCTCAATGTTCGTTGTCTAGGGGAATAAAGTCTGTAAGAACTCCAATGTCCACACAGGATGTAAAACCTTATGCTGTTATGTTTTATGCAAAAGAAAAGAAAACCTATGAAGAATAGTAGGATGAAGGTAAAAGGGTAGGTTCAGGTACGCAGTACAGATCACTGGGGAAAACTCCTCAACTATAAAGTCATTCACCACTCCTCCTCGAGCGGATATTGCTCACCCGGATACGCCCCTCTCACCTGGCCTAGCAGCCAGAATGATGCACGGACAATGATCAGGACCAGTCTCTGCCACAGACTGGTTGTGCACAGAATTGGATAGTCCGGGATCCTCTGCCACAGAACTTAGCGCCTGAACTTCCAGCCAAGCAGTCAAAGAGCCTTTAAGCCAACCCGGCAGACTGCAAGGTTAACTTTAGCTACGGTGCATGCTCTAATAGAATCACCAGGCCTTCCTCAAGACACTAGCCTTCCGCTCGGTCTTCTCCAGGACAGGTCCTCCCCTGGTTTCCTCCATTGAGTGGCTTCCTCCCGCAGGACGGACAGCACAGGATCACCTTCAAATGTGTAGGCCCCAGTCAGCATAACTGGGCCTACTTGGTAGAGTTGCAGCCTCGGACCAACATGGTCCTGAGGCCGAAATCACACAACACACTCCTCGCGCCAGGAGGGCCACGAGGGGAAGAAGGACCCCAAAAAATGGCGTCTGCCCCTCAAGTAGCCTTCCCCGGCATGCTCAGCGGGTAGGCCACACCCACTGAACTGTTCCCGAGGAAGGATACCCAATGCACTCTGGCCTGTCAGTCTTCCACATTGGCCCGAGGTGGTAACGCCACCTACAGGCAAACAGTGGGAAGTCTTCCCAACACAGCTATAGCCAGAACAGAGGCTGATTTAGTATAATCACTTAAATCTGAGCCCAACTATTGGCTCAGATACCCACTAAATTTAACATAGCGCCCAGTCATTGGGAGCAGAGCGCTACATGTATATACGGTCTTTCTTGCTGCTGAGAATTTGTTGAAATCACCAGCTCCAGGGTCACTAAGAGGTTGCCTGTTTCTTTGCATGCAATCACTCCCTCTGTAGATGAGGCAGCGAGATGATGCTAAATCTTGATTACTAGCAATCAAAGCATCATTCAGGCGAGCGACAGAGTGACATCTTGCTGAATCGGGCAGAGATCCTGCCGTTGGCGGTTTGCCTCTAGTGGAAGAATCGGCCACCTCACGTCGGCCTAAGTGAAGCTGATTAAGTCCAAAACCCAGATCTGACGATTTCCACAACACTAGGGAAGGGGGTGCAAGGGATACCAATGAGTCACAGGGAAAGATTATAAGGGATGCTGAGGAGTCAGAGGGAAGTGGGTGCAAGGGATGCCAAGGAGTCAGAGGATGCTGAAGAGTCAGAAAGAATTGGATTCAAGGGATGCCAAGGAGTCAGAAGGAAATGGGTACAAAGGATACTGAGGCGTCAGAGGGAAGGGGGTACATGGAATGCTGAGGAGTCGGAAGGGGGTACATGGAATGATGAGGAGTTGGATAGAAGGGGGTACAGGGGATGCTGAGGAATCAGAGGGAATAGGGTGCAAGAGATGTCGAGGAGTCAGAGGGAAGTGGGTGAAGGGGGTGCCAAGGAGTCAGAGGGAAGGGGTACAGGGGATGTAGCAAGAGATTGCCGCTCCTAAAGCCCCAAATCTGTAGGAGAAACACCCGCCCTGATTGAACTCACAGGTGCTGGCTCTGCACAAACTTGAAGGAAAAAATAAATCCTGGACGGCCGCACACCGTTTTTTATTAAAAAAGTAAAATCCAATATAGCCACTTCAAATGTAGGGAAAAAAAACAGCCAACGCGTTTCACACCGTGTAGTGGTGCTTAGTCATAGCTCAGGTACAGGGGATGCCAAGGAGTCAGAGGGAAGGGGTTACAGGGGATGCTGAAGAGTCAGAAAGAAGAGGGTACAGAGGATACTGAAGAGTCAGAAAGAAGGGGGGGTGCAAAAAGATTTTGTGTAGACCATGGACACAGGGGGGACTTGCCTGCCCGGACTTCCACACCTACTACTTAGCAGCAATGCTCACCCATGCACATAACTGGCTGGTTTCGGACGACACCAATGCGTCAGTTGTCCTGGAGGCGGCACACCTAGGATCTTTCGAGGCCCTTCGTAATGCACTCTATAGGGGGTCAGGGGGCTCTGCGGTACCCTCGACCCTAGCTATGAAAGCGATCATTAAGGCATGGTTCACGGTAGTGATTAAACCTAATTTGGCGAAGGCCAGGTGGTCCCCTAACACACCACTTTGGTGCAATCCGAGGCTCAGGGAGTTCCACTCTTTGCAGGATCCGGGTCTGTGGGCTGGCAAGGGCATCAAGTATTTGAGGGATATCTGCGATGAGCTGGGGCTATTTACATTCGATAGGTTAAAGAATAAATTCCAGCTTCCGAACTCTTTCTTTTTCAGGTTCCTGCAGCTCCGCCACGCCTTCAGCTCGCAGTTCAAGTCGGTTCAGCTCCGGCTGGAGCTTGATACCTTGGAGATTCTCCTGGACGATGCCGAGCTCTCAAAGCCCCTGTCCCGAATCTATCGAGCACTCCTGCCGTCCATCCAGGAGGGTCTGGATGGTCTGCGTGATTTGTGGCAGGCGGAGGTGCAGGAGCTGGACAGCGAAGACTGGGAGGATATGTGGGACTACCCATTTCAGCCGCTGGTGGCTACCAGGGACAAACTGATCCAATTCAAGATCCTCCACAGGATCTATTACACACCCCAACGCCTCCACCGCATATACCCGGTCCTGACAGCTAACTGCTGGAGATGCTCTGATACTCCTGCAGATTTCACACACATATTCTGGGATTGCCTACAGATTCGGGAATATTGGCGGGAGGTAACACAATTCATCCATAACCTAACTACCATTTCTATTCCCCTGACAATTAGTGTATGCCTTCTTGGCCTGGTGGAGCCACTGGCACTTGCCAAAGCCCCACGTACCCTAATAGGTATCCTCCTGTTTTACGCAAGGAAAGCCATAGTACTAAAGTGGAAGTCAGCCATCCCCCCAACCCTGACCTCATGGAAGCATCTAGTCAATACAGTGGTCCCCCTCTATAAAGCGACGTATCTGTCTCGTGGATGTCCCAGAAAATATGAAAAAGTCTGGCATCTGTGGACTGATTCGGAGTCCACAACAGATGACCGACCCCAAGAGGAGTAATTCACCAGATCTCCTCCGCACTCATCAGTCCTGATAGGAGCTAAGGTCCATACTCTGAATACATGAATGGAGGTGTAAGCATAGCTCAAATTCATAGCACCTACCCCTGCATGCTCCTGATAAGCCCAACCCAGACATCTAGGAACGAGTAGTGGTCCTGCAAGGAATAACAACTCCTGTTGTAATCCTACCTTGTGTATCCCAAGAGGTGTCCCTGTTATGTTAGTTAGATATATTTAGCGTTAAGATGTGATGATAAGTTGTCATCTGTTTTTTGTTTTCTTTTTCTTTAAGTCACCTTGTGTTTTTGGGGGTGTCCCCCCCCTTTTTTTTCCTCCCCCGCCCCCCCCTCCCCCTTTTTTTTTTTTTTTGTTGTGTTCTTTCTTCTTTCTTTGATGTGCACGTGGTAATGTGCAAGGTTAGGCCGGGGTATGCCCCAATGGCCATGTTTTGTATCTCAGAAAACTTTAATAAAGCGAATTTAAAAAAAAAAGAAAGAAGGGGGGTGCAAGGGATGCTAAGGAGTCAGAAGGAAGAAGGTGCAAGGGATGCTAAGGAGTCAGAAGGAAGAAGGTGCAAGGGATGCTGGGAAGTCAGAGGTAAGGGGGTGCAAGGAATGCCGAAGAGTCAGAGCAAAAGCGGTATGCGGAGGAGTCACAGGGAGGGGGGTACAAGGAACGCTGACAGTAGTCACCAGGCTCATTACAGTTCACTCTACCTATGGAGGAGATGTGTTGTCACCCCAGGCTGCTCCCCTGATCTGGATTAAACATACTTCCCCCCTCTCCATATCTCTATTAGATAGAGGGGGTGTTGAATTGTAGGTCACAGAAGTTAGCCAAGAAAGCGGACAATGTTTGAGATTTCAGTTCAGCCCACAAAGATCCTTACAAAGAGAAGGACAAGATTTTTGTCGTTTTCACGAATGCTTGCTCTGTGCACATAGCAGCTTAAAGTAGCAACACAATGACCCTGGAACATCAATCAATTCCTGAAAAATTCAAATTATAAGAGAACATCTCAATCTCACCTGAAGTTCCAACAAACAGCATGCAGACAATAAAAGGACTGTGCAGGTAGCTCACCTGGTGGAGAGTGTGCACTTCCGAGGCTGCAGCATGTACGGGGCGAGGGCTGGGAGCGCCTAGCTACCTCCTTATGCAAACCCAATGCTACAAACAAACAGGACGGACCGCATATCTGCAGGAGAAGAGGAATCCCGAGCATTTCCAAGAACAACTGATAAACTGATTTCTACAGTATGCAAATTAAAACAATAAATTGCTATAGTTTCCAGGTTCATTCACAACATTTAAAGTGATGACCTATAATGTGAAACGTTGTCTGCTGCTGGATTTCCCTGTAAAGATGGGGCAAATTCCTGTCTTAAAAAAGCTGTCTAAGGCCCCTTTCACACTGAGGCGCTTTGCAGGCGCTATTGCGCTCTAAATAGCGCCTGCAATGCGCCCCAAAAAAGCCTATCAATACTATCCAATGTGAAAGCCTGAGGGCTTTCACACTGGAGCGTTGCGCTTGCAGGAGCTCCAAAAACTCCTGCAAGCCGCATCTTTGAGGCGCAATAGGAGCGCTAAAAATAGCGCTCCTGTAGCGCCCCTGCCCATTGAAATCAATGGGGTAGCGCCTCTAATGCGCCCGCAAAACGCCTCAAAGAGGCGTTATTGCGGGCGTTTTTAACCCTTTTTCGGCCGATAGCGGGGGTTAAAATACCCCCGCTAGCGCCTGCAAATCGCGGCAAAAAAACCGGTATAGCGGCGCTAAAAATAGCGCCGCTATACCGCCAGCGCATCCAGCGTCTCAGTGTGAAAGTAGCCCAAGACAGGTATTTTCACCCACATCCAGCGCATGCGACTCGCGCATGCGCTGTAGGGAACCGGGCATGAAGCCGCAAGGCTTCACTTCCTGGTTCCCTCAGCGAGGATGGCGGAGGGAGCAGCAGAGTGACGAGCGATCGCTCGTCCTCTGCTGCGGACGTCGCTGGACTTCAGGACAGGTAAGTGTCCAAATATTAAAAGCCAGCAGCTGCTGTAGCTGTAGGCTTTTAATATTTTTTTTTCCGGCGGAGCTCCACTTTAAGAGTCTATGTTAGTAGTTTTGAAAAAGGTGATTGCCAGTCACTAAGGCCCCTTTCACACGGACGTTCCGTATGTCCGTTTTTCATCCATCCGTTTTCAGATGAAAAAACGGACATACATGTATCCCTATGGGATGACATCAGTCTCCGCTATGGTCCGTTTAGCATGACGGAGGAAAATCCTACTTTTCCATCCGTCTGCGGATGGGATGAAAATGGACAGATGGTCCGTTTTCATCCGATCCCCCCATAGAGGAAAGCGGCGATCCGACCGGTCCGTTTCTGCACAGTGTGCAGAGACGGACAAATCATCCGCCGGCTCATCGGGGATCAACGGAGCGATCTCCGCTGAGTAAGCGGATATTCACGGGGCAGATCATGACGGGATCCGCCCGTGTGAAAGAGCCCTTAGTCTTTTTATTAATTTGCTTTATTACACAACTTCAGATAGGGGATGGAGGGTTAGGGGAAGTTCAGATAACTTGGTTTCTTTCAGATCACTAGTGCGATTCTTGAGTCCAGATGACCACAGCTTTCTGCCTCTGGTTCTTGCGACTACCGGATAGGCCTCTCACACCGACCTAGCAGCTGGTATGAAGCACGGACAATGTTCTGCCACAGACCTGAGTGAAAAGTGGAAACTCCTGGATAATCCCCTGCCACAGGATTGTTTAGCCAGTAGTCAGTTAGGTCAGCTGCACAGTACCTGAACCTTTAACCACTTGGAGCCCCGGCCATTGTAAAAAGACGCCACAAGGTGGCTCTACAATGCCGGGAGGACGTCTATTGACGTCCTCGGGTCCTCCGGCCACTGGGGGGCGCGCGAGCGCCGCCGGCATGCCAGCCTTATCACTGAGGTGCGGATGCGTGTGCCTGGCGGCCGCGATGTCCGCCAGGTACCCGCGATCAGCCATTACACAGCCAAGGACGTGGATCTGTGCGTGTGTAAAACACACAGATCAATGTCCTGTCAGGGAGAGGAGACCGATGCTGTGTCCCTTGTACATAGGGACACAGATCGGTCACCTCCCCCAGTCAGTCCCCCTCCCCCCCAGTTAGAATCACTCCTAGGACACACATTTAACCCCTTCCTCGCCCCCTAGTATTAACCCCTTCCCTGCCAGTCACATGTATACAGTAATCAGTGCATATTTATAGCACTGATCGCTGTATAAATGTGAATGGTCCCAAAAATGTGTCAAAAGTGTCCGATGTGTCTGCCGCAATGTCACGGTCCCAATAAAAATCACAGAACGCCGCCATTACTAGTAAAAAACTAAAATAATTAAAAATGGCATAATTCTGTCCCCTATTTTGTAGGCGCTATAACTTTTGCGCAAGCCAATCACTATACGCTTATTGCGATTTTTTTTACCAAAAATATGTAGAAGAATACGTATCGGCCTAAACTGAGAAAAAAAAATTTTTTTTTAAAGAAATGGGATATTTATTATAGCAAAAAGTAAAAAATATGGTGTTTTTTTCAAAATTGCCGCTCTTTTTTTGTTCATAGCTCAAAAAATAAAAAACCGCAGAGGTGATCAAATACAGCCAAATGAAAGCTCTATTTGTGGGAAAAAAAGGACGTCAATTTTGTTTGGGAGCCACTTCGCACGACCGCGTAATTGTCAGTTAAAGCGTCGCAGTGCCGAAAGCTGAAATTTCGCCTGGAAAGGAAGGGGGTATATGTGCCCAATAAGCAAGTGGTTAAGCCATCCGGCAGTACTGTGAGGTAAGTTATTTGGGTGCATCCTCCAAACGAGTCACCAGGCCCTTTCTGAGATACCAGCCAACAGCTCGGTCCTCTCCAATAAGGTCCTCCCCTGGAATAGTCTCCGCTTGAGTGGTTTCTTCCCGCAGGACAGACAGCACAGGATCACCTTCAGTTAAGTAGGCCCCAGACAGGCTTCTGGGCCTACTTGCAGCAAACACAGCAGCATAGCCTCCAGCCTGGAGGGTCATGAGGCAAGACGAACCCCGGAGCACATGGCACTGCCCCTTAAATATCCTTCCCCCAGCATGCCCAGCTACAAAGAAGCTCCTGATTGGGCTGTTTTCTAGAGAAAGAATATCCAATTCACTTCAGCTGGCTGTATTTCTCACACTGGCCTGTGACAACAGTGACACCTACTGGCAACAGTGGGAAAAGCGCACAAACAGCCAAAGCTGAAACAGATATCAACAAATTTATATAGATCACTCAGCTATTTACAGCTCAGATAACCCCTAAATTTACACATAACACCTACTCAAAAGTAGCCAGGCGCTACACTAGTATGCATCGCATACTAGCACATTATAAAAGACTACCCTTAAAATGAAGCCCTCCAACGGCTTCCATCTTCCGCTGGTCTTCCTTCTGGGCTCATGGGCTGCAGCCGCTTGAATGGCCGAGCTGCAAGGACGTCACTCCCGCGCATGCACTGGTGATATCACCGGCTGCTGCTCCCTAGAATATCTCCTAAACGCTGCACGTTTAGGAGATATTCAATTAACCTTCAGGTAAGCTTTATTATAAGCTTTACCTGTAGGTACGAATAAAAATACAGCAATTACAGTACTATCACTTTAAGGAGCTCAGAAAGCTGGAGGAGGAGAAAAGGCAGCACACTAGTCTTCACAGTAAATGGCTGTGCAGGGCAGGAGGGGTGCTGTCAGGAGAAGTCTGATCATTGGAGGAGAGTAGGCTGAGTTCCTGGCACAGCCAGAGAACTGACCACGCTATGCTCCCCTGTCTAGTGTGTTCAGATTTTAATAGGAACGCAGAAATGGCTTTACGTATTTTTTAACTTACGTTGCCGTGCATTGCAGTAAAAGCACGCACCCTACCGCAACATCAAAATGTCCAGAACCCCAGCGTACTTCTTTCAGCATTCCACAGTATTTCTGGGTGCTCCAAATGAAATGTTGGCACCATCGCCAATCTAATCCAGAACATGAAGTATCACCAGCACACCATAATGACAATATAAGTAGCAGGACTTCATTCGCTAGCTAATGAAGCAACTTTTTGGAGCTGTATGGACCCCTTCCTCAGACAGCAGGGACCAACTGCAACATGACGTGTTGTGAACTATTTTCTCATTTATTCCTCGGAAGATGAAGCGGTTGAATAAAGATGAACTGTATACAATTGGTTGGAAATGGCAGCGTGACTCAATTGTATTCGATTTATAGTCAATTAACAACTGTGTCCATCAATGAAGGAGGAGCAGCCTTAGGTAGGTTGCCCCCCCCCAAAAAAAATGTAAATCACTTTGTTCAATGGAACTGGTTAAATCAGGGTTTCTCAACCAGGGTTCCTCAAGAGGTTGCTAGGGGATCCTCAAGGGTTGCTCCAGGAGGTTGCTAGGGGGATCCTCGAGGGGCTGCTAGGGGATCCTCGAGGGCTGCTCAAGAGCTTGCTAGGGGTTCCTCCAGAGGTTGCTAGGGGTTCCTCCAGAGGTTGCTAGGGATTCTTTCAGCAATGAGCAATTTCTGCCTCTCAGATAAGTTCCCACTGACACCATTGATCCTTTTATCTATCTGTAAGGGGGGAGTCTTCCCAATGACCACATGTGGAATGAGAATTCCTCCCACTGACCATCACACTAATGTATCATGAGTTGTAGATATAATATTTTTTAGCAGGGAAAGTTATTTCAAGGGTTCCTCTGTGTTGAAAAGGTTGAGAAAAGCTGGGTTACTAAAAAGAATGGATGCAAGCGTCAGAGTGTTGAAGGAGAAGCGGCCGAACCAATTGCTCCCATTTACAGTCAATGTAAACTAGAGGGCGCTAGGATCCTGGCAAGTGTCATATCTGGAAAAGGCCAATGACTGTCTAGATGTCAATTGATACGAATCAAATAAATAGGGAGTATTTTAGTGGGGAGGGGGCATAAATTGGGATTGCACAGGGGCCCATTGGTGACACTGTCCATCACTGCAATGGTGTAAATTACGATCATCCAAAACGAATAGCACGGCATGTCAAAAAACACATAAAAACTGGGGTTGGAGTTCATTCAGTGTATGGCCAACAGGTTTTTATTTTTTTAGCAAAATATATTGGTATATATATATATATATATATATATATATATATATATATATATGTGTGGCGGGGTCTCCTTTAAGGAGACTACGTTACCCAGAACCCCGTTCAACACCCAGGGTGCATTTAGCCACCACAGAGACTCATGGGAGGGGCTATATAAGAAGAGGGCGAGGCTGAGCTCGGCCTCTTTGGACACCGCGCTGCAATCAACAGGTCTTCCTGTGCGGATCTGCTGCAGTGCAGGGCCGGAAGCCAGGGCCTTGCACAACTTCCAGAGAGCCTTCCACCCCACTGCGGAGCTTGGGTGGCACCTGACTTTGTTGAGTTTGGACATCAGTTGGACCGGAGACCCGGTCGTTGCGGATACTGTGTGTGGAGACACAGTAGGTGGAAGTCCCGGTCTGGGATCGCGTGCGGAGTGGTGACCGAGCACCTGCTCATTCATATAGACTATACTTTGATTCGGCCTAGAGACTGCCTTGGCCCTCCGGGTTCTATTTTACTGTCCCACAGGAGACTAGTGGCGGAACTGAGTTGAATAGTCTCCTGTGAGGGGTTCATTCTTCTTCTCATTTTCCTACCCTTTGGATTACAAATTACCATTCCTGTTGTGCACCACCAGTCAAGTTGCATGCGAAGAAATTGTTCTTCTAGAAACTGAGTTTAGATCTGGGTCAGGCCTGATCTGTAGTTAGAACTTTGGTTGCATAGTTAGAGATAGTTGTACTTGGCGGGTAACCGCCTGCGTTATATTTTCTACTGCAGGGCTCTGCAGATATATATGTGTTATGTGTTAACCTTATGCCTTTTACCCAAAGTAAAGAAACGTTATAATTTATCTGTTACTATCAGTGTGTTGTCTTTATGCAAAGAGGTTACCCTTGCAATACAAATAGATTATGTGCATAAACTGTTAGATTGTGATAAGAGAACCATCCCTAGTCTAGCTGTGCCAGAGTGGGTCGAGTAGATTGCCGGGGGTTGGCGGTGCTGTACACAGGGCCCGAAAACAAATCCAGCGGCTCTCTTAACTGGGGGTAGCGCTTCATATTATATAATATATACCCCCCCAATCAGCCGTAACTTTATGCCCACCCACCTAACATTGGGTAGGTTCTCCTTTTTGGCACCAAAACAGCCTTGACCGGTATCCACTAGACCTCTGAAAGTATGCTGGGGTATCTGGCACCAAGCTGTCAGAAGCAGATCCTTTAAGTTCCTGTAAATTGCAAGGTGGGTCCTCCATGGATCAGACTTGTTTTTTTCAGCACATCCCACAGATGGTCAATTGGATTGAGATCTGGAGACAAATTCATTACCTAGAACCCGTTCTGTTCCTCAAACCAAATCATTTTTGCAGTATGGCAGGGGGCATGATCCTGCTGGAAGAGCCATTATGGAATACCATTTTCACAAAGGGGTGTACTTGGTCACCGACAATGTTTAGGTAGGTGGTACAGGTCAAGCAACATCCACATGAATGGTGGGACCCAAGGTTTCCCCAGCAGAACATTGCCCAAAGCATCACACTGCCTCAGCTGGCATCCTCCTAAACTGCATCCTGGTGCCATCTCTTTCCCTGACGCACACTCACCTGGCCATCCACAAAACATGATTCATCAGACCAGGCCACCTTCTTCCATTGCTCCGTGCTCCAGTTCTGATGCTCATAGGCCCATTGTAGGCGCTGTGGACACGGGTCAGCATGGGCACCCTGACCGGCTATGCAGCCCCATACAAACTGTAATGCCCATTTTTCCGGCTTTCAAACGCATCAATTTCAGAGACCACATGTTTACTTGCTGCCTAATATATACTACCCACTTACAGGTGCCATTGTAAGTTGTAACAAGATAATCAATGTTATTCACTTAAAGTATAACTAAATGCAATTGGTTTTTGATGGAGTGGAGATGGATTGGAATGCTTGTCATTTTGTATTGCTGTATGTGTCCCCTTTTGGAGATCCACCCTCTCTATTTGTCCCAAACTTTAGGTTGTCCCAGAAAAGTAATAGAGGAGAAATCTTTCAATGGGGACACTAGTTCTGGTTACCTGGGGGGGGGGGGTCCCCAAGAAATTTGCTCAATTAGCAGGGATTTCCTCTCACTTCCTGTTTGACTATGGGGCAGGATGTGAAGGGAAATCTCTGAAATGGAAAAGAGATGGCGAAAAAAAAAAAAAAATCTGACAGGGGTTATAAAACTCTCCCTTGCTCTTTGCAAAATGCCTACAGTTCTACTTAACCACTTGTCGACCGTGCTATAGCAAAATGATGGCTACAGCGCGTCCTCCCGTGATCGCCCACCCAGCATCCTTCAGACACAGCTGATCACACATCAGGGTAAAGAGCCAATCACAGCACCTCTTTACCAAGTGATCAGCTGTGTCCAATCACAGCTGATCACAATATAAACACACTTGATGGTTATCGGCATTCCTTTCCTCACGCTGTCACAGCATAATGGGAGGAGAGAGCCGGCAACCCGCTAGTGTGAAAGAGGACATTTGCATTGATAATCAGGGCACTGATCATCAGTATACCAATGATCAGTGCAGCCCCAACAGTGCCCACCAGTGATGCATATCAGTGCCCATCAGTGAGAACAATTGGACCTGCCAATCATTGCCCATCAGTGCCGCCCATTTGTGCCGCCTCATCATTGCCTCCACATCAGTGCCCATCTGTGCTGCCAATCATTGCCCATTAGTGCTGCCAATCAGTGACTCCTCATTAGTGCCGCCTATCAGTGCCCATCAGTGCAGCCTCATCATTTCCTCCACATCAGTTCTGCCAATCATTGCCTCCTCATCAGTGCCGCATATTTGTGCCCTTCAGTGCTGCCTATTAGCGCCCAGCATTGCCTCCACATCTGTGCCCATCGATGCAGCCTCATCAACGCCCATCAGTAAAGAAAAAAAATTACCCGTTTGCAAAATTTTATGTAGCACATGGACCCTTTTTCCTACCTTAGGCTCACTTGCAGGAAAAGGGCACACCGTACTATATGCCTGTACCCTCTTGTTTGAAGAGGTTGAGCGGTGTTATGTATTTGGGTCCCACAGCTAGGTTATCCATCAGTTGGTTCTCATCTCCTAGGATATAGGGACAAGTCTCTGTCCCCCCCCCCCCCCAAGTATTTCTAATGTATACACCACTCAACTCCAACGTGTAGTTTATTTTTCTTCAATGTTCAGCAGATAGGAAAGGGTGGATAAGAGACAGGACAGCAAGGTTTTGGGAGGTTGGTCCAGGCACAAGTAAATGTTACAATCACCACTTAATTCCAGAGTGGGTTCAGCTCACCCGGATAGTCTCCTGTAAAAGTGGATCCCAGCAGCCGAAGTGATGCTCGGACGCTTAATTAGGTTATTTTCTTAGATACGATTGGGAGATTCTCTGCCACAGAATCTATCATGTCCCAAACTTCTCAGCTTTTGCAATACAAGGACAGGTGCCAGCAACAGCACATTACTAGGCCCTTGGTGGATAGATGAATCCCTCCAGAAAGTTACCGGGCTCCTTCTTTCACCGTGAACTCTCACCGGTCCCTCAGAAAGGTCCTCCCCCGGCCTCCTCTTCTTAGAGCGGGCTCCCTCGCGAGGGACACCCTGGGATTCCTCTTCCCAGAAGCAGGCTCCAGCTAAAAGGTGCTGGGCCCAGTGCTGAATTTGCAGCCCCAGGGCTAAAGGTCCCTGGGACTGATGCGCACTTGGACTCCCGACTCCTCTCCTCCGACGACCCCTCCCCTAGGCGGCGTCTGCCCCTTATGTATCCTCCCCCAGCATGCACAGCAGACCAACCACGCCCACTGTACCGCTGCCGAGAGAAGACACCCTAAGGCACAGTACTATTACTAGTGGTTCAACCCTGACCAGTCATGGCAGTGCCACCTACAGGCCACAGGGAACTGCACACCAGTATACCACCTGCAGAAACAAAGTAGCACAACCTATCAATGAGAACGGTCTGAGCCTAACTACTAACTCAGACCAGCCCCCTAAATTTGGGTATATAGCATCCCTAAAAGAGGGTGGGCGCTACATTTATAACAGAAACTAAGAAAAAAAACGTTTTTTTTCCGACATTTTTGGTCTTTTTTCATATTTTTTTTTTTTTTTAGCAAATTAAATAAAAAAAAACACCAGTGGTGATTAAATACCACCAAAAGAAAGCTTTGTGTAAAAAAAAAAAAATGATAAAAATGTCATATGGGTACAGTGTTGCATGACCGCGCAATTGTCATTCAAAATGTGACTGCGCTGAAAGCTGAAAATTGGCCTGGGCAGGGAGGGGGAAAGTGCCCGGGAGGCAAGTGACTCTAAAAGGAATTTTTTTTATTTATTTTTTTTAAAACAAACATGTTATACTTAACTGCTCTGTGTAATGCTTTTGCACACAACAGCCCCGATCCTCTCCTTTTTTGGGTCCCCTGCCGGCTATCCTCCTCCCCCCCCCCCCCCCAATAGCAAGCCTCTTGCTATGAGGGCCCACGAGTCACACTCTGTGTCTATGCGCACACACAAGCATGGCTCGGCCTGACCCTGCTCTCTCCACACTGGTTCGCTTGGCTGTGATTGACAGCAGTAGGAGCCAATGGCTCCCACTGCTGTGTGAGCCAATGAGGAGAGAGAGAGACCCGGGAGAGCCGCTGCACTCTAATTCACATCGCTGAATCGAGATGGGACTCAGATAAGTATAAGGGGGGCTGCTGAACACAGACGGTAAAAAAAAAAAAAAAAAAAAAAAAAAAACTAGGGATGCACCGATACCAGCATCGTTGCCGATATCAAACATTTTCATGAGTACTCATACTCATGAAAATGCTCCAGATACCGAAAACCGATACTTTGTGGTGCGATTTGGCTCAACACAAAATGAATGGGCGCAAATTGCACTGCAAAGAATTGGATGCGATTTCCCCCACTGTTCGCACACATGTATGTAGAAAGGGAAGCGCCATCTAGTGTAGGGCTGGGAAAAAAATCGATTTTAATCTTGAATCGAGTTTTGAGCTCAAATCGATTCAGATTTGAAGAAAATCGATTTTTTTAGATTTTTTTTGAAAAAAAAAAAAAAAAAAAAAAAAAATATTTTTTCTCCCCTTCAAAGTTTCCGTAGCAGGACTGCAGGGGGCGTATCCGGAATGGCACTGGGCAGCGTTACCCCAATTACATCTACTCGCTGCAGCCGCCGTCTGCCTACCTGATCAGCGTGTCATGCAGACAGACGGCGGCCATTGCAGTGTTCAAAAGCCGCGCCTCCCGAGTCCTCGTCATCTGTGATAGGCGGAACACTCAATTTCACAGCAGGCAGTATTCAGCCTATCACAGACATCCTCTCATCCTTGTCTGTGTTATGAGGATGACCATGATAGGCGGAACACTGAATGCTGGGAAATTGAGTGTTCCGCCTATCACAGACGAGGAGGAGGCGCGGCTTTTGAATACTGGAATGGCCACCGGTGTAGCAGTAAAATCCGTATACCATGAAAATCTGCATCAGGTACGGGCACAGTGATGAAGCATGGGCACAGTGAGACACGGGCACAGTGAGACACGGGCACAGTGAGGCATGGACACAGTTCAATTCAACTAAGAGTAACCTCATGATGTTTTGTTGTTTTATTAGCTAAATCCAAGTACAGTATTAATAATTTGGATGTTTAACAATCTTTGTTGCACACTGCAAAAAACAACAAAAGGTCACAAGCGCTAAATTGGTGGATAAAGAAAAAAATATAATGGATGATAATAATAATAAGAAGAAAAAAAATCCCAAATATTTTGGGAAGTACAAAGTATCCAAAAAGGGGGAAAAAACAGGATCCAGCGCAGCAAGAAAAAATCCGTACCCAGAAGTACAAAATGCACAACATGCACACAATATAATCCAGCGCTCATGGAACATACATTATTAACTATTGAAAACTCTTGAAGAATTGATAAAAAAAAATAGTCCATTTATTAATCACAATAAAGAGAGGGATCCAATCCCAAATGTGCAGAGGGCAAATGAATCTTAACTGTCCAGTTACCAGTGGTGACAAACTTGTTAAACTTGCAGTGACATCCGTGGAGCAAGGAGGGGTTAAAAAAGTCAAAACAAAGCCTGCGGCATGATCTCCGTGTGAGCACAGTACCTTGAATGATGGACAACAGGCAGACCAGCGTGTGGAGGGCCCTCCAACACAAAAGGATGCAGAGCCAGGATCGCAGCAAGGCTGGGACAGAAGGAATCACACACAGAGTTTCAAGAGTTTTCAATAGTTAATAATGTATGTTCCATGAGCGCTGGATTATATTGTGTGTTTGTTGCACACTGACTTTGCAGTTAGAGAAAGGGTTTGCCTTTGCAATTTTGTTTGTTGATGCACTTTAATTAACATAATAAAAAAAAAAAAAATCGAATCGTAAATCGAGTTTTTTTATAAAAAAAAAAAATTACAAATCGCAGATTTTTTTGGGGGGGAAATCACCCAGCCCTAATCTAGTGGGCAGTTTATTTAATATCTGGTCAAATGCAAAATCTGCATAGGTGTCCCGGTCCCGCCGATGATAGAAAATCACGGGCGCTGGAGGTATTCAAAGGGCTGGAGGAGATGTAGAGGCGGTCTGTCCACCAGCTGACATCACTTCCTGTCCTATACCTACAGAGGTCCCTGAACGTTTCCTCCAGCCCTGTGAGCACCTCCAGCAGCTGTGATTTTCTATCATCTGCGGGACATCTATGCAGATTTTGCATTTGACCAAATATGTACTTAACCTTCACGCCAACCTAGCAAATTTGTGTTCATGTCTTGAAGGGGTTATACCGGTATGATGCGTGCAGCTGCAGGCATCACCCCGGTAGTTTAGAGCGGGCAGTTGGCTCTTTAGTGATAACAACCGATGTGGCTCAAAACTGCTCGCCTGTTATCCTAAAGGAGCGCCCCACCACCTTCAACCGCTCTTCCCGGCCCTCCCGTCCCACCCGGAGACCCGAGCCACCAGCCGGAGTGTCCACTGGCTAGGCTGAGACCCAAACAAAGCCAGATTCGGCTTTGATCGGGTCTGTGATGTAAAATCCCTGGAAGAGACGTCACTTCCGGTTTAGTCGGCTGCCAATGGCACCAATTTAAAAAAAAATGACAGTATTCAGAATCGCCAATTTTTACCGATATGAATACTTTTAAAGTACAAAAGGAGGGATTTGTTTTTTTTAAACGCCCGATTCCTCCATAAAAAGAGTACCTGTCACCACCTATTACTGTCACAAGAGATGTTTACATTCCTTGTGACAGAAATAAAACTGATCAAGTTTTTTTTTCTTTTTTAAAAGGGACAATGTGAAAAAAAAAACACGTATTTTTTTATTTTATTTTTAAAGCGCCGTCCTGCGTGCTCGCGCAACACACAACACAGAAAACACATACGCAAGTCACGCCCGCAGATGTAAACGGTGTTTAAATCACACATGTGAGGTATTGTTAGAGCGAGAGCAAGAATTCTATCAAAAGACCTCCTCTGTAACTCTAACCTGGTAACCAGTGCCGGTGATCTCAGCTCTACATGTTCGGCTATTTTCGGAAAAAGCGCCGCGCCTGCGCAGTACAGAGCGGGCAGAATGCGCTGGGGGGCAATGCTCGGCAGTACACCGGTACAAGGCAGGGGCGGAAGGGGTGGATGCCCTGGGCGGTACAATTTGCAGGCAGGAGGGGGGCGCAGGTGAAGTGCCAGCAGTGTGCTTCACTGTACACACTAGCAGGCGCCGCTAGCTGTACTGTAGTCATCTGTACCTTACTGCTGTAATGTGCCGAGTGCGCTCCTGCACCCAGCACAAGCCTACACAGTCCACACCAGCCATACCTGTCAGCGCTGCCCCTTCTTTCCCCCTATGAATGGACTTTGTGGTCCCGTCCCGGCGGCGTGACATCACTCACGGCTGGAGGCAGGATAGGAGGAGAGTAGAGAGCTGCTGCCGAAGCTGCATGAGGAGCCGCCGAGGAGGAACCAGCAGAAGTTCAGCAACAAAGTGTGTATCGCCACCAGGGCTTTTTCACCTCTGGCAGCCCTCTCCTCTCCGACCTGTCATGTAACACATAGCCAGTAGAGGAAGTTTTCTGCACAGCTCACTTCAACTGGCTTTTCTGTGTTAGCTCTGGGCACTCACTGATGCTGCCCTCCAGCACAATTCTGATCCCAGCACTGTAAGCTACAGCAGCAGTGATTCCAGAAGCAGCTTGTCCCCGCTTGCTGCTACTACTGATACATTGCAGCGCGGAGCCGAGGAGCTCTGAAACTCCTCCTCCGGCTCTGTGCTACAGCAGGCAGAGCTCTCTGTACTCTGCTGAATTAAAAAAAAAAAAAAAAAGCCTGCGCATACCATAGAGACCTGTGGCCGTCAGAAGAGGTGAGAGTTTGCCAAAGCCTGAGGTTGTGCAGAAAGGAGTGCACTGTAAAGGTGTGGGGGAGGGGGAATATGTGCTGAGAGAGGGAACCATGAAAGGGAGGGTTAGCAGAGAGGAGAGCTGGAGGGATGTGTGCAGAGAGGAGATCTGGGGTGGATTTGTACAGAGAGGAGAGCTGGAGGGATGTGTGCAGAGAGGAGATCTGGGGTGGATTTGTACAGAGAGGAGAGCTGGAGGGATGTGTGCAGAGAGGAAATCGGGGGTGGATTTGTACAGAGAGGAGAGCTGGAGGGATGTGTGCAGAGAGGAGATCTGGGGTGGATTTGTACAGAGAGGAGAGCAGGAGGGATGTGTGCAGAGAGGAGATCTGGGGTGGATTTGTACAGAGAGGAGAGCTGGAGGGATGTGTGCAGAGAGGAGATCTGGGGTGGATTTGTACAGAGAGGAGAGCAGGAGGGATGTGTGCAGAGAGGAGATCTGGGGTGGATTTGTACAGAGAGGAGAGCAGGAGGGATGTGTGCAGAGAGGAGATCGGGGGTGGATTTGTACAGAGAGGAGAGCTGGAGGGATGTGTGCAGAGAGGAGATCTGGGGTGGATTTGTACAGAGAGGAGAGAGGAGATCTGGGGTGGATTTGTACAGAGAGGAGATCTGGAGGGATGTGTGCAGAGAGGAGATCTGGGGTGGATTTGTACAGAGAGGAGAGCAGGAGGGATGTGTGCAGAGAGGAGATCGGGGGTGGATTTGTACAGAGAGGAGAGCTGGAGGGATGTGTGCAGAGAGGAGATCGGGGGTGGATTTGTACAGAGAGGAGATCTGGAGGGATGTGTGCAGAGAGGAGATCTGGGGTGGATTTGTACAGAGAGGAGAGCAGGAGGGATGTGTGCAGAGAGGAGATCGGGGGTGGATTTGTACAGAGAGGAGAGAGGAGATCTGGAGGGATGTGTGCAGAGAGGAGATCTGGGGTGGATTTGTACAGAGAGGAGAGCAGGAGGGATGTGTGCAGAGAGGAGATCGGGGGTGGATTTGTACAGAGAGGAGAGAGGAGATCTGGAGGGATGTGTGCAGAGAGGAGATCTGGGGTGGATTTGTACAGAGAGGAGAGCAGGAGGGATGTGTGCAGAGAGGAGATCGGGGGTGGATTTGTACAGAGAGGAGAGCTGGAGGGATGTGTGCAGAGAGGAGATCTGGGGTGGATTTGTACAGAGAGGAGAGAGGAGATCTGGGGTGGATTTGTACAGAGAGGAGAGAGGAGATCTGGAGGGATGTGTGCAGAGAGGAGATCTGGGGTGGATTTGTACAGAGAGGAGAGCAGGAGGGATGTGTGCAGAGAGGAGATCGGGGGTGGATTTGTACAGAGAGGAGAGCTGGAGGGATGTGTGCAGAGAGGAGATCTGGGGTGGATTTGTACAGAGAGGAGAGAGGAGATCTGGAGGGATGTGTGCAGAGAGGAGATCTGGGGTGGATTTGTACAGAGAGGAGATCTGGAGGGATGTGTGCAGAGAGGAGATCTGGGGTGGATTTGTACAGAGAGGAGAGCTGGAGGGATGTGTGCAGAGAGGAGATCTGGGGTGGATTTGTACAGAGAGGAGAGCAGGAGGGATGTGTGCAGAGAGGAGATCTGGGGTGGATTTGTACAGAGAGGAGATCTGGAGGGATGTGTGCATTGATGAGATCTGGGGTGGATTTGTACAGAGAGGAGAGCTGGAGGGATGTGTGCAGAGAGGAGATCTGGGGTGGATTTGTACAGAGAGGAGAGCAGGAGGGATGTGTGCAGAGAGGAAATCGGGGGTGGATTTGTACAGAGAGGAGAGCTGGAGGGATGTGTGCAGAGAGGAGATCTGGGGTGGATTTGTACAGAGAGGAGATCTGGAGGGATGTGTGCAGAGAGGAGATCTGGGGTGGATTTGTACAGAGAGGAGAGCTGGAGGGATGTGTGCAGAGAGGAGATCTGGGGTGGATTTGTACAGAAAGGAGAGCTGGGGGGTGTGTGCAGAGAGGGGATCTGGGGGAATGTGTGCAGAGAGGGGATCTGGGGGAATGTGTGCAGAGGGGATCTGGGGGAATGTGTGCAGAGGGGATCTGGGGGAATGTGTGCAGAGAGGGGATCTGGGGGGGGGGTGTGTGCAGAGAGGGGATCTGGGGGGGTGTGTGCAGAGAGGGGATCTGGGGGGTGTGTGCAGAGAGGGGATCTGGGGGGGTGTGTGCAGAGAGGGGATCTGGGGGGTGTGTGCAGAGAGGGGATCTGGGGGGTGTGTGCAGAGAGGGGATCTGGGGTGGATTTGTACAGAGAGGGGATCTGGGGGGTGTGCAGAGGGGATCTGGGGGGTGTGCAGAGGGGATCTGGGGGGTGTGCAGAGGGGATCTGGGGGGTGTGCAGAGAGGGGATCTGGGGGGTGTGTGCAGAGAGGGGATCTGGGGGAATGTGTGCAGAGGGGATCTGGGGGAATGTGTGCAGAGGGGATCTGGGGGAATGTGTGCAGAGGGGATCTGGGGGGTGTGTGCAGAGGGGGGATCTGGGGGGTGTGTGCAGAGGGGGGATCTGGGGGGTGTGTGCAGAGAGGGGATCTGGGGGAATGTGTGCAGAGAGGGGATCTGGGGGAATGTGTGCAGAGAGGGGATCTGGGGAAATGTGTGCAGAGAGGGGATCTGGGGAAATGTGTGCAGAGAGGGGATCTGGGGGAATGTGTGCAGAGGGGATCTGGGGGGTGTGTGCAGAGGGGGGATCTGGGGGGTGTGTGCAGAGAGGGGATCTGGGGGAATGTGTGCAGAGAGGGGATCTGGGGGAATGTGTGCAGAGAGGGGATCTGGGGGAATGTGTGCAGAGAGGGGATCTGGGGAAATGTGTGCAGAGAGGGGATCTGGGGAAATGTGTGCAGAGAGGGGATCTGGGGAAATGTGTGCAGAGAGGGGATCTGGGGAAATGTGTGCAGAGAGGGGATCTGGGGAAATGTGTGCAGAGAGGGGATCTGGGGGAATGTGTGCAGAGAGGGGATCTGGGGGAATGTGTGCAGAGAGGGGATCTGGGGGGGATTTACACATGAGGAAGAGCTGGGGGGGATGTGTGCAGAGAGGAGAACTGGGAACGTGTGGAGGGGGGTGGATTTGTGCAGAGAGGGAGAGGAGAACTGTGAAGGTGGAGCTCTGTGCAGAGGGGAGAGCTGCAGAAGGCAGGTTGTGCAAAGTGAGAGCTGTGGAGGGTGGGACAGGTTGTGCAGAGGCGAGAGCCATGGGGGAAGCTGGGGGTGCAGAAGTGAAACATGGGGGGTGGCAAAGGTGAGAGCTGTGGATTAGGGTGAGCTTTAGATTGAGGTGCAGAGATAATGTGGATGGGGGTGCAGAGGTGAGTTTTGGACTGGGGGTGTAGAAGTAAGATGTTGATGGGGAGGGGCAAAGGTGAGCTGTGAAAGAAGGGACACAGAGGTAGAATACTTGAGGTTAGGGGGATTTTTGCTTGGGGAAGACCAGGGATGGGGGACAGTAAAGCATACAGAGTTCAGTGAGCAAGAGTATGTAATGCATGGCTGTATGTTACATATTAAAGGCCTTGGGATGGTACTACTGCATGCTGTATTCTGTACAATGGGTTTTGCGTTACATACTCCTGGGCCCTGCATTCTGTATGCTGATCTGCATATTACATGCGCTTTACCACTGCATGCTGTGTGATACCCTTTGTTACATATTCCTGACCCCTGCACTCTGTACACAGGGCTATATGCTGCATATACCTCAGCACAAGGGATGCTTTGCATTGAATGTAAGTACTTTATAAGGAAGAAGTACCTTTTAGCAAAAGGGAAGGGTTCTGAGTGGGCAAGAATACCTGTGGAACTCTCCAGAGAGGCACAGATAGTCACAACGGTGACGATGAACGGCGACGATAATTGGGGGGGCGCAGTTTGCCTCCTTCGCCCTGGGCACCAAATGACCTTGTCCCGGCACTGCTGGTAACCGTTACATTTTTTTAAAGCGTCGCCTATGGAGATTTTTAAGTACCGTAGTTTGTCGCCATTCCACGAGTGTGCGCAATTTCAAAGCATGACATGTTGGGTATCTATTTACTCGGCGCAACATCATCTTTCACATTTTACAAAAAAATAATAAATTTTGCTAACTTTACTGTTTAGTTTTTTCTTTAATTCATGAAAGTGTCTTTTTCCCCCCAAAAAATGCTTTGAAAGAGCGCTGCGCAAATACAGTGCGACATATAATATTGCAACGATCGCCATTTTATTCTCTAGGGCAGGGGTCGTCAAACTACGGCCCTCCAGGTGTTCAGGATCTACAATTCCCATCATGCCTAGTCATGTCTGTGAATGTCAGTTTTGCAATGCCTCATGGGATTTGTAGTTCCGCAACAGCTGGAGGGCCGTAGTTTGAGGATCCCTGCTCTAGGGTCTCTGCTAAAAAAATATATATACACATTGTGACAAACCCTCTGTCCTCAAACAGAACTTGGTCTGCCGGCAATGCTTCCTCTGTTCAGAACCAGCACCAACCCAGACTCTCCAGCCCCCCCAGTCACCAGACAATACCTCAGTGTAGAGTGGCAAACAACAAACTGACTTTATTATCACATATGGACACACAGATATCTCTCTTCAAAACACTTCCCTCCCACCCTTGGAAAACAGGGCAGGTTAAAGTGTCCAATGACAATGGACACACAGGTCAGGTGTGTTCAAACTTCTCATCAGTAAACCGTCTTATCAGCAGGGAGCTGCTGGAGGAATCCCCCCTCCCTCTTTGCTCACAGCAAGACACTTACACATCCCATAATAATTGAGGCAGACAGCCACAATAGACAATAGAATACAGTCCTATCCCAAACCATCACAGCAAAATAGTCCAACAGCATGAGACAGCACACATTATATATACAGCATTGAATCTGACTAGCACAGATCATAGTGGGGTTCTCATTCACCCTGTGCCCCTATTAGAGACACAGGATGATTTACACATAAGAGGCATCGGGGAAGCTGGACAAGGAGCCTCCAGCCAGGGTAAGCCGAGTTCCACAAACCCCCGACCCAAAGTAACACACATACATATATATATATATATATATATATATATATATATATATATATATATATATATAGTAGCGCCCCCCCCCCCAATATATGGGGGTGCTATGTGTAAGTTTAGAGGTAGTCTGAGCCAGTAGTTGGGCTCAGGCCAATTGATTGTTCTAGATTTATTTCTGCTCTGGGAGTGGTACTGCCTGGCAGTAGTGTTCCCTGTTTGCCTGTAGGTGGCACGGTCATTACCGGCATAGGTTGAACTACAGGGGTTATCACAACACCTTGGGTGTCCTTTCTCGGCAGCCGTGCAGTGGGCGTGGTCTACCGGCTATGCATGCTGGGAGAGGGTACATAAGGGGCAGACGCCATTAGTGTGGGGTTTGTTTTGTGCGCCTCATGGCCCTCCAGGCCAGGTGGGTGCGCGTGTGTGTTATAGTCCCGGGCACCTTTAGTCCAAGGCTGCATCGCTGCATGATAGGCCCAGCTCTGCTGGCTGAGGCCTATACTTTTCGGAGGAATCCTCGGCTACCCACGTCAGGGGAGCCACGCTTGGGGAAGGAGACCAGGGGAGGATCTGCCCCGGAGGAGACCAGCGACGGTACGGCTGTCTTGGGAGGAGGCCTGGAGCTCACCTAAGGAGGGATCCACCATTACAAGCCCTGCAATATGCCAATCCGGCATAGGGGTTCTTTAACCACTTAACAACCGCATGTCGACAAATAACGTCGACAGGGTGGTTGCTTAACTCTGGGAGGACGTTATATAACGTCTTCCCAGAATCGCGCTCCCGCGCGCCCCCTGGTGCGCGCACACGGGAGTCTCCGTGACCGCCGGGTCCAGAGGACCCGGCGCATCACGGATCACGGTAAATTGCCGCTGATAGCGGAGCGATCACTTGTAAACAGACCGGCGTCATGTGATGACGCCGGTTCCTCTCTCCCCTCTCTGTACCGATCGGTACAGTGTGAGAGGAGAGGGGAGGGAGCAGATCATGGCAGCAGCGCTGTGGGCTGGATCTGTGACAATTGCAGTCACAGATTCAGCCATCCCTGCTCAGCCATACCCTGCCCAATACTCTGCATGCCATACCCTGCCCAATACTCTGCATGCCATACCCTGCCCAATACTCTGCATGCCATACCCTGCCCAATACTCCGCAATACCCTGCGCCATACTCCGCAATACCCTGCGCCATACTCCGCAATACCCTGCGCCATACTCCGCAATAACCACTTCCCACCCCCTGGCCGTCATATGACGTCCTTGACTTTGTGCGGGGATATCTGAATGATGCCTGCCGCTACAGGCATCATTCAGATATTAGCTTTTTCAGCCGGCGATTCCCTACACCATAAGAACAATCATAGCGGCTGTTCCGCCGCTTGATCATTCTTACGGGAGACGAGAGGGGATGCCCCCCCCCCCACCGCCCTCCGGTGCTGTTAGAGCGAGAGCAATAATTTTGGCCCTAGACCTCCTCTGTAACTCAAAACATGTAACCAGTAAAAATATTTAAAGCGTCGCCTATGGGAATTTTTAAGTAGCGAAGTTTGGCGCCATTCCACGAGCGTGTGCAATTTTGAAGGGTGACATGTTAGGTATATATTTACTTGGCGTAACTTCATCTTTCACATTATGCAAAAACATTGGGCTAACATTTTTTTTTTGTTTTTTTAAGCACAAAACTGTTTTTTTCCGTAAAAAACACGTTAAAAAAATTGCTGCACAAATACCGTGCGAGATAAAAAGTTGCAATGACCACCATTATATTCTCTAAGGTCTTTGCTAAAAAAAACATATATAATGTTTTGGGGTTCTATGTAATTTTCTAGCAAACAAATGATGATTTTTACATGTAGGAGAGAAATGTCAGAATTGGCCTGGGTGCTCCAGAACGCCTGAAGGTGCTCCCTGCATGTTGGGCCTCTCTATGTGGCCACGCTGTGTAAAAGTCTCACACGTGTGGTATCGCAATACCTGGGAGTAATAGCAGAATGTGTTTTGGGGTGTAATTTGTGGTATGCATATGCTGTGTGTGAGAAATAACCTGCGAATATGACAATTTTGTGAAAAAAAAAAAAAAAAAAAATCGTAATTTTGCAAAGAATTGTGGGGAAAAAAATTACAACTTAAAAAAACTCACCATGCCGCTTTCTAAATACCTTGGAATGTCTTCTTTCCAAAAAGGGGTCATTTGGGGGTATTTGTATTTTTATGGCATGTTAGGGTCTCAAGATCAATTTTCAGATATTGGCACCATAGCTTGTAGACAGGGCCGCCATCAGGAATTTTGGGGCCCCTTACACAGCTTCAGACATGGGGCCCCCCTGGAGCAGAGGAGAACCGGGGGGGGTGCTGCCGCCGCAAATTGAGAAGTGGGGGGGCTGCCGCAAATTGAGAAGCGGGGGGGTGCCACGAATTGAGAAGCAGGGGGTTTGGGTGCTGACGAACACAAAAATAATAATAATAATAATAATAATAAATAAATAATAATCATCATTTTTATAAAAAAAAAAAAAAAAGAGGGAGGTTTCCATCCGGGGCCCTGGGGACCTCTGGGCCCCTTACAAAAAAATAAAATAAATTAAAAAAATTAATAAAAATAAAATACAAAAAAGGGGGGTTGACATTCGGGGCCCTGGGGAACTCCGGGCCCCTTACAGGTGTACTGCCTGTACCCCCCTGATGGCGGCCCTGCTTGTAGACTCTATAACTTTCACGAAGACCAAATAATATGCACCAATTTGTACTTATTTTTACCAAAGATATGTAGCAGTATCAATTTTGGCCAAAATTTATGAAGAAAAAATACAAATTTGCTAAATTTTATAACAGAAACGAAAAAAAAAATCATTTTTTTACAAAATTTTCAGTCTTTTTTCTCTTATAGCGAAAAAAATAAACAACCCAACGGTGATTAAATACCTCCAAAAGAAAGCTCTATTTGTGTGAAAAAAAGGACAAAAATTTCATATGGGTACAGTGTTGTATGACTGAGTAATTGTCATTTAAAATGTGAGCACCGAAAGCTGAAAATTGGTCTGGTTATTAAGGGGGTTTAAGTGCCCAGTGTTCAAGTGGTTAATATTGCTTGGCTGGGAGGTTCGGGACTAACAATCCTGTGGCAGAGGATTCCTGATCGCATCCCCAAAAAGTTCACATTTTATCCGTGCTCCATCCCGGCTGCTAGGGCCGCTCACAGGGGGACTATCCGGGTGAGCAATACCCACTCAGGCTTGAGTGGCGACGAAAGAGTTGCACTGTGTCTTAAAGTGGAGCTCCACCCGATTTTTATACATTAGCTAATTCAATTCACATATTGTAAGGAATAGCAAAACGGACATTGTTTTTTTTAATTTTCGTGACAGTACCTTAGATAATGTGAATTGTAACCCTGTTTCCTGTCTCCTCTGCTGCGGGAAATCTCCGGGAGTTTTGTCACATCCTTTAGCCGCAATGTAACCTGGGAGCTTTTGTCATTGCCCCCAGTATTCATTGCCGAGCCTTGCTGCAAGCTATCGCGTTATTTCCTAAAGAGGAAGTGACGCGATATGCTCTCCTTTGTTTACAGTGCTTTCTGTTGACATGACAACGGGGCGGTAACTTTCAGCGACGCCGCACGTTGTGATCGAAAACCCAGATGTTTATGTCCCTGCTCGCCGGAAAGACTGAGCATGCGCGAGAACACGCGGTGAATGCTGGGACTTCAGCATTCGCCGCAAATAGGAAGTATATGCTTGTGGGCTTCTTATGCCCACAAGCAAAATGGAAATGTCTAAGAAACGATAATATAAGTTATCTTGCAACACGGAATCGCAATGCGGTGGATTTTAAACAGCAGAGACGTGAGTACAGACTGAATAGGCATAAAAGAATGTAATGTCACAAAAAAAAAAAAAACGATTTGGCCGCGGGAGCTCCGCTTTAAGCCTTGTGTACCTGAACCTTCCCCTACTTTTCTCAGTTTCCTACTCTCTCTTCAAGTTTGCTGCAAAGATAAAGAATAAAACCTTACTGCTTAGGCTTTACTCCTGGTGTAGACATTGGCCTTATTCTACCTAGACAACGGAGCAAGAGGGATCAATTTGAGAGAGGTAATTGCTGCAAGGCCCAAACAACAACACCGCTCGCCCCTCTACACAATGGGGGGATACCGGGTAAGTAGCAGGTGTGCCCGACTGCGAACAGCAGGTAAAGGGTTTGTGTGCTATAATATATATATATATATATATATATATATATATATATATATATATATATATATATATATATATACACACTGTATATATGTGTGTAGCGGTCCTCCCCCAGCTTCTCCCCTCTCTTCACGGCTGGCTTTACTTGTCTAGGGGTATCTGGGAGAAGGGGGAAGATGCACACCACCAGCTCGGCTCTCTGATGTAGGATGCAGAGATATGAGCTAACCGTTTACCTTCGGGTCTGCGTTTTAGGCCAGAGCCTCAGCTTCTCCTATGGAGGATGATTGTCACAGACAGGGACACTTAGCTTCCAGTAACACGAGTTCCACACCATAAGGCCCCATGCACACGAGACGCTGTTATTTGCTGTTGAACGCGCGTTCAGAGGCAGTTGGACACTTTTTTCAACTGCTCCTGAACCCATTCAATGTTATCCTATGTGTCCATGCACACAGTCTCGTTTATTGCCGTTTTTAGGCAGTTGCGTTTAACCTCGTTTTTCTAGAAGCAAAAAAATGGGTTCAGACGCAAAAGTTTTCCACGTTTCAGACGCAAAACGCCGCTAAACGCGGGTACCGGCGTTTTGCCGCGATTTCGTTTATTAGCGTTTTTAAAGGTGACCTATTTTTTTACATTAAAAATCTCAAAAATGATGGCAAATGATGAAAAACCATCAAAAAAATATGAAAAAAAACTGTAATTGCTTGCATTGCACTGTAGACAATCCACAACTTGTGGCAGGTGACGTGGCAAGTGGACAATCCACAACTTGTGGCAGGTGATGTTGCCAGGTGACGTGGCAGGTGGAAATCCACAAATTGTGGCAGGTGACGTGGCCAGGTGACGTGGCAAGTGGACAATCCACAACTTGTGGCAGGTAACGTGGCCAGGTGACGTGGCAGGTGACGTGGCAAGTGGACAATCCACAACTTGTGCCAGGTGGCGTGGCCAGGTGACGTGGCAGGTGGAAAGCCACAAATTGTGGCAGGTGACGTGGCATGTGACGTGGCCAGGTGACGTGGCAGGTGGAAAGCCACAAATTGTGGCAGGTGACGTGGCATGTGACGTGGTCAGGTGACGTGGCATGTGACGTGGCCAGGTGACATGGCAGGTGATGTAGCAGGTGACGTGGCAAGTGGACAATCCACAACTTGTGCCAGGTGACGTGGCCAGGTGACGTGGCAGGTGGAAAGCCACAAATTGTGGCAGGTGACGTGGCAGGTGACGTGGCATGTGACGTGGCCAGGTGACATGGCAGGTGATGTGGCAGGTGACGTGGCAAGTGGACAATCCACAACTTGTGGCCAGGTGACGTGGCAGGTGGAAATCCACAAATTGTGGCAGGTGACGTGGCAGGTGATGTGGCCAGGTGACGTGGCAAGTGGACAATGCACAACTTGTGGCAGGTGACGTGGCCAGGTGACGTGGCAAGTGAACATTCCACAACTTGTGGCAGGTGACATGGCCAGGTGATGTGGCCAGTGGACAATCCACAACTTGTGGCAGGTGACATGGCAAGTGGACAATTCACAACTTGTAGCAGGTGACGTGGCCAGGTGACGTATCAGGTGACGTGGCAAGTGGACAATCCACAGCTTGTGGCAGATGATGTGGCAAGTGATACGCTAAATACAAGTACACTGCTGCTCTCTCAGCTGCTGGTCTCCCAAAATGGCTGAAATGGTTAAATAATAATGTTTTTTGAGCTTAGGGAGGGTCTTATGATGTTTCTTAACTAAACGCCTATAGACGCAAACGCGGTAAAACGCCGCTAAAATCGCGGCAAAACGGGCGTTTTTAAACGCCGGTTTTAGCCTTTAAAAACGTGTGTTCAGCAGAGTTTGCACCGGCGTCTCGTGTGTATGGGGCCTAAAAAGTCCAACACTGTTTTATGGACTTGAAACTGGTTGACTTTTAAAAGAACAGACAAGGTGTAGGGAAGAGTAGGTCCAGGCACAACTGATGAATTAAAGTTCCTCCTGTTCCGTTTAGTGCAAACAGGCTTGGCGCACAGTCGCTGCCACCGACCGTGAGTTTGGTCACTGCCACTGACCTGGGCGAACGTTGAGGCCCCTGCCACAGGCCTTGGATGAGGCCTGCCACTGACCTGAGAAAGATGGGTCTCTGCCACAGACCATGAAGTACCTTCTTTAGAACAAGCGACCCCTGTCAGAGGAAGACATTCATCCGGACGGTCACCAGAGGCCTCCACCGTCACCAGCAAATGCTGCACTGGCTCTACGGGGAGGTCACTTCTCCGGTCCCTTACGCCCAGGATTCAGGCACCCAATATCGGCGGTACCTTAGCCCTTGCGGGACCCAGTCGAAGGTACTGGGCCCCAGGCCTCCTAGTATAGTACCTCACCCCAGGCCGAAGGTGCCTGGGATGGAACTCGACTCCACGCGCCCAGGCCAAGGGCGCCTGGGCACAGACGAACCGCAGCAGCCCCCAGGCTGAAGGTGCCTGGGGAATGGACCTTGTGCGCAAGATGTCCGCCCCCTTTTATATCCTCTCCCAGCAGGCACAGCGGGTTCCCTGCCCCGCCGTACTACTGCCGCGAGAGGACAAAAAGGGCACGGCTCTAGAATGTTAGTTCAACCCCGGTCCCAGGTGACAGCGCCACCCAGGGAACATACCACCATTCATACCTCCCACACTCCAAAGTGTCCATAAATCCCTAAAAATCTTTGTATCTGAGCCATCTATAGCCCAGATACACCCCTCTAAAAATTTGACACCCGCTACACACACACATACATACATATTTTATTTATATATATGTAGCGGCCTCCTCACCCCGCCGTCTGGTTGGCTAGGGGTATGTCACGCGACAGAGTGAGGTGCGCTACGGCCCATGTCCTCCCCATAACTGTGGGTGAGGTGAAGGCCAATACTTGATGTTTCCTCGGGCCGGTGTGTCTTGGGCATGTACCGAGTCTATTGTGCAGAAACCACCAAACCACCCTTTGCTCCCATTGACAGAGTCCATACACCGATCACCGTCCAACTGTTAGGTTTATTTTGTATCTCCACATACAGGCAATGCGATGGCATGATACGGTGGGATGAGCAGGTCGAGGCACTATACTGATCTGGGTCCCTACACCCCCTGTGCTATGACCAAGGGTTGTAGGAGTCTTGACATGAATACCTCCGTTGCGTTGCAGCCCCTATCAGGGGAAGATGTCCTCCAAGGGAGTTACCGAAGGCCCATCCGTCACCGGGTTGACACTACACCGGGTCTTTGGACGGGTGACCTCCCCAGCCTCCTCACCTCAGATGCGGGTCTCCTCGCAAGGAGCACCCTGGAATCACTTCACCCTTGCGGGACCCAGTCGGAGTCACTGGGCCCCAGGTCTCCTCAATAGTACCTCATCCCAGGCTGAAGGTGCCTGGGATGGAATCCCAGCTTCATTCCGGCCAGGCTTAGGGCGCCTAGGCCGGAACCTTGAACCGCCCGCACCCAGGCTGAAGGTGCCTGGGTGCGTGAAGAGATGATCCCCCGAAGACCTCGTGGCGAGGGCGTCTCCCCCTTTTATCTCCTCCCGTCGATACCACGGCGGGTTCCCCGCCCCAGCCGTACCATCTCCAGGAAGGGACAAAGAAGGGTAGCACTGTGGTGGCGATTCTACCTGAAGCCTGTAGGTACTCCGCCACCCACAGGCAAAGGAGAATATTACATCCCCCAATCCTCCACGAATAACAAAAAGGGGTCTTAACCCTGACATAATTACACACCTGGGTCACACTACCCCCAGGTGTATCCCACTAAATCTGAAGACCCCGCTACATATTATATATATATATATATATATATATATATATATATATATATATATATATATATATATATATATATATATATATATATATATATATATATATATAAATATGTTCTAGGTAATTTTCTAGGGAAAAAAATACAGATTTTAACTTGTAAGCAACAAATGTCAGAAATGGGCTGAGGCGTGAAAGGGTTAATATGAGTAATAACATTAAGAAACTAGCTGGTGCTTCCCTTCACACACACACACACACACACGAGCAGTTAAGGAAATCGCATGCAATTCAGACAGGAAACGCACCACATTCCTGCTCACGTCGCAATCGATTTTTTGCAGTGTGATTTGCGCCCATTCATTTCGTATTGATGCTAATCACATAGCAAAGGATCGATGAGTATTTGACAGAAAGTATCAGTACACGTACTCATCGATTAAAAAAACCAAACGGTATCAGGGCAACCCTATAAAAACACTTTGAACCTTTAGAACCCCATTAAATCGGTCAGTGGTCATAATCTTACGGCTGGTCGATGTTATAAGGTGCCCGATAGAATCCAATCTTTGTTTTAGCCCTGGTTCACGTTGATGCGATTTGACATGTCAAATCGGCGGCAATTGCACCGTCCTAATCGGTGTGTAGCCGCTGAACTCGCCCGATTTCATTCCCACACTCAGTGTGAACCTAGGCTTAGACAAAATGATTAAAGCAGCTGGAATAAGTCCAAAAAAAAGCGAGGGATCCACTAAATAAAGTATATTCACCACACAGATTTTTCAGCTCTGCCTAATGACTTGGAAACAACTGCCAGAGCTGGCAACAATAAAACCAACAACAGTGCACCGACCATACTTTAGTCAAAGTACAAACCATTTATTAAATGCATTCACCTTTGTGTAGGATCAACAGAGCTGATCGGTGGCCAAAGAAACACTCTGTATGAAGTCTGGCATCCGGCTCACCATGGCCAGCAGCACGGCCAATCACCTGGCAGCATTTGAGGACTCCGCAGTATGCAGTGCGAACTGTGAAATAGGATGGAATAGGATTGCATGGGTCTGAACACCCATGCAATCCGATTCCAGTGCATACAAAAAAAAAAAAAAAAAAAAGGATCTTGCACCATTTTCGTGTGAATGCGATGCGACTTCAGGGCTGAATCCGCATCGCACAGACATCGCATGTGATGTGCACAGCAATGCGCCTTGCCAATCACATGCAATGTCTGGCATTGCACCAGTGTGAATCCAGCCTAAGGGTTTGAGAAAATAAAAAAAAGGAGCAATATACACATATTTGTAAAAAAGTACAGTGACAGTGCATATTTTTAGTACTGATTGCTGTAATAATGTCACTGGTTCCCAAAAAAAAAAAAAAGAAGTGTAAACAATGTCAGTTAGGTGTCCGATCTGTCCGCCACAATCCCGCAAAAAAAAACAAAAAAAAAAAACACTGATCACGCCATTACTAGTAAAAATAAATAAAATAAAATAGGCTGTAAATCTATCCCCTATTTTGTAGACACTATAACTTCTGTGCAAACCAATCAATATAGGCTTATTGGGATTTTTTTTTTTACCAAAAATTTGTAGAATACATATCAGCCTCAACTGATGAAGAAATTAGTTTTTTTTATATTTTTGGGGGCATATTTAATATAGCAGAAAGTACTTTTTTTTTCTTTTTTTAAAAAAAAAACAATATTTGGTCTTTTTTTGTTTATAGCGCAAAAAATAAAAACCGCAGAGGTGAATAAATACCACCTAAAGAACGCTCTATTTGTGGGGGGGAGAAAAAAATAAGACTTAAATTTTGTTTGGGTACAACTTCGCACAGCTACGCAATTGTCAGTTAAAATAACTCAGTGCTGCATCGCAAAAAATGGCCTGGTCCTTAAGGGAGTAAATCGTTTCGGGGCTGAAGTGGTTAAGCTGTCATATCCCAGGGTGAATGCAAAATTAAACTGGCAAATCCTGTTTGCTCCAATGATGTTTTGTTATAAAATTTTGCAAACGGCTAATTTTTCTCCTTCATTGATGTATGCTGATGAGGCTGCATTGATGGGCACCGATAAGGCGGCACTGATGGGTGGCACTGAGAGATGGCACTGATGGGCACTGAGAGATGGCAGTGGTAGGTGACACTGATAGGCAGCACTGCTAGGCATTGATAGGTGGCACTGGTGGGCACTGATTAGACATGTGCAAAAAGGAAAACATTTGTTTAGTTTAGTTTTAATTTGTTAATTAATTTCGTTTAGTTAGATTCGTTAAATTCATTTTCGGATTTAATTTGACCGAATTCGAAAAATCGGTCGCATTCGAAAATATTTCAACCGAATTTGAAACTATTACAACATGATGATTCAAAACTATTTCAATCGGATTTTTTGCAGATTACTATTTATTTCCATCACATCTCCTGCAGTATATTAACATCTATTAAAAATTTTTTGCAGATCTCCTGCAGACTTTTGCATCTATTTCATTTTTCTTTTTTTGCATTAGAGCAGCCATTTCCTTTATTTCAGCAGATCTCCTGCAGACTATTGGCATATATTTCATTTTTTTTTTTTTTTTGCAGATTACTATTTATTTCCATCCGATCTCCTGCAGACTATTAGCATTTATATAATTTTTTTTGCAGATCTCCTGCAGACTATTCGTATCTATTTCATTTTCTCATCAGATCTGCAGACTATAAGCATCCATTTCATTATTTTTTTTTGCTCCTGCAAACTATTAGCAGCCATTTCCCTAGTCTAGTCTATTTCTAGTCTAGTCTAGTTTCTATTTCTATTCTAATTGGAATTTGAATTCATTCTATACGAAATTCGAATGTCGGAACATGGTTTATTATAATGTTTTCTATTCGGTTGGAATAATTTCGAAACCGGTTGAAATATTTTCGAATGCGACCGATTTTCCGAATTCCAATTAGAAAAGATTAGAATAGAAATAGAAAATAGACTAGAAAAAAAATAGAACAGAATATATATACACACACATATACACACACACACACACACACACACACACACACACACACACACTCGAAATTGTTGGCACCCCAGAAATTTTTCCAATAAATCAAGTATTTCTCACAGAAAAGTATTGCAGTAACACGTTTTGCTATACACATGTTTATTCCCTTTGTGTGTATTAGAACAAATCAAAAAAAAAAAAGGGAGGAAAAAAAAAAAAAAATTGGACATAATGTCACACAAAACTTCAAAAATGGGCTGCTCAAAATTCTTGGAACCCTTTAAAAATTGTGGATAAATAAGATTGTTTCAAGCATGTGATGCTCCTTTAAACTCACCTGGGGAAAGTAACAGGTGTGGGCAATATAAAAATCACACCTGAAAGCAGATAAAAAGGAGAGAAGTTCACTTAGTCTTTGCATTGTGTGTCTGTGTGTGCCACACTAAGCATGGACAACAGAAAGAGGAGAAGAGAACTGTCTGAGGACTTGAGAACCAAAATTGTGGAAAAATATCAACAATCTCAAGGTTACAAGTCCATCTCCAGAGATCTAGATTTGCCTTTGTCCACAGTGCGCAACATTATCAAGAAGTTTGGACCCCATGGCACGGTAGCTAATCTCTCTGGGCGTGGACGGAAGAGAAAAATTGATGAAAGGTTGCAACGCAGGATAGTCCAGATGGTGGATAAGCAGCTCCAAACAAGTTCCAAAGAAGTTCAAGCTGTCCTGCAGGCTCAGGGAACATCAGTGTCAGCGCCAACTATCCGTCGACATTTAAATTAAATGAAAGGCTATGGCAGGAGACCCAGGAGGACCCCACTGCTGACACAGAGACATAAAAAAGCAAGACTACAGTTTGCCAAAATGTACTTGAGTAAGCCAAAATCCTTCTGGGAAAACGTCTTGTGGACAGATGAGACCAAGATGGAGCTTTTTGGTAAAGCACATCATTCTACTGTTTACCAAAAATGGAATGAGGCCTACAAAGAAAAGAACACAGTACCTACAGTGAAATATGGTGGAGGTTCAATGATGTTTTGGGGTTGTTTTGCTGCCTCTGGCACTGGGTGCCTTGAATGTGTACAAGGCATCATGAAATCTGAGGATTACCAAAGGATTTTGGGTCGCACTGTAGAGCCCAGTGTCAGAAAGCTGGGTTTGCGTCCGAGATCTTGGGTTTCCAGCAGGACAATGACCCCAAAGATATGTCAAAAAGCACCCAGGAATGGATGGCAACAAAGCGCTGGAGAGTTCTAAAGTGGCCAGCAATGAGTCCCCATTGAACATCTGTGGAGAGTTTGCAAAGGAAGAGTGGTCCAAAATTCCGAGTGAGAGGTGCAAGAAGCTTATTGATAGTTATAGGAAGCGACTGATTTCAGTTATTTTTTCCAAAGGGTGTGCAACCAAATATTAAGTTAAGGGTGCCAAGAATTTTGAGCAGCCCATTTTTGAAGTTTTGTGACATTATGTCCAATTAGCTTTTTTTCCTCCCTTTTTTTGATTTGTTACAATACACACAAAGGGAATAAACATGTGTATAGCAAAACATGTGTTACTGCAATACTTTTCTGTGAGAAATACTTGATTTTCTGGAAAAATTTCTGGGGTGCCAACAATTTCGAGCATGACTGTGTGTGTGTGTGTGTGTATATATATATATATATAGTGACAGAGCATCCCAGAGAGAGCCTGGGAAAGTCCTATTCAGGGTTTATACATCTCCCAGGCTCCTCTCATATACATTCAGGGATCTCTGAGCCAGGATCCACTTCAGGTGTTGGTTCTCTCCCCCAGGTTAATTAAAAGCTCACCTGAGCAGACAGCCTTTGCTCAGCCTGGGAAACACAGACAGCATTGGTCTGTGAGAGCAAGAAGGTTCGTAAAACTTGTTACTCTGTTGGATGTGGAAGCTGACAAGCGCTAGGCTTGTCCAGCTTGGTAGTGAGGGCCTGTAAATACTGTGTAGTTAGAGCCGAGACATGGCTAGGCTTTTGTTTAGCTATTTTTTCTTCTGTTTGTTTTCAGCACACTGTACAGCACTTGTCATTGACTTTGTATATAGCACCAATAAACCACACTGTGTTTTCACTGATCCAATGGACTTGGTAACTGTGCCTGCTCATCCCAGGGAGCTTTTGTATCTACTACCTGTCCCCCAGGTTACATATGGTGGAGAATGCGGGCAGCTGTAGAAAGTTACTACTTAAAAGGCCAGTACCTAAAGTGACAACATGGAGGACCTCCTCAAACGCTGCACAACAGCAAACTAACGCTGCACAACAGCAGGCCAACGCTATCGCACAGGAGCAAACCAAGGTGCTGTTCCAACAGATTGGTGCTGTACAAGAGCAATCGCAGAGGCTGAACAGTTTGCCACTGCTGCAAAAGCGGATAGGAAAACCCTTACTGAGGTTGTGGAAACGCTAGCACAGGGGTCACCTGCGATAATGAAGGATATTGGAGACAAGCCCTCAGCCATCCATGTGGGTCGCTTTCTTTCAAAGATGACGGCAGATGATGATCCAGAGGCCTTCCTACTAACATTTGAACGGACCGCTGAGAGGGAAGGTTGGCCCCAAACCCAGTGGGCAGGACTGATCGCCCCCTTACTTTCTGGAGAATCGCAGAAGGCCTACTATGATCTGGAGTCAGCAGAAGCGGGAGATTATGAAAAGGTCAAGTGGGAAATCCTGGCACGACTTGGCGTTACCTTGGCTGTTCGAGCTCAGCGGGTCCACAGCTGGTTCTTCCAAGAAAAGAGGCCCCCAAGATCGCAGATGTTTGATCTGATCCACCTGGTGCGGAAATGGCTACAGCCGGAGTCCCTGTCTGCGCCACAAATAGTGGAGCGTGTGGTCATGGACCAATTCCTGAGGTCACTACCAATTCCCCTGCAGAAGTGGGTGAGTCAAGGAGACCCCAAGTCGGCAGACAACCTGGTGGAGCTCGTTGAGAGGTACTTTGCTGCAGAGAACCTGGTCACCACCCCTACAGCTGCACGGACTTTCCACCCAAAGCCACGGTCTCCCCAGGCAACAGGTAAGACTGTTCCAGGGGAAGTGGGTAGTAAGCATGGCAAGGAAATAGGGGGAGGATTTTTGGTGCCAGGACTGAAGTTTGGCGGCCCAAACAAGGGAAGCCACTGCCTGTCAGCAAACCAAACTGGGGAAACATCAGGTGTTTTCGTTGTCAAGAACTGGGACATGTTGCAGCAAACTGTCCATTGACAGATGAACCAATGCAGTGTGATCTATCTTTTAGAAGACAGTCTATGTTTGCTGCCGTTTCATGCGCTGCAGTGCCAAATGTGGGAAAACACATGTGTCAAGTGACTATTAATAATAAGCCTATTATGGCCTTGCTGGACTCTGGAAGTCTGGTTACTTTGGTTACAGCTGAGATGGTTGAAACTGTGAATTTTCATGCAAAAAAAGTTGCTGTGATCTGTGTACATGGGGATACCCGCGAGTATCCAATAGCCACTGTTCAGTTTAAAACTGGCTTAGGTACGGTGACCCATTCGGTCGGACTGGTGCCCCACTTGGTGCACAAGGCTATCATTGGTAGGGACTTCCCCAAGTTTTGGGAACTGTGGGATTGTCCCGACCCAGTCGCAGTACCTGACTCAGTCGCAGAGCCAGAACTCATGGCCATTACTGACCTTGTGAGTTCAGGGGACTCCTCTCAGGGCTCTCCGGGTGATCCTTTCTCAGTTATGGCAGGAGAGCTGGGGGAGCCGGAAGAAGTCCCCACAACCAGTAGAGCTGGACAGCCGTCTGCTGAATCTGAGCCTGCATTAGAGTTTGCCAATCTTAATGTGCACAAGGAAAATTTTGGTACGGAGCAGAGAAAAGACCCTACCCTTGCCAGGGCCTGGGAAAATGTAATAGTGATTAATGAGGTACCTGTCGAACCAGGGGACAGGCTCCGTTTTCCATATTTCTGCAGCAATGAGGATTTACTGTATCGTGTATGTAAATCTAATGATGAAGTGGTTGAACAGTTGGTAGTCCCTAAGTTATACAGACGGGTGGGTGTTGGAACTTGCCCATGGGCACTTGCTAGGAGGCCATTTAGGGGTTGAGAAAACCACTGAAAGGGTGTTGCGCAGGTTTTACTGGCCTGGGATACGGAAAAATATAGAAAATTATTGTCAATCCTGTCCTGTGTGTCAGATGTCAGCCCCCCAACCCCACTTCCGAAGTCCGTTAGTGCCCTTGCCCATTATTGAAGTGCCTTTTGAGAGGATTGCCATGGACCTTGTGGGTCCACTCCCCAAATCTGCCCGCGGTCATCAACATATCCTCGTGATCATGGATTACGCTACCCGTTACCCCGAGGCTGTTCCCTTACGCACTGCGTCTGCTAAAAACATTGCCAAAGAGCTGTTTATGGTGTTCAGTCGGGTTGGCGTCCCGAAAGAAGTCCTTACAGACCAGGGTACCCCATTCATGTCACGAATAACCAGGGAGCTGTGCAAGTTATTTAAGGTGACGCAGTTGCGAACCTCGGTGTACCATCCTCAAATGGATGGCTTGGTGGAACGCTTCAATAAGACGTTAAAGAGTATGTTAAAAAAGGTTGTTGACAAGGATGGTAAAAATTGGGACTTCCTGATACCCTACTTGATGTTCGCCATCAGGGAAGTTCCCCAGTCCTCTACTCTCCATTTGAGCTGCTTTATGGGAGACACCCTCGGGGACTCTTAGACATAGCCAAGGAAACTTCGGAGGGGGAGCAGACACCTCACAAAAGTGTCATTGAGCATATCGCTCAAATGCAGGACAGGATTGCAGCAATCATGCCGGTGGTAAAACAACATTTACTGCAGGCCCAAGCAGCCCAACAAAGGATATACAACAGAGGGGCCCAACTTCGTGTTTTTTCACCTGGTGACAGGGTCCTCGTGTTGGTTCCCACTGTTGAGAGCAAATTCCTGGCTAAGTGGCAGGGACCCTTTGAAGTAATTGAAAGAGTTGGGGAGGTCAATTACAAGGTGTATCAACCAGGTAAAAGGAAGCCGGAACAGATTTACCACATAAACCTGTTAAAGCCCTGGAAGGATAGACTGGCATTAACTGCCACGTCTCTCCCGGTAACCCTTAAGGGTACTGAATCCCCTCTGATCCCTGAGGTTACGATTCCAGACACCCTGTCATGTTCCCAGAAACAGGAAGCTAGAGAGTTCCTGATGAGGAATAAAGAGAAATTTTCAGAGTTGCCGGGCACGACTTCAGCAGTTCAGCATGATATTGTTACTGAACCTGGAGTCCGTGTCAAGCTCAAACCATACCGAATTCCCGAAGCTAGAAGAAAGGACATCGGTGAGGAAGTTAAAAGGATGTTGGAGTTAGATGTTATTGAGGAATCCAATAGTGACTGGTCTAGCCCCATTGTATTGGTCCCAAAACCGGATGGCACTTGGCGGTTTTGTAACGACTTCAGAAAGCTTAATGCGGTAACAAAGTTTGACACATACCCAATGCCCAGGGTAGACGAGCTTATAGACCGACTTGGCAAGGCCCGTTATCTGACCACTTTGGACTTGACCAAAGGATATTGGCAAATACCCCTGACTGGTAGTGCCAAAGAAAAGACTGTGTTTGTGACCCCGGAGGGGTCGTTTCAATATAAGAAAATGCCTTTTGGGTTGCAAAATGCCCCTGCAACATTTCAGAGGGCTATGGATAGGACCCTAAGACCTCACCGACAGTATGCTGCAGCCTATCTGGACGACATAGTGGTGCATAGCACTGACTGGGAGTCTCACTTGCCCCGTGTCCAGGCTGTCCTGGATTCCCTCTTCAAGGAGGGGTTTACGGCAAATCCCAAAAAATGTGCCATTGGGCTAGAGGAAGCCAAGTATTTGGGCTACACTATTGGCCGGGGTGTCATAAAGCCCCAGGTGAATAAAATAGAAGCCATCCAGGAGTGGCCACGTCCTGCCAACAAGAAGCAGGTCAGGGCCTTTCTTGGCATTGCGGGGTACTATAGAAGATTTATCCCAAATTTCGCAACTATAGCTGCCCCACTGACAGACCTTACGAAAGGGAAAGACTCCGTAATAGTGAAATGGTCTCCAGTAGCAGAAGAGTCTTTTCAAGTCCTGAAGACGGCCCTTTGTGCACAGCCAATCCTATACTCCCCCGATTTCTCCCAAAACTTTTTGGTCCAGGCGGATGCGTCTGATGTTGGTATCGGGGCAGTACTATCACAGGTACACAATGGGGAAGAACACCCTGTGGTGTACTTAAGCAGAAAGCTCAATGACCATGAAAAAAAATATGCAGTCATTGAAAAGGAATGTCTGGCCATAAAGTGGGCCGTGGACGCGCTCAGGTACTACTTGTTGGGGCGCCAGTTTGAGTTAATAACTGACCATGCTCCCCTGAAATGGATGGCCCAAAAGAAGGAGACTAATAGGCGGGTGAACCGGTGGTTTTTGGCCCTACAAGATTACGCCTTTACGGTAAAACACAGGCCAGGTGTTGAGATGGGGAATGTAGATGCCCTCTCCCGTGTTCACTCCTGTTGGGCTACAGGTGTTCCAACCCTGGGGTTGAAACAAGGGGGGAGGATGTGTGACAGAGCATCCCAGAGAGAGCCTGGGAAAGTCCTATTCGGGGTTTATACATCTCCCAGGCTCCTCTCATATACATTCAGGGATCTCTGAGCCAGGATCCACTTCAGGTGTTGGTTCTCTCCCCCAGGTTAATTAAAAGCTCACCTGAGCAGACAGCCTTTGCTCAGCCTGGGAAACACAGACAGCATTGGTCTGTGAGAGCAAGAAGGTTCGTAAAACTTGTTACTCTGTTGGATGTGGAAGCTGACAAGCGCTAGGCTTGTCCAGCCTGGTAGTGAGGGCTTGTAAATACTGTGTAGTTAGAGCCGAGACACGGCTAGGCTTTTGTTTAGCGATTTTTTCTTCTGTTTGTTTTCAGCACACTGTACAGTACTTGTCATTGACATTGTATATAGCACCAATAAACCACACTGTGTTTTCACTGATCCAAGAGCTTTTGTATCTACTACCTGTCCCCCAGGTTACTATATATATATATATATATATATATATATATATATATATACACACACACACACACACACACACACACACACATACAGTGGGGCAAAAAAGTATTTAGTCAGCCACCAATAGGGATGAGCTTCGTGTTCGAGTCGAACATACGTTCGACTCGAACATCGGCTGTTCGATCGTTCGACGAAGATCGAACGATTTGGGCCGTTCGCGCCAAATTCGAGTGACGCGAACGGCCCACAATGCACTACGCCATCGCAGTGTCATCCAGGCGCTGTGATTGGCCAAGCATGCACTGTGACCCCGCATGCTTGGCCAATCACAGCGCCGGCAGCGAGGAGAGCAATGATTGGCCACAGGCAGGATGCTGAGGGTGTTTAGTACACGCCCCACACTATAAAAGGCCGCCAGCACGGCGGCCTAGTGTAGTGTGTTCCGGAGCAGGGATAGAGCAGCATAGGCAGGGACAGTGACTTTTATTTCTTTCTTGCTTAACCTGGATTCCTGTAGTTTAGGGAAAGAGAAGGATAGGTAGGGAGAGTGTCAGTGTGTTTTGTGCTTGTGCTATATTGTGCTTAAAAAAAACATTTTTTCTAGGGACAGAAAACTGTAGGTAGGGAGAGTGTGTCAGTTTCTTTCACTGTCAAAGTCCTTGTTTCCAGGGACCTGGAAGGACAGTGAGTGAATTCTCCTTGTGCTAAATTGTGCTTAAAAAAAAACATTTTTTCTAGGGACAGAAAACTGTAGGTAGGGAGAGTGTGTCAGTTTCTTTCACTGTCAAAGTCCTTGTTTCCAGGGACCTGGAAGGACAGTGAGTGAATTCTCCTTGTGCTAAATTGTGCTTAAAAAAAAACATTTTTTCTAGGGACAGAAAACTGTAGGTAGGGAGAGTGTGTCAGTTTCTTTCACTGTCAAAGTCCTTGTTTCCAGGGACCTGGAAGGACAGTGAGTGAATTCTCCTTGTGCTAAATTGTGCTTAAAAAAAAACATTTTTTCTAGGGACAGAAAACTGTAGGTAGGGAGAGTGTGTCAGTTTCTTTCACTGTCAAAGTCCTTGTTTCCAGGGACCTGGAAGGACAGTGAGTGAATTCTCCTTGTGCTAAATTGTGCTTAAAAAAAACATTTTTTCTAGGGACAGAAAACTGTAGGTAGGGAGAGTGTGTCAGTTTCTTTCACTGTCAAAGTCCTTGTTTCCAGGGACCTGGAAGGACAGTGAGTGAATTCTCCTTGTGCTAAATTGTGCTTAAAAAAAACATTTTTTCTAGGGACAGAAAACTGTAGGTAGGGAGAGTGTGTCAGTTTCTTTCACTGTCAAAGTCCTTGTTTCCAGGGACCTGGAAGGACAGTGAGTGAATTCTCCTTGTGCTAATTTGTGCTTAAAAAAAACATTTTTTCTAGGGACAGAAAACTGTAGGTAGGGAGAGTGTGTCAGTTTCTTTCACTGTCAAAGTCCTTGTTTCCAGGGACCTGGAAGGACAGTGAGTGAATTCTCCTTGTGTTAAATTGTGCTTAAAAAAAACATTTTTTCTAGGGACAGAAAACTGTAGGTAGGGAGAGTGTGTCAGTTTCTTTCACTGTCAAAGTCCTTGTTTCCAGGGACCTGGAAGGACAGTGAGTGAATTCTCCTTGTGCTAATTTGTGCTTAAAAAAAACATTTTTTCTAGGGACAGAAAACTGTAGGTAGGGAGAGTGTGTCAGTTTCTTTCACTGTCAAAGTCCTTGTTTCAAGGGACAGAGAAGGACACCTGAAGGTAGCCCTTATTGCTTTTTTCCCATCTCCCTGCAGGCCATCTATTAGAATGTCTGGAAGGCAAACAAGGAGAGGCAGACAGTCAGGAGGCAATAAAAGAGGGCAAGCAGGCTCTGTGTCTGGGGGCAACAGTGCTGGTCGTGGACGCGGTGCATTGTCATCAGCACATGGCCATGGGACACGCTTGTCCTTCTTTTCGGCAGCTGGACATGTTGAGCCACATCATGCCGAAGACTTGGTAGAGTGGATGACCAAGCCCTCCTCCTCCTCCTCATCCTCTCTCACCCAGGCTCAGGGTACTGGAAAAGCAGCTGCCAAAGCGTCCTCTTCCCTGGTATCAATGTCAGACTCATCATCAGTCACTCCTTCCCTAGACCCACCATGTCCTCCTCCTGAGGAGTCCCCCGAACTGTTTCAGCACAGTGTTGGGTACATGCTCCAGGAGGATGCCCAGCGTTTCCAAGGGTCTGATGATGAAACCCAGCTAGAGGAAGGCAGTAGCGTGAGAGCAGACAGAGGGGATGCTCAAGAAGGACACCAATCTGGCAGTCATGTTCCAGCAGCTGCAGCATACTGCCAGATTGGCTCCAGTGATGAGGAGGGAGGTGATGATGAGGTCACTGACTCCACGTGGGTGCCTAATAGGAGAGAGGAGGAGGAGGAGGATGAGGAGGAGGCACATCTCCAACGAGGCAGGATGCCCTTTGGTGGCCAGCGTAAGGGCAGTACACCGACGGAATCACACCGCAGAGCTCCGCCTGTGCAGGGCGCTGCCTCTGCCCGTCATTCAAAAAGTTCTTTGGTGTGGGCCTTTTTTGAGGCTAGTGCATCAGATCGCACAGCTGCTGTTTGCAACATATGTCTCAAGCGTATATCGCGTGGCCAAAACATCAGCCGCTTGGGTACCACATGCCTGACCAGACATATGTTGACCTGCCATGCAGCTCGTTGGCAAGCCTACCTCAAAGACCCACACCAAAGAACAAAGCGGACCTCTCCTTGCACCGCATCAGCTGGGATCTCCAACCCCACTATAACTTCAGTCCTCTCTGAAACATGCACTGAGAGGAATGAAGGTGTAGAATTAGGTGTGTCACAGCCAAGTACTTGCGGCCACTCTGCTAGCAGTACACCGACGTCCGATTCTAGCAGGCAAATTTCCCTGCCCCAGCTGCTGGACCGTCGAAAGAAGTTCACTCCCAGCCATCCACATGCCCAGCGGTTGAATGCTAGCTTGGCTAAATTGCTAGCGCTTCAACTGCTGCCTTTTCAGTTGGTAGACTCGGCCCCCTTCCGTGAGTTTGTGCAATGTGCGGTTCCTCAGTGGCAGGTTCCCAAACGCCACTTTTTCTCACGGAAGGCTATTCCGGCTCTCTACCGGCATGTGGAAGGCAATGTCTTGGCCTCGCTGGACAGGGCGGTCAGCGGTAAGGTGCATATTACCGCTGACTCATGGTCCAGCAGGTATGGACAGGGACGTTACCTTTCTTTCACGGCCCATTGGGTCACTCTTTTGGCAGCTGGGAAGGATGCAGGACAAGGTGCAGTAGTGTTGGAGGTTGTCCCACCGCCACGCCTCCAAAATGCTACTACTGGTTGTGACACACCTCTCTCCTCCACCCCCTCCTCTTCTTCTTCCTCCATGGCCTCTTCCTGTGGTTTGTCCTATGAACCAGCGGTGCTCCGTAGCCGTTCACGGGGCTACGCAAGTACGCAGGCAAAAAGATGCCATGCCGTGCTTGCGCTGGTGTGTTTGGGGGACAGAAGCCACACTGGGGCAGAGGTCCTGTCTGCTCTGCAGGGCCAGGCCGAGAGGTGGTTGACGCCACGCCAGCTTAAGCCAGGAATGGTGGTTTGCGACAATGGCACCAACCTCCTCTCCGCCCTCCGACAGGGACAACTGACCCATGTGCCCTGTGTGGCTCACGTCCTTAACCTGGTGGTGCAGCGGTTCTTGGGCAGGTACCCGGGCTTACAGGATGTCCTGAGGCAGGCCAGGAAAGTCTGTGTGCATTTCCGCAGATCTTATAATGCCAGTGCTCGCCTGGCTGAGCTGCAAAAGGAGTTGAACCTGCCCAAGAACCGCCTTATATGTGACATGCCCACCAGGTGGAACTCAACGTTGGCCATGCTGCAGCGGCTGCACACGCAGCAGAGGGCCATCAATGAGTACCTGTGCGACTACGGCACCAGGACAGGGTCAGGGGAGCTTGGTTTTTTTTCTCCACGCCAGTGGGGCATGATCAGGGATGCATGCACTGTCCTGGCACCATTTGAGGAGGCCACGAGGATGGTGAGCAGTGACAGTGCATGCATCAGTGACACTGTACCTCTTGTCCACCTGTTGGAGCACACGCTGCGTGGAATAATGGACAGGGCACTTGAGGCAGAACAGAGGCAGGAAGAGGAGGACTTCCTTGCCTCTCAAGGCCCCCTTTACCCAGACAGTGTTCCTTCTGTCCCACCCATCGCACAGGAGGAGGAGGAGGAGGAGGAGGATTGTGTCAGCATGGAGGTGGAGGCTGGCACTCAGCATCATCAGCAGCAGTCTTTTAGGGATGATTTACAGTCCCAAGAAACCAGTGGACTTGTACGTGGCTGGGAGGAGGTGGCTGCGGATCATGTCGTCCTTAGTGACCCAGAGGACTCCGGAGCGAATGCCTCAGCAAACCTACGCTGCATGGCCTCCCTGATCCTGCAAAGTCTGCGGAAGGATCCTCGTATTCTTCGGATCAAGGAGAGGGACCATTACTGGCTGGCCACTCTCCTTGATCCACGGTACAAGGGTAAGGTTGCGGACCTTATGTTACCGTCGCAGAGGGAGCAGAGGATGAGACAACTCCGGGAGGCCTTGCAGAAAGGTCTGTGCAACGCGTTCCCAGAGACTGGGAGGTTACAAACTCCTGGTCCTGGACAACGAGTTGCTGAGGCTTCGGCCAGTCAAAGAAGGAGCGGTGGGGAAGGTGGCCGTCTGACCGATGCGTTCAGACAATTCTTTAGTCCGCAGCCCCAAAGTATGATCGGTTCCAGCAACCATCGCCAGCGTCTGATAAACATGGTGCAGGAATATCTAGGGGCAAGGTCAGACTTGGACACCTTCCCCACCGAAAATCCTCTGGCTTACTGGGTCTTGAGGATGGATCACTGGCCAGAGCTTGCACAGTATGCAATTGAGCTACTGGCCTGTCCTGCATCCAGCGTTCTTTCGGAACGCACATTCAGTGCTGCTGGAGGATTTGTCACGGATCACAGGGTGCGCCTGTCCACCGACTCGGTTGATCGACTGACTTTCATCAAGATGAACCAGTCTTGGATCACCACCAGCTACCACACACCTGATGCTGATATAACAGACTAATTGATTTTAACATGTCACATCCCTTCAAGACTGATGCTGATGCTGAGTGCCTGTGCTGTTATGTTGACTGGCTATCCTCCTCCTCTGAGTCCTCAATGATACGATTGATGATGATAGCTTGGAAGATCATTTTTGTTTATGGGTGCCGCCACCAGTGGCTAAGGCCCAATTTTTCAGCCCCTGTTTTACAGGGGCGTGTAATTACAATTTTTTTAGCAATAATTTGCCATAGGGCTCATTGCTGTGCTCCAAGTACAGTATCTGTGAGGGGTTGTAGTGTTGTGCCACCAGTGCCTAAGGCCCAATTTTTCAGCCCCTGTTCAAAAGGGGCATGTAATTACAATTCTTGATCTAATAATTCACAGCAGGGCCCATTGCTGCACCCACCAAGAGTAACTGTCAGGGCTTACAGTGTTGTGGCACCAGCACCACCATCAAAGCCCCAATTTTTACTACCACTGTTCAACAATTATATGTAATTAAAATTCCTGATATAATAGTTGACAGCAGGGCGTTCCAGCACCAACCAAGAGTAACTGAGTGCTTACAGTGTTGTGCCAACACCAACAACTAAGGGGCCTATTTCTGCAGAGTATATACGGCAGGTCCCTACTTTCAAACATCCAACTTACAAACGACTCCTACTTGCAAACGAAAGAAGACAACAGGAAGTGAGAGGAAATCTACCCCTAGAAAGGAAAATTCTCTCCTGTAAGAATAAATATGGGAGAAAGGGGTCTCATCTGTACTGATGCTTTATCAGCAATCCTTGTTTCAAGAAAAACACCACATTTCAAAAACAGTTGTCATTGGGACGGAAAGTGAGGTGAAATGTTCTGAACAGGGGCACAGACAGCAAAACAAATGTTACAGGGGTGATAACCCTTACCTATGTTTCCCAAAAAGTTTAAAAATAGATTTTTGGGCTGGAGCTACACTTCAACAATGTACCTGTTCAAAATTACAAACAGATTCTACATAAGAACAAACCTACAGTCCCTGTCTTGTATGCACCGCCTGTATACGGCTGTTCAGAGTATATAGGGCCTTTTTTATTTTATGTGCAGGGTTCCCCTTAATATCCATACAAGACCCAAAGGGGCTGGTAATGGGCTGGGGTGGGGGGGGGGGGTCATGGGGTAGCTATGCCATTTTTCTTAAAGAATTTCATCCATATTACCGGGACCAGACATTACATTAAAGCCGCAAGCAGTTTTAAATGGCTTTTTTTTCCTTTAGAAGTGTCATTTTGTGCAGGGACAGTTCTAAACACGGGAAACACGTGGCACTTCACAGGCATACTTTAGACACCCCCCAGGTACGATATTTAAAGGAATATTTGACTTTTTTTTTTTCACTTTATGCATCATTAAAATGACTGCTCCCGAAAAACGACCGTTTTTAAAACTTCTTTTTGCATTGATACATGTCCCCTGGTGCAGAACCCGGGTTCCCAAACCCTATTTATGACAATAACATGCATAATAGTTGTTATAATTAGCACTTTAGAATTCAAACGTTCGCATCCATTGTATTTAATAGGGTTCTAATGTTCGTTCGAACTTTCGGTCCGTTCGCGGGTTCTGGTGCGAACCGAACCCGGGGGTGTTCGGCTCATCACTAGCCACCAATTGTGCAAGTTCTCCCACTTAAAAAGATGAGAGGCCTGTAATTGTCATCATAGGTATACCTCAAGTATGAGAGACAAAATGTGGAAACAAATCCAGACAATCACATTTGTCTGCTTTGAAAAAAAAAATATTTGCAAATTATGGTGGAAAATAAGTATTTGGTCAATATCAAAAGTTCATCTCAATACTTTGTTATATATCCTTTGTTGGCAATGACAGAGGTCAAACGTTTTCTGTAAGTCTTCACAAGGTTGTCACACACTGTTGCTGGTATGTTGGCCCATTCCTCCATGCAGATCTCCTCTAGAGCAGTGATGTTTTGGGGCTGTCGCTGGGCAACACGGACTTTCAACTCCCTCCAAAGGTTTTCTATGGGGTTGACATCTGGAGACTGACTAGGCCACTCCAGGACCCTGAAATGCTTCTTACGAAGCCACTCCTTCATTGCCCGGGCGGTGTGTTTGGGATCATTGTCATGCTGAAAGACCCAGCCACGTTTCATCTTCAATGCCCTTGCTGATGGGAGGAGGTTTGCACTCAAAATCTCACAATACATGGTCCCATTCATTCTTTCATGTACACAGATCAGTTGTCCAGTTCCCTTTGCAGAGAAACAGCCCCAAAGCATGATGTTGCCACCCCCATGCTTCACAGTAGGTATGGTGTTCTTTGGTTGCAACTCAGCATTCTCTCTCCTCCAAACACGATGAGTTGTGTTTCTACCAAACAGTTCTACTTTGGTTTCATCTGACCATATGACATTCTCCCAATCTACTTCTGGATCCTCCAAATGCTCTCTAGCAAACCTCAGACGGGCCCGGACATGTACTGGCTTAAGCAGGGGGACACGTCTGGCACTGCAGGATCTGAGTCCCTGGCGGCGTAGTGTGTTACTGATGGTAGCCTTTGTTACGTTGGTCCCAGCTCTCTGCAGGTCATTCATTAGGTCCCCCCGTGTGGTTCTGGGATTTTTTCTCACCGTTCTTGTGATAATTTTGATCCCACGGGGTGAGATCTTGCGTGGAGCCCCAGATCGAGGGAGATTATCAGTGGTCTTGTATGTCTTCCATTTTCTAATTATTGCTCCCACAGTTGATTTCTTCACACCAAGCTGCTTGCCTATTGCAGATTCAGTCTTCCCAGCCTGGTGCAGGTCTACAATTCTGTTTCTGGTGTCCTTCGACAGCTCTTTGGTCTTCACCATAGTGGAGTTTGGAGTGTGACTGTTTGAGGTTGTGGACAGGTGTCTTTTATACTGATAACAAGTTCAAACAGGTGCCATTAATACAGGTAATGAGTGGAGGACAGAGGAGCCTCTTAAAGAAGAAGATACAGGTCTGTGAGAGCCAGAAATCTTGCTTGTTTGTAGGGAACCAAATTTTTTTTTTGGGCAAATTATGGTGGAAAATAAGTATTTCCAAATCAGACAATGTGATTGTCTGGATTTGTTTCCACATTTTGTCTGTCATAGTTGAGGTATACCTATGATGACAATTACAGGCCTCTCTCATCTTTTTAAGTGGGAGAACTTGCACAATTGGTGGCTGACTAAATACTTTTTTGCCCGTGTGTGTGTGTGTGTGTGTGTGTGTGTGTGTGTGTGTGTGTGTGTGTGTGTGTGTGTGTGTGTGTGTGTGTATATATATATATATATATATTGTTTTTCTATTAGATTCTTTCCAATATTTTCGATTCTATTCGAATTGTTTTCAAATTAGATTCAAATTTTTTTCGAATTCGATTCGAATTTTGTTCGTGGTTTTTCGATTCAAAACGTTATTTCGGATTCGGTTGAATTCGTTAGCATTGTAATTCGTTAATTCGGATGCATCCGAACGTCCGCATAATGAAAATTCGTCCGAATTTTGATTCGGAACGAAACAAAAATGCACATGCCTAGCACTGATTTGTGGCACTGTGGGCACTGGCAGGCACAGATGAGGTGCCCGAGTCTCTTCCTCCTCGGGACCGATGTCCCTTGCACATAAGACGGTGAGCGGCTTTTTTTCTCCTCACGCTGCCAGCGTGAGAAAAAAAAAAAGGATTACCGAGCTTCTGTTTACATCACGTGATCAGCTGTCATTGGTAGACAGCTGACCACGTGGTAAGGGGCAGGGATCGACACCTTACTCCGATCTGTGATCACCCGAGTCTCATTGACTCGGTGATCAGGGCGCGCGCAGGGAGCGTGCAAAGGGGAGGACGTCTATTGACGGCCTCCCGGCAAAGTAGGTCCGCGCTGTAGCCCTCATTCGGCTATAACACAGATCTGAAGGATCTCAGGAGACCCTCAAATGGCCACAAAGCATGAAAAATAAGTATGATCTATTTCAGCCATTCTGAGTCTCTCACTCTCTTTCTCCAAAATACTTTGCTTTATTTGGGGCTCCAAGGCCCGGTTCACACTTGTGCGATTTCATACCAGATGCGATGCGTCAAAAACACTTTGAATTTGCACGTCATCCCTAAAGTCTTTGTTTTCAATGACGCTCGTTCACATACATGCGTTGCGATTCCTCAACGAATGCGATGCGTTGCATTGCAAATTTAGTCTCCATAGACATGAGTGTAAATCGTTCTGGAATCGCAACGATGGTTCATATGTGTGAATTTCACCACGCGATTCTCCACAAAAACTATGAAGTTAACACTTTTTTTTTTTTTACACTAGGATTCCATTGGCTAGAACTTAAAATCGCAGCTATGTCCGACTCCTGAAATTCGCTGTAAATTCGCACCTCAGAATAGACAAAAAACGGACCAAATTCACAGCGCATCAGTGTGAACCGGGCCAGGATACCGCTTTCCCAAAAGTGTCCTCTTTAGAAGTCATAAGAAAGGGGGCTTGGTAGTCCCACTCCTCTGGAAATACTACCAGGCAGCCTAATTGACCCAATTCTTTAATATATACTCACAAGGCCACAGACCGGAATGGGTGGATATGGAGAGACAGTCAGTTCCTGGACACACTATAGATTATCTGACTTGGGTTCCCTCCAGAGAATCCCAGTATTGGCGCCTACGTGATCCCATTCCTTATCCCTCTGTGATTCCCTCTATAAAATCTAATGCCACGTACACGGTCGGAATTCCCGACAAGAAAAGTCTGATGTGAGCTTTTCGTCGGAAATTCCGACTGTTTGTATACTCCATCGGACTTTTGCTGTCGGAATTTCTGCCAACAAAAGATTGAGAGCAAGTTCTCTATTTTTCAGACGGAAAAAGTTCCTATCGGAAATTCCGATCGTCTGTAGCAATTCAGACGCACAAAATTCCTACGCATGCTCGGAAGCATTAAACTTAAAATTTTCTCGGCTCATCGTAGTGTTGTACGTCACGCATTCTTGACGGTCAATAGTTCAGAGAACTTTTACGTGACCGTGTGTATGCAAGCCAAGCTTGAGCGGAATTCCGTCGAAAAAAAAACATCCAAGGTTTTTCCAACGGAAATTCCAACCGCCGTCAGGGCTCCGACTTTAGACGACTGAGTCCTCTGTTTCACAATCCCCTCTTCCCCCCCCCCTGGACAGAATTTTAAGGCTTTCCAATGGTGGACGAATAAAGGTCTACTTAGAATTGGACACTTCCTCTCCTCTGTAGGCCCCTTGACAGTGTCCCATTGTGTTAGCAAATTGGAGATGCCACAATCAGAAAGATTCAGACTACATCAAATCAGACACCTCATCCTCTCACTATGGCATACCAAATCAGACCCCCCCCACATGTCACAGCTTATGATCAGTGGTGTTCTGGAGTCCTGGACCAAAGGGGTGGCATTTCCTTAATGTATACAGCCGTGACAGAGACTTCAGAAAAACCCTCCTATGCACTAAGTTGGCAAAGGGATTTGGACTTCAGCTGGAAAGTCGGCACATGGTATTGCCTCTTCTGTAGTGCATGCAAAGGAATCGTGAATATCTCGCCAATGGAAGAGAGTGTGATATAAATTCACTCAATGGTATCGCGTCCCCTCCCAACTAGCAATACATGTTTCCGGGCTTCTCTGCCCTTTGCTTTAGGGCAGGGGTCTCAAACTGGTGGCCCTCCAGCTGTTGCAAAACTACAATTCCCATGAGGCATTGCAAGGCTGACAGTTACAAGCATGACTCACATAGACAAAAGGCATGATGGGATTTGTAGTTCCGCAACAGCTGGAGGGCCGCCAGTTTGAGACCCCTGCTTTAGGGGTTGTGACCATGTTGGTACTCCATCTCATACTTGGTGGGAATTCCCACGCACTAGGGGTTTTCGGAACAAAATCTTTTGCTTGCTGCGCAATGTCACCGGCCTTGCAATCCCTAAATCTCCAGAAATTGCTGTGCTGAACAGCAAGCCACCTGAATGCTCGAAGCATCTCCTAAAACTCACTTCATTTATACTGCTTGGAGCCAAAATGACTTTGGCCCGAGCATGGAAGCAACCGTCAGTGTCAGTGGAAGCAGCTAAATGAAAGATTTCTTGGATAATGGTCCAGGAAAAAAAAAAAAGACAGTCAGCATTTTCATGGACACTTCTAAAAAATTTGAGACAGTGTGGGAACAGTGGAGCACATACAGTTGTGCTCATAAGTTTACATACCCTGGCAGAATTTATGATTTCTTGACCATTTTTCAGAGAATATGAATAATACAAAAACCTCTTTCACTCATGGTTAGTGTTTGGCTGAAGCCATTTATTATCAATCAACTGTGTTTACTCTTTTTTTTAAAAATCAGAATGGCAACAGAAACTACCCAAATGACCCTGATCAAAAAAGTTTACATACCCCAGTTCTTAATACCGTGTATTGACCCCTTTAACATCAATGACAGCTTGAAGTCTTTTGTGGTTGTAGCACACCCCCAGTTAAGAGAGCTGCTGGTATTAGTTTGGGCCTGTACCTTACTGCTGTCAACCCCCAATAAACTGGCTCTGACCCTCCACTGGCACAGCGGTTAAGCAAATGAGATTGTGAAACCTCCTAATAATAAAAACCACAATGCAATATACATTCACCGTTCAGAACTAGAGTACCTGTGCTGGCCATCTCTCTCTCCGGAACAGTTAATACTCCACACAACGTGTTTGCTTAACCTAACCTCTTTTATATCTAGTAAAGATATTTTATGGTTAACAGACAGGCATTTACAAATGCAGGTAAGGTTGCCACCTCATCCCTTTAAACCCGAACACATATTAATTGCACAGGTTCTGTGGCCAATTAGGGTAGTAATAAACTCACTTGGTGCCTTATCTGCATTAAATTAGCCTTAGAACCTGTGTAATTCAGATGTGTTCGGGTTTAAAGGGATGAGGTTGCAACCCTATATGCAGGGCCCTGCAAAGTCAAAGTTATGCACAATGTAACCAATATCTAGATATACAAATCTTATACACACTCTAAAATGTCTTTAAAAGAACTACGCTCGCGAGCTTCCCCCTCGTGGGTAGTATGGCGCCCAAACAATGTCTCCGTGAGTTACAGTCAGGCCTGACTACTTCACACACACACACACACACACACACACACACACACACACGGTTACTCCAATAGAAGGGATCTTCACTTGCAACGTTGGTGCACTTTTATATTTGTAATCCAAGGAGTATCCACCGTTAGCTGTGATCCTGCTATAGTTTAGGGCCTAAAGTCACAGGCAATTAGACGCCAACGCTAACTGCGCAACACTCTGCTGTAATGGCGGTGGGTCCTATGCAAAGGGGTCTCGGGCCTAGCAAACAGTTAAGAATCCTGAGCAAGTGCTCTCACCCGACCAAACCAGACAGTTTAACCGATCCCGCTGCTAGGCTCCAGCCCACGATCTCCGGGTCACCCGTAGTCTCCGATCTTCCAGACAACCGATAGGGAAGGTGAAGATGGCTGGACTCTTGGATGCTCCGAGATGTCAGCAGGCTTTCTCCGGCTCGGTAGGCTCAGACTTCCCGGCCTAGACCAACACGATAGGCCCAAAACAGGCTCCAAGTTTCTGGGCGGGCGATGTCCAAGGAGACCGCGCATTGCTCCTCCTCCCCTTAAATAAACTATCCCCAGCAGACCTTGTGCCGGGCAATGCACGATGGATGTTCAGTTGCACTGTGGGTATAGTAGTCTGTCGAGTATCCTTGCCATTGGAGTCAAACTCTCCCGGTACCACAAATCCCACCATGCACTTTCCTACTGTAGCGGGGTGTTCAATTTAGGGGAAGTGTCTGAGTGGTAACCAGGCTTAGACACATTAAAATTGATAGGATTCATGGACCATTTTTGTTCTCAGGGGTTAATGCTGGTGATGTGTTCCCTGTGGCCGGTGGGTGGCGCTGCCATTCTGGGCCAGGGTTGAACCGCGAGCGCAGTGCTGTGCCTTGTGTCCCCTCTTGGGAGCCGTACAGTGGGGCGGGGAACCTGATGTGCATGCCAGGAGAGGGTATAAAAGGGGCAGAGATCTTCTGAGAGGGGTTGTTGTCGTCCACGCCCAGGCACCTCCAGCCTGGGTGTGTGTGTCGTTTTTGGGTGCCCTAGGCCCGGAGGCCTTGTTCCGGTTCAATCTCAGGCACCTTTAGCCTGGGATGAGGTACTACCTCAACGTTTCTGTCCGCCTGGGCACGGAGGCCCAGGAGTTGCAGTAATGGCCCGGAGCCCAGCAGCCTTCGGATGGGGTCCACAAGGGATCGAGGAGTCCAGGGTGCCGCCTTGCGAGGGGAACCGCACCCTAAGAGAAGGGAGGATCTGTTCCGAAGGACCGGTGCTGTGGACGCGGTGAAGGAAGGGGTCTGTTGACTCTCTGGGGGGACGTTTTCTCCCTGAAAGGGGCTATGTCCTAGGAAGGAACCAAGGTTCATCAGGTCAGTGGCGGTGACCTTGTTCGCCAGGTCAGTGGCAGTGAGCTTGTTCACAGGGTCTGTGGCAGAGACCAACCTCATGGTCTGTGGAAGAGACCATGCGCCAAAACGGTTTGAGAAACCTTAACAGACAGAGTTTGAGCTACGTTTGTGCCTGGACCTCCTCCACACCTTAAAGCTGTCCTATGTCTTTGCTACAACCCTTCTTCTATCCAAGAGACTATGTGTTGTGCAAGTGAAAAATAAATATCGAGTTGGACTTTCAGCTGGTGTGGACTAGGGTGGCCACATTTCCAAACTACCATTCAGGGACACCCTCCCTTCCCAAAAATCAGCTTGTGCTGTAACGAATCACAGCACAGTGATTGGACACAACAGGCGGGATTTATGATTTCTCCAATCACAAGCAGGGGCGGGATTGTGCTCCTCCAGGCATTCCCGACCAGGACAAGTACTGTCAGTGAGTAAAGCGGTGATGTGGCGGCCTTTTTTGTGGGCATCAGATTGGCCCGGGGGTTGGCTGTGTCAGTTTCATTCCGGGACACTGTATTGTCCTGGAATTAATGTGCCCGGGACAGACCTGCAAAATACGGGACTGTCCCGGGCAACCCGGGACACGTGGTCACCCTAGTGTGGACATTTATGTTCCTGGGGAAGTCAAGGACTTGCATCTACACACTGTAGAGGTGAGAATCATACTCAGGAGGACTTTATACTCTGGCTGCAGACAAGGCCCAAAATCAACCCCGCCTAACCTCTTAACACAGGAGTGTACGGGCTTGTGGTGCGGTGTGCCCCTTTTTCCTGAGAGGAGCCGAAGCAGACAGGTAAAAAGGTGGTCTGTGCGCTACACTACTCATAGGTCAAGCAATAGTCAGCATATTATCCAATAGGAAACCAGGGGAGATCTAGATTCACTTGATGGAATATAGTCTCTTATGAACACCATAAAGTGACACCCCGCTACATGGTATTTGTGGATGAGGCCCTTTATCATCTCAGATGGTAAAGCTGCCCATTCCTCTTGGCAAAAAGCCTCCAGTTCCTGTAAATTCTTGGGCAGTCTTTCATGAATGTGACGTTTGAGATCTCCCCAGAGTGGGTCAATGATATTGAGGTCAGGAGACTGAGATGGCCACTCCCGAACCTTCACTTTATTGTGCTGTAGCCAATGACAGGTCGACTTGGCCTTGTGTTTTGGATCATTGTCATGTTGGAATGTCCAAGTACGTCCCATGCGCAGCTTCCTGGCTGACGAATGCAAATGTTCAAGTATTTTTTGATAACACTGCATTACTCTTGCCATAAATTTTTACCGAATTTCTTGTCCCTTTGTAGCTCACACAGCCCCAAAACATCAGCGATTCACCTGAGTGTTTCACAGTAGGAATGGTGGACCTTTCATCATAGGCCTTGTTGACTCCTCTCCAAATGAAGCATTTATGGTTGTGGCCAAAAAGCAAAATTTTGATCTCATCACTCTAAATGACTTTGTGCCAGAAGGTTTGAGGTTTGTCTCTGTGCTGTTTGGCGCATTGTAAGCCGGATACTTTGTGGCATTTGCGTAGTAATGGCTTTCTTCTGGCGACTCGATCATGCAGCCCATCTTTCTTCAAGTGCCTCCTTATTGTGCATCTTGAAACAGCCACACCACATGTTTTCAGAGAGTCCTGTATTTCACCTGAAGTTATTTGTGGGTTTTTCTTTGCATCCCAAAAAAAATTTCCTGGCAGTTGTGGCTGAAATTTTAGTTAGTCTACCTGACCGTGGTTTGGTTTCAACAGAACCCCTCTTTTCCACTTCTTGATTAGAGTTTGAACACTGCTGATTGGCATTCTCAATTCCTTGGATATCTTTTTATATCCCTTTCCTGTTTTATGCAGTTCAACTACCTTTTCCCGCAGATCCTTTGACAATTCTTTTGCTTTCCCCATGACTCAGAATCCAGAAACGTCAGTGCAGCCCTGGATGACAGATGCAAGGGTCTGTCAGGAGTCCAGAAACTCATTGACCTTTTATATACACACACACACACACACACACACACACACTAATTACACCCAAACAGATCACAGGTGAGGATGGTTACCTTTAATAGCCATTCAAACCCCTTTGTGTCAACTTGTGTGCATGTCATCAGGCCAAAATCACCAGGGTATGTAAACTTTTGATCAGGGTCATTTGTGTAGTTTCTGTTGTGATTACGATTTAAAAAAGAGTAAACACAGTTGATTGATAATAAATGGCTTCAGCCAAACACTAACCATGAGTGAAATAAAAGTTTGTTTTATCATTCATATTCTCTGAAAAACGGCCAAGAAATAATAAACTCTGCCAGGGTATGTAAACTTATGAGCACAACTGTATATTCATCAACCCTTGTAAACCTCCACACTGAAGCATAATCTGCGTAAATCCCAGATGCACACCTTGTCTTTAACCTTTCTCCAGCCTTATCGCCCTCTACCTCATCTCTAGGTTTTTCTTTGGTCTCTATGCCCAAGTTTTTCTTACTTGGTCACCCTTCGTACATGTTTAGAAGATTATAGGTAAAGTCATGTATTTGGATACCAAGTGTAGCACTACCCCCGTAGGAGCTGCTGGTTTAGATTTGGGCCTTGCACGTTACCTCACCATTCATTGTCTAGGGCAGGGGTCTCCAAACTGTGGCCCGAGGGCCAGGATGTGGCCCTTTGTTAGCCTTTATGTGGCCCTTTGGGGCACTATTCCTCAACTGATATGAGGCACTATTCCTTCCACTGACACCAACAAGGGGGCACTATTTCTTCTACTAATATCAATGATGGGATACTATTCCCCCCACTGATAGGGGCCCCACTCCTCCTCCTACTGTCCACCAACCGTGAGGCCACATTTATTCTCACTGGAGCAGGGTCCAGGACATTTTCTGCCCCCGCTGGCCACAATCCGGCCCTCCTAAAGTCTGAAGGACAATAAAGTGGCCCTTTTGTTTGAAAAGTTTGGAAACCCCTGGTCTAGGGGATGAGAGTCTATACACTTCAGGAGAAACTTCAATGTCCACGCAAGTTATAAATCCTTTTCTTTGCTTTTATTTCACTCCAACTTGCAGAGAAAAAAAAGGCCGGAGGGTTAGGGGAAGTTCAGGCACATGATGCAGACCACTGAGGAACTTTTTAGGTTTTAAAGCGACACTAAACAAAGTACGCATACCACTTTCCTTCGAGTGGAAATTGCTCACCCAGATAGACCTCTCACCAGCCTAGCAGCCGGGGTGGAGCACGGACCCAAAGTCTCTGCCACAGACTTGATGGAAGTAGAACCGGTAGACAATCCTCTGCCACAGGATTGGGCGATGGACAAATTGTAACTTGGTCCTCCGCCAAAGGACTTTGCAAGTATTTAGCCGTGCAGTATGAGAGCCTTTATGCCGGATCGGCGATACTGCAGGGTAGCATTTGGCTAGGGTGCATCCTCCAAGAGTCACCAGGCCTCCTCCCGAGGTACCAGCCTTCCGCTGGGTTCTCTCCAAGATGGGTCCTCCCTCGGTTCCTCCATTGATCGGTTTCCTCCCTCAGGACAGACAGCACAGGACCACCCCTGAGCCGTAGGCCCCAGACATCTGGGCCTACCTTGTAGGTGCACAGCCTCGGACCAGCAGGCCCCGAGGCGGGAAAACGAGATAGGCAGTAACACACGCCTTGGGCCAGGAGGGCCACATGGCAAACGAGCCCAGAACAATGGCGTCTGCCCCTTAAGTACCCTTCCCTAGCATGCTCAGCGGGGAGACCACTCCCACTCAGCTGTTCCCGGGAAAGGACACCCAATCCACCCTAGCTTGGTTGTGTTCCAACACTGGTCGGTGGTGGTAACGCCACCCACAGGCGAACAGTGGGAAGTCCTCCCAACACAGCCACAGCCAAAACAGAGGCCAATTTAGCCTTCCTAATCAGATCTGAGCCAGTAATCGGCTCAGATACCCACTAGATTTAAATATAGCGCCTGATTATCAGGAGCAGGGTGCTACACTAGGATAGGCTTATAACCTGCCTACGATAACCCTACTAGGATGATGACATTTTCCTAGCTGAAAGGAATATCTTGTCTCTTCATAACGGCACCAGTCAGCCGCTTCCTCTCTAACACTATGCTAGATTTATATCTCAAGATAGCGTCTTTGGCTAATACATTTTTGATATTTCCAGATTGACATAGGCAATGGTTAATTTGTGATCGGAATTCATGTCCAAACTTCAATGTCATTGTTCCTGTTATAATGTACCTTGTTGTATTTTCTTATAATCATATTTAATCAACTCAAATAAAAAAGCTATTGAAAATACATTTTCCACATTTTGTCATGTTACAACCAAAATCGTAAATGTATTTTATGTGATAGACCAACACAAAGTGGCACATGATTGTGAAGTGGAAGGAAAATGATTTTACAAATAAATATGTGAAAAGTGTGGGGGGTGCATTTGTATGGCGCCCCCCGGAGTCAATACTTTGTAGAACCTCCTTTCACTGAAATTACAGCTGCAAGTCTTTTTGGGGGTGTCTCTACCAGCTTTGCACATCTAGAGAGGAACATTTTTGCCCATTCTTCTCTGCAAAATATCTCATGCTCTGTCAGATTGGATGGAAAGCGTCTGTGAACAGCAATTTTCAAGTCTTGCCACAGATTCTCAATGTGATTTAGGTCTGGACTTTGACTGGGCCATTCTAACACATGAATATGCTTTGATCTAAACCATTCCATTGTAGCTCTGGCTGTATGTTTAGGGTTGTTGTCCTGCTGGAAGGTGAACCTCCGTCCCAGTCTCAAGTCTTTTGAAGCCTCTAACAGGTTTTCTAAAGCCAAATACTAACGATCGGAATTCCATCAGACTTTTCCGTGGATTTTGGTCCGAAGGGGCGTTGGCCATGAACTTGGTATGCATAAACACGGCAGAACTTTTTCAGCCAACAGTCACCAAATCACATGCTTTTTCAGCTCTTTACTGGCACCCTTTGGGCAACTTCTGCTATTGTTGTCTGATGTTTAGCATTGGTTCGGAGCATGCGTGTTTGTACTTTGGACTTTAGTCCGATGGACTTGTGTACACACGATCGGATGTTCCTCCATCGGACATTTGTTGCCGGAAAGTTTGGGAGCATGCACAGCGAACATTCGTCTGTTGAAAAACCGAAAACAATTGTCCGATGGAGCATACAGACGGTCGGATTGTCCGATAAAACACGTCCGTCGGACCGTTGTTGTCAAAAAGTCACATCAAGTGTATGGGCCTTTAGATTGCCTTTATTTGGCTGCATCAATCTTACCAGCTTCCCTGTCCTGCTGAAGAAAAGCATCCCCACAACATGCTGCCACCACCATGTTTCACAGTGGGGATGGTGTGTTCAGGGTGATGTGCAGTGTTAGTTTTCCGCCACACATACCGTTCTGCTTTTAAGCTAAAAAGTAATATTTTGGTCTCATCTGACCAGAGCACCTTCTTCCACATGTTTGCTGTGTCCCCCACATGGCATCCCACAAACAGGACACAAAAAACGGCAAAGAATTGTCAGCCAACAAACACGAAACCACGTGGTTTGTCAGCTCTTTAGTGCCACCCTTTGGGCAACTTCTGCTAATGTTACGTTATGGTGAGCATTGCTTTTAAGCATGCGTTGTACTTTGGAGTTTTGTCCGACGGACTTGTGTACAAGTCAATACAATATAATCTGACATCACACATTTGTTGGTGGACAATTTTAAAGCATGCTATCCCACATTTGTTGGCGGAAAATCTGACAATTGTCTGATGGAGCGTACAAAACGGTCGGATTTTCCGACAACAGCCTGTCATCACACAATTCCCGTCGGATAATCTGATCGTGTGTACGCGGCATCGTAGTTGTCCTGTGGACAGATTCTCCCACCTGAGCTGTGGATCTCTGCAGCTCCTCCAGAGTTACCATTGACCTCTTGGCGGCTTCTCTGATGAATGCTCTCCTTGCCCGGCCTGTCAGTTTAGGTCAGGGGTCTTCAAACTACGGCCCTCCAGGTGTTCAGGAACTACAATTCCCATCATGCCTAGTCATGTCATGTGAATGTCAGAGTTTTACAATGCCTCATGGGATTTGTAGCTCCGCAACAGCTGGAGGACCGTAGTTTGAGGATCCCTGGTTTAGGAGGACGGCCATGTCTTGGTAGGTTGGCAGTTGTGCCATACTCTTTCCATTTTCCCATGATGGATTGAACAGAGCTCTGTGAGATGTTCAAAGCTTGGGATATTTTTTTATAACTTAACCTTGCTTTATACTTCTCCACAACTTTATCCCTGACCTGTCTGGTGTGTTCCTTGGCCTTCATGATGCTGTTTGTTCAACAAGATTCTCTAACAAACCTCTGAGGGCTTCACCGTACAGCGGTATTTTTCCTGAATAAAATTACACACAGGTGGACTCTATTTGCTAATTAAGTGACTTATGAAGGCAATTGGTTCCACTAGATTTTAGTTAGGGGTATCGGAGTAAGGCCGGGTTCACACTGGTCTGACAAACGCTCCGACATTGGGAGCTCATGTCGCATGACGTGTGAAAATCAATGTTTCCCTATGGGAGCCGTCTTAACTGGTCCGACACATGTCGGTCCGACTTTGAAAATGCTCCCTGTACTACTTTGGTCCGACTTTGATCCTACTTCAGCCCATTGAATATCATTGAAGTCGGATCAAAGTAGGATCCTTGTCCTAACCATCCGACATTTGACATCCGACATGGTGATTACAGCAGCAGTAGAAGGAATTTATCTCACACTGGGATTGTTTTGATTGGTCAAAGGACAAGTCAGACTATCACAAAGTCGGATCAAAGTAGTATCCTGTTCATGAATGTCGGATGGATGTCGGACCAATGTAGGATCAATGTAGGACTGATGTCGCAGAGCAAAGTAGGATGAAAGTCGTATGACTGTCGTGTCGTATCAGTGTGAACCCAGCCTAAGGCCCGGTTCACACTGATGCGAGTTCATACCGAATGTGATGCATCAAAACCAATTCTAAATTTGCATGTCATCCATAAAGGAATTGTTTTCAATGACGGTCGTTCACATACACGCGTTGCGATTCCTCTACGAATGCGATAAAAATAAAAGGGTCTTGTGCGAGTTTACTGCGTTGTGTTGCGAATTTAGTCTCCATAGACATCAATGTAAATCATTCTGGAATCGCATTGATGGTTCACATATATGTGCAAATTTCACCACACGACTCTCCACAAAAACCAGGAAGTTAACACTTTTTTTTTTACACTGATTCCATTGGCTAGAACATAAATCGTAGCTATGTCCAACTCCTGAAATTTGCGGTAAAATCGCACCTCAGAATGGACAAAAAAAACGGACCAAATTCACAGCGCATCAGTGTGAACCGAGCTTAAAGAGGGCTGAATACAAATGCACACCACGCTTTTCACATATTTGTAAGAAATATTGAAAGTCATTTATCATTTTCCTTCCACTTCACAATTAGGTGCCACTTTGCGTTGGTCTATCACATAAAATCCCAATAAAATAAATTTACATTTTTGGTTGCAACATGACAATGTGGAAAACTTCACAGGGTATGAATACTTTTTCAAGACACTGTAAGCAGCACTGGATAGAACCCATTGTAAGAACATTCGATCAGAAGAGAAAATAGCCCAACATTCGATTTTTGTCCCATTCCCATAATAATAATAAATAAATAATAATAAACAATAATGCGACTTTCGAGGGACAGTACCGCCGCCAAATGCGATCCATTCAAGTGAATGGGGCCGCATTGCAGCTGCGTGCAATGCAAGCGGTTGCAGCGAGATGGGTCGGCATTTGTAGAGTTAAAACCGGCAGTGAAAAGGCAACATATCACCCGTCTAAAAAGCGATCAGTGGTGGATCGTTTTTAGAGGGGTGGCAACAACCGCTGCACTTACAAATGAGCCCTAAAATTAAGGAGCAATTGCAGATGAATTCACGCACAATGAATATACATGCCAAACAGCGATGTAACTTTTTTTTTTAAATATAATTACACCCCTTTAAAAGACATCACAATAGACAAATATGGCGGCTTAAAGGGTCTCCACTCACCTGGCAAGTGTCATCCTTCCAAGCAGCGGATTTGGAGCTCTTCTCGGGGACAATCGGGCCTCTGTGCAGCGACTTTTCTGGCAGCTCAGAGATAAATAGTGAACATCTCTGTGTGCAGAGCGAGCGAGGACTGAAAGAGAGCGAGGACTGAAAGAGGAGTGACACTCCTCCTTCTCCCCCTCCTCCTCCTCCTCTCCCTATGTACACAGGGAAGCCTCTGTGCCATGTGGCAGACAGCCTGGGTCGCTGCCTTACCACACAGGCACAGCAGAGGGGATGCTGGCTGCACAATTAGGGGACGGTGCGATGTACGCAAGGGTGAAGACACGGTGTGTGTGTGCGCGATATAAGACGCAGCATTCCACGTGCCTGTCCTAGCATGGCTGCAGCTTACAGTCATTTCCATCAGCTGTTGTGAATTGGGAACAGGATGGGCAGGGTCATCCTATGTGTGATGGGAAATTCAATTTATTTTATTTTTTGGTGCGCTTTAAGTTTCAAATCTATCTGCTTCTGTCCAATTTTTCATTAATTTTGTTAACCACTTTTTACAAAACGTGTTGAAACCTGCTAGAAATTTTCCTAAGCTCCACGATCTCACCTACCGGCCCGGCATGGCGGTGCTGTCAGGTAGATGGGAAGGGAAACCAACCAATTTTTCACAAAGTGTGTCAAAGTATGCCAGAATTTTTCCCCAAGCTCCATGATCCCCACCTGCCGGCCCGGGCTTGGGCTCAGGCCCACTAGGTAGATGGGAACGGAAACCAACCAATTTTTCAAAAACGTGTTAAAATCTGCTAGAAATTTTCCCAAGCTCCAGAATCCCATCTGTCGGCTCGGGTCTGGCATGGCTGTGCTGCCAGGTAGATGGGAAAACAACCAATTTTTCACGAAGCGTGTTGAAATCTGCTAGAAATTTTCCCAAGCTCCACATTCCCACCTGCCAGCCCGGGCTCGGTGCCGCCAGGTGGATGGGAAGGGAAAACCAATCCAATTTTTCACGAAGTGTGTTGACATCTGCTAGAATTTTTCCCCAAGCTCCATGATCCCCCTGCCGGCCTGGGCTCAGACCCGGCATGTCATGCCGCCAGGTAGATGGGAAAGGATGCCAACCAATTTTTCACGAAGCATGTTGAAATCTGCTAGAAATTTTTCCAAGCTCCACAATCTCACCTGCCAGCCTGGGCTTGGCTGTGCCACCAGGTAGGAAGGAAAACCAACCAATTTTTCACAAAACGTATTGAAATAGGCTAGAAATGTTCCCAAGATCCAGGATCCCACCTGCCGGCCCGGGCTCGGTGGTGACGCCAGATAGATGGGAAGAGAAACCAACCAATTTTTCACAAAGCATGTTGAAATCTGCTAGAAATTTTTCCATGCTCCACGATCTCACCTACCAGCCCAGGCTCGGACCCGGCAGTGCCACCAGGTAGATGGGAAGGGAAACCAACCACTTTTTCACGAAGTGTGTTGAAAGCTGCTAGAAATTTTCCCGATCTCTACGATCCCACCTGCCGGCGCCTGCTGTGCGTTCCTGTGCTGTGTGAATTTGCCGCCCATTTATATGAATGGGCTGCAAATCACACCGAAGCACAGAAAAAGTACTACTTTAAAAAGTGTGCCGCATCAAATTGCATGGTACTGCAATACCGTGAGATTTGGTGCCCGCAAATGCACTGCGTTTGGGGGTGCTGTTAACATTACATTGGCTCCCCCAGCTGATCGCAAGGGCTGAGCATTCAAGCACGGTGTGGGAAACGGAACCAGTACTAGGACAATGTTCTCTATAGCCCAGGGCAAACATGCCAAATGCCCCCCAAAGATGTATGAGCATTACATTACCCCCCCCCCCCCCAATAGCAAATCTGCTTCCCCTGCTGAGAAAAAAAAAAAAAAAAAAAAAAGGAGGACCAGCACAAATCCTCCACCCTTCAAATCCATGCAATCTTGCTGCTCCTTTGCTTCCTTCGTCAGATTTTAGTTAGAGGTATCAGAGTAAAGGGGGCCGAATACAAATGCACCTCTCACTTTTTTATTTGTAAAAAAATTGGAAAACCATTTATCACTTCCTTCCACTATACAAATTATCTGCCACTTTGTGTTGGTCCATCACATAAAATACATTTACGTTTTTGGTTGCAACATGACAAAATGTGCAAAATTTCAAGGGGTATGAATACTTTTTCAAGGCACTATCACCTCTTCTAGCACACGCCTCCCCCCAAATGTCCCTTCTTAGAAAAATTCTAACCACCTGCTGCCCCCTAAATTCCCACTCCCAACACATATCCACTCCCCTATGCCCCCCCCCCATCATCTCCTCCTAGGGCCCCCCCACAGCACATGATACCACAGTGCTCAGGGCAGCTGCCCCTCCTGCCCACCCTTTGTACCAGCCCTGAACGGAACACACCTTTTCCTGCACCACGTTCTCGTGTGAACGGGACCTTAGGCAAAAAACATTTTTGTTTAGACTTTTGTCACCTTTGATTTGTTTCTTCAACAACTAAAACATAAAAAAGATGTATAGTGATGTGACCGGAGCAAGACTGAACTGAAGACGGATGTGCAATCTGATGGGATCCGAATCGGTTTTCTCAAGACATGCGACTGATCCGATTACACCTTATCCATAGCTGACATTTCAGGAAACGTGACAGGTGCAACCTGAAATCATCAAAATATCAGGAAGCAACAACTGAAAAATTTGAAAAATAAATAAATAAAAAAAGATTTCCTTGTGGTGATAACACATCATTCAAGGGCTTGTAAAGCTTAGTTTTAAAAAAAATAACAAACATGTCATACTTACCTCGTCTGTGCAAGAGTTTTGCACAGAGCGGCCCCGATCATCCTTTTCTAGGGTCCCTCCTCCTCTTGAGTGCCCCCACAGAGCGTTGCATTCCATGGGGGCACTCGTGCGGGCGCGCTCCCGAGTTCTGCTGCTGTATCGATTCAGGGCTGGTGGAAAGATTTTTGACACCCTAGGCGAAACCTAATTTGGCAACCGCCCCCTTTTCCCTGCCCATGTAAACCCCACCCATCAAATGCAGCCCACCAGCGCCCATCCAATGCAGCCTCACCAGCGGCCATCCAATGCAGCCTCACCAGCGACCATCCAATGCAGCCTCACCAGCGACCATCCAATGCAGCCTCACCAGCGACCATCAATTAATGTTTGCTTGCTTCCATTCATTCGGGAGTCGGGACACAGACAGTCCTTCGCCGCCGCTGCGCCTCTGACACTATGTACCAACAGAGTGGTGGCTGCCTGCTGATGCTGAGACTTAGTTACTTGTTGCAGAGAGAAGAGAATAAAAACATCAGCAGCCGGGCACCCTAGGCAGCAGGGCTCCCTAGGCGGCTGCCTAGTGGTAGCACCGGCCCTGCATCCATTGACACAGACAGCAGGACTCGGCCCTGCCCTGTGTCACTGGATTTGATTGACAGCAGTGGGAGCCAATGGCTCCTGCTGCTATCAATCTATCCAATGAGGACACGAGACAGCGGCTGGATCTCGAGCTAGTCGCTGGAACAATCAGTCTTGGGTAAGAAAAAAAGGGGGGCTCTGTGGGGGGGGGGGGGGGGGCGCTGAAGCACAAAAGGTTTTTTCCCCTTAATGCATAGAATGCATTAAGGGGAAAAACCGCAGGGGTTTACAACCCCTTTAAAGTATATGTGACCCCTTTACCTTGTAAAACAACCCACTCAGTTTAAATGCAAGGCAAAAAAAGTGTGTGCATATCCACTCACTGTGCCCCTGATGACGTCAGTTGTGACGAAACAGTCGTAGGGCGTCACGTACACATACTGCGCATGCGCAAACCAGGCTTTTGATTGACACACCACAGAGCTTTTTATCCTTGCAAGGAACGCTGTTTTTACCATTTGTATCATTTTATCAATAGAGGACTTGGTCCCATTGCTATATATTCTGTATACTTTTCTACCAATAAACACTTAGAGGAACGTCTGCACTATTGGAAGTTTTTTTTCTTCCCCCATTTGATATCATTTATCCCTTACCACTGGATGTTTACCCACCTCAACCCGGGAACGAGTTTGCGGATCACTTCCGGATCATCAACCTGGGAAGATCGTATGGGACATCTGTGGCTGGTCGTATCTGAGAGGATCCCCTAACGCTCCAGTGAGGACCATCACTCTGCTGAGCCCGATTTGACCCCCCTGAGAAGGGTGGTCACTGGCTAGTCGGTAAGCCTTTATTTCTCTTCCTGATGGCGGGTCTCTCCACGCATTGGATGTCACTTATTTGCTCGTCTCTTATCACTGGATGTTTGCACAAATTGAACTTTTATTTTATTTCCGGATAGGGGATATTCACATCGATTCATATGAACTTTATTGATTCACTTTTTAGCACATGTTTATTTTTGGTATTTTTATACTTTTTTTACTCACTTAGTCAACTATATGGTTGCATATAGTCCATCGTCCAGCGCTACACTTTTATTGTATATATCCACTCACTGGCCACATTATTATTAGGTACACCCGTTCAATTGCTTGGTAACAAATTTTTACTTACAATAGTAACGAATCCGAAATAATTCCAAATTTTCCAGGCAAAATTCAAATAGTTTTCTAATTGAATTCGAATTTCCAAAGAGAATGAAATAGAATAGAAAAAAGGAAAAGAATAGAATAGAATAGAAAATACGAGAATAGAAAATAAGAGTAAAACAGAACAGAATACAAAATAAAAGAATATAGAGTAGAACTAAATAAAATATAAAGTATAAGAACAGAATAAAATAGAATAGAAAATAAAGGAATTGAATAGAATAAAAAATGGAATAGAATAAATTAGAAAGAATATAACCATCTTCTGAAATTTGAATTTCGAAGAGAATGAATTTCAATTCGAATAGAAAATAAAAAATAGAATAGAAAAGAATAAAATAAAAATATAACCGGTCTCTGAAATTCGATTTTCAATAGAATAAATTTGAGTATAATAGAAAAGAATAGAATAAAACAAACAATCGAATAGAATAAAAAAAGAATATAACCCATCTTCCAAAATTCAAAAAGAATAAATCTGATTTCGAATGGAAAAAAAAAAAAAAACAAGATCCATAAAGACATGGATGAGCGAGTTTGGGGTGGAGGAACTTGACTGGCCTGCACAGAGTCCTGACCTCAACCCGATAGAACACCTTTGGGATAAATTAGAACAGAGACTGCGAGCCAGGCATTCTCGTCCAACATCAGTGCCTGTCCTCACAATGCGATTCTAGAAGAATGGTCAAACATTCCCATAGACACTCCTAAACCTTGTGGACAGCCTTCCCAGAAGAGTTGAAGCTGCAAAGTGTGGGCCAACTCAATATTGAACCCCACAGACTAAGACTGGGATGTCATTAAAGTTCATGTGCGTGTAAAGGCAGGCGTCCCAATACTTTTGGTAATATAGTATGTATGTATGCATGTATGTATGTATATAATATACATTATATAATATACATTCTGGAAATGTCCTTTTGAGCTTGGTTGTGTAACTGATTGCATTTGTGTAATTAAGGTGTAGCGGCCACCTCCACTCCCCTCTTTCTCTCGTCTCGTTTCTTTCTCTTGTCTAGGGGTACCTTAGAGGGGAGGGAGCGGGGACACCACGCCTGGCCTTCACCACATGTGTCAGTGCGGTATAAGCAACGGTTTTGTATTACCTTCGGGTCAGTGTTGTGCACCTGGATCCTCCCTCCAAGAGTCACCGTGAACAATGTCCGTTAGAAAATGAGCTCCACACCATTAAAGTTCAACACTCCTTTATTCTCCTTGTCTGAACACAAACAGTTGAACTCCCTTGATAGAACAGAACAGAAAAGGAGGTGTGGATGGGAACAGGCCCAGACACAATGTAAGCTGCCACTTCCCTTCCTAGAAGTGTGTCCTGGTCTCCGCACAAGGGTAAATTTCCTTCCAGGCCGTCTCCGACGAGAGACTCACTTGTCACCGGCAATATGCTGCACCAGGTCTTCAAATGAGGAGCTCCCCCCGGTCCATTGCGCCCTCCGGATTCGGGTACCCAATCCCTGGGCACCCTAGGATCTCCTTCCCTCGCGGAACCCAGTGTTGGGCACTGAGCTCCGGACCTCCATCCAAGTACCTCACCCCAGGCTAAAGGTGCCTGGGATGGAACTCGACCTCCGCTGTCCTCTAGGCCTAAGCCACCCAGAGGAGCGACACGACCCACCGTCCGCAAGCTGAAGGTGCCTGGGACTTCGACCCCGTGACCAAGATGGCCAGCCTCTTTATACCCTCTAACAGCAAGCACGGCGGGTTCCCCGCCCCACCATACTGCTGCCGAGGGAGGACAAAAAGGAGGAGGACGGCACACAGCGATAATCCAACCCAGGGCGACAGCACCACCCAATGGGCCGCGGTGAATTACACATCACTGGTGTCACTTCCAAATTCAAATTTACACCCGGGAAAGTACATACCCGCTACAAAGGGATTAAAGTGGAAAGTAAGAAAAAAAATAAAAACAACCTGCAAGACTAAAAGGCATAATCTAGTATGCATCGCATACTAGCTCATTATGAAATACTTACCTTAGAACAAAGCTGTTGCAGCGGTCCCCGTACACCACTGCGACGGGCGACATTTCTCCGGAATGTTACTGCCGGGTTTGCGGGTGCTCCGGCACTGTGATTGGCCGGAGTGGCAATGACATCACTCCCGCGCATGCACGCGGGAGCCGCCGGTTACGGCAAAGCAGCTGAAGAAACGGCATGTACATCCTGTTTCTTCAGTGCGTATGTGCCGATGATGTCAGCACATGGGTATACAGTGACCATCTCCTAAACTGTGCAAGTTTAGGAGAAATTCACGGTACCTACAGGTAAGCCTTATTATAGGCTTACCTGTAGCCAAAAGTGGTTGCACAAGGTTTACAACCACTTGAAGTAATTATTTGTGTTGGCTGTACTCTTTGTACCAGTGCTGGGTAATCACCGGTTGTCTCTGGGATAGGCGATTTCTACCATGGCACAATAAGGTTAGTTAATTGCCTACGCTGGTAACACTTATTGGTTTCTCGGGTGAAGTGTCCTCTTTTTCTCTACCTTGGGTCTTTTATCAAATACTTTTATTTGCCGACATGGAAGGTAAAAGTCCCTCAGCATTGTCTTATTTTGTTGCACGGTCACACAAGTTTAAAGACTTTATTTTTATATTTAGATCTTGTCTATATAGTTTTGTGGAGAACCAGTTTCTCAAGGTTTTCTTCCTGGGCTGTGCAGTCATTAGTGGTTTTGTATGCACTGGGCTAACTTGGTTAATTAATTCTCTGTCCAGCCCAGACTTATGTCTCTTGCCTTAAATGTTTCATGGAAAGGAGTATTACTTTTGGCAATATAGTGTACATTAATAGAGATTATATTATATGCAGTAGACATGTGCAAAAGGAAAAAATTTGTTTCGTTTTAATTCGTTAATTAATTAATTTCGTTTAGTTAGATTCGTTAAATTCGTTTTCGGATTTCGTTTTGTTTTCGACTGAATTCGAAAATCGGTCGCATTCGAAAATATTTCAACCGAATTCGAAAATATTTCTACCGGATTCGAAATTATTTCAACATGATTCGAAATTATTTCAACCGCATTTGAAACTATTTCAACCGGATTCGAAAATATTTTGCGACCCAACTTTGGGTCCACGTATCTCAGGGTCACTTAGTAATAAAAAACCCCAAATTTGGAGATGTTATAGTGCTAGTTCTACTGTGTTTGCATACCAAATTTGGGGTTTCTAGCTACAAGTGGCCCCGAGATATGTGGCCCCAAATTCGGGTCGCAAAATGTCATTCTCTGCTGCAGAAAAGTGTTTGACATTTTGCGACCCGATTTTGGGTCCACGTATCTCGGGGTCACTTAGTGATAGAAACCCCAAATTTTGTGTGCAAACACAGGAGAACTAGCACTAAAACATCCCCAAATTTGGGGTTTCTATCGCCAACTAACCCCGAGATATGTGGACCCAAAGTCGGGTCGCAAAATATTTTTGAATCCGGTTGAAATAGTTTCAAATGCGGTTGAAATAATTTCGAATCATGTTGATACTATTTAAAGCGGATTCGAAAATATTTTGCGACCCGACTTTGAAAAAAAAAATGAAATTGATTCTAACAGTCTGCAGGAGATCTGCAAAAAAAAAAAAGAAGTGAAATGGCTGTTAATAGTCTACAGGAGATCTGCTAAAAAAGAAATAGATGCTAATAGTCTGCAGGAGACCTGGTGAGAAAACTAAATAGATACTAATAGTCTGCAGGAGATCTGCAAAAAAAATAAAAATAAATGCTAATAGTCTGCAGGAGATCTTATGTAAAAAATAGTAATCTGCAAAAAAAAATTAAACATGAAATAGATAGTATCTATATTCTATTCTATTGTTTTTCTAGTGTATTCTCTATTTCTATTCTAATCTATTCTATCCAAAGTTAAAATTAATTAATTAATTACATTTTTTTTAATTCCTACTATTCGAAATTCAAATGTATTCTATTCGAAATTCGAATTTCATAAGATGGTTGCATATTCTTTCTATTTTATTCTATTAAATTATATATTTTTTTCTATTCTGTTCTAATCTTTTCTATTTGAATTATAAATTTTGGAAGATGGTTAGTTACTTACTTATATACATCTGTCACATAAAATAAAGATGTGAAATGGCTGTCATGGATGTAGATCGCAAGGCAAGTACATATGCTGTATGTCATTGTCCGAGTGCCACGTGACCGGCCACGTGACCAAGTTGTGGATTGTCCACTTGCCACGTCACCTGCCACAAGTTATGGGGTTCCTAGCACCAAGTGACCCCCAGATAGGGGCGATCTGTCAAGTGCTTTTCTGCAGCAGAGAATTACATTTTGTGACCCGACTTTGAGGCCACGTATCTCGGGGCCACTTATAGCTAGAAATCCCAAAATATTTGGTATGTAAACACATTACAACTGGCACTACAATAACCCCAAATTTGGGGTTTCTATCACCAAGTAACCCCGTTGTAATGCTAGTTCTACTGTGTTCGCATACCAAATTTGGGGTTTCTAGCTATAAGTGCCCCCGAGATACGTGGCCCCAAAGTCGGGTCACAAAATGTCATTATCTGCTGCAGAAAAGTACTTGAAATATCGCCCATATCTGGGGGTCACTTGGTGCTAGGAGCCCCATAACTTGTGGCAGGTGACGTGGCAAGTAGACAATCCACAACTAGGTCACGTGGCACTCGTGGCCGTTCACGTGGCACTCATGGCAGGTCTCGTGGCCGGTGTCGTGGCACTCGTGGCCGGTGTCGTGGTAAGTGGACAATGACATACAGCATATGTACTTGCCTTGCGATCGACATCCGTGACAGCCATTTCACATCTTTTTTTTTTATGTGACAGATGTATATAAGTAAGTAAATAACCTTCTTCCAAAATTTATAATTCAAATAGAAAAGATTAGAACAGAATAGAAAAAAAATATAATTTAGAAGAATAAAATAGAAAGAATATACAACCATCTTCTGAAATTCGAATTTCGAATAGAATAAAATTTGAATTTCGAATAGTATGAATTCAAATTTTTTAATTAATTAATTTTAACTTTGGATAGAAAAGATTATAATAAAATAGAAAATAGACTAGAAAAACAATAACCCCAAATTTGGGGTTTCTATCACCAAGTAACCCCGAGATACATGGACCCAAATTCGGGTCACAAAATATTTTCGAATCCGGTTGAAATAGTTTCAAATGCAGTTGAAATAATTTCGAATCATGTTGATACTATTTCAACCGGATTCGAAAATATTTTGCGACCCGACTTTGGGTCCATGTATTTTGGGGTTACTTGGTGATAGAAACCCAAAATTTGGAGATGTTGTAGTGCTAGTTCTTCTGTGTTTGCATACCAAATTTGGGGTTTCTATCACTAAGTGACCCTGAGATACGTGGACCCAAAATCGGGTCGCAAAATGTCAAGCACTTTACTGGAGCAGAGAATGACATTTTGCGACCCGATTTTGGGGCCACATATCTCGGGGCCACTTGTAGCTAGAAACCCCAAATTTGGTATGCAAACACAGTAGAACTAGCACTACAAGATCTCCAAATTTTGGGTTTCTATCACCAAGTAACCCCAAAATACATGGACCCAAAGTCGGGTCGCAAAATATTTTCGAATCCGGTTGAAATAGTATCAACATGATTCGAAATTATTTCAACTGCATTTGAAACTATTTCAACCGGATTCGAAAATATTTTGTGACCCGAATTTGGGTCCATGTATCTCGGGGTTACTTGGTGATAGAAACCCCAAATTTGGGGTTATTGTTTTTCTAGTCTATTTTCTATTTTATAATCTTTTCTATCCAAAGTTAAAATTAATGAAATAATTAAAAAATTTGAATTCATACTATTCGAAATTCAAATTTATTCTATTCGAAATTCGAATTTCAGAAGATGGTTGTATATTCTTTCTATTTTATTCTTCTAAATTATATTTTTTTTCTATTCTGTTCTAATCTTTTCTATTTGAATTATAAATTTTGGAAGAAGGTTATTTACTTACTTATATACATCTGTCACATAAAAAAAGAGATGTGAAATGGCTGTCACGGATGTCGATCGCAAGGCAAGTACATATGCTGTATGTCATTGTCCACTTACCACAACACCTGCCATGAGTGCCACGACACCGGCCACGAGTGCCACGACACCGGCCACGAGTGCCACGACACCGGCCACGAGTGCCACGACACCGGCCACGAGTGCCACGACACCGGCCACGAGTGCCACGACACCGGCCACGAGTGCCACGACACCGGCCACGAGTGCCACGACACCGGCCACGAGTGCCACGACACCTGCCACGAGTGCCACGTGACCTGCCACGAGTGCCACGTGACCTGCCACGAGTGCCACGTGACCTGCCACGAGTGCCACGTGACCGGCCACGAGTGCCACGTGAACGGCCACGAGTGCCACGTGAACGGCCACGAGTGCCACGTGAACGGCCACGTGACCTAATTGTGGATTGTCTACTTGCCACGTCACCTGCCACAAGTTATGGGGCTCCTGGCACCAAGTGACCCCCAGATATGGGCGATATTTCAAGTACTTTTCTGCAGCAGAGAATGACATTTTGTGACCCGACTTTGGGGCCACGTATCTCGGGGCCACTTATAGCTAGAAACCCCAAATTTGGTATGCAAACACAGTAGAACTAGCATTACAACGGGGTTACTTGGTGATAGAAACCCCAAATTTGGGGTTATTGTAGTGCCAGTTGTAATGTGTTTACATACCAAATATTTTGGGATTTCTAGCTATAAGTGGCCCCGAGATACGTGGCCTCAAAGTCGGGTCACAAAATTTAATTCTCTGCTGCAGAAAAGCACTTGACAGATCGCCCCTATCTGGGGGTCACTTGGTGCTAGGAACCCCATAACTTGTGGCAGGTGACGTGGCAAGTGGACAATCCACAACTTGGTCACGTGGCACTCATGGCAGGTGTTGTGGTAAGTGGACAATGACATACAGCATATGTACTTGCCTTGCGATCGACATCCGTGACAGCCATTTCACATCTTTTTTTTATGTGACAGATGTATATAAGTAAGTAAATAACCTTCTTCCAAAATTTATAATTCAAATAGAAAAGATTAGAACAGAATAGAAAAAAAAATATAATTTAGAAGAATAAAATAGAAAGAATATACAACCATCTTCTGAAATTCGAATTTCGAATAGAATAAATTTGAATTTCGAATAGTATGAATTCAAATTTTTTAATTAATTAATTTTAACTTTGGATAGAAAAGATTATAATAAAATAGAAAATAGACTAGAAAAACAATATCCCCAAATTTGGGGTTTCTATCACCAAGTAACCCCGAGATACATGGACCCAAATTCGGGTCACAAAATATTTTCGAATCCGGTTGAAATAGTTTCAAATGCAGTTGAAATAATTTCGAATCATGTTGATACTATTTCAACCGGATTCGAAAATATTTTGCGACCCGACTTTGGGTCCATGTATTTTGGGGTTACTTGGTGATAGAAACCCAAAATTTGGAGATCTTGTAGTGCTAGTTCTACTGTGTTTGCATACCAAATTTGGGGTTTCTAGCTACAAGTGGCCCCGAGATATGTGGCCCCAAAATCGGGTCGCAAAATGTCATTCTCTGCTCCAGTAAAGTGCTTGACATTTTGCGACCCGACTTTGGGTCCACGTATCTCGGGGTCACTTAGTGATAGAAACACCAAATTTGGTATGCAAACACAGAAGAACTAGCCCTACAACATCTCCAAATTTGGGGTTTCTATCACCAAGGAACCCCGAGATACATGGACCCAAAGTCGGGTCAAAAATATTTTTAGATTCGAAAAAATTCGGATTCGGTTAAATTCGTTAGTATTGTAATTCGGATGCATCCGAATGTCCGAATAATGAAAAATTCGTCCGAATTTCGATTCGGAACGAAACGAAATGCACATGTCTAATATGCAGCACGGTGGCCAGGACCATTCGGCGGTATAACAGGACAGGTTCCACTCAGAACAGACCTCACCATGGTTGACCAAAGAAGTTGAGTGCACGTGCTCAGTGTCATATCCAGAGGTTGTCTTTGGGAAATAGACATATGAGTGCTGCCAGCATTGCTGCAGAGGTTGAAGGGGTGGGGGGGTCAGCCTGTCAGTGCTCAGACCATACGCCGCACACTGCATCAAATTGGTCTGCATGGCTGTCGTCCCAGAAGGAAGCCTCTTCTAAAGATGATGCACAAGAAAGACCGCAAACAGTTTGCTGAAGAGAAGCAGACTAAGGACATGGATTACTGGAACCATGTCCTGTGGTCTGATGAGACCAAGATAAACTTATTTGGTTGAGATGGTGACAAGTGTGTGTGGCGGCAACCAGGTGAGGAGTACAAAGACAAGTGTGTCTTGCCTACAGTCAAGCATGGTGGTAGGAGTGTCATGGTCTGGGGCTGCATGAGTGCTGCTGGCACTGGGGAGCTACAGATCATTGAGGGAACCATGAATGCCAACATGTACTGTGACATACTGAAGCAGAGCATGATTCCCTCCCTTCGGAGTCTGGACCGCAGGGCAGTATTCCAACATGATAACTACCCCAAACACACCTCCAAGACGCCCACTGCCTTGCTAAAGAAGCTGAGGGTAAAGGTGATGGACTGGCCAAGCATGTCTTCAGACCTAAACCCTATTGAGCATCTGTGGGACATCCTCAAACGGAAGGTGGAGGAGCGCAAGATCTCTAACATCCACCAGCTCCGTGATGTCATCATGGAGGAGGGGAAGAGGACTCCAGTGGCAATCTGTGAAGCTCTGGTCAACTCCATACCCAAGAGGGTGAAGGCAGTGCTGGAAAATAATGGTGGCCACACAAAATATTGACACTTTGGGCCCAATTTGGACATCTTCACTTAGGGGTGTACTCACTTTTGTTGCCAGCGGTTTAGACATTAATGGCTGTGTGTTGAGTTATTTTGAGGGGACAGCAAATTTACACTGTTATACAAGCTGTACACTCACTACTTTACATTGTAGCAAAGTGTCATTTCTTCAGTGTTGTCACATGAAAAGATAGAAGAAAATATTTACAAAAATGTATGGGGTGTACTTACTTGTGAGATACGGTATATATATATATATATATATATATATATATATATATATATATATATATATATATATATATATATATATATACTGTCACATACCCCCCCCTCTTGTTTTAACCTCGGGGTTGGAACACCAGCAATCAGGCATTCATGTACTCGAGACAAAGCATCCACATTCCCCATTTGAACGCCAGGGCGATGCTTTACTGTGAAGTTGAATTCCTGGAGGGCCAGGAACCACCTATTCACTCTTCTATTTGTTTCCTTGTTTTGAGCCATCCACTTTAACGGAGCGTGATCCGTAACCATGTCAAAGTGCCTACCTAGCAGGTAGTACCGAAGGGAATCTAGAGCCCACTTCACCGCTAAACACTCCTTTTCAACGGTGGCGTAATTTACCTCATGGGACTTCAACTTCCTGCTGAGGTAAATGACTGGGTGCTCTTCCCCGTTCCAGACCTGGGACAATACTGCTCCTAACCCCACATCTGACGCATCACTTTGTACGACAAAGTCTTTAGAGAAGTCGGGTGAGTACAACACTGGCTGGCTACATAAGGCTTGTTTCAAGAATTGGAATGCTGCCTCAGCCTCGGGGGTCCATTTAATCATGACCGACCCTGTCCCCTTCGTCAGGTTGGTTAGGGGCACAGCCTTTGTAAATTTCCTAACCTAGAATTATTTAATATATTCCCTTAGACCCTAATTCCCCCTGAAGAAGACCTAGACACAAAATTGGTCGAAATGCATTGGGGTGGGGTACCCAGAATATTTATGTGGACCATTAAATTACCATGTTGTTAACGCAATTGACAAACCATGTTTTATGGACAAATTTCTGTCTCAAGCGATGTTTTATGTTGTTGTGTGTACCGTCAACCAGAGCTTGTATTGTAAATCTACTGTATATCTGAATGAATTATGTACCATAATTAAAGATTTTTACCTTATTATTTATTTCCAATTCATTGCTGCCCATAAAAAACCCTTTGGGGAAAAAATTTCCACTTGTCTACATACATTTTGGGTTGAGCAGCCTTGATGGACTCTCGTACATGTGTTTTCTGTTTCTAGGGGCACAGCCTTAGAAGCAAAGTGGGGAATGAATCGCCGATAATACCCAGCGATTCCCAGAAAGGCTCGTACCTGCTTCTTGCTGTTGGGACGTGGCCAACTCTGGATGGCCTCGACTTTGTTGAGTTGGGGTTTTATTACTCCCCTCCCAATGGTGTACCCAAGATATTTGGCCTCCTCCTGCCCAATGGTACACTTCTTGGGGTTAGCCGTAAACCCCGCTTCCCGAACAGAGTCCAGGACTGCTTGCACTTTTGGCAGATGTGAGGCCCAATCTGTGCTATGGACAATTACGTCATCCAGGTAAGCCGCAGCATACTTCCGATGGGGCCTCAGCATCTGGTCCATTTTCCGCTGGAATGTGGCCGGCGCATTCTGTAACCCGAACGGCATTCTTTTATATTGGAACGCCCCGTCTGGGGTTACAAATGCGGTTTTCTCTTTGGCCGACTTGGCCAGGGGGATTTGCCAATACCCTTTTGTGAGGTCAAGAGTCGTCATGTATCGGGCTGTTCCCAGCCGGTCGATCAACTCATCTATACGTGGCATGGGGTAGGTGTCAAATTTTGTAACTTTGTTCAACTGACGAAAATCGTTACAAAATCGCCAGCTCCCATCCGGTTTAGGCACCAACACAATGGGACTAGACCAATCACTTTGGGACTCCTCTATCACCCCTAAGTTCAGCATTTTCTGTACTTCCTCCCGTATTGCCTCCCGTCGAGCCTCTGGGATCCGATAGGGTTTTAACTTCACCCTTTCACCGGGCGGGGTAATGATGTCATGCTCTACCCCAGATGTTTGTCCCGGCAGCTCAGAGAATACCTCCTTGTTGCGAAGCACAAACTCCTTAACCTCCTGTTGTTGGGGTTGTGACAAGGTGGCTGCTATTCCAACCTCAGGAATCACGCAACCAGTTTGAGCTGGTGACCAAGTGTCTGCGACTAGGGACTCTCTATCCCTCCAGGCTTTCAACAGATTAACGTGATAGATCTGTTCGGGCTTTCGCCTTCCTGGTTGTCTGACCTTGTAATTCACTTCGCTCACTTTTTCCATTATCTCGTAGGGGCCTTGCCATTTGGCAAGGAATTTACTTTCAACCGTAGGGACAAGTACCAATATCCTATCCCCCGGGGAAAAGGTACGGGTCTTGGCTCCATGGTTGTACACTCTCTGCTGTGCCAACTGCGCTTGGGCCAAATGTTCCTTCACGATGGGCATTACCTGTGCAATTCGATCTTGCATCAGGGCGACATGCTCAATCACACTCCTGTGGGGAGAACTCTCACTTTCCCAAGTTTCCTTGGCAATATCCAACAGCCCTCTTGGGTGTCTCCCATACAGTAACTCAAAGGGGGAGAATCCCGTAGAGGATTGGGGCACCTCCCTAATAGCAAACATCAAATAAGGAAGTAAACAGTCCCAATCCTTTCCATCTCTATCCACCACTTTCTTCAACATTTGTTTTAGGGTTTTGTTGAATCTTTCAACCAGCCCATCGGTTTGGGGGTGATACACAGACGTACGCAATTGCGTCACTTTGAACAATTTACACAGCTCTTTCATAACCCGGGACATAAAGGGTGTACCTTGGTCCGTAAGCAGTTCTTTACAAATACCCACCCGGCTAAAAACAAGAGATAGCTCTTTGGCTATGGTTTTGGCCGAGGTATTTCGGAGAGGGATCGCTTCTGGATAACGGGTGGCATAGTCCATTATAACTAATATGTACTGGTGCCCCCTAGCGGACTTGATTATAGGACCTACCAAATCCATGGCGATCCTCTCAAACGGGACCTCAATGATGGGTAGAGGGACCAGCGGGCTACGGAAATGTGGCATCGGGGCCAACCTCTGACACACAGGGCAGGAGGAACAATAATTTTCTACGTCCTTCATCACCCCCGGCCAATAGAATCTCTGTAATACCCTCTCTCGGGTTTTCTCTGTCCCCAGATGACCTCCAAGAATGTGCCCATGGGCCAACTCCAACACCAACTTCCTGTAAGGTTTGGGCACCACAAGCTGCTCAACGGTTTCTTCTGCCCTTTTTGCCACCCGATACAGTAGGTCCTTCTCTACGCTGAAATAGGGGTAAGTGCAGGTATTATCTGGGTTCACTAACTCGCCATCTATTTTCACTACGTTTTCCCGTGCCTTTATTAGGGCGGGGTCTTTCAACTGTGGCAAAGTTTTCCCTGTGAACCTCAAGATCAGAAAACTCCACAGACGGTAGGTTTTCGTCTGAGGAGGTGGGCTCCTCTCCAGTTTCTTGAGTCTCCCCTGCCAATACTGATAAGGGAAATTCCGGAGAGTCCTCACCACTCTCAGGGGAGTTCTGGCTATCACATTCCTGGTACATAGGGGCACCAGTGAGGGGCTCAGGATCATCCCACAGTTCCCAGAACTTCGGAAAATCCCTTCCCACAATGGCGTCATGCGGTAACTGAGATACTAAGCCCACTGGATGAGAGAGGGTACCTTTGGGGGTCTCGAAACACACTGTAGTCACTGGATACTCTCGGGTGTCCCCATGCACACAAATAACAGCTACCTTGCTATTCCCAGAGACCTCTGTTTTAACTAACTCAGCCTTTATCAGGGTCACAAGGCTACCTGAATCCAGCAATACCACAACATTTCTACCATTAACACACATTTTGCATAAATGTTTCTCAGTTCCTCGAATGGCAGTGCATGCGACTGTCGCACACAGCGACTGACGTCTGCCCGTCAGAAAGTCACACTGCATGGGTTCCTCCACAACCGGGCAATTGGCTGCAATATGTCCCGCTTGCCGGCAGCGGTAGCAAACGATCCTTCTTGCCGCCTCTTGAGCCGCTGATTTCCCAGGCTGTTCTCGCCAAACTTGGGGTAGAGCTCCCACCCTCTCACTCTCTCCACCCTCACCCCTTGGAATCCTCTTATCCGCCCCTGGGGATGGTCTGGTCTTAGGGTGGAAAGTCCGAGTGTCTCTGGAAGAGGCCGTCAGGTTCTCTGTAGCCAAGTATTTCTCCACACGATCCACAAGACCATCGGCCGTCTCTGGGTCTCCATGGCTTACCCACTTTTGGATGGCAGTAGGAAGAGCTCTCAAAAACCGATCCATTACAACACGTTCCACAATCTTTGGTGCGGACAAAGTCTCTGGCTGTAGCCACTTTCTGCTCAGGTGAATGAGATCATACATTTGAGACCTGGGGGGGTTTTCCAAGCTGGAAAGTCCAGTTATGCACACGCTGAGCCCGGACAGCCTGGGTGACACCCAGCCTTGCCAATATTTCAGCTTTTAGCATCACATAGTCTTTTGCTTGGTTAGGCTCTAGGTCATAGTAAGCTTTCTGCGATTCACCAGTTAACAGAGGAGCCACCAGTCCAGCCCACTGCTCCTCAGGCCACTTTTCTCTTTCAGCGGTCCTTTCAAATGTGGTCAAAAATACCTCTGGATCATCCTCTCCAGTCATTTTTGTCAATAAACGACTCACCCCAAAGGACGCGGTATTAGTGGGACGGCTTTCCTCACTGGTCTGCGGACGTTGCTGCATTACTGCTTCCATCTGTTGTTGTAGTCTCTGCTCTTGCTTCTGCAACAGGTCTATGAAGCGGGCCTCAGATTGCTGCTGGGCTTGTTGCTGAGCCTCCAGACTCTGTTGCAAAGTTGCGTTTGTCTGCTGCTGGGCTGCAAGGCTCCTTTGCAAACCTGCATTTGTCTGCTGTTGATTGGCATTTGCTAGAGCCAGCTGCTTCAGTATCTCCTCCATGCTGGCTTAAAAAAAAACTGCCACTGGTTCTCCACCAACTGTGAGGGGGTTAGCTCGGCAGCGGGTGTGTGTGACCCCCGGGATGGGCTCCCCACACAAAACAGGCCCAGCAAACGGAGGTTGTGGTTTTCAAAATCAAAAAGGTGCGGTTTATTTTCTATTTACAGTGACAAAACACAGCAAAGCAAAAGAAACATAACCAAAATAAATCCTGGTCAAGTTGACCTCTGACTAAACATACAGGTTTCCTAACTAACAACTGGGATCAGCCTAGTGCTGTCCTAGTCCCTAAGTCCCTGGTTTTAAATGTCCAAGCAAATAGCCACACAGGCTTTGTCTCACCGCACAGGGGTTCACTCTCCCTAGACAGTCCACACAGGTCTGGTTCCAGGCATGAGCTAACACCTAATGAATCTGGGAGTTCTTATAGAGGCCTAAATGAGCTGACAAGCTTCAGCTGGTCTCATCAACTCCCTGTCTGCACGACGCCCAGCCCTCTCCCTAGAGGTATGAGTCATCCATGAGCCCACTAGCCTTATACAACTCTCCACCTAGTTGTATAAGTCGGCGTAAAGCCTGAATCTGGGCGAAATATATCTACCCCCCTGGATGCAACCAGGTGACTTTACCTTCCTGCTGTCACAATACATACACACACACACACACACACACACACACACACACACACTTTATATTAATGTTTAACCCACTGGTGCTGATTAAGGATGGGCTCAGGCATGCCCGCCAGGAAGCCGACACCACGCATCGCTAATCACAGGTGGTGAAACATTTCCTGATCTGTGCAGCCGCGGACGTGGTGTTGCGAACACGTCTGAGCCCATCCTTTGTACTGATATATAGGAAGAAAGAAGAAGTCTTCTTCCTCTAATTGCACCAGATTCTCTCCCAGATTCTCCACCTCTGAGCTGGAGAATCTGGGATGGAGATATTTTAGTGTAACGAGTCGGCCAGTGAGGTCTTCAGATCTCACTTTCATAAACTGGCCATTTTGGACAGACCGGCTGTGTGCCGTGATGAGAAGCCGAGAACATGTTCTTCAGCTACATAACCCGGTACACACAAGAAGATCACGGCTTTTCCCAGTTTCATAAACGGACCCCAACGTTTGGTGTCTCTTTCACAGACTTTGGATAGAAGTAATGGGTGCGGAATAATTGGTCTTTGGGTGTTGGTGGTGCCTTCACTTCGTAACCTTCTAGAGGTAGAATAAGCCAGAATGGCAGCGGTGGTGGACTGCGCACAAGCGTCAGCTTGGGTGACGGCGGATGAGGGCGGTTTAGTAAGCCAGTCCACCGCCTTCTCTGCATGCTATGGCTGGATAGCACAGGCAACATTAAAAGGTGCCCCTGCCTAAGAACCGACCACGTCCACCTTTGCCAGTGGACACAGACCCTACTGGCCCCTCATAGTGGCATGGGAACATCAGCCTCTCCTTGTTGGCCTCCCAGGCATGGTGGGGGGGGGGCTTATTACCCAAATGCAATAGTAGGCAGAGCCGCCAGGTAGATGGGAAGGGAATAGGGTTGCCACCTGTCCGGGATTCAACCAGACAGTTCGGGTTTGGAATCATGCGTCCAGGTTTCAGACTGCCTGAAACCCAGACACATTATTCAGATTTGACTATGGCCTACCAGCAGAGTTGCTGGCTGCAGTTGTCTAAGCCAAGCATGTCTGTTACACTCTCTTTCACACTGCCCAAAAGTTAGCACTAGCCTAACAAGCTTGCTGGGAGAGGGTATAAAGGGGGCGGCCATCTTTGTCACGGGGTCGAGTCCCGGGCACCTTCACCCTGTGGGCGGTGGTTCGTGACGGTCCTCTAGGCGGCCTAGGCCTGGAGGACGTTCGGAGGTCATGTTCCATCCCAGGCACCTTTAGCCTGGGGTGAGGTACTCGGATGGAGGTCTGGAGCTCAGTGCCCACCACTGAGTTCCGCATCGGAAGGAGATCCTAGGGGACCCCGGGAGTGGGTACCTGAATCCAGGAGGCATAATGGACTGGGAGGGGGTACTTGCTTGAAGACCTGGTGCAGCATATTGCCAGTGACGGGTGAGCCTCCACCGGAGACCGCTTGGAAGGATATCCCCCCTCGATTGGAGACCGCAACCCACTTTCAGGAAGGAAAGTGGAGAGTTCATTGTGCCTGGGCCTACTCGTATCCACACCCCTCTGTCTGTTCTACTCGTTGAGGGAGTCCAACTGTCTGTGCATTACTCTTTATTGGTGTGGGGCTCATTTTCTGGCAGACATTGTTCAAGAAACCACCAGGAGGAGGCTCCAGATGCAGAACACCGACCCGAAGGTAAAAGAGGATTGCCGACCCTGACGGGGCTCCCTGCAACATATCTACCCTCCGCGATATCAGGTATACTATAATCTTATTGGCCGCGACTAGACCGGTTGATAGGGGTCTACGGGGCCTATGCTCTAATGAACAGGGTGCTCGCATGTCACCCAGATACCTGACCCTGCTAGAAGTTGATGCGGGTCAACCTTTATATTTCATAGGCCTTGTATAAACATGTACAAACCCCTGATGTCTTAATTTTTGCAATTTATTGTTATACTACCGCATAAAAATGTTCTCTGCATGTTATTTCACTATGGTTCCATCTGCAGATGGAGTTTTTTACATAATATATGTACAACCATATTATTTTCTCTAATAAAAATTATTTGTGGAAAAAAAAAAAAAAAGGATTGTCTCTCACTGCACATACATCTGCAGGGGAACTCGGCGTGGTGACCTCACACTCTCTCCTCAGAGGTACCCCTAGACCAGAGCCAGAAGAACTGATTCAGAGAGGGAGAGTGGGGGCCGCTACATATACATATATATATATAAATATATATATATATATATATATATATATATATACATATATATATATATATACACATACACACACACACACACACACACACACACATATATATATATATATATATATATATATATATATATATATATATATATATATAGCAGGATGTCCATATGAAAGAAGGAATCCGGCTCCCTCCGGTGGTATAAGTGTTACAATGCAACTAATGCACTTTGGGACAGATATCAGCTAGGAGAAAAGACTTTGTTGCTTTTAGTAAAAGACAGACTACATTACCCAGGGTGCATTGCAACACCGCAAAGCATTCTGGGCAGACTACTTAAACCAGGGGAGGGGCCAGCGTCTCTCGCTCTGGATCCAGCTCTCAATCAAGCAAGAAGTTGGCACGGAGGCCTGCTTCCTAAGGATTAGGCCAGAAACCTGGGCCTAAATTACGGGAGTGCCTGAGTGATTTCCAGCAGAGGATCGTCCACAGCGTCCTGTGATTGCCCACTAGAGACCGGAGTCGTCCATCACCATATGCTGTTAGTGACGGAGTCCGGAGACTGCAGCTGAAGCAGAAGCGTGGAGATCGAGTGACCGGGACAAGCCAGAGGAGACTATCTGAAAGTCGGGCCTGTTTGGTGAGAAGGGCACCTGCCCAGAATTGACTACTACCTTAGAGGAAAGTGATCTAGTCAGTGCCAGCCACACTTCACCTATCACGCCACAGCTTGCGGCCTAGTGTATCTCACTGGAGACTATGTGATCAGAGATTGGTGCATCCGTCATTAGTGGGTGGCAGGCACACGAGTACTCAGGTATATTGTGGATAATTACAGCATCTTGTTGAAACCCTGTGGATTACAATTTAACTTGTGCACCGACGGTGGCTAGCGAAGACTTCATTGGAGAAAGGAACTTTGAGTGGGACGCAGATAGGCCTTGCTTACCTATTATAGGGAATGAACACGTGCAAGGTATTGCAATAAAGGGGGAGCTCGCGAGCAACCAGTTAGCCGTGCAGAGACACATATAGATACATGTACATATATATAGCTGATGTTATTTCCTGTTATTACCTAATCTCAGTGATACCTATCCTTATTGGTTTATTGACTCTGCAATGCGCATGCAGAGTCAACTGTGTGTATTAATGCGATTCTTTACCCTTCCCTTTTATACTGAGTAAAGGTACCTTTGATTAAGCATATAACTTGTGTGAAGTATCTCTGTCACTTAGAAGGACTAGTGACCAGCAAAGGTAATAACATTTACAGGTTATTGTGTGATGTATGCAGGATTGTGTCTCCTAATACTCAATAGGTCTCACACTCCTTAGAGCCCATTCACACAGGGGCGTCTTTGGATCCGACTCCAGGTCGCCCCTAGTCGCCTCAGGTCGTGCTGGCTGAAGAAATCAATGTAAGTTAATGGAGCCGTCCTTATGCACACTACTGCAGTCGCTCCGACTTCAAAAAAGGTCCCTGTACTACTTCAATCCGACTCCTAGGCGACCTGTAACCATTCATTTCAATGGGAGTCGCCTCTCCCTGTCTTAATAGGAGCGACTCTCCAGGAAGATAACATACATTTCTCCTGCAAAACTCTCTCTACCCCCTCCCTCCCACAGAGCCGATTCTTGTTTGATTGGCCACTGGAATGTCTCTTGTCCTGGAGGCAACTTGGAGTTGCCTTGTAAATAGCTCCAGGTTGCGCTGTGATTCATACTCAGGTCGTGTCTGAGTTGCCTCATAAAATCGCGCTGGAAGTCGTGTTGCCCCTGTGTGAATGGGCTCTTATTCATATCAGTTGTGCTAAGGGAAGGTTTGAGCCACTTCCAGGGGTTGATAGGCAGGACGTAGACCAAAATCAAACAAACAGCAGCTCCTACGGGGGTAGTGCTACATACATACATACTGTGAGGGGGTTAGCTCGGCAGCGGGTGTGTGTGACCCCCGGGATGGGCTCCCCACCCAAAAACAGGCCCAGCAGACGGAGGTTGTGGTTTTCAAAATCAAAAAGGTGCGGTTTATTTTCTATTTACAGTGACAAAAACACAGCAAGGCAAAAAAAAACATAAACAAAATAAATCCTGGTCAACTTGACCTCTGACTAAACATACAGGTTTCCTAACTAACAACTGGGATCAGCCTAGTGCTGTCCTAGTCCCTAAGTCCCTGGTTTTAAATGTCCAAGCAAATATATAGCCACACAGGCTTTCTCTCACCGCACAGGGGTTCACTCTCCCTAGACAGTCCACACAGGTCTGCTTCCAGGCATGAGCTAACATCTAATGAATCTGGGAGTTTCTTATAGAGGCCTAAATGAGCTGACAAGGTTCAGCTGGTCTCATCAACTCCCTGTCTGCACGACGCCCAGCCCTCTCCCTAGAGGTATGAGTCATCCATGAGCCCACTAGTCTCAGCTGGGCTTATACAACTCTCCACCTAGCTGTATAAGTCGGCGTAAAGCCTGAATCTGGGCGAAATATATCTACCCCCCTGGATGCAACCAGGTGACTTTACCTTCCTGCTGTCACATACCCCCCCCTCTTGTTTTAACCTCGGGGTTGGAACACCAGCAATCAGGCATTCATGTACTCGAGACAAAGCATCCACATTCCCCATTTGAACGCCAGGGCGATGCTTTACTGTGAAGTTGAATTCCTGGAGGGCCAGGAACCACCTATTCACTCTTCTATTTGTTTCCTTGTTTTGAGCCATCCACTTTAACGGAGCGTGATCCGTAACCATGTCAAAGTGCCTACCTAGCAGGTAGTACCGAAGGGAATCTAGAGCCCACTTCACCGCTAAACACTCCTTTTCAACGGTGGCGTAATTTACCTCATGGGACTTCAACTTCCTGCTGAGGTAAATGACTGGGTGCTCTTCCCCGTTCCAGACCTGGGACAATACTGCTCCTAACCCCACATCTGACGCATCACTTTGTACGACAAAGTCTCTAGAGAAGTCGGGTGAGTACAACACTGGCTGGCTACATAAGGCTTGTTTCAAGAATTGGAATGCTGCCTCAGCCTCGGGGGTCCATTTAATCATGACCGACCCTTTCCCCTTCGTCAGGTTGGTTAGGGGCACAGCCTTAGAAGCAAAGTGGGGAATGAATCGCCGATAATACCCAGCGATTCCCAGAAAGGCTCGTACCTGCTTCTTGCTGTTGGGACGTGGCCAACTCTGGATGGCCTCGACTTTGTTGAGTTGGGGTTTTATTACTCCCCTCCCAATGGTGTACCCAAGATATTTGGCCTCCTCCTGCCCAATGGTACACTTCTTGGGGTTAGCCGTAAACCCTGCTTCCCGAACAGAGTCCAGGACTGCTTGCACTTTTGGCAGATGTGAGGCCCAATCTGTGCTATGGACAATTATGTCATCCAGGTAAGCCGCAGCATACTTCCGATGGGGCCTCAGCATCTGGTCCATTTTCCGCTGGAATGTGGCCGGCGCATTCTGTAACCCGAACGGCATTCTTTTATATTGGAACGCCCCGTCTGGGGTTACAAATGCGGTTTTCTCTTTGGCCGACTTGGCCAGGGGGATTTGCCAATACCCTTTTGTGAGGTCAAGAGTCGTCATGTATCGGGCTGTTCCCAGCCGGTCGATCAACTCATCTATACGTGGCATGGGGTAGGTGTCAAATTTTGTAACTTTGTTCAACTGACGAAAATCGTTACAAAATCGCCAGCTCCCATCCGGTTTAGGCACCAACACAATGGGACTAGACCAATCACTTTGGGACTCCTCTATCACCCCTAAGTTCAGCATTTTCTGTACTTCCTCCCGTATTGCCTCCCGTCGGGCCTCTGGGATCCGATAGGGTTTTAACTTCACCCTTTCACCGGGCGGGGTAATAATGTCATGCTCTACCCCAGATGTTTGTCCCGGCAGCTCAGAGAATACCTCCTTGTTGCGAAGCACAAACTCCTTAACCTCCTGTTGTTGGGGTTGTGACAAGGTGGCTGCGATTCCAACCTCAGGAATCACGCAACCAGTTTGAGCTGGTGACCAAGTGTCTGCGACTAGGGACTCTCTATCCCTCCAGGCTTTCAACAGATTAACGTGATAGATCTGTTCGGGCTTTCGCCTTCCTGGTTGTCTGACCTTGTAATTCACTTCGCTCACTTTTTCCATTATCTCGTAGGGGCCTTGCCATTTGGCAAGGAATTTACTTTCAACCGTAGGGACAAGTACCAATATCCTATCCCCCGGGGAAAAGGTACGGGTCTTGGCTCCACGGTTGTACACTCTCTGCTGTGCCAACTGCGCTTGGGCCAAATGTTCCTTCACGATGGGCATTACCTGTGCAATTCGATCTTGCATCAGGGCGACATGCTCAATCACACTCCTGTGGGGAGAACTCTCACTTTCCCAAGTTTCCTTGGCAATATCCAACAGCCCTCTTGGGTGTCTCCCATACAGTAACTCAAAGGGGGAGAATCCCGTAGAGGATTGGGGCACCTCCCTAATAGCAAACATCAAATAAGGAAGTAGACAGTCCCAATCCCTTCCATCTCTATCCACCACTTTCTTCAACATTTGTTTTAGGGTTTTGTTGAATCTTTCAACCAGCCCATCGGTTTGGGGGTGATACACAGATGTACGCAATTGCGTCACTTTGAACAATTTACACAGCTCTTTCATAACCCGGGACATAAAGGGTGTACCTTGGTCCGTAAGCAGTTCTTTACAAATACCCACCCGGCTAAAAACAAGAGATAGCTCTTTGGCTATGGTTTTGGCCGAGGTATTTCTGAGAGGGATCGCTTCTGGATAACGGGTGGCATAGTCCATTATAACCAATATGTACTGGTGCCCCCTAGCGGACTTGATTATAGGACCTACCAAATCCATTGCGATTCTCTCAAACGGGACCTCAATGATGGGTAGAGGGACCAGCGGGCTACGGAAATGTGGCATCGGGGCCGACCTCTGACACACAGGGCAGGAGGAACAATAATTTTCTATGTCCTTCATCACCCCAGGCCAATAGAATCTCTGTAATACCCTCTCTCGGGTTTTCTCTGTCCCCAGATGACCTCCAAGAATGTGCCCATGGGCCAACTCCAACACCAACTTCCTGTAAGGTTTGGGCACCACAAGCTGCTCAACGGTTTCTTCTGCCCTTTTTGCCACCCGATACAGTAGGTCCTTCTCTACGCTGAAGTATGGGTAAGTGCCGGTATTATCTGGGTTCACTAACTCGCCATCTATTTTCACTACGTTTTCCCGTGCCTTTATTAGGGCGGGGTCTTTCAACTGTTCTGTGGCAAAGTTTTCCCTGTGAACCTCAAGATCAGAAAACTCCACAGACGGTAGGTTTTCGTCTGAGGAGGTGGGCTCCTCTCCAGTTTCTTGAGTCTCCCCTGCCAATACTGACAAGGGAAATTCCGGAGAGTCCTCACCACTCTCAGGGGAGTTCTGGCTATCACATTCCTGGTACATAGGGGCACCAGTGGGGGGCTCAGGATCATCCCACAGTTCCCAGAACTTCGGAAAATCCCTTCCCACAGTGGCGTCATGCGGTAACTGAGATACTAAGCCCACTGGATGAGAGAGGGTACCTCTGGGGGTCTCGAAACACACTGTAGTCACTGGATACTCTCGGGTGTCCCCATGCACACAAATAACGGCTACCTTGCTATTCCCAGAGACCTCTGTTTTAACTAACTCAGCCTTTATCAGGGTCACAAGGCTACCTGAATCCAGCAATACCACAACATTTCTACCATTAATACACATTTTGCATAAATGTTTCTCAGTTCCCCGAATGGCAGTGCATGCGACTGTCGCACACAGCGACTGACGTCTGCCCGTCAGAAAGTCACACTGCATGGGTTCCTCCACAACCGGGCAATTTGCTGCAATATGTCCCGCTTGCCGGCAGCGGTAGCAAACGATCCTTCTTGCGGCCTCTTGAGCCGCTGATTTCCCAGGCTGTTCTCGCCAAACTTGGGGTAGAGCTCCCACCCTCTCACTCTCTCCACCCTCACCCCTTGGAATCCTCTTATCCGCCCCTGGGGATGGTCTGGTCTTAGGGTGGAAAGTCCGAGTGTCTCTGGAAGAGGCCGTCAGGTTCTCTGTAGCCAAGTATTTCTCCACACGATCCACAAGACCATCGGCCGTCTCTGGGTCTCCATGGCTTACCCACTTTTGGATGGCAGTAGGAAGAGCTCTCAAAAACCGATCCATTACAACACGTTCCACAATCTTTGGTGCGGACAAAGTCTCTGGCTGTAGCCACTTTCTGCTCAGGTGAATGAGATCATACATTTGAGACCTGGGGGGTTTTCCAAGCTGGAAAGTCCAGTTATGCACACGCTGAGCCCGGACAGCCAGGGTGACACCCAGCCTTGCCAATATTTCAGCTTTTAGCATCACATAGTCTTTTGCTTGGTTAGGCTCTAGGTCATAGTAAGCTTTCTGCGATTCACCAGTTAACAGAGGAGCCACTAGTCCAGCCCACTGCTCCTCAGGCCACTTTTCTCTTTCAGCGGTCCTTTCAAATGTGGTCAAAAATACCTCTGGATCATCCTCTCCAGTCATTTTTGTCAATAAACGACTCACCCCAAAGGACGCGGTATTAGTGGGACGGCTTTCCTCACTGGTCTGCGGACGTTGCTGCATTACTGCTTCCATCTGTTGTTGTAGTCTCTGCTCTTGCTTCTGCAACAGGTCTATGAAGCGGGCCTCAGATTGCTGATGGGCTTGTTGCTGAGCCTCCAGACTCTGTTGTAAAGTTGCAAGGCTCTGTTGATGAGCTTGCTGCTGGGCTGCAAGGCTCCTTTGCAAACCTGCATTTGTCTGCTGTTGATTGGCATTTGCTAGAGCCAGCTGTTTCAGTATCTCCTCCATGCTGGCTTAAAAAAAAACTGCCTGCATTCTCCACCAACTGTGAGGGGGTTAGCTCGGCAGCGGGTGTGTGTGACCCCCGGGATGGGCTCCCCACCCAAAAACAGGCCCAGCAGACGGAGGTTGTGGTTTTCAAAATCAAAAAGGTGCGGTTTATTTTCTATTTACAGTGACAAAAACACAGCAAGGCAAAAAAAAACATAAACAAAATAAATCCTGGTCAACTTGACCTCTGACTAAACATACAGGTTTCCTAACTAACAACTGGGATCAGCCTAGTGCTGTCCTAGTCCCTAAGTCCCTGGTTTTAAATGTCCAAGCAAATATATAGCCACACAGGCTTTCTCTCACCGCACAGGGGTTCACTCTCCCTAGACAGTCCACACAGGTCTGCTTCCAGGCATGAGCTAACATCTAATGAATCTGGGAGTTTCTTATAGAGGCCTAAATGAGCTGACAAGGTTCAGCTGGTCTCATCAACTCCCTGTCTGCACGACGCCCAGCCCTCTCCCTAGAGGTATGAGTCATCCATGAGCCCACTAGTCTCAGCTGGGCTTATACAACTCTCCACCTAGCTGTATAAGTCGGCGTAAAGCCTGAATCTGGGCGAAATATATCTACCCCCCTGGATGCAACCAGGTGACTTTACCTTCCTGCTGTCACAATACATACATACATACATACATACATATTGTGAAGGACTAGCATCAAGTGTAGAGCTTGAAGGACCCCGCCACTCGCTGGTTCTTCTTTTTAAGGGTTGTTTGCCCATTTTTAGTAACCACTTAACGACTGCTCACTGTATATATACGTCGGCAGAATGGCACCGACAGGCACAATCTCGTAGAGCATACGTGATTGCCTTTGTACAGTTGGGGGGTCCGATCGGACCCCCCTCCTATACAGTGAGCGGTGGCTAAGTGTCCGGGAGCGTTCCGGGATGAGGGGGCAGCCATTCGTTTCTGGCCACCCCCTCGCGATCGCTCCCGGCGAATGGAAATGCCCCCTCTGTCTGTGTCAGACAGAGGGAGCAGGAGGAAGTGATGTCATCTCTGGTGCGGCGCTCACATATACCGAGCGCCGTACAAGAGAAGATATCAGGTTAGTGCACACAACATTACACTGACACCAGGACACATAGGGACATAAATCGCCCCCCCAGGCCCCCCAGATCACCCCCCCAGTCACAGTGTCACTGATTGCAGTGACCATTTATTTAGTGATCACTGCAATCAGTGACATTTGTGACTGTAAAAGTGTCACCAAAGTTTAGTCTTAGGTCCAGTGTAGCCCCCTAACCCCCCCTAATAAAGGTTTAACCCCCTGATCACCCCCCAGATAACCCTTTCACCGCCTATCACCACTGTCGCTTAGCGATCATTTTTCTGATCGCTGTCTTAGCGTCAGTGATGCCGATCGGCAGCCAGTAATTTTTTTTAGGTTCGCCGCAGGTTTTTATAGCGTCAGGTACCCCAATATATTATCTAATAAAGGTTTAACCCCCTTGATCGCCCCCCAGGTAACCCTTTCACCCCCTATCACCACTGTCGCTAAGCAATTGTTTTTCTAAACGCTGTCTTAGTGTCTGTGATGCAGATCGGTAGCCGGTAATTTTTTTTAGGTTCGCCGCAGGTTTTTATAGCGTCAGGTACCCCAATATATTATCTAATAATAGGATTTTTATAACAGCTTACCTGTAAAATCCTTTTCTTGGAGTACACCACGGGACACAGAGCTAGTCATTACATAATGGGTTAAGGGTCACCAGCGGTGATTGGACACTGGCACAACCAATGGAAGACAGTTCCCCTCCATATAACCCCTCCCATCAGGGAAGTACCTCAGTTTTGTAGCAAAGCAGTAAGGTTCCCATAAGAAGGGTGGGACCTCTGTGTCCCGTGGTGTACTCCAAGAAAAGGATTTTACAGGTAAGCTGTTATAAAAATCCTATTTTCTTTATCGTACACCACGGGACACAGAGCTAGTCATTACATAATGGGACGTCCCAGAGCAATGCTCATATGAAGGGGGGGAGACACAGATCAAACCGGCCGCTTGCGGACCAGAAGCCCTATACTGCTGCCTGCAGCACACTTCGCCCGAAGGCGGAATCCTCATGTCCTTTCACATCTATTTGATAGAATTTGGAAAATGTATGGACTGAGGACCAAGTTGCAGCCTTACAGATCTGAGCCATCGAAGCCTGGTGGTGCACTGCCCATGAAGCACTTATCGCCCTGGTAGAGTGCGCCTTAACAGGAAAAGGAGGAGTCCTGTTCTTTAAACCATAAGCTTGAACAATTACTTGTCTAATCCACCTGGAAATGGTGGATTTTGATACCGCTTGGCCCTTCTTGGGACCATCTGGTAAAATAAACAAAACATCTGTTTTACGTATCTGAGCGGTTGCTTGCAGATACACCCTTACCGCTCTCACTAGATCTAGAGAGTGTAATAATTTTTCCCCCGCCGTCCGCGGGTTTGGAAAAAAGGAAGGCAGAACAATGTCTTGATTCAAGTGAAAAGCCGACACCACCTTAGGCAGAAAAGCCGGATGGGGTCGTAGTACGATCTTGTCCTTGTGACAAATTAGATAAGGCTCTTTACAAGAAAGAGCTGCTAGCTCTGATACTCTCCTAGCAGAAGCTATAGCAATCAGAAAGGCCAATTTCCTACTTAATATAATTAAAGGAATATGGCGAATAGGTTCAAAAGGTTGCTTTTGCAACACTGACAATACCAAATTCAAATCCCATGGACACAAGGGAGACCTGACTGGAGGATTTATCCTCAGTACCCCCTGAATGAATGTCCGAACTAGGGAGTGAGATGCCAATGGTCTCTGAAAGAAGACTGATAGAGCCGATATTTGCCCTTTGATGGTGCTAAGGGCTAATTTCATATCCACTCCTAACTGGCAAAAAGCAAGAATCCTACTTATTTCATATTTCAGAGGATTCCAACTTCTGGATTCACACCAGGAAACGTATGCTTTCCAGACTCTATGATAGATGAGTCTGGAGGCTGGCTTTCTAGCATTAATGAGCGTAGAAAGAGCCAGGCCAGAGACCCCTCTCTTTTTCAAAATGTGGGTCTCAGCAGCCAGGCCGTCAAATTTAGCCTTTGTAAGGAAGGGTGGAATACTGGACCCTGTGACAACAGGTCGTGTCGAAGTGGAAGCTTCCAGGGCCTTCCTATCGCCATTTTTACGATCTCGGCATACCAAGGCCTCCTGGGCCAGTTTGGGGCCACTAGGATTACTGGTATTCCCTCCTCCTTGATCCTGCGAAGCAGTCTTTGTAGAAGAGGGATCGGAGGGAATGCATAGATCAGTGAGAACTGATTCCATGGAGTTATTAGAGCGTCTGTATTATTAGAGCGTCTGTCCCGTAGGCTAGAGGATCTCTCGTTCTGGACACAAAGTTGTCCAATTTCTTGTTGAACCTGGAAGCTAGCAGGTCTACATCTGGGTTTCCCCATCTCAGACATATGGCCTGAAAGATCTCTGGGTGAAGAGACCACTCTCCTGGTAGCAGCTGCTGACGACTCAGGTAGTCTGCTTGCCAGTTTTCTATCCCTGGAATGAAGATTGCAGAGATGCAAGGTACATGCTCTTCTGCCCATGCCAAGATCCGGTTCACCTCTCTTTGGGCTGCCCGACTGTGGGTGCCTCCTTGGTGATTGATGTAAGCTACTGCCGTAGCATTGTCGGATTGAACCCGAACTGGGTAGCCCTGTAACCTGTATGTCCAGGTTTTGAGGGCTAGATATACCGCCCGGATCTCTAGCACATTGATGGGCAGGATCCCCTGAGTCTTGGCCCAGGTTCCCTGGGTAGAAGCCTCCTCGAATACTGCACCCCAGCCCGATAGGCTGGCATCCGTAGATACCACCTTCCAGGCCACTGGGAGGAAGGACTTTCCCTTCCGTAAATTCCTGGCTTCTAGCCACCAATTGAAGCTGTGGCGTACTTGTGAGGACAGGCGCATGGGTATATCCAGAGCTTGGCTCTTTCTGTTCCAGGAGGCTAAAATATTGCCTTGAAGTAGTCTCGAATGAAACTGGGCGTAAGGGACCGCCTCGAAGGAGGCTACCATCTTTCCCAATAGTCTCATGCAAAGGCGAATAGACGGCCTCTTGTTTGCTTTGACCTTGTGGATCAGGTCTTTCAGAGACTGTATCTTTGGCTCTGGCAGGTATACCCTGTTTTGGGCTGTATCTATGATCATGCCCAGGTACACTATCCTTCTTTGGGCCTGGAGAGAGGATTTTTGTAAGTTTATAATCCATCCTAAATGCTCCAGGTATCCTACTGTAGTGTCTACAGCGTGATCCAATCCCTCCTTTGACTGATCTATTAATAGTAGATCGTCTAGATAGGTTGTTACCGCAATGCCCCGTGTTCTTAGGTTTGCTAACAGAGGAGCTAGCACCTTTGTGAATACTCTGGGCGCGGTGGCTACACCAAATGGCAGGGCCACAAATTGAAAGTGGCGATCTTCTACCGCAAACCTTAGGAATCTTTGGTGAGCGGGGAGGATTGGTATGTGTAGATATGCGTCTTTGATATCTATGGACGCAATGAATTCTCCGCCTTTTAAAGTAGCGACCACGGATCGAATCGTTTCCATTCGAAAATGGCGAACGTTCAGAAACTGGTTTTAGATTTTTTAGATCCAGGATGGGTCTGACTTCTCCGTTCGGTTTTGGAATCACAAAGAGGTTTGAGTAAAAACCTGAACCTTGCTCCTTTTGGGGTACCTCTGTAACCACACCTTGAGCTATTAAGTGATTCAAACCTTTGAAGAAGGATCCTCTTTTTTGTGGATCCTTGGAGAGTCTTGAACTTCGGAATTGAGAAGATGGGATCTCTCGAAATTCCAGTCTGTACCCTGAGGATATTGTGGATACCACCCATTTGTCCTGGGTTTCTGTCCGCCAAGTCGCTGAGAACTGACGAAGCCTTCCCCCCACTCGGCCGAGCGGGGGCGCCCCTTCAATGAGAGGTTTTGGGGGCTTGCTTATTAGCTCTTGAACCCCACGGCTTCTTGTTCTTCTGAGCCTGTTCTTTGGCTTTTTTGGGCGGCTGAAAAGGCCGTCGCCACCGGCTGGAGTCAGATTTCCCGGGAGCTGGGGAGAGAGTGTGTTTAAAACAAGGTCTCTTGTTTTTCTTTCTCTCAGGTAAAAGTGTCGTTTTACCACTTGATATCTTTTGGATATATCTTTCTAAATCTTCCCCAAAAAGGCGTTCGCCATGGAACGGGAAACTTGCCAACAACTTTTTGCATGGGGCTTCCGCTGACCAATGCTTAAGCCAAAGTACTCTGCGCATCTGTACCAGCTGGAGTGTAAGGCGTGATGCCTGTATGATAGAATCTCTCATGGCATCCACTGTGAAGCATAAGGCTTTAGGCAAATTCTCCCAATTTTTAGCCTGCTCTGAAGGCAGCTCCTTCAGCCCCTGCTTTACCTGTTGGCTGACGACCTGACACATACCGACTGCTGCTACTGCAGGTTGGATAATTGAGCCGGCCAAAAGGAAGGAGGATTTCAGTAAGGATTCCAACTTCTTCTCAGAAGGATCTTTAAACACTTGTACATTATCCACTGGACATGTCAGGTTTTTATTTACACAAGAAATAGCCGCATCTACCGTAGGCAGGCTCCATTTCTTTAAAAAATTTTCCTCCATAGGATAAAGAATGTTAAACTTTTTTGGAGGTGAAAAACGCTTATCTGGATGTTGCCAGTCTGCGTACAATAGATCCTCTAGTAACGGATGAACCGGGAAGGAGCATGCACCTTGCAGGGATCTTAATGATCCTAGGGAGGAGACAGGTGATTCTGTTACCTCCAAAGAGGGTAACCTAAATGCAGCTCGCACGGCTCCTGCATAGCATTGCACCTGTGACTTTAAAATCTGGGATACCGAAAAAGGCTCATCCGATATCCCTGATCCGTCTGACTCCTCATCCTCTGCTGATGTAGCCTCCTCCTCATCCTCCTCCTCCTCAGGTACTTCTGAAGGGAGGTCCAATACTGGAGGAGATCTGCTTCGCTTATTGTCCTTTTTAGAGGATTTAGCGATTAAAGTAGCAATTTTCTCCTCCAGATTATTTAGGGCAGCTGATAAAGTGTCCTCAGTGACATATGCAGGCCCAGGCTTCACTGGGGAAGCCGCCATACCTGACAGAGGTAATGGCTCATCCTGTACAGGTGCTTTTGGCAACACAGGAGAGGAAGGTACCGAGTCAGCACAGCTAGAGCCCCCTGTCTCAGGCGGCGGTGCTCTTATCTCTTTTTGTCCGCATTACTTCCCCTGGAAGACTTACTGTTTAGACAAAATACAAGGTACCTAAATGCATATACTACCATGTTCAGTTTAGCAAATACATTAAGTATGCAACTTTTAACACATAACTATGCATAACATGGATGTCTTCTAGGAAGTACCCAATCCAACCACATGGAGTCTTACGTCCCTGTATAGCTGCTGTGTTTCTCTGCCAGGAACAAGAGAACTAACGAGCTTGCTTGCTGCTGCAGTGCTTTTTACACTGACAGTCTTTTAAATTTGGCGCCGTTTCTGTGCCTGCGCGCGCCACGTGCCCGCGCACGCCTTCGGCCCCCCCCCTCCGATAAAGCGCGCTCCCGCGCGCACGCACGCGGCCTTTAGCGCTATGGTGGTGGCCATAGTGAGAGAGGACTCTCATCAGCCCCTGTCCCCACTTACCTGCATCTGCAGGTGTCTGTATCGGCCACCGGAAGGAGGAGCGGGGTGCTCAAGCAAGCTCAGCAGCGGAGGTGACGAGCAGCGTACTTCGCCGAAGCCGACACTGAACAGAGTGAGGTGAGTATATTCAGCTCTTTACTCCCCCCAGTGGTGGAAAAAAAGAAGACATCCACTTTTTGAAAAAGGTCCCAACCTCGTTATGGACCTTCTAATCTCACCTTATCCACGCCGCAGGTTTTTCTGCTGAAAGTTTTCAGACAGATACCAAACTTCACCCTTCACGGTGGGCTATGTGTGCCAACCTTCAGGGATATGGGTTCCTATTTAAAGGATACCTCTCCCCTGGGCCTTGTACAAGACTCTTACCAGGACTTTATAGCGAAATAGCGAAAGTGCTGGATCTTAGAGCCCAGTCCTCCGAAGAGAGACATTACAGGCGACGCCTCATGGATGAGGCCCGGATCCCATCCAGATTCAGCTCATTTGTAGGCGTCTTGGATGGATCCGAAAGCATAGCTCTTTTACCCCCAGAGGGTCTCTTTGGTAGAGCTTTCCTTTAGCACCTCCTAACGCGTCCAACACCTTTCGACACTGGCGAAAAAACTGAGGTACTTCCCTGATGGGAGGGGTTATATGGAGGGGAACTGTCTTCCATTGGTTGTGCCAGTGTCCAATCACCGCTGGTGACCCTTAACCCATTATGTAATGACTAGCTCTGTGTCCCGTGGTGTACGATAAAGAAAAAGGTTTAACCCCCTTGATCGCCCCCCAGGTAACCCTTTCACCCCCTATCACCACTGTCGCTAAGCAATTGTTTTTCTAAACGCTGTCTTAGTGTCGGTGATGCAGATCGGTAGCTGGTAATTTTTTTTAGGTTCGCCGCAGGTTTTTATAGCGTCAGGTACCCCCATATATTATCTAATAAAGGTTTTAACCCCCTGATTGCCCCTAGTTAACCCTTTCACCAGTGATCACCATATAAGTGTTACGGGTGACGCTGGTTAGTTAGTTTGCTTTTTATAGTGTCAGGGCACCCGCCGTGTATATAACCCAATAAAGGTTTAACCCCCTGATCGCCCGGCGGGTGATATCAATTAGGTTTTTCGCGTCAGAGAGGGTCCGAGTCACACCCCAGGCAGCGTCAGGTTAGTGCCAGTAACGCTAACACCCACGCGTGAAGCATACACCCCCCTTAGTGGTATAGTATCTGAACAGATCAATATCTGATCAGATCTATACTAGTGTCCCCAGCAGTTTAGGGTTCCCAAAAATGCAGTGTTAGCGGGATCAGCCCAGATACCTGCTGGCACCTGCGTTTTGCCCCTCCGTCCAGCCCAGGCCACCCAACTGCAGTATCGATCGATCACTGTCACTTACAAAACAAAAACACACATAACTGCAGCATTCGCAGAGACAGGCCTGATCCCTGCGACTCCAGTGCTGTAGGAGGTGATTTCACCACCAGTTAAAAAAAAAAAAGCAAATATGCCGAAGCATTGGGGCAGCAGGGGCGGAGGAGCGATTTTGCTCCTAATGCCGCGTACATACGGTCGAAATTCCGACGGAGGCTTGCCCGTGGAAAAGTCCGACCATGTGTGTGCGGCATAACTTTTTTGCGGGAGGATGCCCCCATGCTTCGGCATATATAAATGGTGCGTGTATGCCCATCATTGGAAGTGGGTGGATGAAGGGCGGTATTCTAATGGTGGGCATACCCACCGATCAATCTCTTTTTTCGTTCAGCCAACTGGCTGCATGAAATAAAAAGATTACAATACATGTCCAACAAGGACCAGCAACGTACTGGTATGTTGCTGGACTTTGAATGTTTATACCAGAATGATGCCTGCGGGTTTAGGTATCATCTTGGTATCATTCTTTTCAGCCTGCGGCCGGCTTTCATGTAAAAGCAATCCTAGCAGCTAATTAGCCTCTGGACTGCTTTTACAAGCAGTGGGAGGGAATGCCCCCCCCCCCGGATATAAAAAGCGCCATTGGGAAATTGGGAAAGCATTTTATCACACCGATCTTGGTGTGGTCAGATGCTTTGAGGGCAGAGGAAAAATCTAGGGTCTAGAAGACCCCAGTTTTTTCAAAAAAAGAGTACCTGTCACTACCTATTGCTATCATAGGGGATATTTACATTCCCTGAGAACAATAAAAATGATAAAAAAAAAAAATACTTGGAAGGAACAATTTAAAAATAAAATAAAAAAGCAAAATTAATAATAAAAAAAAAAAAAAAAAAAGCACCCCTGTCCTGCCCTGCTCTTGCCCAATGGCGAACGCAAGCGTCGGTCTGGCGTCATATGTAAACAGCAATTGCACCATGCATGTGAGGTATCACCACGAAGGTCAGATCGAGGGCAATCATTTTAGCAGTAGACCTCCTCTGTAAATCTACTGGGGTAACCTGTAAAGGCTTTTAAAAATGTATGTAGTTTGTCGCCAATGCGCGTTTGTGCGAAATTTTAAAGCATGTCGTGTTTGGTATCTATGTACTCGGCCTAAGATCATCTTTTTTATTTTATCAAACATTTGGGCAATATAGTGTGTTTTAGTGCATTAAAATTAAAAAAAAAGTGTATTTTTTAACCCAAAAAATGCGTTTGAAAAATCGCTGCGCAAATACTGTGTAGAAAAAAAAAATGCAACACCCACCATTTTAATCTGTAGGGCCTTTGCTTTAAAAATATATATAATGTTTGGGGGTTCAACATAATTTTCTTGCAAAAAAAAAAAAGTTTTCATGTAAACAAAAAGTGTCAAAAAGGGCTTTGTCTTCAAGTGGTTAGAAGAGTGGATGTAAGCTTCCTAATGTTGTGTATAAAATGCCAGAACAGTTCAAAACCCCCCCAAATGGCCCCATTTTGGAAAGTAGACACCCCAAGCTATATACTGAGAGGCATGTCGAGTCCATGGAATATTTTATATGTTGACACAATTCAGAAAAACGACAATTTTTTTTTTTTTTTTTTGCACAAAGTTGTCACTAAATGATATATTGCTCAAACATGCCATGGGCATATGTGGAATTACACCCCAAAATACATTCTGTTGCTTCTCCTGAGTACGGGGATACCACATGTGTGAGACTTTTTGGGAGCCTAGCCGCGTACGGGACCCCAAAAACCAAGCACCGCCTTCAGGCTTTCTAAGGGTGTAAATTTTTGATTTCACTTCTCACTGCCTATCACAGTTTCGGAGGCCATGGAATGCCCAGATAGCACAAAACCCCCCCAAATGACCCCATTTTGGAAAGTAGACACCCCAAGCTATTTGCTGAGAGGTATTGTGAGTATTTTGCAGATCTCGCTTTTTGTCACAAAGTTTTGAAAAAAAAAAAAAAAAAAAATTATATATATATATATATATATATATATATATATATATATATATATATATATTTTCTTTCTTCATTTTCAAAAACAAATGAGAGCTGTAAAATACTCGCCATTCCTCTCAGCAAATAGCTTGGGGTGTCTATATTCCAAAATGGGGTCATTTGGGGGGGTTTTGTGCGATTTTGGCATTTTATGGCCTTCGAAACTGTGATAGGTAGTGAGGAGTGAAATCAAAAATTTGTGCCTAGAAATCCTGAAGGCGGTGCTTGGTTTTCGGGGTCCCGTACGCGGCTAGGCTCCCAAAAAGTCCCACACATGTGGTATCCCCGTACTCAGGAGAAGCAACAGAATGTATTTTGGGGTGAAATTCCACATATAACCATGGCATGTGTGAGCAATATATCATTTAGTGACAACTTTTTGTAATTTTTTTTTTAGTCATTATTCAATCACTTGGGACAAAAAAATAAAAAAATCAATGGGCTCAACATGCCTCTCAGCAATTTCCTTGGGGTGTCTACTTTCCAAAATGGGGTCATTTGGGGGGGGGGGGGGTTTGTACTGCCCTGTCATTTTAGCACCTCAAGAAATGAGATAGGCAGTCATAAATTTAAAGCTGTGTAAATTTCAGAAAATGTACCCTAGTTTGTAAACTCTATAACTTTTGCGCAAACCAATAAATATACGCTTATTGACATTTTTTTTACTAAAAACGTGGCTGAATACATTTTGGCCTAAATGTATGACTAAAATTGAGTTTATTCGATTTTTCTTATAACAAAAAGTAGAAAATATCATTTTTTTTCAAAATTTTCGGTCTTTTTCCGTTTATATCGCAAAAAATAAAAATCGCAGAGGCAATCAAATACCATTAAAAGAAAGCTCTATTTGTGGGAAGAAAAGGACGCAAATTTCGTTTGGGTACAACATTGCATGTCCGCACAATTTACAGTTAAAGCAGCGCAGTGCAAAATTCTGAATTCACCTCTGGTCCTCTAGCTACCAAATGGTCCAGGGCTTAAGTGGTTAAAAGAAGTTCAAAACAAAATCAAAAGGTTTTCCCTCGCAGGGGTTTCAGTACTCCTTTTCAACAACAAAATGACATTCAGCCTCCTGGCTTATACATACAGCAGTGCTGCTCAGGCCTTCCACTTCAGGCTCTTGTCTGTCTCCTATAGACTATTCCATCTGCAACACCATCCATTTGGATAGCAGCCCCTTGCTGCTCTGACCCTCAGACCTGGGTCTCTGACTTCTCCAGTGCACACAAGCACTCTCTGACTTCTCCAGTGCACACTTGCACTCTATGGCTTCCCCAGTGCACACTTGCACTCTATGGCTTCCCCAGTGCACACTTGCACTCTATGGCTTCCCCAGTGCACACTTGCACTCTATGGCTTCCCCAGTGCACACTTGCACTCTATGGCTTGCCCAGTGCACACTTGCACTCTATGGCTTGCCCAGTGCACACTTGCACTCTATGGCTTGCCCAGTGCACACTTGCACTCTATGGCTTGCCCAGTGCACACTTGCACTCTATGGCTTGCCCAGTGCACACTTGCACTCTATGGCTTGCCCAGTGCACACTTGCACTCTATGGCTTGCCCAGTGCACACTTGCACTCTATGGCTTGCCCAGTGCACACTTGCACTCTATGGCTTGCCCAGTGCACACTTGCACTCTATGGCTTGCCCAGTGCACACTTGCACTCTATGGCTTGCCCAGTGCACACTTGCACTCTATGGCTTGCCCAGTGCACACTTGCACTCTATGGCTTCCCCAGTGCACACTTGCACTCTATGGCTTCCCCAGTGCACACTTGCACTCGTCGGGAGTGTGGGGCCCAGAATGCTGGTCCTGATTCTACTATCAGGCCCACACACACCTGAACAATCAGTGTGCAGTTGAGTCTCAAAACCCGGATCCAGGACTGGGGATTTCATCCCACCCGGATCGCTAAGAAATCCCCAAGCTCCGGGTCCCAAAGTGGATTTTAGTAAATCATGAGGAAACTGAAAAGCCAGTTTCCTCCCAAACAAGCAAATACCCTGGAGCCCCTCAACCTGCCTGGTTGAGAATCCTGTATTCATACACTGGTGGGGTACCACACTACCACAATATATATATATATTAAAACACACGGGGTGCCAATAATTCTTAACACCCTCATGCATCCAAAAACACAGCACATTTTTGGATGCAGGAAATTGCATGGTGAAAAAGCACCATGTGATTTCCCTGTAGCTGCAATTTGAAAAAAGTGCAGGGACGGCAGCCCATTTCAAATGAATGGGCTGATGTGGCCACACACAAGTGGCACACGGAAACCACACACACACACACACACACACACACACACACACACACACAAGTGAACCTAGCCTAATGCAGCAGCCATCTTTAAGGAGACCACTTTCCAATGCTAGTCTATGGAGTGTCTCCAGTACAGGGGGCAGCCATTTTTGGTGGGTCTTGATCGATCCTGGAAGGACAAGGTTTGGCTAAAAGGAAAGAGAAAAAAAAAAAGTAAGGAGAGAAAAAGATACCAGGCTGCTGGCTAAACTGAACCCTGCCATAGCAGACCACAATCAGGTTGAGACCTCAGTAAAACTGCTCACCTGAGGACCTTGACTAGGGTGACCACATTTCCAAACTACCATTCAGGGACACCCCCCTTCCCAAAAATCAGCTTGTGCTGTAACGAATCACAGCACAGTGATTGAACACAAGCAGGGGGCGGGGATTGTGCTCCTCCAGGCATTCCTGGTCAGGACAAGTACTGTCAGTGAGTAAAGCTGTGATGTGGCAGCCTTTTTTAAAGCCATCAGATTGGCCCGGGAGGTGGCTGTGTCAGTTTCATTCTGGGACACTGTATTGTCCTGAAATAAAAAAGGTACCCGGGACAGACCTGCAAAATGCGGGACTGTCCCGGGCAATCCGGGTCACGTGGTCACCCTAACCTTGACTCAGATGGAAACTTTTTCCCTGGGAAGAAGTGAAGTGTGATTTGGATGCCTGGTGAGATCAGACTGTACTACAGAGAACTCCCACATCTTGTAAGGAAGGAAGGAAGAGGACTGTCTCAGCGGGATTGAAAGAGAGAGACCACAGCAACTTCTATATCTATCTGACTTGAACTGAATTAGAGCACATGTCTGGTGACCCAGAAGGGGGCACTCGGGGTCTGATAGGAGACTAATATTGCACAGGTTAGTCAGTTGTGCTTTCTTCAAGGGCCCCAACTTTACTAGCACAGGTTTTTTGTTCCTTTCTCATTAATCAATGGCCAGTGTGACAAAACGGGGACTGATATAGCAAGTTAGGACGGTCTTTATATACTGTTGCTAGGTAAATGCAGTTCAGTTAATTGCTTTTCGAATACTGCAAGTGTTTAACAACATCTCTTAGAGCAGGGGTCTCCAAGCTTTCTAAACAAAGGGCCAGTTTACTGTTCTTTAAACTTTAGGGGGCCCGGACTGTGGCCAGGAGCAGTAGAAATGTCCTGGTGTCAGTGGGAGTAAACAGTGCCCCATCCTTGGCGTAACTGGGGAGGAATAGTGCCCCATCCTTGGCGTCACTGGGGGGGGAATAGTGCCCCATCCTTGGCGTCACTGGGGGGGGAATAGTGCCCCATCCTTGGCGTCACTGGGGGGGGAATAGTGCCCCATCCTTGGCGTCACTGGGGGGGGAATAGTGCCCCATCCTTGGCGTCACTGGGGGGGGGGGGGAATAGTGCCCCATCCTTGGCGTCACTGGGGGGGGGGGAATAGTGCCCCATCAGTGGTGCCAAGCACAGTGCTGGAAACGTGCAATGGAACACACCTTTCCCACACCGTGTTCTTGTGTGAATCGGCCCTCAGGCAAGAAACTTTTGTTTAGACTTTGGTCACCTTTGATTTGTTTCTCTAACAACTAAAAACATATAAAAGATGTATAGTGATGTGACCGGAGGAAGACTGAACTGAAGACGGATGTGCAACCTGATGGAATCCGAATCGGTTTTCTCAAGACATGCGACTGATCTGATAACACTTTATCCATAGCTGACATTTCAGGAAACATGACAGGTGCAACCTGAAATCATAATCCTGGTGACGTCTCAAGAAAATATCAGGAAGCAACAACTGAAAAATTCTAAAAAAAAAATCCTTGTGGCAATAACACGGTCAGCATTATTAACCACTTGTCTACTGGGAAATTTTACCCCCTTCCTGCCTAGGCCAATTTTCAGCGCTGTCACATTTTGAATGACAATTGCTCAGTCATACTCCATATTACATTTTTATAAATTTTTTCACACAAATAGAGCTTTCTTTTGGTGGTATTTAATCACCGCTGGGGTTTTGTTTAAGGAAAAAAAAAAGAAGACTGATGAGGAGGCACCAATGGGCAGCACTAATAGGTGACACTGATAGGCGACACTGATGAGGAGGCACCGATGGGCAGCACTGATAGGCGACACTGATGAGGAGGCACCAATGGGCAGCATTGATAGGTGACACTGATGGAGGCACCGATGGGCAGCATTGATAGGCGACACTGATGAGGAGGCACCGATGGGCAGCACTGATAGGCGACACTGATGAGGAGGCACCGATGGGCAGCATTGATAGGCGACACTGATGAGGAGGCACCGATGGGCAGCATTGATAGGCGACACTGATGAGGAGGCACCGATGGGCAGCACTGATAGGCGACACTGATGAGGAGGCACCGATGGGCAGCACTGATAGGACTGCACTAATAATAAGTGCACGTTCCTAACACAAGCCAGTTATCGGCTCTCTTCTTTTCTCCACACGCTGTGAGCATGAGGCAAGAAAAGCCAATAACTGTCTGACAGCTGATCACGTGGTATTGGGCTGCTGTAATCGGCCTCTGCGATCACACAGCGTGTCACATATGATCGCCGATCACATGGGAACCATGAATGCCAACATGTACTGTGACATACTGAAGCAGAGCACGATCCCCCTCCCTTCAGAGACTGGGCCGCAGGGCAGTATTCCAACATGATAACGACCCCAAACACCCCTCCAAGACGACCACTGCCTTGCTATAGAATCTGAGGGTAAAGGTGATGGACTGGCCAAGCATGTCTCCAGACCTAAACCCTATTGGGCATCTGTGGGGGATCCTCAAACGGAAGGTGGAGGAGCGCAAGGTCTCCAACATCCACCAGCTCCGTGATGTCGTCATGGAAGAGGGGAAGAGGACTCCAGTGGAAACCTGTGAAGCTCTGGTGAACTCCATGCCCAAGAGGGTTAAGGCAGCGCTGGAAAATAATGGGGGCCACACAAAATATTGACACTTTGGGCTCAATTTGGACATTTTCCCTTAGGGGTGTACTCACTTTTGTTGCCAGCGGTTTAGACATTAATGGCTGTGTGTTGAGTTATTTTGAGGGGACAGCAAATTTACACTGTTATACAAGCTGTACACTCACTACTTTACATTGTAGCAAAGTGTCATTTCTTCAGTGTTGTCACATGAAAAGATATAATAAAATATTTTCAAAAATGCGAGGGGTGTACTTACTTTTGTGAGATACTGTATAGTGCGGACGGCAAGCGGTTAAAGTATGTGAACCCTTAACCTTGTAAAACAACCCAGTCAGTTTAAATGCAAGGCAAAAAATGTGTGCATATCCACTCACCGGCCACTTTATTAGGTACACCTGTTCAATTGCTTGGTAACACAAATTGCTAATCGGCCAATCACATGGCAGCAACTCAATGCATTTAGGCATCTAGACGTGGTAAAGACGACTTGCTGAAGTTCAAACCGAGCATCAGAATGGAGAAGAAAGGGGGTTTAAGTGACTTTTATCATGGCATGGTTGTTGGTCCCAGACGAGCTGGTCTGATGCGGCGTACACACGATCGTTTTTCATGCCATTTTTTTAACCGACATTTTTCTCGTCGTTTTTTTTCAAGTTTCCTCTCAAGCCTGTCTTGCATCCACACGATCATTAAAAAAACCGCTAGAGCAAAGCGCGGTGACGTACAACACGTACGACGGCACTATAAAGGGGAAGTTCCATTCGAATGGCGCCACCCTTCATGTTAGTAAACTTTGCTGAGCGGCGATTCGCGCTTTTCAGCCTCGTGCTTTTCAGTCCGTTACAGCGTGACGAATGTGCTATCTCCATTACGAACGCTAGTTTTACCAGAACGAGCGCTCCCGTCTCATACTTGATTCTGAGCATGCGCGTTTTTTTTCCCCTCGTAAAAGCCTACACACTATCGTTTTTCACGTCGTTAAAAAAAAACGACATGAAAAACAACGTGAAAAAATAGAGCATGTTCGAAATTTTTAATGGCCGTTTTTCACGCCGTTAAAAATGCTCTGGAGCATACACACGATCGGTTTTAATGGGCATTTTAAAAAAATGGCATTTTTAACAGCATGAAAAACGATCGTGTGTACGCCGTATTAGTATTTCAGAAACGACTGATCTATTGAGATTTTCACACACAACCAACTCTCGGGTTTACAGAGAATGGTCCGAAAAAAAGAGAAACTATCCTGTGAGCGGCAGTTGTGTGGAGATAAATGCCTTGTTGATGTCAGAGGTCAGAGGAGAATGGGCAGACTGGTTCCAGATGATAGAAAGACAACAGTAACTCAAATAACCACTCGTTACATCCAAGGTATGCAGAATACCATCTCTGAACACACAACACATCCAACCTTGAAGCAGATGGGCTACAGCAGCAGAAGACCACACCGGGTGCCACTCCTGTAAGCTAAGAACAGGAAACTGAGGCTACAACTCTCACAGGATCACCAAAATTGGACAATAGAAGATTGGAAAAATGTTGTCTGGTCTGATGAGTCTCAATTTCAGCTGTGACATTCAGATGGTCGGGTCAGAATTTGGTGTAAACAACATGAAATCATGGATCCATCCTGTCTTGTATCACCGGTTCAGGCTGGTGGTGTAATGGTGTGGGGGAGATTTTCTTGGCACACTTTGGGCCCCTTAGTACCGAATGAGCATCGTTTATACATCACGGCCTACCTGAGTATTGTTGCTGACCATGTCCATCCCTTTATGACTCCAGTGTCCCCATCTTCTGATGGCTCCTTCCAGCAGGATAATCCACCATGTCACAAAGCTCCAATCATCTCACCACTGGTTTCTTGAATGTGAGCAGGAGACAGGGAAACAGTAGGACACTGATCTTCCCAATAGAGAACTGTGCAGGGAGGGCGTGTCAGCAGAAGTCTGACCCCCAGAGTACAGGCAGGCTGGGCTCCCAAGCACAAGCCAAAGAAGCAAACTGACCACACGGAGACGGACGTGCTTTCAATGTCCTGGCGTGGTCAGTTTTGAAATAGGAAAGCAGGAGGATTGGCAGGTAGAGTTGCCACCTCATCCCTTTAAACCCGAACACATATGAATTACACAGGTTCTGAGGCTAATTAAAGGCAGATAAGGCACCAAGTGAGTTTAATTTCCACCTTAATCAGCCACAGAACCTGTGTAATTAATATGTGTTCGGGTTTAAAGGAATGAGGTGGCAACCCTATTGGCAGGATGGCCGGGTATGGTACAGAAAGGAAGCGATGCAAAGATACTGCACTTTATAATACAATTAGATGGTAAAATACACTTTAAAAATCTAAAAATAAACTGGTGAAGCTTCATTTACACCAATGGTTCTCAACCTCAGTCCTCAAGTACCCCCAACGGGCCATGTTTTCAGGTTTTCCCTTTACTTTGCACAGCTGCTTTAAATCAATGACATGGTATTGATAAGAGCAATTTTATCTAAGGGAAGTTCCCAAAACATGGCCCATTGGGGGTACTTGAGGACTGAGGTTGAGAACCATTGCTTTGCACGATCGCCAAACCCCATTCAAGCTGTATGGACCTCACCCCCTCTGTGAATGAGGCCTTAAAGTATATCTAAAAAGAAGAACCAAAATGTAATATATTTTGGTTTACCAGTCCTTCGATGTAGTGACTGCATTAGCTTTCTTTTTTCATGCTTTTTATTTTTTCTTTTCACCTGGTGATCCTGCCAATAACACTTCCTTCCCAGGGTGACCGGGGACTATAGAAAACCTCCCACTCTCCTCATCTCCATGAAAGTTCAGACTTAGCTAGAAACAAGGTAATAGGCAGAGAGCACAGGGAGGTTTCAGCTGATAAGATATCTGGCAGGGTCTTTTTTTTTTTTGCACTGATCAATATAGGAGAAGTTCATTGTCAGGACTTCAGGAATCAACTTCAACTCCTACCACCCCACCCCTTTTCACTCACTGCCCCTGTCCAATAAAAAAAAAAAAAAAAGAAGAAAGAGAGATAGAGATAAATAAATATAAATATTATATTATATTATATATATATATATATATATATATATATATATATATATATATTTATATTTATATTTATATTTATATTTATTATGGTTGTACATGGATTTAGTCCAAGGCACAGTGCAAATTAAAAGCAGGACTCCAGGAACTCCAGGGACTCCCACCCCAAACCTTGCTGTTTCTGTATAGATAAAAGAAATTGAATAACAGTGCCACCTGGTGGTTAGATATAGTACTGCAAATTTAGAGTACATGTAATCCCAATCACCAAAATCATATTGATTCAGTGTTTCTCAACCTTTTTACAGCCAAGGCACCTTTTAAAAATAATGGACAATCTCGAGGCACCCTTTAAAAATTATTGGCAGTCTTGAGGCACCCCATTCTAAAATGTAAAAACTATTCTAATAATGTTTTTACATAATGCAGCAACATTCACACAAGTAGGACACCCAACGTTAGAGGCGATTTATTCTTCCAAAGCAAATATACTTTTGCAAAGTGGTACTGACTAGTATGCCAATGTTTCTCTTCTCCCTCAGTTAATGTGACCCCAACGCTGATGGGAAGGGGCAGAGGAGGGTCAAACAAGGATGCTGTGCAGGCGACCGACATCCTCCTTATCAACTGATGATGCCATTGGTCGTTAGGATGCCGGCAGCTAGAATGCTGTAATGATATACAATGAAAACCTGTGACTTTGTGTAACTAAAAGGCAGGCTTCATTCACACGCCGGCTTGTATAACATTTTTGGGTGATTTTGAGGCATTTTGCCAAGGCACCCCCGAAGAATCCTCAAGGCACCCCTGAAGAATCCTCAAGGCACCTCAGGGTGCCTGGGCTTCCTGGTTGAAAAAGGTTGTATTGATTTATAGATGATGTATATCACATTACTCATACAGACTACAGATACGGGAAAAATGGTCCACTTTTGCTGAGAAAATGCATTAGGCTACCACTGCCGACCTCCGGAGCTGTATTTAAACATTATGCACACCAGAATGATGACCCCGTGTGATGTGATTGTCAGGAAAACCAACACCACAATACACTTTTGGAGGCAGCATGCTGTATGTTTTGTTTTATATGCAGAAATTGGTTTAGTTTGTTTAGATCATAAAACAAGGGATGCCGACTCCTCAGCGTCAGCGTCCCTTGCATCCCCTTCCCTCCGACTCCTCAGCGTCCCTTGCACCCCCTTCCCTCCGACTCCTCAGCGTCCCTTGCATCCCCTTCCCTCCGACTCCTCAGCGTCCCTTGCATCCCCTTCCCTGTGACTCCTCAGATTCCTTTGCACCTCCTTCCCACCAACTCCTCAGCATCCACTGTACCATGGTCCAGAAATATTTAGACAGAATAAAGGTGGATAAAGCACCTGGACCAGATGGCATACACCCACGGATACTAAAAGAATTGAGCTCTGTAATTTCAAAGCCATTGTATGTAATTTTAAGGGACTCAATGACAGGAATAGTACCACTGGATTGGCGCAGGGCCAATGTGATGCCTATATTTAAAAAGGGAACAAAGTCTTTACCAAGTAACTATAGACCTGTTAGTTTAACTTCTATAGTTGGGAAGATACTGGAGAGATTAATAAAAGACCACATAGATGAGTTCTTGCTGGAAAAAAACTATTTTAAGCAACAGACAGCATGGATTCATGAAAGACAGAAGTTGTCAGACAAACCTGATTTCTTTTTTTGAAGAGGTAAGTAAAACCTTGGACAGAGCGGTGGCGGTGGACGTGGTATACTTGGACAGAGGGGCGGCGGTGGACGTGGTATACTTGGACAGAGGGGTTGCTGTGGACGTGGTATACTTGGATTTTGCAAAAGCGTTCGATACAGTTCCCCACTCATGGCTCATGTGTAAGGTAAAGTCTACAGGATTGGAAATATCAGTTTGTAAATGGATAAAAAACTGGCTAAAAGACAGAATTAAGAGAGTCGTGGTTAATGATTCTTACTCTGAATCAGGGCTGCTGATCGGGTGGGGGACCACCAGCCCTCCTGTAGGGGGCCGGGCACACAGGGGGGCCCAGGCAGCAGGAGGATCGGTGGAGCAGAGAATAAAGAATGACAGCGTCTCCCACCCAGCAACTCAAAGCCGGTTTCTCTCCATCTTGCTCCCGCCGGCTTTCAGCTGCTAAGAGGCTAGGTGAGAGACACAGGGCTGGATTTAGGGGATGCCGGGGTGGGTTGTTATGCCCCCCCGGCCGGCCGCAGCTGAGCTCCCTCCCCGCCCGCACTCACAGCTGGGATGAGGAGATGTCAGCTTGGAGCCTGGAGCGTTGAGAGAAGAAGTGCCAGCGGGAGGTGTGCTGTGTTTTGTGCTGTGTTCTCCCCTCCTGTCAGAAGAGCGCTGGTCCTTACAGTACATGAGACCGGATCACTCTTACTGTAGATCGCATGGCACTGTACACACACCGCCCCCTATCCACATTTGTTGCTGCTGGGAGGTGAGCACTGAGCAGCCTTTGGAGGAGATGGGGGCGCTGTGTGTGTGTGTGTGTGTGTGTGTGTGTGTGTGTGTGTGTGTGTGTGTGTGTGTGTGTGTGTGTGTGTGTGTGTGTGTGTGTGTGTACACAGTACAATGCAATCTACAGTAAGAGCGATCCGGTCTCATGTACTATAAAGACCAGCACTCTTCTGACAGGAGGGGAGAACAAAACACAGCACACCTCTTCCTGGCTGTGTTGGCATTGGCAAATGTAATGGGGATTTGGGGAGGGCGATATGTGTGAGGAGGAAGAATGGGGGGATATGTGCTGGGAGGAGAGATTAGGGGGGCAGGGGGGTAATTTAGAGGGGGTTGTGCTAGGAGGGGGGAAATTTGTGCAAGGGGGCCCCGTCAGGTAGGCTGTACAGGGCCCCGTGATTTCTATAAGTGGCCCTGCTCTGAATGGTCTAAGGTTATCAGTGGTGTACCCCAAGGTTCAGTGTTGGGACCCTTACTCTTTAATATCTTTATAAATGATATTGGGTCTGAGATCAAAAAGTAACATTTCTGTCTTTGCAGATGACACCAAGCTATGCAGTGGAATAACGTCCTTACAGGATGTCGCCAATTTACAAGCCGACCTCAATGCTCTGTCTAATTGGGCGACTATGTGGCAGATGAGGTTTAATGTTGATAAAAGGTAAAGTTATGCACTTGGGGGCTAAGAATATGAATGCATCATACATACTAGGGGGAGTACAACTGGGGGGATCCGTAGTGGAGGAGGATCTGGGGTTTTTGGTAGATCATAAGCTCAATAATGGCATGCAATGCCAAGCTGCGGTTTCCAAAGCGAGTAAAGTCCTTTCTTGTATAAGAGAGGTATGGTCTCCAGAGAGAGAGATATCATTTTGCCCCCCCTGTACAAATCATTAGCAAGACCTCATCTGGAATATGCAGTTCAGTTTTGGGCCCCAGTTCTCAAAAAGGATATTGGGGAACTGGAGAAAGTGCAGAGAAGGGCAACCAAACTGATAAGAGGAATGGAGGAGCTCAGCTATGAGGAAAGATTAGAGGAACTGAATTTATTCACTCTTGAGAAGAGGAGAATAAGGGGGGATATGATCAACATGTACAAATATATAAGGAGTCCATATTGTGAACTTGGTGTTGAGTTATTCACGTTACGGTCAACACAAAGGACACGGGGGCACTCTTTACATCTAGGAGGAAAAGAGATTTCATCTCCAAATACGGAAAGGTTTCTTCACAGTAAGAGCTGTGAAAATGTGGAATAGACTCCCTGCAGAGGTGGTTCTGGCCAGCTCAGTACATTGCTTTAAGAAGGGCCTGGATTCTTTTCTAAATGTACAATATAATAACTGGGTACTGAGATTTATAGGTAAAGTTGATCCGGGTAAAATCCGATTGCCTCTTGGGGGATCAGGAAGGAATTTTTTTCCCTGCTGTAGCAAATTGGATGGTGCTCTGCTGGGGTATTTTGCCTTCCTCTGGATCAACTGTGGGTATATGGGATTGTATGATATATTTTTTTATTTTATTTATTTATTTATTTTATTTATTTTTTTATGGTTGAACTGGATGGACTTCTGTCTTTTTTCAACCTGACTAACTATGTAACCCCCATCCCTGCGAGGATAAAGAGACTGAAAAAGAAAACGAATGCAGCCAGCACATCTAGACTGGTAAGCTGCAATATATTACATTGTTGTTCTTGGGTTTGGATACACTTTAACAAGTATGTAGATTGGGGCTTTAATTTCACTTGCTGCATGCTTGTTCTAGAAATGTATTACTTTGCATTTCTCCAATCACAATATTTTCTCTAAACAAAAGGCCTCATTGCAGCTGGGCTGATCTCATCATGTTTCCAGAAAACCCTCAGTCAGAGCCTCTCCCAGGCTGCCAGATGATGGGTGTGATGTCATAGTGTATCCACCCGTTGCCTCGCCTGGATCCTGGAAGTGATCCCCCAGGGTCTGCCCTATGAGCCTACACTGAGGAAGTTCTCACTGCCGGCGGTGCCAAGGCCGAGCACCTCTATAATGCTGCAGTTTGTTCCTGGATTACTGGCAGAGGTGGGAGTTTTCCATCCAGCTTCAGTATGAGCTGCAAGGCGTAACGTTCCTCGGCTTTTGTAGACGAACTTGGAACCCTCCCCAGGGAATCCGATCCATAGAACTCTGGAAGACACCCATTGGCAGCAGAATGCTGAACATGAAGCTTACATTTAGTCCCGTTCCATCAAAGTGTAGCGCCAGCCAGGGCCGTATTTATGTGTGATGGGGCCCTATGGGGCAAAAGCACTAAAGTGTATGTAAACCCCAACAATGGGCTGCTCTTATTTGTCCCTTTTAGTCTGTTAAATATAACATTGAAAGACATTTGTTATATCTGCTCAATAAGTGCAAAAAATACCAATTGATCCTGCCAGAAATCGTGAACCGATTCCTGTGCGGCAATGTGTACATGCACTATATATCCAAAAGTATTGGGGCACCTGCCTTTACACATGAACTTTAAAGCCGAGTTCCACCCAAAAATTGACCTTCCGCTTTTCGGAACCCTCCGGTGTCACATTTGCCACCTTTCGGGGGGGGGGGGGGGGGAGGTGCAGATACCTGTATAAAACAGGTATTTGCACCACTTCCGGGTATTAACTCCCGTGGGAGTCACACCCCTTTGTGTCACCCCCCCCCCCCCCCCCGCTGTCTTCTGGGAAACACACTGCTCCCAGGAGATAGCAGGGACCAGTGAAAAGGCGATGGCGCGACTCGCACATGCGCAGTAGGGAACCGGGCAGTGAAGCCACAACGCTTCACTTCCTGATTCCCTCACTGAGGATGGCGGCGGGGGCAGCCGAGAGACGAGCGATTGTAGCTGTAGTATTTGTAGCTGCTGGCTTTTAAATACATTTTTTTTGCAGGACCTCCACTTTAATGTCATCCCAGTCCAAAGGGAGTTGGCCAGAACACCCATAGCATACACACGGCAGGACTTTTCTGCAAACTTTCCCAACATCACGTGGTTTTTCTGCTCTTTACCGCCACCCTTTTGTCAAGTTCTGCTATTGTTGGTTGATTTTAACATTCTGTTCTGAGCATGCGTATTTGTACTTCGGACAAAAGTCCGATGGATTTCTGTACACACGATAGGACTTTGCACCGTAGGACTTTTGTTGCCGAAAAGTTTGTCCGTTTGCAGAGTGAACTTTTGTCCGATGAAAACCGAAAAAGTTTGTCCGATGGAGCGTACACACAGTAGGATTTATTTTATTTTTTTTAAAACTTGCTCATTTTGAAGTTTGTTGTCAAAAAGTCCTACCGTGTGTACGGGCCTTTAGTCTGTAGGGTTAAATAGTGTGTTGGCCCACCCTTTGCAGCTATAACAGCTTCAACTCTTCTGTGAAGGCTGTCCACAAGGTTTAGGAGTGTGTCTATGGGAATGTTTGACCATTCTTCCAGAAGAGCATTTGTGAGGTCAGGCACTGATGTGGATGAGAAGGTCTGGCATGAAGTCGTCGCTCCAATTCATCCCAAAGGTGACCTCACAAATGCGCTTCTGGAAGAATGGTCAAACATTCCCATAGACACTACTAAACCTTGTGAACGGCCTTTGAAGTGTTACACTATGTGATTATTCTTGCTCTGTGTCTTTAAGATCTGTCCCCTTCTTTCTAGCTGAACTCTCTCTCTCACCGTAGTTCTTTATATGTCTCCTCCACTTCCTGATTCTGGTCATTACTCCTGTATATCTTCCATGCTAAACATCTTACATGTGGCTTACAACTGCAACGTTTTTCTACCTATGAATATCCATCATTAAACGGAACATTCGAAAGGATTCATCGTCTGTCGTCCTAACTGAGTTTATTCATTGAGTTAAACTGCCTGTATCGATGCAAGGGATGAATATCAAACCAGCTTGTGTAAGGCCTACTTAAACCTGGAGATGAACTTTATCGCTTTGTAGTTGAGACAGAACAGTAGAAAAACTGAGTTTCACAGCCTAATTACAAGATTTCTGCATGTCAGTACTGAAACAGACAAGATTTACTGCCCTCATAGCAAGACAGAAGGGACAGAGCAGCACATGGCAGCCTTATAGCCTGAGACAATCTGCACAGTGTCATATTTCAGCACACAGATCCTGCCTGCTTTCACAGTCAGTCTGCTATCATGAGTGACCAAGCTTCTGCATGTGAACTCACATCTCCTTCCTCACAAGTTCCTGAAGAAACTGAGTTACCCAAACGCTCAGTTAAACCCACTTGGAAAGTAATGGAGAATTATGAAGCTTCAAGGACTGAATTGTCAAATAGCTTGGAATTAGTCTGGGAGAAAATCCTTGCTGAAGCCAATACAGTGTCTGTTGAACGTGAACTACTGACACTAGAGGGCGCCATTAAACAACTTTCTGCCTCATATGAGCTTTATCAGCTTACCAGCATCAAATTCACTAATGTCTTACAAAACATGAAGTCAGAAAATGCGATGATGCAATTAAAGCGTGTCAATGCTCTCAATATTGAAAGAGACAGTTTTATCCAGCAAACCAGATTAAAGGCAGAAGCAAAAATAAAGCTGTTACAGGACACTGCATCTCACAGATCTGTTTCCACCAGACGTTCTAAAAACTCGTCAAGATCCCATAGTTCAAGATACTCAACACTCAGTGAGCGACTTATTAATGCCCACGCTGAAGTGGAAGCCAGCAAAGTGCAGGTGGCATATGCAGAAAAAAGAGCAGAGTCGGAAGCGCAGTCAGCACGTCAAAGGGCAGAGTCGGAAGCGCAGTCAGCACGTCAAAGGGCAGAGTCGGAAGCGCAGTCAGCACGTCAAAGGGCAGAGTCGGAAGCACAGTCAGCACGTCAAAGGGCAGAGTCGGAAGCGCAGTCAGCACGTCAAAGGGCAGAGTCGGAAGCGCAGTCAGCACGACAAAGAGCAACAATGGAAACCTTAAATGAACAGTGTAAACATCACGCAGCTATGGCAAAGCTAGGGGTCCTACAGCAAGCCATCAGTGCAGATGAAGGTGCAAGTGAGAGAGACAGCATTAACCTAAACATAGCAGATATGGAAGACCCCCTCAAACGCACTAAAGACTATGTCCTAAGCCACTGCAGTGCACACTCCATTGTCTCCAATGCTCCCGACTACATAGAGACTCCTTCACAGCTTCAAGTTAAAGAGGTTCCAGCAACTTCCTGCACTCAAAATCACTCCACTGCATTTCCTACCTGTCTACCTTGCCTGCCTTCATACGTCACAGAGCATCAGCGCAAGCTTCAAGCAAGTCATCAATCTCCAGTCATCGGTACAGCCTTGAATCAACGTACCATTGGAACAACTGACTTCAAGCAAGCAACTCACCTGGATGCATCTGCTGCACCATATTTCCCTGTGTCCTTTAACAACAATGTCAAAGATAACGCAATCAGCACCATACAGCCAACAGCATCTCACATAAAGGCGGAGACAATTGAGACAGAAGAGTTTGTGAGGTACATGCTTCGCAAAGAGCTCACAAAGACTGGTCTTACAAGTTTTGATGACCAACCTGAGAACTACAGAAGTTGGAAATGTGCCTTCAGAACTACAATCAGCAATATTGGCATTACAGCTGATCAAGAATTGAATCTGCTGATCAAATGGCTTGGTCCTATATCTGCTGCACGTGTTAAGCCATTAAGATCGGTTTTCATGGACAATCCTACTGCAGGCCTCACAGCTGCATGGGAGCGACTAGAGCAAAGTTATGGCAGTCCAGAAGCTATAGAAAATGCTTTGTTCATGCGTCTGGAAACTTTCCCAAAGATATCCGGTAAGGACAACAAGGAGTTCCAGAGACTGAGTGACCTTCTCCTTGAGCTTCAGCTAGCCAAGACAGACCCAAAACTACCTGGACTCAGTTACCTTGACACTCCAAGAGGGGTAAACCCAATTGTCTCCAAGCTCCCGTATGGTTTGCAAGAGAAATGGACTGCACTAGGGTCATCATACAAAAGAGAGAACAAGGTTTCCTTCCCTCCATTCTCTTTCTTCTGTGAATTCATCAGGAAAATTGCAGAGACCAAGAACGATCCAAGTTTTTCCTACGGTGAGTACAGCCTCTTCTCACCCTTTCCTAAGAGTACCAGTCTTCAGGGCAACTATAGAAACCATAGAGGCCCAGTGTCCGTGAAAAAGACTGACATCCTTCCCACTCCTACCACAGTTCTGGCCACGAACAGAGTAGGAAGATTGAAAACCCTAACAGAGAGTGTCCCATACACAAGAAGCCACACCCCCTCAAATGTATCGACTTTAGGAAAAAGCCTCTGGAAGAGCGCAAGGAGCTTTTAAAGACATTTAGGGTATGTTTCAGGTGCTGTGCTTCTACAGAACATTTTGCAAGGGACTGTAATGTGTCCATCAAGTGCATAGAGTGTGGCTCTGAAGAACATATGCAAGCCCTCCATCCTCTTGAGCCCAGCTCTGCACAACCTGCCAACACTCCTCCCAGGTTAACGCATGGCGGGGAGAATACAGACCAAGTGCCTAATTCTACCATCATTTCTTCATCCTGCACTGAAGTTTGTGGAGAAGACCGCTGTGGTAAGTCCTGTGCTAAGATATGCTTGGTGAACATATACCACAAGGATCAACCAGAAAAGTCTCTAAAGGCATATGCTATCTTAGACGATCAGAGCTATCGATCACTTGCAAAATCGGAATTGTTCAATCTATTTGAAATAAAAGGCGAAGCTCATCCTTACACCTTGGGTACCTGTAGTGGAACTATAGAGGTTTCTGGAAGAAGGGCTCATGGACTCATGGTATCTTCTCTCAAAGGTAACTTGCAATTACCCTTACCTACACTTGTTGAGTGCAATCAGATACCTGCTAACAGGGAAGAAATCCCTACTCCAGCTGCTGCTTTCCATCACCCTCACCTCAAGGTAATAGCAAATGAGATACCGCCGCTTGACAAAGATGCTCAGATCCTTCTTCTGTTAGGAAGAGACATTCTAAGAGTTCACAAGGTACACAGACAAGTCAGTGGACCCCCAGATGCCCCATTTGCCCAGCGCACGGATCTAGGGTGGGTCATCATAGGCAATGTCTGCATAGGCAAAATGAAAAGACCTACCAACATTTCGTCATTCAAGACAAATGTTCTGCCAAATGGCCGAAACACTTACTTTGAGCCATGCCCACATCACTACTGGGTGAAAGAGAAGATAGCCAGCCACGAATGGCAACATGGTATCTCAGGTGACACAAGCCCTTTCTCCTGCCATGATGGCGACTTCGGCTCTACAGTGTTTAAAGCAACCAGTGAAGATGACATACTGGCTCCTTCAATGGAAGACAAAGAATTCATCATGGTAATGGACAATGAGTTCTTTCAAGATGACTCCAATAACTGGGTAGCACCCCTACCCTTTCGTTTCCCAAGAGAGAGATTGCCCAACAACTTACAGCAGGCCATCAGTAGATTCTCCTCCTTAAAGCGAAACTTAAGCAGGAAACGAGAGATGCAAAGGCACTTTGTGGACTTTATGCAAAATGTATTTGACAGAGATCATGCAGAGCCTGCTCCCCCACTAAAGGATGGAGAAGAATGCTGGTACCTTCCATCCTTTGGCGTGTATCACCCACGCAAACCAGACCAAATCAGAGTTGTCTTTGATTCCAGTGCTCAGCACAAAGGTGTTTCTCTTAACAACATGCTCCTTACTGGACCCAACTTGAACAACAGTCTAATAGGAGTCTTGATTCATTTCAGACAAGAGCCTGTAGCAGTAATGGCCGACATTCAACAGATGTTTCACTGCTTCATCGTCAGAGAAGACAAAAGAAACTACCTCAGGTTTCTATGGCACAAGGACAATGACCTCAACAAGGAAGTTATAGATTATCGCATGAAGGTACATGTCTTCGGTAACAGTCCTTCCCCAGCAGTGGCAACTTATGGGCTAAGGAGAACAGCTCAGACTGGAGAAGTTGAATATGGATCTGATGCCCGTCAATTTGTTGAAAGAAACTTCTACGTTGACGACGCACTTAAGTCCTTTCCAACTGCTAAAGAAGCAATTGATCTTCTCACCAGAACAAAGGAGATGCTGTCTGTAGCAAACCTTAGACTGCACAAGATTATATCCAACAGCCAGGAACTTATGAATGCCTTTCACTCTGAGGACTATGCCACTAGTCTAAAAAACCTTGACTTAGGTACAGATGTGCCTCCTGTACAGCGAAGTCTGGGTTTGTTGTGGAACATCAAGCAAGACAAATTCACCTTCCAAGTGTCAACTTGTGACAAACCCTTCACTAAGAGAGGAGTCCTGTCCGTGGTGAATAGCATCTATGACCCACTGGGTTTCCTTGCTCCAGTTACCATTCAAGGTAAGATTTTACTAAGACAGTTGTCTACTGAGAACATAGACTGGGATACTCCCTTGCCTAGTGAGAATCAACACAAGTGGGAAAGGTGGAGATATTCTTTGAAGTCACTAGAAAAACTTCAGATTCCCCGTTGCTACGTTCCAGGTTCCATTTCAACTGCTAACCGGAGAGAGATTCATATTTTCTCTGATGCATCAGTTGAAGCTATTGCTGCAGTAGCCTATTTGAAGACCTCTGAACTGAATGGAGAAACACACTGTAGTTTTGTCCTAGGCAAGGCAAAACTCACACCCAAGCCTGCACATACCATACCAAGACTTGAACTTTGTGCAGCCGTGCTAGCAGTAGAAATTGCCGAGGTCATACGAAGTGAAATGGACACTAGAATTGATTCTTACACCTTCTATACAGACAGTAAGGTAGTACTTGGTTACATAAACAACCAAACAAAACAATTTTATGTGTTCGTCAGCAACAGGGTTGAACGTATCAAGAGATTCTCTCTACCAAGTCAATGGCATCACGTTCCCACTGAACTCAACCCAGCTGACTGTGGGACCAGAGCCGTGTCACCTGCCGCTCTTCAGGACAGCTTATGGCTGTCACCTCCAAGGTTTCTGCGTGAGGACTCTTACTTACTCCCTATTGACACCACCTATGGGCTAGTAAACCCTGAAGATAAGGAAATAAGAACTGTGAACACCTCACTCCACACTTTTGTAAGTACAAAACAGAAGCTGCGGTCACACCGTTACAGGCATCAATGGAAGCAGGTGCAGCATCTAGCCAATGTGTTCTGGCATCGCTGGAAGAAAAAGTATCTTCACCACCTTCAAGGTCATAACAAATGGCAAGCATCTAAGCCGAATCTTAAGGTTGGAGACCTCGTCCTTCTAAAAGACAAGAAAGTTTGTCGGAATGAGTGGCCTATGGGTCTTATTACTAAAGTTATGCCCAGCGACGATAACAAAGTCCAGAAGGTAAAAGTCAAGGTAACCAAGGGAGGATCGACACGAACCTTTAGTCGACCAATCATGGAGTTAGTACTCCTTTTGCCAGGTGAGTGACTTGTGCAAGGACTAGCCATGCTGTTGGCACGGCGGGGAGTACATTGCTACCATCTACAGGTTCTACTCAGAACTTTGGAATTATTTGAAGACATCATACTGTGACTTTATGTTCTTCATCCTGTTGAACTTACGTTTATTATTTGCTTGTTGCATGTTTTTCATTACAGGTTCCAGGACATTCGTCAGTATTGGACTTTTTGAAAATATATATTTTAGTTTAAGGTTATGAAATCTAAAGATTTCAGACGGGGAGTGTTGTGTTACACTATGTGATTATTCTTGCTCTGTGTCTTTAAGATCTGTCCCCTTCTTTCTAGCTGAACTCTCTCTCTCACCGTAGTTCTTTATATGTCTCCTCCACTTCCTGATTCTGGTCATTACTCCTGTATATCTTCCATGCTAAACATCTTACATGTGGCTTACAACTGCAACGTTTTTCTATCTATGAATATCCATCATTAAACGGAACATTCGAAAGGATTCATCGTCTGTCGTCCTAACTGTGAGTTTATTCATTGAGTTAAACTGCCTGTATCGATGCAAGGGATGAATATCAAACCAGCTTGAGTAAGGCCTACTTAAACCTGGAGATTAACTTTATCGCTTTGTAGTTGAGACAGAACAGCCTTCCCAGAAGAGTTGAAGCTGTTATAGCTGCAAAGGGTGGGCCAACTCAATATTGAACCCTACAGACTAAGACTGGGATGCCATTAAATTTCATGTGTGTGTAAAGGCAGGCGTCCCAATACTTTTGCTAATATAGTGTATGATGTATTCCCCCAAACACAGGAATATGCCAAACATGCATTCATGTGTTTAAGCCAGTGTTTCTCAACTCCAGTCCTCAAGGCGCACCAACAGGTCATGTTTTTGGGATTTCCTGCAGATAAAACAGCTGTGATAATTACTAAGGCAGTGAAACTGCTCAAATTACCTGTGAAAATCAATGGAAATCCCAAAAACATGACCTGTTGGTGCGCCTTGAGGACTGGAGTTGAGAAATACTGGTTTAAGCTGATGCACTAAAGTAGTGGTCTCCAAAATTGGGGCCCATGTCATTATCTGTGTCCCGAGGCACAATTCCTCCCACTGATGCCAACGATGGGGCACCATTCCTCCCACCGGCACCAATGATGGGGCACCATTCCTCCCACCGATACCAATGATGGGGCACCATTCCTCCCACCGATACCAATGATGGGGTACTATTCTTCCCACCGACGCCAACAATTGGACACTATTACTTCCGACACCAACAATAGGGTGAAAGGAAAAGGAATAGTACCTCATCATTGGTGTCAGTGGGAGGAATAGTTCTCCATCATTAACATCAGTAGGAAGAACAGTAACCGTTGTTGGTGTCTGTAGGAGGAAAGGTGCTCCAACGATGGAGCACCATGTAATTTACTTACTCCCACTGACCATCAAGCCAGAGAGATATTTTCTACTCCCACTGGCCACAGTCTAGCCTCCCTAAAGTCATTGAAGAACCACTACTCCCGGGTTGGTCCACGCTATCCACACCCCACACACCTGCCTAGAGGGTGCTCACCCAGCTTGAAAACTGCACAGTAAACAATAGAGATCTCGGATGGAGGTTATGAATAAGCGCGAAACATGTCAGCCTTGCTCTTGTTCCCCCACTACAAGTGATTCTGCCTGTTGGAAATTTTTCATATCGATAAAGCAGATCTGTTGGAGTGCGGACATCCAGGACCCTTTAAGTCATAAGGGCAGTAAATTGGCCTTTTGTTTACAAAGTTTGGAGACCACTAATCTAAAGTAGACATGTGCATTCGTTTTCGTCCGAATGCATTTTCGTCCGAATTTCGGGGATTTTCGCGTTCGTTTTAACAAACGATAACGAATGTGCAGAATACGAAATCCGAAAGATCCGACATAAAAAATGCTTTATTTCCGTTTCGACAACTGTTCAATACAGATAGAAGATTTGACATGACGGTGACAATAGCGATCTGTGTGCATCGAACTTGCGGTTGAATGCGCCTAACCCAACTCTATTAGTCCGAGTTTATTCGAGAGAAAAGATCGACATTATAGAGACATGAAGATTCAACTAAGCAGTTGCTGCGAGCGGATATTTATGGTCAAATGCTCCGCCCATAGGCTATAGGAGAATTCTAATGTTGGTTGACTAGTAATAATTAATATCATTATTACTAGTCATACAACATTAGAATTCTACTATAGCTTGTGGGCGGAGCATTCGACCGGAAATGTACGATTGCAGCGTCGTACAGTTTAGCTGCTTCGTCGAATCTTCTTAGAACATTCGACAGACACCATAAGCCTTCAATGACAGATTCGACCTTAATTAATTCGGATTTTCGGACGAATGCATTTTTTAACGAAACAAAATAAATTAAAATGAATTTCGGGAGTAACTAAATAAAATTTATTTTTCGGACGAAAACGAAATTCCGAAACAAAATATTTCAGTGTGTACATGTCTAGTCTAAAGCATCTGCGTTTATGGCCATTCGCTTCTATGGCCAGCCACCCGCAGCTCCCCAGGAGCTGAAAAATGGTGGGCTTTTACTCTAAGCATATTTCTATGTCTCAGTATGTGTATGAGGTCCTAAGACAGGCACAAATATTAGGTGCACATTTAGCCTTGTTATATAAAAATAAGCTGCGCAATATAGGTAAAACAAGATTGATATAAAAAGGTGAAGATCAAACGATAGCCTTAATACAGTCCATATATGTGGAATGATGAAATCCAACAGAAGACAGTCTATGTAGTTGGGAGCGCACCCAGTATCCTGAACACAGCTGCACCAATCCCTACAAAGACTGCACTTCTATATACATATAGTCCATATATAAATATATCACAATCGGATATCCAAATTTGTAATATAGTCTGAAATCCTGTGACTCTTCAATGCAACACCAATACGATTAAGTTCAAAAAGTTCTTAAAACTTGAAATCAGTGACATCAAACTTGAGAACCCAAGAATAGTGCTCTGTGATAGACGGAAAAGGGTTTCCTCCACCTTCAAAATGACTGCCGCTTACCAGAAGGGTAGATCCCCAGAGAGATCTATATTAGCAGATGGCTTATACCCCCAGCCCGGGTCTCTAGGTGGCTCAATCTGGTATCCCCGCTCCTTGAATGGGTATGTCCTCAATCAGGAACTCGTGAGAAGATGAAAGAGGAAAGCCAACATGGCGTAGCCCAGTATAAATTTATTAAAAACACTTTAAAAAGACATGCACTTACAGTGTATGAAGATAATATCAGCGTGTGAATGATATGTAGCCGGCCGACTCTCACAGCCCGTTCCTTCCGGGACCTTGTGTTTTCGTTGCGGTGACGTCAGGTGAGCCAGCGGCTCCGATAGGCTTCCCGATTACAGCCTGAGGCCTCGTACACACGGCCGATTTTCTCGGCAAGAACCAGCAAGAAACTTGCTGGCAGAGAGGTCTTGCCGAGTAAATCGGTCGTGTGTACGCTGCTATCGGGTTTCTCGTCGAGAAAACCGACAAGAAACCTCAACGAGAAAATAGAGAACCTGCTCTCTATTTTCTCGTCGAGATTCTCCTCGACATGTTTCTCGACGAGAAAAGTGAGTGTGTGTACACTTACCTGTCCTCCCGGAAGCCTGCGCATGTTCGAAATGAATTCGACGCATGCGCGGTAGCTTCCTAGGCATACGTAGGGTATACCAAGATGGCGGTGACGGCATCGAATGTGACGAGCGCATGCTCGTCGTAGTCGATGACGTCACCGCGTACGCTCCAATCAAAGAACCGCGGGTTCTTTGAAACGAGCGTGTGTACACTCGGCCGGGACAAGTTTCTTGTCCAAGAATCTCGTCGAAAAAAACGACATGTTTTTTTCAACGAGAATCTCGGCCGTGTGTACGAGGCCAGAGGGCTGTAATCTGCTTCCAAATAGTTAACCAGGGGATGCACGGGGGGTGCTTTCCTTGGTTAACACTGACAGGCGTCTCAGCCAATCAGGTTCACTGGGTCTGGTTACCGGGGGAAACTGTCTGCATTTGGGGGGACAAACTGGCTGCAGTTGGAGGGGGAAACTGGCTGTATTTGAGGGGGCAAACTCGTGGCGTTTGGGCACAGTGGCTGCGTTTAACCACTTGCCACCCACCCTATAGCAGATTGACGGCGGCAAAGTGGTTTCAACATCCTGACTGGACGTCATATGACGTCCAGCAGGATATTGAGCCGCTGCGCGCCCCCGGGGGCGCGCATCGCGGCGATCGTTGTTGCGGGATGTCAGTCTGACACCCCGCAACACCGATCTAGGTAAAGAGTCTCCGATGGAGACTCTATACCACATGATCAGCCGTGTCCAATCACAGCTGATCACGATGTAAACAGGAAAAGCCGATGTATAAAGAAGTGCAGTCTTTGTAGGGATTGGTGCAGCTGTGTTCAGGATACTGGGTGCGCTCCCAACTACATAGACTGTCTTCTGTTGGATTTCAGACTTAGGCTAGGTTCTCATTGGTGTATGGGAAAACACTGCATGTGACTGGCACAGGAATCACACTCATTCCTGTGAACATTACATGCGATATCTGTGCGGTGCAATTTCAGAAATACATTTTGCATGGCTGAAATCGCATCCACACCAAAATCGTGCAGACCCCTTTTTTTCTCCCGCACCTGAATCGCATTGCGTGGGTGTGAACACCGATGTGATTCTGACAATCGCACTGCATTTTGCCATCTGTTTCGGTGCATCGTTAAGATAACATGGACACCCGCGGCGGGTCACATGGACACCATGCGATTACTTACCATGCGATACGGGGAAACACAGCGAATCTTATGCGTTTCCCGCATCGTATTCGTGTGAACAGAGACTAAAACCTGGAAGCCGATTGGCTCCTATGCAGAGCTGCACCAGATTTAGTCAATCAACCCCTATATGGCTGGCTGTTGGTAAATTACTGACTCCACCTTCACACACCCGAGCCGATCGTTTTTTTTATCAACTGGATGACCAAAACCTTCAGTCAGTACAAAGCGTAAATTCAGCGCCATCAAATCGATCGGTTTCAACACGCAGAGAGTTATAGGAATGTAGCAATTCACAAGTGTACAGAACAAATTTATACTCAATTAAAAGCGCGATTATTTAATGACCGATCACCACGCAATCAGCGTACAAGCGAATGGAACTTTCCAATCCGCCGGATCGCTTTTTGTCTGAGTTGCGATTTTGGTCGCAGTGTTAGTGCGCAGTAGTAAAAGAGCGAGAAGATTTGGCTTGGATATCAAAACATGCTTCGCAACAAGCGAGATTGCGCAATCAGATCGTAAGACGAGCGTCCAGAAAACGCCATCAATGATCCCAGCCAGGTGTCACCAATACATCAGCTCTGTATTTGTATATTGGATCCAATGAGCTGAGATCCATAGCACCTGTGGAACTACAAATCCCAGCATTCCTTGCCAGCCCCACAGGGTTCTCCATAACAACACACAGCCCTGGACTGGCCAATCCAGGCTCTGAACTCACATAGATACAATGTATATAAAAACTGATACAATATCACTAATAATAGCAATCGGCGGATAAACAGCATGTACTTACAGTCAGTGAACACAGGAGGGCGCCGCTACCTATGATACATCTATATGGGGAGCGCTACACCTGCCTCTCCCCCCAAGGCATCGCTGCTGCTCCAGTCCCGTTATAAACTATAGAGAGCGGGAGGACCGAACGGACAGAGCGGCACGTACAGAGCTAGAAAGAGGGCGGTCAGCTGGTATGGGCAGGAAGTATGGCAGCCGCCATGTTTGTGAAGGGCACACTCCCCTAGAATACAGGGCTCAGGATTGCAGAGGCTTCGGGATGGCAAAGGAATTGTAGTTCCACAACAAACAATAAAATATTCAACTTTTTTTCAATTGATAAATACAGTAAGTAATAATTATAAATTAAATATCAATATAAATTAGTAAACGGTTTAAAAAATAGATTAAATAGATTAAGTAATAATAAATAACTTTATTATTTAAAAAATTAAGTCATACAATAAAAAAATATAAAATGTTGATTAAATAATAATGCATTAAAAATAATACATTATTTCATTTAATATTTTTAATGTTTATATATATTAAACATCAATAAAAAATTGTAAATAGTTTAAAAAATAGATACACATTAATAAAGTAATTAGAAAATAAGTTTATAATTTAATAAATTAAGTAATACAATAAAAAATATAAAAAGATTGAATAAATAATAATGCATTCATTTATTATTTATTAATTAATTTATTTTTAATATATATATATATATATATATATATATATATATATATATTTAAATAAACATCAATATCAATTTGTAAATAGTTAAAATAGGTATACATTAATAAAGTAACCAATAAATAACTTTATAATTTAATAAATTAAATAGTATACAGTAAAATATATATAACATATTGAATAAATAATAATGCATTAAAAATAAATAATACATTCGATAATTTAAAATTTTCTATGAGTGTATGTATAATATATAATATATATATATATATATATATATAAAATTAATAAATACTGCATTAATAATAATACATTCATTGATTTCATATTGCTTCATTATATATATATATATATATATATATATATATATATATATATATAAATAAATAATGATGCATTAAAATTATTTTCTGTTAAAAAAAAAAAAAAAAACTATAAAACTCTAAAGGAATATATTTTATAAAAAAAATAATAAACAGAGAAAGATTGTGCATGGGGTGACAGGGTGCTTTTAAAAAATAAAAATATATAATATATATATATATATATATATATATATATATATATATATAATTTATTTTATTTTATTTACTTAATTCTATTTTAATGACATCTTTATACATTTAATTTATTTCTATTACACAAGGGAGCTAACAAGTCTACCCCCCCCCCCCATATGTTAAAGGATGGGGCAAGTTACAGGAGATATCAGGGATCTATTAGATGTCTTCCCTCAACTGCAGCTAATCAAGCACAGATTGTGCTTCATTATCTGCTACCCTGGCCACAGTTGCTCGGTAATGACAGCTTTGAATATGGAAGTGACTTATTAATTGTCGCTTCTTGGTTCATACATCGTAGAGGAGATCAGTAGCAAGTCTTTCCCAGTCTCCTCTTGCTTGGCGCCCTGAAGCTGTTTATTGTGGAAGCTGTTTATCGATTTCATATGGTTTAATTAAATACATTAAATAATATTATATTAATAAATAATGATGCATTAAAAACTATAAAGGAATATATTTTATAAAATAAATGAATAAACAGAGAAATAGATTTTGCATGGGGTGACGGGGTGTTTTTTTTTAATATTTTTTTTTCATTTACTTGATTCTATTTTAATTTTATAATGACATTTACTCTTTCGTCCATGGACCGACACAGCTTCTCTATTGACAAAGTGGGTATTATCCGTTAATTAGGAGTGACTAGGCAGAAAAACTTGTAAAAAGTGTTGCATCACACCTTCTACAGTACCGCCCAGGGGGCGGACCCTCTGGGTATACCCTCTCAGTCTGCACATCGCAGATCAGTTTTTTTCTGTCTAGCAAGGAGTAGGACATGGCTCCCTTCGGGCCCATTGGTCCAGGGAAAAAAGATATATATATATATTTTTTTTTTTTTTTTTTTTTTTGCTACATTTGTTGTTTCCTGCGATCTTCGATCAACTGCCGACTGGGTGACAGGCTGGATCCTCGATCCTTGTAGTCTCCCCAGTTTCGGCCATCGAGCGTGTGCCGACCCTAGCTACGCGCTGGGTTTTCCACGACATGCCCGTCGCTCCACGGGTGGCCGGTGAGCCTACGCTCCAGGGCCTGCATCGGACCGCTCAGCTTCGGCTGACCTTACGGCCGAGTTGCAGCAGCCTGGCCGGTGAGCTTACGCTCCAAGGCTTGCATCGGACCGCTCAGCTTCGGCTGACCTTACGGCCGAGTCGCAGCAGCCTGTCCGGTGAGCGTCATGCTCCAGGGCATACATATGATCGTCCCTTCTGGGTCCAATCACAGCATGCCTGGCCAACAGTCACCTTCCGTGCGCGGACGATGATCTGTTTGGAATGTCTTCCAGCAGAATACATGCAGGATAGGTAAGTAAAACTCCCCTGCCTCGGCTGGGTGATTTAGCTGGACATTCCTGGAGAGATCAAGTAAGTGGTTGTGGCCCCTTTCTTCCCTCTCTCCCTGCCTTTCCCTCCTCCCTGGGCTTCTAGCTAAAGGTTGCTGGGTGCTGGGGGTCACCTAGGGGGTCCCACTGGAGCGGGGCTGGCTGTAACTAACATTTAAAAGAAATGTCATTTTTTCTTACCTGTGTTTGTGTCCTTCCTCCTCCATGCTGTCGGCGGCCATTTTGAGGTGGTCCATGCCAAGTTTGGCCTCTTGTGACTGCCCGGCGGCCATCTTCCTGTGGTTCGGCCACACCCACTGGCCCCTATCAGCTGATCGGCGGCCATGTTTGTCCACCCTGTATGCAGATATTGCCGTTCGGCGGCCATCTTTTTGTGGGCTATGGCTGCTTGACCTCTATCTTCTGTCGGCGGCCATTTTCTTAGAGCCCACATTATCTTCCATACAGACGTTTTTGGCAACCATTTTTCGAGAGCCTCCGGCCTCTAGGGTGCATTACACTGGCGCGAAAATTCACACAGGAAGTGCTGATAAAAGAAGCAGACTGACACAGCAGCAGTGGGACAGCATCACAGGCGCAGCATAGCAGTACCTATCCAGGGTGGTGAGTCCTCTGGGTGACCCGGCCTCTCTGCAGCACAGGAGGGTGGCCTATTGATATCTTGCCTGGAGCCCTGTGAGTGTCAGCGTGTGGTCAGCATGGCATCTGAGCCAGATGTCTTCTCCCCTGAAACACCAGATTTAGCAGCTGGTGCCCCTGAGGTGTCTATGAACGCTGACTGCAATCCTAGAGGCGTTTGCTGCCAGGGTGGAAGCAGCACACGGGAATACAGGGGGTAGTAAACGCCCCATCCCCTGCAAGCTTCTGGGGATAATTCTGGTGCAGAACCAGGTCCAGCTACGGCTCGGGGCCCAGATTCTGACGCATCAGAGACTGCAGACCGTGACCGGACAGTGAGAATGACTCAAAGTCCAGGTCAGTACGCGAGACGGCTTTGGTATCTGACCTTATTACTGCAGTGCGGGATATGCTAAAATTGGAAAATGCTGCAGAAGCAGCAGAGACTCCGGTCCACTTGGGTTTCATAGACCTGCCCACACTGCTAAGGTGTTCCCTTGTGTGTCTTTTGATAAACTCTTATACAAGGAATGGGAGAACCCACTGAGGGTCTTTACTAGGGATGAGCTTCGTGTTCGAGTCGAACATACGTTCGACTCGAACATCGGCTGTTCGATCGTTCGACGAAGATCGAACGATTTGGGCCGTTCGCGCCAAATTCGAGTGACGCGAACGGCCCACAATGCACTATGCCATCGCAGTGTCATCCAGGCGCTGTGATTGGCCAAGCATGCACTGTGACCCCGCATGCTTGGCCAATCACAGCGCCGGCAGCGAGGAGAGCAATGATTGGCCACAGGCAGGATGCCTGTGGCCAATTATTGCTGAGGGGGTTTAGTACACGCCCCACACTATAAAAGGCCGCCAGCGCGGCGGCCTTGTGTAGTGTGTTCCGGAGCAGGGTGTCAGAGGATACGCACCTGATCAGCGAGTCCGTTGGAGCAGAGAGAGGTCACCCGTACGGATCCGACTCACGGGCCCCTGGTAGTGCAGACAGGAGGCACGGGAGTGCGGAAGGGTAAGAGAGCCTGAGAGTGGTTCAAGAGAGCGGCTCCGGGTCCTGGGTTCAGAAGGGTAGCGAGCCAGGCGGGCTGCAGGCAGGTAGGTAGGCAGGCCGGTATACCGAGCAGCGTAGCGGGGCAGAAGCAGAAGGGGCGGTCAGACAGGCAGGGTTCGGCAACGTTCGGGCAATGTGGCACAGCGGGGTAGGCAGGTTCAGGGTCAAAGACAGGCCGAGGTCGGGTGCAGGCAGATAGCAAGGAAAGTCCAGTAACAAGCCGGGTGGTCAGAAGGTCGGATTCCAGGCGAACAACAGGAGCAGGATACACAGGGGACTGCAGATCAGACAGCACTGGTCTGAAGTGTTCCAGTAGTTTAAATAAGCAAACCGGCGTGCGCGGGCGCGCGCACGGCGCGCGCGTGCACGCACCCGCAATGCGCGCACATGCACCCGCACGCACCGGCGTGCACAGGCACGCGCACCCGCGATCCAGGAAGTGTACCAGCGCAGATGGAAACATGCAAAACCACAGCGCGCATCGGCGCACGCGAACGCATGCAAAACCACCGACGCGCCCGGCAAGGTACGTACACTGACACAGGGAAAGAGAAGCATAGGCAGGGACAGTGTCATTATTTTTCCTTTACTAATCCTGGATTCCTTGTGTTTAGGGACAAATAAGGATAGGTAGGGAGAGTGTCAGTGACAGTGTGCTATTCTGTGCTAATCCTTGTTTGTAGGGACAGAGAGGTACAGTGAGGGAAAGTGTCAGTGTGCTATTTTGTGCTAATCCTTGTTTGTAGGGACAGAGCGGTACAGTGAGGGAAAGTGTCAGTGTGCTATTCTGTGCTAATCCTTGTTTGTAGGGACAGAGAGGGACAGTGAGGGAAAGTGTCAGTGTGTTCCATCTCTGTGCTAATCCTTGTTTGTAGGGACAGAGAGGTACAGTGAGGGAAAGTGTCAGTGTGCTATTCTGTGCTAATCCTTGTTTGTAGGGACAGAGAGGTACAGTGAGGGAAAGTGTCCGTGTGCTATTCTGTTCTAAACCAATCTTGCTGAACCATATTTTCAATCCTTGAGTTTAGGGACAGAGAGGTACAGTGAGGGAAAGTGTCAGTGTGCTATTCTGTTCTAAAACTATTTTGCTGAACCATATTTTCAATCCTTGAGTTGAGGGACAGAGAGGTACAGTGAGTGAAACTGACAGTGTACTATTCTATTCTAAACCAATTTTGCTGTTCCATATTTTCAATCCTTGAGTTTAGGGACAGAGAAGGACACTCGTAGAAATTATCAGTGTGCTATTCTGTGCTAAATCTTGTTTGTAGGGAGGGACAGAGTAGGACAGTGAGGGAAAGTGTCAGTGTGCTATTCTGTTCTAAAACTATTTTGCTGAACCATATTTTCAATCCTTGAGTTGAGGGACAGAGAGGTACAGTGAGTGAAACTGACAGTGTGCTATTCTGTTCTAAACCAATTTTGCTGTTCCATATTTTCAATCCTTGAGTTTAGGGACAGAGAAGGACACTCGTAGAAATTATCAGTGTGCTATTCTGTGCTAAATCTTGTTTGTAGGGAGGGACAGAGTAGGACAGTGAGAGAAAGTGTCAGTGTGCTATTCTGTTCTAAAACTATTTTGCTGAACCATATTTTCAATCCTTGAGTTGAGGGACAGAGAGGTACAGTGAGTGAAACTGACAGTGTGCTATTCTGTTCTAAACCAATTTTGCTGTTCCATATTTTCAATCCTTGAGTTTAGGGACAGAGAAGGACACTCGTAGAAATTATCAGTGTGCTATTCTGTGCTAAATCTTGTTTGTAGGGAGGGACAGAGTAGGACAGTGAGGGAAAGTGTCAGTGTGCTATTCTGTTCTAAAACTATTTTGCTGAACCATATTTTCAATCCTTGTGTTTAGGGACAGAGAAGGATAGGCAGGGGACAGTGTCAGTGTCATTGTTGCTAAGCCTCCTGCACAGTATACACCTGAAGGTAGCCCTTATTGCTCTTTTTCCCATCTCCCTGCAGGCCATCCATTAAAATGTCTGGAAGGCAACCAAGGAGAGGCAGACAGTCAGGAGGCAAAAAAAGAGGGCAAGCAGGCTCTGTGTCTGGGGGCAACAGTGCTGGTCGTGGACGCGGTGCATTGTCATCAGCACATGGCCATGGGACACGCTTGTCCTTGTTTTCGGCAGCTGGACATGTTGAGCCACATCATGCCGAAGACTTGGTAGAGTGGATGACCAAGCCCACCTCATCCTCCTCATCCTCTCTCGCCCAGGCTCAGGGTACTGGCAAAGCAGCTGCCAAAGCGTCCTCTTCTCTGGTATCATTATCTTCATTAGTCAATCCTTCCCTAGACCCACCATGTCCTCCTCCTGAGGAGTCCCCCGAACTGTTTGAGCACAGTGTTGGGTACATGCTCCAGGAGGATGCCCAGCGTTTGGAAGGATCTGATGATGATACCCAGCTAGAGGAAGGCAGCAGCGTGAGAGCAGAGAGAGGGGATGCTCAAGAAGGACACCAATCTGGCAGTCATGCTCCAGCAGCTGCAGCATACTGCCAGATTGGCTCCAGTGATGAGGAGGGAGGGGATGATGAGGTCACTGACTCCACGTGGGTGCCTAATAGGAGAGAGGAGGAGGAGGAGGATGAGGAGGAGGCACATCTCCAACGAGGCAGGATGCCCTTGAGTGGCCAGCGTATGGGCAGCACACCGACGGAATCACACCGCAGAGCTCCGCCTGTGCAGGGCGCTGCCTCTGCCCGTCATTCAAAAAGTTCTTTGGTGTGGGCCTTTTTTGAGGCGAGTGCATCAGATTGCACAGCTGCTGTTTGCAACATATGTCTCAAGCGTATATCGCGTGGCCAAAACATCAGCCGCTTGGGCACCACATGCTTGATCAGACATATGTTGACCTGCCATGCAGCTCGTTGGCAAGCCTACCTTAAAGACCCACACCAAAGAACAAAGCTGACCTCTTCTTGCACCGCATCAGCTGGGATCTCCAACCCCACTATACCTTCACTCCTCTCTGAAACCTGCTCTGAGAGGAATGAAGGTGTAGAATTAGGTGTGTCACAGGCAAGTACTTGCGGGCACTCTGCTAGCAGTACACCAACGTCCGATTCTAGCAGGCAAATTTCCCTGCCCCAGCTGCTGGACCGTCGAAAGAAGTTCACTCCCAGCCATCCACATGCCCAGCGGTTGAATGCTAGCTTGGCTAAATTGTTAGCGCTTCAACTGCTGCCTTTTCAGTTGGTAGACTCGGCCCCCTTCCGTGAGTTTGTGCAATGTGCGGTTCCTCAGTGGCAGGTTCCCAAACGCCACTTTTTCGCACGGAAGGCGATTCCGGCTCTCTACAGGCATGTGGAAGGCAATGTCTTGGCCTCGCTGGACAGGGCGGTCAGCGGTAAGGTGCATATTACCGCTGACTCATGGTCCAGCAGGCATGGACAGGGACGTTGCCTTTCTTTCACGGCCCATTGGGTCACTCTTTTGGCAGCTGGGAAGGATGCAGGACAAGGTGCAGTAGTGTTGGAGGTTGTTCCACCGCCACGCCTCCAAAATTCTACTACTGGTTGTGACACACCTCTCTCCTCCACCCCCTCCTCTTCTTCTTCCTCCATGGCCTCTTCCTGTGGTTTGTCCTCGGAACCAGCGGTGCTCCGTAGGCGTTCAAGGGGCTACGCAAGTACGCAGGCAAAAAGATGCCATGCCGTGCTTGCGCTGGTGTGTTTGGGGGACAGGAGCCACACTGGGGCAGAGGTCCTGTCTGCTCTGCAGGGGCAGGCCGAGAGGTGGTTGACGCCACGCCAGCTTAAGCCAGGAATGGTGGTTTGCGACAATGGCACCAACCTCCTCTCCGCCCTCCGACAGGGACAACTGACCCATGTGCCCTGTATGGCTCACGTCCTTAACCTGGTGGTGCAGCGGTTCTTGGGCAGGTACCCGGGCTTACAGGATGTCCTGAGGCAGGCCAGGAAAGTCTGTGTGCATTTCCGCAGATCTTATAATGCCAGTGCTCGCCTGGCTGAGCTGCAAAAGGAGTTGAACCTGCCCAAGAACCGCCTTATATGTGACATGCCCACCAGGTGGAACTCAACGTTGGCCATGCTGCAGCGGCTGCACACGCAGCAGAGGGCCATCAATGAGTACCTGTGCGACTACGGCACCAGGACAGGGTCAGGGGAGCTTGGGTTTTTTTCACCACGCCAGTGGGGCATGATCAGAGATGCATGCACTGTCCTGGCACCATTTGAGGAGGCCACGAGGATGGTGAGCAGTGACAGTGCATGCATCAGTGACACTGTACCTCTTGTCCACCTGTTGGAGCACACGCTGCGTGGAATAATGGACAGGGCACTTGAGGCAGAACAGAGGCAGGAAGAGGAGGACTTCCTTGCCTCTCAAGGCCCCCTTTACCCAGACAGTGTTCCTTCTGTCCCACCCATCGCACAGGAAGAGGAGGAGGAGGAGGAGGAGGAGGAGGAGGAGGATTGTGTCAGCATGGAGGTGGAGGCTGGCACTCAGCATCATCAGCAGCAGTCTTTTAGGGATAATTTACAGTCCCAAGAAACCAGTGGACTTGTACGTGGCTGGGAGGAGGTGGCTGCGGATCATGTCGTCCTTAGTGACCCAGAGGACTCCGGACTGAATGCCTCAGCTAACCTACGCTGCATGGCCTCCCTGATCCTGCAAAGTCTGCGGAAGGATCCTCGTATTCTTTGGATCAAGGAGAGGGACCATTACTGGCTGGCCACTCTCCTTGATCCACGGTACAAGGGTAAGGTTGCGGACCTTATCGTACCGTCGCAGAGGGAGCAGAGGATGAGACAACTCCGGGAGGCCTTGCAGAAAGGTCTGTGCAACGCGTTCCCAGAGACTGGGAGGTTACAAACTCCTGGTCCTGGACAACGAGTTGCTGAGGCTTCGGGCAGTCAAAGAAGGAGCGGTGGGGAAGGTGGCCGTCTGACCGATGCGTTCAGACAATTCTTTAGTCCGCAGCCCCAAAGTATGATCGGTTCCAGCAACCATCGCCAGCGTCTGATATACATGGTCCAGGAATACCTAGGGGCAAGGTCAGACTTGGACACCTTCCCCACCGAAAATCCTCTGGCTTACTGGGTCTTGAGGATGGATCACTGGCCAGAGCTTGCACAGTATGCAATTGAGCTACTGGCCTGTCCTGCATCCAGCGTTCTTTCAGAACGCACATTCAGTGCTGCTGGAGGATTTGTCACGGATCACAGGGTGCGCCTGTCCACCGACTCGGTTGATCGACTGACTTTCATCAAGATGAACCAGTCTTGGATCACCACCAGCTACCACACACCAGATGCTGATATAACAGACTAATTGATTTTAAAATGTCACATCCCTTCAAGACTGATGCTGATGCTGAGTGCCTGTGCTGTTATGTTGACTGGCTATCCTCCTCCTCCTCCTCAATGATACGATTAACGATGATAGCTTGGAAGATCATTTTGGTTTATGGGTGACGCCACCAGTGGCTAAGGCCCAATTTTTCAGCCCCTGTTTAACAGGGGCGTGTAATTAAAATTTTTGATGCAATACTTTGCAACAGGCCTCATTGCTGTGCTCCAAGTACAGTATCTGTGAGGGGTTGCAGTGTTGTGCCACCAGTGCCTAAGGCCCAATTTTTCAGCCCCTGTTCAACAGGGGCATGCAATTATAATTATTGATCTAATAATTCACAGCAGGGCCCATTGCTGCGCCCACCAAGAGTAACTGTCAGGCCTTACAGTGTTGTGGCACCAGCACCACCATCACCACCACCACCACCAAAGGCCCAATTTTTCAGCCCCTGTTCAACAGGGGCATGCAATTATAATTATTGATCGAATAATTCACAGCAGGGCCCATTGCTGCGCCCACCAAGAGTAACTGTCAGGCCTTACAGTGTTGTGGCACCAGCACCACCATCACCACCACCACCAAAGGCCCAATTTTTCAGCCCCTGTTCAACAGGGGCATGCAATTATAATTATTGATCGAATAATTCACAGCAGGGAGCATTGCTGCGCCCACCAAGAGTAACTGTCAGGCCTTACAGTGTTGTGGCACCAGCACCACCATCACCACCACCACCACCACCAAAGGCCCAATTTTTAAGCCCCTGTTCAACAGGGGCATGCAATTATAATTATTGATCTAATAATTCACAGCAGGGCCCATTGCTGCGCCCACCAAGAGTAACTGTCAGGCCTTACAGTGTTGTGGCACCAGCACCACCATCACCACCACCACCAAAGGCCCAATTTTTCAGCCCCTGTTCAACAGGGGCATGCAATTATAATTATTGATCTAATAATTCACAGCAGGGACCATTGCTGCGCCCACCAAGAGTAACTGTCAGGCCTTACAGTGTTGTGGCACCAGCACCACCATCACCACCACCACCACCACCACCAAAGGCCCAATTTTTAAGCCCCTGTTCAACAGGGGCATGCAATTATAATTATTGATCTAATAATTCACAGCAGGGCCCATTGCTGCGCCCACCAAGAGTAACTGTCAGGCCTTACAGTGTTGTGGCACCAGCACCACCATCACCACCACCACCAAAGGCCCAATTTTTCAGCCCCTGTTCAACAGGGGCATGCAATTATAATTATTGATCTAATAATTCACAGCAGGGACCATTGCTGCGCCCACCAAGAGTAACTGTCAGGCCTTACAGTGTTGTGGCACCAGCACCACCATCAAAGGCCCAATTTTTACTACCACTGATCAACAATTATATGTTATTACAATTCCTGATATTATAGTTGACAGCAGGGCGTTCCAGCACCCGCCAAGAATAACTGTGAGTGCTTTCAGTGTTGTGCCAACACCAACACCTAAGGGGCCAATTTCTGCAGAGTATATACGGAAGGTCCCTACTTTCAAACATCCAACTTACAAACTACTACTACTTGCAAACGGAAGAAGACAACAGGAAGTTAGAGGAAATCTACCCCTTGGAAGGAAAATTCTCTCCTGTAAGAATTAATATGGGAGAAAGGTGTCTCCTCTCTACTGATGCTTTATCACCAATCCTTGTTTCAATAAAAACACCACATTTCAAAAACAGTTGTCATTGGGACGCAAAGTGAGGTGAAATGTTCTGAACAGGGGCACAGACAGCAAAAAAAATGTGACAGGGGTGATAACCGTTCCCTATGTTTTACAAAAAGCTAAAAAAAAGGAATTTGGCATGGAGCTCCACTTAAACAATGCAGCTGTTCAAAATTACAAACAGATTCTACATAAGAACAAACTTACAGTCCCTGTCTTGTATGCACCGCCTGTATACGGCTTTTCAGAGTATATAGGTCCTTTTTTATTTTGTGTGCGGGGTTCCCCTTAATATCCATACAAGACCCAAAGGGGCTGGTAAGGGGCTGGTAATGGGCTGGGGTGGGGGGGGGGGGTTGATGGGGTAGCTATGCCATTTTTCCTAAAGATTTTCATCCATATTACCGGGACCAGACATTGCATTAAAGCCGCAAGCAGTTTTAAATGGCTTTTTTCCCTTTAGAAATGTTATTTTGTGCAGGGTCAGTTCTAAACACGGGAAACACGTGGCACTTCACAGGCATACTTTAGACACCCCCCAGGTACAATATTTAAAGGAATATTTGACTTTTTTTTTTCACTTTATGCATCATTAAAATGACTGCTCCCGGAAAACGTCCGTTTTTAAAACTTCTTTTTGCATTGATACATGTCCCCTGGTGCAGAAGCCGGGTTCCCAAACTCTGTTTCGGACAATAACATGGATAATAGTCGTTATAATTAGCACTTTAGAATCCGAACGTTCGCATCCATTGTATTAAATAGGGTTCTAATGTTCGTGCGAACTTTCGGTCCGTTCGCGGGTTCTGGTGCGAACCGAACCCGGGGGTGTTCGGCTCATCACTAGTCTTTACAGCCCCAAAGAGGTTTGCGGTACGGTACCCCTTTTGAGGAGAGTTTTCTGAAGAAATGGACCTCTCCCCCCTATAGTGGACCCTCCGGTGTCCAGACTTAATAGAGCCACCACAATTCCTGTAGAAGGGGCTCCTGTTTTCAAGGACCCTGTGGATAAGAAGGCTGAAGCACTCGCTTGCTACCTATACTCAGTGGTAGGCTCGGCAGTACGCCCGGCATTAGCGGGGGCCCTAGTGTCTCACACACTTACTGAATGGGCAAGATTGCTACTCCAGGGGTTAAGGAGCGAGATGCTCCTCCTGATGAGATAACATTGGTCGACCTGTTGGTCCAGGGCCTTAGGTTTGTCTGCGAGTCAGACATGAATACTATTCCCCTGCTGTCTAAAACTTCGGTTTATGCCGTAGCAATACGCCGCCTGATCTGGCTAAAAGGCTGGTCTGCGGACCAGACTTCCAAGAAAGCCCTGATGGATCTGCCTTTTAAGGGCGACAGACTTTTTTTGGGGCTTCTCTGGATGACATCATCAAGGATGCCACAGGAAGTAAAAGCACTTTGCTTCCCCAAATTAGCAAGGGTAAGGGGCCACGCCAAGGGCAAGGGCCCTCCTTTACTGCACACAAGTGTTTTTTTCATCCCCCTAGGGCGACAGGGAAAAGACCCCAGGCCGATAAAGCGCCTGCCCAAGGACAAAAGCGTCCCTGGTCCCGCATACCCAATAAGCCTGCGGACAAATTTGCGTCCGCATGAAGGTCCACCCCCACCCAGCTCTCGGGTGGGGAGACGTCTTCGCAAATTCGCGACTCAGTGGACAGCACTAATCTCCGACAGGTGGGTTTGCGAAGTAATCTCCTCAGGCTACAAGATAGAGTTTCTCTCTTGTCCACCGGACAGATTCAACACCTCCAATCTCCAGCTACTACCGACCCGTCGGGAGGCCCTGTATGGGGCGGTCCAGGGTCTACTGGAACGCGGGGTAGTTATTCCAGTTCCAGAACTGGAACGGGGTTTTTACTCAAATCTGTTCATTGTGCCGAAGAAGGAGGGGGTTCGTCCAAGCTTGGATCTCAGAGCCCTCAATTGCTTTGTGAAGGTACAAAGTTTTCGGATGGAGTCGGTTCGATCTGTAGTCACGGCTCTCCATCCGGGGGACTTTCTGGCCTCCTTGGACATCAAGGACGCATACCTGCATGTCCCCATATACTCCAGACACCAGAGGTTTCTGCGATTTGCTATCGGGAAGGACCACTACCAGTTTGTGGCCCTCCCGTTGGGCCTTGCCTCAGCACCCAGGACGTTCACCAAGGTGCTCGCTCCAATTCTGGCACTTCTAAGACAGCGGGGTATCGCTATCACAGGCTACTTATACGACCTTCTGCTGAAGGCCCCTTCAAGCTCAGAATTAGAGGTAAGCGTGTCCATTACCTGTCAGACTCTTCGAGATTGTGGTTGGATACTAAACACGCAAAAGTCAGTATTGGTGCCCACTCAACGCCTAGGGTACCTGGGGTTGATTCTGGATTCTTCAGAGGCAAAGGTATTCCTCCCTGTGGAGAAGTTGCAGACCCTCCGGGCTGCAGTACGGCAGCTGACTTCCAGGAATTGGTCGTCACTCCGTTTTTTGCATGCGAGTGCTGGGCCTCATGGTAGCCTCCTTCAAGGCAGTCCCATATGTTCAATACCACACTCGAGTGTTACAGAAGGAAGTTCTGTCCAGATGGAACAGATGTCCATCATCTCTGGATTATCAAATCCGAGTGAGCCACATAGTCAGGAGATCCCTGGTATGGTGGCTGACAGCACCGGCTCTAATGGCCGGGAAGTCATTTCTTCCGGTTTACTGGATAGTGATCACGACGGACGCCAGCCTTACAGGTTGGGGGGGAGTCTGGGGTGTTCAGTCGGCGCAAGGTCGCTGGACCCCAGAGGAAGCCCTCCTGCCGATCAATGTCCTGGTAATCCGGGCGATCAGGCTGTGCCTCTTCAAATGGTCTCAGAGGCTGCAAGGGCGTCCAGTCAGGATCCAGTCAGACAACGCCACAGCAGTGGCATATGTCAATCATCAAGGAGGAACAAGAAGCTCAGCTGCAACATCGGAGATTGCTCGCATCCTGAAGTGGGCAGAGAGGAGCGTACCGGCACTGTCGGCCGTGTACATTCCGGGTGTGGAAAACTGGCAGGCGGACTACCTGAGCCGCCAGATGCTGGACCAGGGAGAAGGGTCCTTACACCCGGAGGTGTTCCAACTCCTCTGCCAAAGATGGGGCACACCAGACGTAGATCTTCTGGCTTCCCGACTCAATCGGAAGGTATTGAGATTTGTGGCCCGGTCAAGAGACCCATGGGCAGACGCAACGGACGCGTTGGTAGCATCGTGGGGTCAGTATCGGCTAATCTATGCCTTCCCTCCCTTAAGGCTTCTTCCTCTTCTGCTCCGCAGAGTAGAGGCAGAGGGAATTCCAATGATCCTAATCGCTCCATATTGGCCTCAGCGTCCTTGGTACGCCGATCTAGTACGTCTGGTAGCAGACGTCCCCTGGCGCCTACCACTACGGAAGGACCCGCTATCGCAAGGTCCCATATTCCATCCTGCTTTACAGTCATTGGCTTTAACGGCATGGCTGTTGAGAACCAGGTACTGAGAGACCGGGGCCTGTCAGACTCAGTAATCTCTACTATGAGAAGTGCTCGAAAACCGTCCTCTAGGAAGGTCTATCACCGCACTTGAAGGGCCTACATCTCCATGTGTGAGGAAATGAAATGGCATCCGCGTACCTATTTGGTTTCCAGAATCCTGCTGTTTTTACAGCATGGGGTGGACCAAGGGCTTGCCCTAAGTACGATTTAAGGTACAGATATCTGCCCTGGCTGTCTTTTTTCAGCGACCCCTGGCGACTCACTCTCTCGTGAGTACATTTTGTGCAGGGGGTCCGACATGTGGCCCCTCCGGTCCGTCCCCTGTTACCTCCGCGGGACTTGAACCTGGTCCTCTCGGTGCTTCAGAAGGCACCGTTTGAGAATATTAGAGATATTCCCCTGTTGACACTTTCTCAGAAAGTGGTCTTTTTGGTGGCTGTTACGTCAGTTAGACGAGTCTCTGAGCTGGCAGCCTTGTCCTGCAAGGCTCCCTATTTGATTTTCCACAAGGATAAGGTGGTGCTGCGGCCGCAGTCTTCCTTTCTTCCGAAAGTCGTTTCGGCTTTTCATCTCAACGAAGACATTGTACTTCCATCCTTGTGTCCTTAGCCGTCGAATCCTAAGGAGTCGGCGTTGCATTCCTTGGACGTTGTCCGAGCTTTGAGAGTATACCTATCTGCTACTTCCCTGTTCCGGAAGTCAGACTCACTGTTTGTTTCGGTGGCTGGTCCCAAGAAGGGCCAAGCAGTCTCATCGGCCACCATCTCTAGGTGGATCCGACAGATAGTAATCCAGGCTTACGCCTTAAAGGGTCAGGCGCCCCCCTTTCCTGTCACGGCGCATTCGACCAGGGCAATAGGTGCCTCTTGGGCTTTCCGACATCAAGCGTCTGTTTCCCGATTATGTAAAGCGGCGACTTGGTCGTCCGCTCACACTTTCACAAAATTCTACAAAATTGATGTAGGTGCATCTTCGGATGCCTCTTTTGGCCGCAAGGTTTTGCAAGCGGCTGTTTAGAGTTGCAACTCCTCCGTTGGAGGAGTGCTGTTTTGTGTTTGGGGTGAAGTTTAATTTTATGCTGTTACCACCCCTCGTTTTTTCTCTGACACTGCTTTGGGACGTCCCACTTTGTCAATAGAGAAGCTGTGTCGGTCCATGGACGAAAGAGTAAATAGGATTTTTTACTCACCGTAAAATCCTTTTCTCTGAGTCCATGGACCGACACAGCACCCACCCCTCCTTTTAAGTTTGTACTGCTTTTTGACGAACTGATCTGCGAAGATGCAGACTGAGAGGGTATACCCAGAGGGTCCGCCCCCTGGGCGGTACTGTAGAAGGTGTGATGCAACACTTTTTACAAGTTTTTCTGCCTAGTCACTCCTAATTAACGGATAATACCCACTTTGTCAATAGAGAAGCTGTGTCGGTCCATGGACTCAGAGAAAAGGATTTTACGGTGAGTAAAAAATCCTATTTTTTCTTTTTTTTTTATATTTAATTTTTTGCTATGACAAGGGAGCTAACAAGTTTCAGTGTACTGTAAAAGTGATAGGGCAACTATACAGCCCTCCAGATCAATTTTACGTAACAGCTGAGAGTTGTCTGTAGGAATCAATAGAAATCTCAGCCATGAGCTTGCTTTAACCCCTCGACTACCAGGACGTTTGTAAACATACCTTGTTGATCAAGGAGTTAATGCTTTTTTACCTTCAGGTGCAGCTTTTGTGAGTTTTTAATTTATATCTCTGTTTATACTTATAATGACTTGTAATGACGATGGTAACTGTCATCCTGACTGCAATGTACAATGTTGATACTCTTCCTTATTTTTGTACGTAATAAATGCATTTAAATAAAGAATTTATATAAAAAAGATACTATTTTTCTATATTGTGACACTCATTTATGCAGACTTTTAAAGTTACTAATAAGACCACTTTAAATTATTATTTTTTCACTCTGGATAGCGTAAGGGGGTTATAAACCCAGTCAGGTTTTTTTTTTCCCTTCGGGAAGATTTTCCCTTACTTCCTGTCCCATGGCCAAAACAGGAAGTGAGATTAAATTCCTCCAAAGTGTCCCCATTGGAAGATTTTCCCTATATTCCTAATCTGGTGACAACCCAAAATTTGGAATTTTTGTTTTTCATTCTCGGTGAAAACGGTTAACAGGACAAATGAAGATGGTGAATCTCCCTAATAGGGGCACAGACAGCAATAATAACCTGACAGGGGGATTTAATCCCTCTCCACTCTATCCAAAGAAAAAAAAAATCTTTAGTTTTACTTTTAATACTTTTTACTCCCCCCTAACTAAATGTATGTGTAGCGCACAGACCCTTTTTCTCCTGCTTACCTCCACCTGCAGAGTAGGGCACACCATGCCACATGCCCGTATCCTCCTGGTATAAGAGGTTGAGCGGTGTTCATACAATTTTTGGGTCCTGCAGAGAGTCGCCTCCTTCCGTTGGTTCTCGTCCCTAGAGTGTAGGGAAAAGTCTATTCTCTTTCCTAAAAGAAGGCCGATGTCCAGACTGTTTTAAACTCCAACAGACGAGTTTATTTTTCTTTCTTGGAACTTAGTGGGAAAAAGGTGAAGATAGAGATAGAGTTGGGTAGGGAGGTAGGTTCAGGCACGCGGCACCCAGTCACCCTATTCTCCACTCAAGCCTGAGTAGGTATTGCTCACCCGGATAGATCCCTCTCACGGTTCTAGCAGCCGGAGTGAAGCACGAACAGTTACTTTAGATTTCATCCCCTTCAAGGACAAGTTCAGGAGATCCTCTGCCACAGAATCCTTTAGTTCCTGAATATAGAACTCTCTAGCGCCTGCAACTTTTAGAAACCATAAGTGCCAGTGGGGCACATCACAGGAGCTATTGTGCAACTCACGGAATCCTTCCCTCTGAAAGGCAACCAGGCCTCCCCTGAGACAGTGACTTCCTTCACCGATCCTCCGGACAGGTCCTCCCCTGGTTTCCTCTCTTTCAGAGCGGACCCCCTCCCTCGGGTACCCCGGGACTCCGATGGTTTGGTTGTAGACCCAGTTGAAGGTACTGGGCCTACCTGGAACACTATAGCCTTGGGCTGAAGGTGCCCGAGACTTCACGACCAATTCACGCACCCCTGGCCAGCAGGGCCAAAGGGCGCGACTCTCGCCACCAGGGGTCCCCCTTGGAATCCCCCTTCGGCCAATCTCCTCGCCTAATGGTGTCTGCCCCTTATGTACACTCTCCCGTCATGCACAGCAGGTAGACCACGCCCACTGTATGGCTGCCGAGAGAGGACACCCAATCATGCTACAATGCTGCCTGTGGTTCGACCCAAGACCTGGACAACAGCGCCACCTGCAGGTCAAGGGGAACTATACACCCAGGCAACACCACAGCAGAGCAGAGTCCAATCTAGAGAATCAGAAACCTGAGCCAAACTATTGCCCAGGCTGCCCCTAAATTTAATGCACAGCGACCCCAATTTTCAGGGGTCCGCTACATATGTTACTATGGTTAGGCATCAGGAAGAGGAAATTGGGGTACATATGGAATCAGTTTTAGCTAAATGGCTATTCGCATGTAGTGTCACAAAAAAGCCACTAGAGGTCATCATTATACATAAAGTCAGTGGGACATGAACTAAAACTAACTGAAGGAAAGTTCAAAACTGATCTTAGAAAGTATTATTTTACCTAAAGGTAGTGCGCTAAGTCATCAGTAAATGGCTTCAAACATGCTTGTAATAAACATAGATCAAAAAAGTGAACAAAAAAAACAAAACATGCATTACAAAAAAAAAAAGAAGGCAGATGGACTTCTTGGTCTTTTTGTCTTCTTTTCTGCCATCACTTTTCTGTTTTATATATATATATATATATATATATATATATATAGTGACAGTAGGAGATGCTGTCACTGTAAAATTGTTAGTTTGTGGGACACAGGGTGTGCACATTGGCTTGGTGCAAGACTGCAGAGCGTAGATGTGGACTGGAGAAAGGTTTTGGTATTCCGGCATGGGGCTCTGTAGTTTGGGGATTCCATAGTGTCTTGGGTGGGACGGGATCTCCAACCCAGTGTCCAGGTTTTTTGGACGATCAGCATGCTCAGGTGAGCACTGAGCACACTCCTTTATAATGAAGGTATGGGAAGACCTTATGGCTCCCAGCTGAAGACTGCTCCACCCTAATGCCGTGTACACACGATCGAGTTTCACGGCGGTGAAAACACCGCCTTGAAACCCGACATGAAAAACGAGGACCGGCTTGGTCCCCTACACACGGCCGGTTTTCATGACATTTTTCCTCTTGGTCGAGAAAACCGACCGTGTGTAGGCTCCCCGGCAGTGTTTCCCTATAGGAAAACTGCCGCGGAAAAAAATGCCGTGAATCACGACGAGAAAAATTAGAGCATGTTTTAATTCTTCTCGTCGTGATTCTTGCCGTTTTTCTCGTCGGGAAAGCCCACACACGGTAATTTTTCTCGTTAAAGAGAAAAAATTAAATTTTTCCCGACGAGAAGAATGGTCGTGTGTACGCGGCATTAGGCCCCTTTCACACGGGCGGACCGTTCAGGTCCACCTGTCAGTTTTTTAGGCGGACCTGAACGGACGCTCCGTGCACCTCTATGGAGCCACGGATGTCAGCGGTGACCATGCCCGCCGACATCCGACCCGCTCCGATCCACCAAAGTGTGACAGATAGAAACCCTATTTTCCATCCGTATGGCATATCGGATCGGATGACAATGGACTCTATGGTCCGTCGTCATCCGATCCCCCATAGGGGAGAGCTGCGCTCTGACAGGTCGGTCCCTACACAGTGTGCGGCGACTGACCTGTCATCTGCCTGTGCAGCGGTAATCATACACACGATCAGATTTTCCAACAACAAATGTGTGATGGCAGGGTTTTGTCGGAAAACCAACCGTTTGTACGCTCCATCGGACAATTGTTGTTGGATTTTTATAACATGCTTTCAAATTTTCCGACAACAAATGTGTGCCGTCGGATTATCCGATCGTGTGTACACAAGTCCTTCGGAAAAAAATCCAAAGTACAAACACGCATGCTCAGAAGCAATGCTAACTATAACACAACATTAGCAGAAGTTGCCCAAAGGGTGGCGCTAAAGAGCAGAAAAACCACATCGTTTCGTGTTTGTTGGCTGACAAAGTTTTGCCGTCTTAATGCAGAAGTTCGTGGCCAACGACCTTCGGACAAAATTCAACGGATTTGTCCGATGGAAATCCGATCGTGTGTACCAGGCTTAAAGCCGTCCACATTGAAGAAATGAGGCCTGACGACCAGCGTAACGAGCAGAGGTACTGCTAAAGAGAGGGCCAGGTGGGCTAGTATTTTCCGTTGTGTGTATTTACTGGAGAAGAACCCCTGCGCAGGAAACCTTTATGTTACGGACTTTTATTTGCCTTTTTAATAAAAATGGGCTACTATGCCCTAAAATATCGTTCCTGACTGGCTTGAATTACTGAGCAATTCATCTGCCACTGGCCCCCCATGTTACTCCACACACACACACACACACACACACACACACACATATATATACACAGTATCTCACAAAAGTAAGTACACCCCTCACATTTTTGTAAACATTTTCTTGTATCTTTTCATGTGACAACACTGAAGAAATGACACTTTGCTACAATGTAAAGTAGTGAGTGTACAGCTTGTATAACAGTGTCAATTTGCTGTCCCCTCAAAATAACTCAACACACAGACATTAGGCCCCTTTCACACTGGGGCGGTTTGCAGGCGCTATTTTGCTAAAAATAGCGCCTGCAAACCAAGCCTAAACAGCGGCTCCTGTGTCTCAAATGTGAAAGCCCCGAGGGCTTTCACACTGGAGCGGTGCGCTAACAGGAGGTGAAAAAAAGTCCTGCTAGCCGCATCTTTGGAGCGGTGTGTTTACCGCTCCTCCACCGCTCCTTCCCATTGAAATGCATGGGACACCGCGGTAATACCACCCGCAAGCCGCGGCTGTAGCCGCAGCTTGCGGGTGGTATTAACCCTTTTTCGGCCGCTAGCGGGGGTTAAAACCGCACCGCTAGCGGCCGAATACCTCAGCGATCCCGACAGTATAGCGCCGCTAAAAATAGCGGCGCTATACCGCCACCGCACACACCGCCCCAGTGTGAAACCGGCCTTAATGTCTAAACCGCTGGCAACCAAAGTGAGTACACCCCCAAGTGAAAATGTCCAAATTGGGCCCAATTAGCCATTCCCCTCCCTGGTGTCATGTGACTCAGTGTTACAAGGTCTCAGGTGTAAATTTGGTGTTATCGCTCTCACTCTCTCATACTGGTCACTGGAAGTTCAACATGGCACCTCATGGCAAAGAACACACTGAGAATCTGAAAAAAATAATTATTGCTCTACATAAAGATGACCAAGTCTATAAGAAGATTGCCAAGACCCTGAAACTGAGCTGCAGCACGGTGGCCAAGACCATACAGCGGTATAACAGGACAGGTTCTACTCAGAACAGGCCTCGCCATGGTCTACCAAAGAAGTTGAGTGCACGTGCTCAGCGTCATATCCAGAGGTTGTCTTTGGGAAATAGACGTATGAGTGCTGCCAGCATTGCTGCAGAGATTGAAGGGGTGGGGGGTCAGCCTGTCAGTGCTCAGACCATACGCCACACACTGCATCAAATTAGTCTGCATGGCTGTCATCCCAGAAGGAAGCCTCTTCTAAAGATGATGCACAAGAAAGCCTGCAAACAGTTTGCTGAAGACAAGCAGAATAAGGACATGGATTACTGGAACCATGTCCTGTGATCTGATGAGAACAAGATAAACTTATTTGGTTCAGATGGTGTCAGGCGTGTGTGGCGGCAACCAGGTGAGGAGTACAAAGACAAGTGTGTCTTGCCTACAGTCAAGCATGGTGGTGGGAGTGTCATGGTCTGGGGCTACATGGGTGCTGCCGGCACTGGGGAGCTACAAATCATTGAGGGAACCATGAATGCCAACATGTACTGTGACATACAGAAGCAGAGCATGATCCCCTCCCTTCAGAGTCTGGGCCGCAGGGCAGTATTCCAACATGATAACGGCCCCAAACACACCTCCAAGATGACCACTGCCTTGCTAAAGAAGCTGAGGGTAAAGGTGATGGACTGGCCAAGCATGTCTCCAGACCTAAACCCTATTGAGCATCTGTGGGACATCCTCAAACGGAAGGTGGAGGAGCGCAAGGTCTCTAACATCCACCAGCTCCGTGATGTCGTCATGGAGGAGGGGAAGAGGACTCCAGTGGCAACCTGTGAAGCTCTGGTGATCTCCATGCCCAAGAGGGTTAAGGCAGTGCTGGAAAATAATGGTGGCCACACTAAATATTGACACTTTGAGCCCAATTTGGACATTTTCACTTAGGGGTGTACTCACTTTTGTTGCCAGCGGTTTAGACATTAATGGCTGTGTGTTGAGTTATTTTGAGGGGACAGCAAATTTACACTGTTATACAAGCTGTACACTCACTACTTTACATTGTAGCAAAGTGTCATTTCTTCAGTGTTGTCACATGAAAAGATACAAGAAAATATTTACAAAAATGTGAGGGGTGTACTTACTTTTGTGAGATACTGTATATATACTTATTATGAATAAATAATGTGAACCCACTCGGGGGGGTGTCAGCGACATGCTCACAAGCAGGGCGGGTGCTAGACTATTTTGCACCCTAGGCACCACGGCGATACCATTATATTAAAAAAGCGTTTGATTCGCAGTCCAAGTCCGAAAACTGATATATTTCTTAACATATCTGCAAATGCAGGCTGAGAAGGGATGATTTCTCACCTCCATGCCAACTTTATCTCTATGTGGAGACTGAGTGGGGAGCTGTGAGGAAGTGATGTTGCGCACAGCACGGCTTGCGTGGCACCTCATTGGCTGGATCCCTCTTCTTCACGGATTGGCTGAAGTTTGCTGGAGATGGCTCCGTCTCCAGTTAATATCATGCAATCCTGCAGCAGTATGCGGAATGTCGGCGCAGTGTGTGGAGAAGCCAGCGGAGTGTTAGGAAGCCGGCAGAGAGTAGGAAACCAGCGGCCGTGGCTGTGACCTAGGTGGCAGTGGGCCAAAGGCGGCTGCCTAGTTTTTCTAGTGGTAGCGTCGGCCCTGCTCACAAGAGATGGACAGAATGACACGACTGTCATTCTGCTTTGAGAGGGTATATAAACTTTGGACACTTTTTTTTATTTAACCTCTTCATGCCCACGCTATAGCTGAAAGACAGCTTAAAATGCCAGGAGGGCGTCCATGGATGTCTTCCTGTGCTCGCGCTGCCTGCGTGCCACGGGCGGCGTGCTCTGTGATCATCGAGTCTTTGAAGATTATGGTGGGTAAGGGGGTATTGGCGCTGCTATATTATAATTGTGCTATTTCCCAATGGGACAGGAACAGGTTGGAACAACCAGCTAGGTGGCACTGTGCTATGTCCTGCACATAAGTTCCCCTAGAGTATGGGGCACTAATGCCAAAATAATGGAATGAGTTAGTATAACATGCATCCAGTCCTATGACAAGTGATCACCATCAGGGTGTGGCCAATGTGACCCTATATGTGGGTCACCTTGTGTGAAGAGTCAAACTTCTATGTACCGTGAAGTGCAATGTCTTCCTACTGCAAGTGAATAAAGTTGATATATCCGCACCGTGTGAGATGCTCAAATTATTCTAAATACTATCCAGTGTACATATAATAACATACAAATGAACCAACATGCATAACATTACAATGTGGATTGATAAATTAATTCTGGACGCCTAACTGGCACTGCCGTTGGTGTGCCTGCAAGCGTACGGTGTATATGGGTGATATAAATTTCTATAAAACTTAAAAAAGAAAAAAGAAAAAGAAGAAAGATAGTGCAATATGTATTGTCCAGCAAAAAAGTTCCGGTCACTGCCCCAGGTGGGAGCTACCAAGTGACCAAATCCAGAGATAAGATTATATAGTGTGACTGTGACAGAAAGTTCCTCTAAAATTATATCCCAATAATTAAACTCAAAGTGACTTCCGTGATGTATATTCCAACAGTTAAAGTGGTTGTAAACCCACTTTTTCAACTTGCACCTACAGGTAAACCTAGATTAAGGCTTACCTGTAGGTGCAAGAAATATCTCCTAAACCTACACGGTTTAGGAGATATTTAGTAAAATGACAGGCGCCGCTGTCTACGGCGCATTCGCGCCGTAGACAACGGCGTATTCATGGGGTTAATCCCATTCACAAATTCGGCTAAGTCCCAGCAATCGCTGGGCCTAGCCGAATTTGACGGCTCCCGCGCGCATGCGCAGAGTGACGTCTCCGCCGCTCCGGCCAATCACAGCGCCGGAGAGGCGCTGTGTTTGGCTGGAGCGGCGATACCCGGAAGTAACCTTCCGGCTATCGCCGCAGCGATGGCTGCGGCTGAAGAGGGAGACGAGGATGGCTTCGGGGGCCCCGATCTAAGGTAAGTGATGCATAATGAGCTATTATGCTAGTCATATTAGCTCATTATGCCTTTCTCTTACAGGTTGATAGAAAAAAAAAAATTTTTTGGGGGGTTTACAACCACTTTAAATTCTCAAGCGAAAATAGGGTGACTTTTTGTGCTGCTCTCTCATATGGGTCCCCACTCACCAGACTGAAGTACCCCTGCAGGGGTATAAGGCACCTCTGGTGAGTTCCACAGGCCGTTCCTTCAGCTCCTAAGAAGTTGCTCGGCTGTTACCCTTCTTAAGGTTCCACTCCTTGTTTGTACCGTCCAATGTGGAAAAAAATCCCATTTAGCTCTCCTCCTGCAGACCTGTCCGCACTTTGTACTTAACCTTCTCCCTCCCTCCTGTGCCTTCTGAGCATGTGCCGACTCTTGAGCAAGCGATCGGGGAGATAGCTGAACGCTGAGCTCGTGTAGAAGATTGAAAATAGTTAACCCCATAAATCCCGGTTAACTATTTTCAATCTTCTACACGAGCTCGGCGTTCAGCTATCTCCCCTGATCGCTTGCTCAGGAGTCGGCGCATGCTCAGAAGGCACAGGAGGGAGGGAGAAGGTTCAGTACAAAGTGCGGACAGGTCTGCAGGAGGAGAGCTAAATGGGATTTTTTTCCACATTGGACGGTACAAACAAGGAGTGGAACCTTAAGGAGGGTAACAGCCGAGCAACTTCTTATGCCGCGTACACACGACCATTTTTCTCGTCAGGAAAAATTTAATTTTTTCTCTTTGACGAGAAAAACGATCGTGTGTGGGCTTTCCAGCATTTTTCCCAACGAGAAAAACGGCGAGAATCACGAGGAGAAAAATTAGAACATGCTCTAATTTTTCTCGTCGTGATTCACGGCATTTTTTTCCGCGGCAGTTTTTCCATAGGGAAACACTGCCAGGGAGCCTACACACGGTCGGTTTTCTCGACCAAGAGAATTTTTTTTATGAAAACCGGCCGTGTGTAGGGAAACAAGCCGGTCCTCGTTTTTTTATGTCGATTTTCTCGGCAGTGTTTTCACCGTCGAGAAAATCAATCGTGTGTACGTGGCATTAGGAGCTGAAGGAACGGCCTGTGGAACTCACCAGAGGTGCCTTATACCCCTGCAGGGGTACTTCATTCTGGTGAGTGGGGACCCATATGAGAGGGGAGCACAAAAAGTCACCTTATTTTCGCTTGAGAATTTAACTGTTGGAATATACATCACGGAAGTCACTTTGAGTTTAATTATTGGGATATAATCAAGAGGAACTTTCTGTCACAGTCACACTATAAATTTTTATCTCTGGATTTGGTCACTTGGTAGCTCCCACCTGGGGCAGTGACCGGAACTTTTTTGCTGGACAATACATATTGCACTATTTTTCTTCTTTTTTCTTTTTTGAGTTTTATAGAAATTTATATCACCCATATACACAGTACGCTTGCAGGCACACCAACGGCAGTGCCAGTCAGGCGTCCAGAATTAATTTATCAATCCACATTGTAATGTTATGCACGTTGGTTCATTTGTATGTTATTATATGCACACTGGATAGTATTTAGAATAATTTGAGCATCTCACACGGTGCGGATATATCAACTTTATTCACTTGACTCTTCACACAAGGTGACCCACATATAGGGTCACATTGGCCACACCCTGATAGTGATCACTTGTCATAGGACTGGATGCATGTTATACTAACTCATTCCATTATTTTGGCATTAGTGCCCCATACTCTAGGGGAACTTATGTGCAGGACTAAGCACAGTGCCACCTAGCTGGTTGTTCCAACCTGTTCCTGTCCCAGTGGGAAATAGCACAATTATAATATAGCAGCGCCAATACCCCCTTACCCACCATAATCTTCATTACTATTTGCCCTGCATAGGACAAACTACAGGGGGGGCAGCAGCATATCACATCTATTTTGCGCGGATACCCTAATTTTTACCCGTCGAGTCTTTGAGACTCAGCTGATCACAGATCGGGGTAAAGGGCCAATCACAGCTGCCCTTTACCATGTGATCAGCTGTTAGCCAATGACAGCTGATCACAGAAGTAAAAAAAAGCCAGTTATCGGCTTTTTTTCCCCCCGTGCTGACAGCGTGAGGAGAAAATAAGAAAGTCGCTAACCGACATAGTCCGTTCAGTTCTGCTAATCAATGCCCACCAGTGTTGCTAATCCTTGCCCACCAGTACCACCTTTCAGTGCCAATCAGTACTGCTAATACGTGCCCACCAGTGCCACCTATCAGTGCCCATCAATGCTGCCAATCAGTGCCCACCAGTACCACCTATCAGTGCCCATCAGTGCTGCCAATAAGTGCCCATCAGTGTCGCTTATCAGTGCCCATCAGTGCTGCCAATAAGTGCCCATCAGTGTCGCTTATCAGTGCCACTGATAAGTGCCATCTCTCAGTGCCCACCAGTGCCGCATATCAGTGCCCATTAGTGCCACCTATTAGTGCCCATAAGTGCCACCCAGGGGCGTTTGAAGGAATTTGGGGGCCCCAAGCACAATGGACTTGGACACCAAGTTGTTGATCAGGGGGGGTTCTACCACGGGACTTGGACACTGAGTTGTTGAGCGATGGGGGGGGGTTGCTATCGTGGGACATTGCCGCCGTTCGCGGGAGGGGGGGCGCTGATCGGACGATATTACAGTGGATATGCGGGGCGGGAATGTCTTACCTCCTCCTCCCGTGCTGCCTCCTTGACTCCTCTGGCTCCTCTTTCTGCTGTGCTGCCCTCTGCTGTGGCCCCAGGACAGCTCGGGGCCCCAAGCAGCTGCTTGGTTTGCCTGTCCTGTTTCGACACCCCTGGTGCCACCCATTCGGGCCCATCAGTGCCTCCTGATCAGTGCCCACCAGTGCCGCCTCATCAGTTCTCATCAGTGCTACCTATCAATGCCCATCAGTGCAGCCTCATCAGCGCACATCAGTGAAGGAGATAAAAATTACCTGTTTGCAAAATCTTATAACAAACTATGAAAACTTTTTTTTTCTTTAAACTTTAGTCTTTTTTTGTTTGTTTAGCGAAAAATAAAAACCCATCAGTGATTACATACCACCGAAAGAAAGCTCTATTTGTGTGGAAAAAAAAAGTTTCATATGGGTACGGTGTAGCATGACCGCGCAATTGTCATTCAAAGTGCAACAGCGCTGAAAGCTGAATATTGGCCTGGGCAGGAACTTTAAAATTTTGGGCTTCCCTTCACTTTCTGTCACGGTGACAGTGGTTACCAGGAGAAATAAAGAGAATCTGCCCAGCGGGCACAGCAATAAAACCTGACAGAGGTTCCAACCCTCGTTGCCCCTCCCCAAAATAAAAAGGTTTTGGCTTTTGATAAAGAAAATATCATGTAAGCCAAACCTACATGCGAAATCCAACATCAATTCAATCATTGCATTTCCATTGCAAATTGTTAGCAGATTCCAAAATGGAAATAGACTTGAGGGAAGTGTATCAATGACCGGACTGGTGGCGAGAAGGAATACCACTGGGGTGGATTTATTAAAGCCAAATAGACTGTTCACTTTACAAGTGCAGTTGCTCCAGGACTTAGTAAATGAGGTGAAGCTTCACTTTGCATAGAATACCCAATCACATGCAAGGAAAAAAAAAAAAGATTTTCCCCCTTGATGACCAAGCCATTTTTTGCGATTCGGCACTGCGTCGCTTTAACTGACGACTGCGCGGTCGTGCAACGTTGTACGGCAATTCAATTGACTTCCTTTTTTTTCCACCAATAGAGCTTTCTTTTGGTGGTATTTGATCACCTCTGCGGTTTTTATTTTTTGTGCTATAAACAAATAAAGAGCGACAATTTTGAAAAAAACAAAAAAAAACAATATTATTTTACCTTTTGCTATAATAAATATCATAAAAAAATAAATAAAATAAAAATGTCTTCATCAGTTTAGGCCAATATGTATTCTTCTACATATTTTTAGTAAAAAAAAAAAATCGCAATACGCGTATATTGATTGGTTTACGCAAAAGTTTTAGCGTCTACAAAATAGGGGATAGATTTATGTCATTTTAATTTATTTATTTTTTACTAGTAATGGCGACGAGCTGAGATTTTTTAGCGGGACTGCGACATTGCGGCGGACAGATCGGACACTTTTGACACTTTTTTGGGACCAGTGACATATATACAGCGATCAGTGCTATAAAAATGCACTGATTACTGTATAAATGTCACTGGCAGGGAAGGGGTTAACACTAGGGGGGCGATCAAGGGGTTAAATGTGTTCCCTGGGAGGTGTTTCTAATTGTGGGGGGGGGGGTTCCTGATCACTAGGAACAGACGATCACTCTGTACTCCCCTGACAGAACGGGTATCTGTAAGTTTACATTGACAGATCCCTGTTCTCGCTCTCTGTGGAGCGATCGCGGGTGGCCGTCGGACATCGCGGCCGCCGGCCACGCGCATCCAGGGCCGGACTGAGAATAAAAACCAGCCCTGGAAATAATTTCATACCAGCCCCATAGCATTATTATACCAGCCCAACCGCATAACGTCATTATTTTCTTGTACATAAAAGGGAAAACCATACATTTTAAAGCACATTTGAAGAGTGTATTATATATAGATAAGAGAGACATGGAATTTACAAACGGCACAAATTTTATCATTTACTGGCACAGACACATTTGCAAAAAAAAGAGCTATAAACATGTAGCTAAATTTCTTGTTAAAAAAAAAAAAACATGTAGCTAAAGCTATTAGCAATGTGTTTTAAGTTAAACAAAAGTCAAAAACCATATTTCTCCATTTACATGAAGGTCAGATTAATATAACCCAGCCAGCACAGAGTTCCCCCATATATCAGAGTCTGCAGGATTCCCCTTTACAGTGCATGGGAACTCTGACATAAAGGGGAACATTGCAGATCATGATCTAAGTGGGAAGGCCCCTTTAACACTGGGGCGGTGGGTGCGTCTGCGATTTTTAGCGGCGCTTTAACGTCAATTTTACGGCGCTATTCGTCCGCTAGCGAGGCGCTTTTAACCCCTGCTAACGGCCGGAAAAGGGTTAAATCCACCCGCAAAGCGCCAGCACAATGCGCTTTGCCGGCGGTATAGCCGCGGTGCCCATTAATTTCAAAAGGCAGGAGCGGTGGAGGAGCGGTATACACACACTGCTCCTCCACCGCTCCAAAGATGCTGCTAGCAGGACATTTTTTAGCGTCCTGCCAGCGCACCGCTTCAGTGTGAAAGACCTCAGGCTTTCACACTGGAGTGTGAGGAGCGGCTCTTTCTGGGAACAGGTGGTAAGAGGCTGCGGGGGAACAGGTGGTAAGAGGCTGCAGGGGGGGACATGAGGTCAGAGGCAGAGGGGGGGGGGACAGGAGGTCAGAGGCAGAGGGGGGGGACAGGAGGTCAGATGCAGAGGGGGGGACAGGAGTTCAGAGGTGGAGGGGGGGACAGAAGGTCAGAGGCTGCAGAAGGGGGGGGACAGGAGGTCAGAGGCTGCGGAGGGGGGGGGGGGACAGGAGGTTAGAGGCTGAGGGGGGGACAGGAGGTCAGAGGCGGAGGGGGGGGGACAGGAGGTAATAGGATGCGGAGGTGGGGACAGGAGGTCAGAGGCTGCGGGGAGGGGGGGGACAGGAGGTCAGAGGCTTCAGAGGGGGGGTACAGGAGGTCAGAGGCTGCGGGGGGGACAGGTCAGAGGCTGCGGAGGGGGGAACAGGAGGTAAGAGGCTGCGGAGGGGGGGACAGGAGGTCAGAGGCTGCGGGGAGGGGGGGACAAGTGGTCAGAGGCAGCGGGGGGGGGACAGGAGGTCAGAGGCTGCAGGGGGGGGACAGGAGGTCAGAGGCTGCGGAGGGGGGCAGGAGGTAAGAGGCTGTGGGGTGGGACAGGAGGTCAGAGGCTGCGGAGGGGGGGTTGCAGGCATTCAGAGGCTGCGGGGGGACGTAGGAAGAGGCGCAACAATACGCCAGACGAGCGGCGCGCTACTGCTTAACTTTTAAAAATGGCCCCGCTCTGTGCCATCATATCACTGCACATGCGCCCGCCTTTCTGAAAATTGCCAGGGGTGTACGGGCTTTCCCGAGCACGGCTAGCTTCGGAACTGCTTGTGCATGCGCAGTTGCATGTCGGCCTGGCCCCGCAGCTATATTTTTTTCAGGCGCCGCTGCCCTCACAGCGGCCCCAGGAGCAGCCAGGCAGCCGGCCCACCGGGAATTTTTCCTGTATCCCGGTGGGCCAGTCCGGCCCTGCGCGCATCGGCTCCCCCGCTGTGCAGCGGGCGCACAGGCATGCCTACTACAGCTGTTACAGGAGCTGACTTACAGCTATGGTGATTTGCAGGAAAGAGCAAACCTGCCGCAGTATAATGATGGCGGCTGGTCGGCAAGCGGTTAATAAATCCACCTCACTGCCTCTTGGCTGCAACCCTAGTGGAAACAGAGAGCACACATTATTAAGGCCCAAATCTGGCCTCTGTATCTTTCCCCTTTTTATCCCCTTCCATGTCAAGGTCCCTAAGGCAGTATGCTTTTTTTATTTTACTACCCTTTTCCTAACACTTAGGCCCCTTTCACACTGGAGCGCTTTGCAGGCACTATTGCGCTAAAAATAGCGCCTGCAATGCGCCCCAAAAAAGCCGCTCAATTGTATCCAATGTGAAAGCCAGAGGGCTTTCACACTGGAGCGTTGCGCTTGCAGGAGGGTCAAAAAACTCCTGCAAGCCGCATCTTTGAGGTGCGATAGGAGCGGTAAAAATACCGCTCCTATAGCGCCCCTGCCCATTGAAATCAATGGGGTAGCGCCTCCAATACACCCGCAAAACGCTGCAAAGAGGCACTATTGCGGGCGTTTTTAACCCTTTTTCGGCCGCTAGCGGGGGTTAAAATATCCCCGATAGCGCCCGCAAATCGCTGCAAAAAAACGGTATAGCGGCGCTAAAAATAGCGCCGCTATACCGCCAGCGCATCCAGCGCCTCAGTGTGAAAGTAGCCTTAAAGGGGTTGTAAACCTTTGTGTAGGATGCATTAAGGTGAAAAAACACCTTGCAGTGTCCGGCTCCCCAGCCCCCCTGTTCTACTTACCTGAGCCCCGAATTTCCGTGGGCGTGTCCCCGCCGTCTCTCTCTCCGCGGCTTCTCGGCTCTTCATTAGATAGATTGATAGCAGCGCAGCCATTGGCTCCCGCTGTTGTCAATCAAATCCAATTCCCAGAGGGGGTTATCTGATGCAGAGAGAGCCGCCGGGGGACCCCAGAAAACGGCGTTCAGGGCCACTCTGTGCAAAACGAGCTGCACAGTGAAGGTAAGTATGACGTGTTTTTTTTTTAAATAATCGAACCTTTAGTATAACTTTAAGACTGGTGCTGGGTCTTCTTCCCCTTTGCTTCTCCTTTGGGCTGGTGGGCTGGACGGTGCTCAATGATTCAGATGGTGGTGCTTATGTGAAGAGTACTCTTTGCATCGTTAGCCAGTAAATTCAAGGTGCCTTGGTGACACCCCCTCGAGGGGAAGTGTTCAGGCTAATGTCACCCTGCACTCACAGTATGTACTCAATCTTCCAGATTGACGCTGGGCATAACTTGAAGACTGAGGACATCTTGTGGTGAAAATAGACTACTGCTCTGGATTAAAGGTGAGCAATGAGCTGCTTTTTGCCCTCTTTCACAAGCCAGGAGGGACACTACCAAAAAAAAAATAAAAAAATAAAAAAAAAATATATTTCAGAGTTGGGCTTTAATTCTGAATATGTGCGCACTGCAAATTTTCCAGAGTCACCCTTTAGCAGGGGGCATTCATAGGTCTGACATGGTTTATTGATAAATGGAATGGAATGTGTGTCTGGATCATCTCTGCATTTATCTTGTGAAAGAAATAGAGAAGAACCCAAACAGGAATGATGTGACACAGAGGAGACCTGGAGGCTGGATGTCTGTGTCATCCGATCCCAGCTACCCGAAGAAAGAAGGAAAGAAAAATCCAGATTTCATATTATATTTCTGTATAATAGCATTACATTCGTATGATAATATCATTGTAATTCTATATTAGAGAAAGGGATTGAAGTATAACCAAAAAATAATAAAATAATATATATATATATATATATATATATATATATATATATATATATATATATATATATAAAGAAAGAAAAGGTGCAAATAAACAGGCCCAAAATTTGCACTTCTCGGCGCCTATGTATTGGTATGCAATTCCTGTGGCTCAATAATTTGCCTATTTAGATGGGTAAATAATGGGAAAATAGACGATATACTCAGCTCGGAAATAAATATATCAGAGTAATTAAACTATGGTATAAATTATATAAAAGGAGCAGCTGACTTACAGCTATGGTGATTTGCAGGAAAGAGCAAACCTGCCGCAGTATAATGATGGCGGCTCATTCAATGGGGAATTAACAACCTTGAGGAAAACTGAGGATCTCAGGTGCAGAGGAGCCAGGAGTGTCAGCAGTATTCCAATAAGAGACCCAGGGCTGGGGTAATTCGCCACAAGCGGTTACGATCTCCTGACAAGAGATCTATACAGCTGGAAGCTGAACTTGAGAGAAGTTTACGCTCGCCGGCGTTGAAGAAACAGCCTGGGAATTATTCCAGCATTTCAGCAAAGGATTCCAGCAGGAAAGGTGGCAAAACTTTATATAACAAGATGTCAGAGAACGAGCAAGACAGCGGCACAGCAGGATTTGAACCCATACTGCCCTGGTGGTGATGACGGATGTTGGAGTGAGACTACCTACAGACTAAAAAAAAGGCCTATCTTTTTCATCTTTGTGGTGAGTTTGTACCCCAGAGGGGGAGCGTGCCTCACTTGTGGTGAAGATTTGGGATTGGTGTAGGGTGCACTACATATCGTATCCAGAGAAGATATACCACTACTAGTTTGACTGTTGCAAAGTCATCACTCAAGTGCTTTTTACATGTTTTTGGACATTTATCCTTATTTAGCGCTGTTTTATCATATGGACTTTACGAATTTAAGTTTTTATATATGATATTTATTTTATATATATATATATATATATATACGTTGTGACAGCAGGAAGGTAAAGTCACCTGGTTGCATCCAGGGGGGTAGATATATTTCGCCCAGATTCAGGCTTTACGCCGACTTATACAACTAGGTGGAGAGTTGTATAAGGCTAGTGGGCTCATGGATGACTCATACCTCTAGGGAGAGTGTGGGGCGTCGTGCAGACAGGGAGTTGATGAGACCAGCTGAAGCTTGTCAGCTCATTTAGGCCTCTATAAGAACTCCCAGCTTCATTAGATGTTAGCTCATGCCTGGAACCAGACCTGTGTGGACTGTCTAGGGAGAGTGAACCCCTGTGCGGTGAGACAAAGCCTGTGTGGCTATTTGCTTGGACATTTAAAACCAGGGACTTAGGGACTAGGACAGCACTAGGCTGATCCCAGTTGTTAGTTAGGAAACCTGTATGTTTAGTCAGAGGTCAAGTTGACCAGGATTTATTTTGTTTATGTTTCTTTTGCTTTGCTGTGTTTTGTCACTGTAAATAGAAAATAAACCGCACCTTTTTGATTTTGAAAACCACAACCTCCGTTTGCTGGGCCTGTTTTTGTGTGGGGAGCCCATCTCGGGGTTCACACACACCCGCTGCCGAGCTAACCCCCTCACAGTTGGTGGAGAACCAGTGGCAGTTTTTTTTTAAGCCAGCATGGAGGAGATACTGAAGCAGCTGGCTCTAGCAAATGCCAATCAACAGCAGACAAATGCAGGTTTGCAAAAGAGCCTTGCAGCTCAACAACAGAACTTCGCAGCCCAGCAGCAAGCTCATCAACAGAGCCTTGCAGCCCAGCAGCAAGCTCATCAACAGAGCCTTGCAGCCCAGCAGCAGACAAACGCAACTTTGCAACAGAGTCTGGAGGCTCAGCAACAAGCCCAGCAGCAATCTGAGGCCCGCTTCATAGACCTGTTACAGAAGCAAGAGCAGAGACTACAACAACAGATGGAAGCAGCAATGCAGCAACGTCCGCAGACCAGTGAGGAAAGCCGTCCCACTAATACCGCGTCCTTTGGGGTGAGTCGTTTATTGACAAAAATGACTGGAGAGGATGATCCAGAGGTATTTTTGACCACATTTGAAAGGACCGCTGAAAGAGAAAAGTGGCCTGAGGAGCAGTGGGCTGGACTGGTGGCTCCTCTGTTAACTGGTGAATCGCAGAAAGCTTACTATGACCTAGAGCCTAACCAAGCAAAAGACTATGCAATGCTAAAAGCTGAAATATTGGCAAGGCTGGGTGTCACCCAGGCTGTCCGGGCTCAGCGTGTGCATAACTGGACTTTCCAGCTTGGAAAACCCCCCAGGTCTCAAATGTATGATCTCATTCACCTGAGCAGAAAGTGGCTACAGCCAGAGACTTTGTCCACACCAAAGATTGTGGAACGTGTTGTAATGGATCGGTTTTTGAGAGCTCTTCCTACTGCCATCCAAAAGTGGGTAAGCCATGGAGACCCAGAGACGGCCGATGGTCTTGTGGATCGTGTGGAGAAATACTTGGCTACAGAGAACCTGACGGCCTCTTCCAGAGACACTCGGACTTTCCACCCTAAGACCAGACCATCCCCAGGGGCGGATAAGAGGATTCCAAGGGGTGAGGGTGGAGAGAGTGAGAGGGTGGGAGCTCTACCCCAAGTTTGGCGAGAACAGCCTGGGAAATCAGCGGCTCAAGAGGCCGCAAGAAGGATCGTTTGCTACCGCTGCCGGCAAGCGGGACATATTGCAGCCAATTGCCCGGTTGTGGAGGAACCCATGCAGTGTGACTTTCTGACGGGCAGACGTCAGTCGCTGTGTGCGACAGTCGCATGCACTGCCATTCGAGGAACTGAGAAACATTTATGCAAAATGTGTGTTAATGGTAGAAATGTTGTGGTATTGCTGGATTCAGGTAGCCTTGTGACCCTGATAAAGGCTGAGTTAGTTAAAACAGAGGTCTCTGGGAATAGCAAGGTAGCTGTTATTTGTGTGCATGGGGACACCCGAGAGTATCCAGTGACTACAGTGTGTTTCGAGACCCCCAAAGGTACCCTCTCTCATCCAGTGGGCTTAGTATCTCAGTTACCGCATGACGCCATTGTGGGAAGGGATTTTCTGAAGTTCTGGGAACTGTGGGATGATCCTGAGCCCCCCACTGGTGCCCCTATGTACCAGGAATGTGATAGCCAGAACTCCCCTGAGAGTGGTGAGGACTCTCCGGAATTTCCCTTATCAGTATTGGCAGGGGAGACTCAAGAAACTGGAGAGGAGCCCACCTCCTCAGACGAAAACCTACCGTCTGTGGAGTTTTCTGATCTTGAGGTTCACAGGGAAAACTTTGCCACAGAACAGTTGAAAGACCCCGCCCTAATAAAGGCACGGGAAAACGTAGTGAAAATAGATGGCGAGTTAGTGAACCCAGATAATACCTGCACTTACCCATACTTCAGCGTAGAGAAGGACCTACTGTATCGGGTGGCAAAAAGGGCAGAAGAAACCGTTGAGCAGCTTGTGGTGCCCAAACCTTACAGGAAGTTGGTGTTGGAGTTGGCCCATGGGCACATTCTTGGAGGTCATCTGGGGACAGAGAAAACCCGAGAGAGGGTATTACAGAGATTCTATTGGCCGGGGGTGATGAAGGACATAGAAAATTATTGTTCCTCCTGCCCTGTGTGTCAGAGGTCGGCCCCGATGCCACATTTCCGTAGCCCGCTGGTCCCTCTACCCATCATTGAGGTCCCGTTTGAGAGGATCGCCATGGATTTGGTAGGTCCTATAATCAAGTCCGCTAGGGGGCACCAGTACATATTAGTTATAATGGACTATGCCACCCGTTATCCAGAAGCGATCCCTCTCCGAAATACCTCGGCCAAAACCATAGCCAAAGAGCTATCTCTTGTGTTTAGCCGGGTGGGTATTTGTAAAGAACTGCTTACGGACCAAGGTACACCCTTTATGTCCCGGGTTATGAAGGAGCTGTGTAAATTGTTCAAAGTGACGCAATTACGTACATCTGTGTATCACCCCCAAACCGATGGGCTGGTTGAAAGGTTCAACAAAACCCTAAAACAAATGTTGAAGAAAGTGGTGGATAGAGATGGAAAGGATTGGGACTGTCTACTTCCTTATTTGATGTTTGCTATTAGGGAGGTGCCCCAATCCTCTACGGGATTCTCCCCCTTTGAGTTACTGTATGGGAGACACCCAAGAGGGCTGTTGGATATTGCCAAGGAAACTTGGGAAAGTGAGAGTTCTCCCCACAGGAGTGTGATTGAGCATGTCGCCCTGATGCAAGACCGAATTGCACAGGTAATGCCCATCGTGAAGGAACATTTGGCCCAAGCGCAGTTAGCACAGCAGAGAGTGTACAACCGTGGAGCCAAGACCCGTACCTTTTCCCCGGGGGATAGGATACTGGTACTTGTCCCTATGGTTGAAAGTAAATTCCTTGCCAAATGGCAAGGCCCCTACGAGATAATGGAAAAAGTGAGCGAAGTGAATTACAAGGTCAGACAACCAGGAAGGCGAAAGCCCGAACAGATCTATCACGTTAATCTGTTGAAAGCCTGGAGGGATAGAGAGTCCCTAGTCGCAGACACTTGGTCACCAGCTCAAACTGGTTGCGTGATTCCTGAGGTTGGAATAGCAGCCACCTTGTCACAACCCCAACAACAGGAGGTTAAGGAGTTTGTGCTTCGCAACAAGGAGGTATTCTCTGAGCTGCCGGGACAAACATCTGGGGTAGAGCATGACATCATTACCCCGCCCGGTGAAAGGGTGAAGTTAAAACCCTATCGGATCCCAGAGGCCCGACGGGAGGCAATACGGGAGGAAGTACAGAAAATGCTGAACTTAGGGGTGATAGAGGAGTCCCAAAGTGATTGGCCTAGTCCCATTGTGTTGGTGCCTAAACCGGATGGGAGCTGGCGATTTTGTAACGATTTTCGACAGTTGAACAAAGTTACAAAATTTGACACCTACCCCATGCCACGTATAGATGAGTTGATCGACCGGCTGGGAACAGCCCGATACATGACGACTCTTGACCTCACAAAAGGGTATTGGCAAATCCCCCTGGCCAAGTCGGCCAAAGAGAAAACCGCATTTGTAACCCCAGACGGGGCGTTCCAATATAAAAGAATGCCGTTCGGGTTACAGAATGCGCCGGCCACATTCCAGCGGAAAATGGACCAGATGCTGAGGCCCCATCGGAAGTATGCTGCGGCTTACCTGGATGACATAATTGTCCATAGCACAGATTGGGCCTCACATCTGCCAAAAGTGCAAGCAGTCCTGGACTCTGTTCGGGAAGCGGGGTTTACGGCTAACCCCAAGAAGTGTACCATTGGGCAGGAGGAGGCCAAATATCTTGGGTACACCATTGGGAGGGGAGTAATAAAACCCCAACTCAACAAAGTCGAGGCCATCCAGAGTTGGCCACGTCCCAACAGCAAGAAGCAGGTACGAGCCTTTCTGGGAATCGCTGGGTATTATCGGCGATTCATTCCCCACTTTGCTTCTAAGGCTGTGCCCCTAACCAACCTGACGAAGGGGAAAGGGTCGGTCATGATTAAATGGACCCCCGAGGCTGAGGCAGCATTCCAATTCTTGAAACAAGCCTTATGTAGCCAGCCAGTGTTGTACTCACCCGACTTCTCTAAAGACTTTGTCGTACAAAGTGATGCGTCAGATGTGGGGTTAGGAGCAGTATTGTCCCAGGTCTGGAACGGGGAAGAGCACCCAGTCATTTACCTCAGCAGGAAGTTGAAGTCCCATGAGGTAAATTACGCCACCGTTGAAAAGGAGTGTTTAGCGGTGAAGTGGGCTCTAGATTCCCTTCGGTACTACCTGCTAGGTAGGCACTTTGACATGGTTACGGATCACGCTCCGTTAAAGTGGATGGCTCAAAACAAGGAAACAAATAGAAGAGTGAATAGGTGGTTCCTGGCCCTCCAGGAATTCAACTTCACAGTAAAGCATCGCCCTGGCGTTCAAATGGGGAATGTGGATGCTTTGTCTCGAGTACATGAATGCCTGATTGCTGGTGTTCCAACCCCGAGGTTAAAACAAGAGGGGGGGGTATGTGACAGCAGGAAGGTAAAGTCACCTGGTTGCATCCAGGGGGGTAGATATATTTCGCCCAGATTCAGGCTTTACGCCGACTTATACAACTAGGTGGAGAGTTGTATAAGGCTAGTGGGCTCATGGATGACTCATACCTCTAGGGAGAGTGTGGGGCGTCGTGCAGACAGGGAGTTGATGAGACCAGCTGAAGCTTGTCAGCTCATTTAGGCCTCTATAAGAACTCCCAGCTTCATTAGATGTTAGCTCATGCCTGGAACCAGACCTGTGTGGACTGTCTAGGGAGAGTGAACCCCTGTGCGGTGAGACAAAGCCTGTGTGGCTATTTGCTTGGACATTTAAAACCAGGGACTTAGGGACTAGGACAGCACTAGGCTGATCCCAGTTGTTAGTTAGGAAACCTGTATGTTTAGTCAGAGGTCAAGTTGACCAGGATTTATTTTGTTTATGTTTCTTTTGCTTTGCTGTGTTTTGTCACTGTAAATAGAAAATAAACCGCACCTTTTTGATTTTGAAAACCACAACCTCCGTTTGCTGGGCCTGTTTTTGTGTGGGGAGCCCATCTCGGGGTTCACACACACCCGCTGCCGAGCTAACCCCCTCACAATGTACAGTATCTCAAAAAAGTAAGTACACCCCTCACATTTTTGTAAACATTTTCTTCTATCTTTTCATGTGACAACACTGAAGAAATGACACTTTGCTACAATGTAAAGTAGTGAGTGTACAGCTTGTATAACAGTGTAAATTTGCTGTCCCCTCAAAATAACTCAACACACAGCCATTAATGTCTAAACCGCTGGCAACAAAAGTGAGTACTCCCCTAAGTGAAAATGTCCAAATTGGGCCCAATTAGCCATTTTCCCTCCCCGGTGTCATGTGACTCGTTAGTGTTACAAGGTCTCAGGTGTGAATGGGGAGCAGGTGTGTTAAATTTGGTGTTATCGCTCTCACTCTCTCATACTGGTCGCTGGGAGTTCAACATGGCACCTCATGGCAAAGAACTCTCTGAAAAAAAGAATTGTTGAGCTACATAAAGACGGCCTAGGCCAGTGATGGTGAACCCATGGCATGCATGCCACAGCTGGCACGCAGAGCCCTCTCCGTGGGCACGTGAAGAAGAAGAGCAGGCCACCCTGTACAATGTGTATCTCATCCACACCGCACACCTGCCCCATAGAACTACATTTCTCACAGGGCTCTGGGGCCAGGGGGGACGTGTCCGGGTGGGTGTGGACAGAAGGAAGAGGTGCTGCCGGCGGCATCCAACCTGGCAGCACCACTTTCTCTTGTCCACACCCACCATCTCTTTTGGGCTGTCTCGCACAGCAGAGTGGCTGTGGACCGAAGAGGCCTCCTCCTCCTCAGCTGTGTATATCTACACAGCCCGGAGTAAGGATTACTGCACTGTTCTAAGATCTGTACTATGTTTATTTTATTGCAGATGGATACAGGAGGGGGACAGGGGTCTGTACTGAGATAGGGGGTCTGTACTGAGGGACAGGGGTCTGTACTGAAGGACAAGGGCCTGTACTGAGGCAGGGGTCTGTACTGAGGGACAAGGGCCTGTACTGAAGGAGGGGGTCTGTACTGAGGGAGGGGGTCTATATTGAGGGTCTGGGGTCTGTACTTAGTGGAGGGGGTCTGTACTGAGGGGCAGGGGTCTCCAGAATAGCAGACTTTGGGCACTTGGGGAGGTTTTGTGTTTCAGTTTGGGCACTCTGGTTCAAAAAGGTTCGCCATCACTGGCCTAGGCTATAAGAAGATTGCCAAGACCCTGAAACTGAGCTGCAGCACGGTGGCCGTGACCATACAGCGGTTTAACAGGACAGGTTCCACTCAGAACAGGCCTCGCCATGGTCCACCAAAGAAGTTGAGTGCACGTGCTCAGCATCATATCCAGAGGTTGTCTTTGGGAAATAGACGTATGAGTGCTGCCAGCATTGCTGCAAAGGTTGAAGGGGTGGGGGGTCAGCCTGTCAGTGCTCAGACCATACGCCGCACACTGCATCTAATTGGTCTGCATGGCTGTCGTCCCAGAAGGAAGCCTCTTCTAAAGATGATGCACAAGAAAGACCACAAACAGTTTACTTAAGACAAGCAGACTAAGGACATGGATTACTGGAACCATGTCCTGTGGTCAGGGGCGGATCCAGGGGGTCAACGGGGCAATGGCCACCCCCGAGAAATTAGCTTTAGTTGCAGAACTTGCAGGCACCTGCAAGTCTGAGCGGGCGGCTCCGCGTGCGAGTGAAAGAGCGGGCGGCTCCATGGGCGGGTGACAGTGTGGGCTGCCGGATGCCTTGGTGTGAGGGGGGGCGGCTCGGCAGCGAGCGAGAGTCAGAGTGGGCAGTCAGCTGGTCGGCTCTGTGGGTGAGCGGGCGGCTGGCCAATCAACAAGCCGATGGCCGGGGGAGCAGAGAGATGACATCATCTCTCATCGCCGCCCTGCATCCCTGCAGTAACTTCCGCCCTCACTGTGCAGGCAGCAGAGAGATTACATCATCTCTCTGCTGCCTGAGTCTAACAAGCAAAACACCACCTTAGCAAGTGACAATCCGCAAGGTGTGGCAGGTGAGGTGGCAAGTGACAATCTGCATCTAGTGGCAGGCAAGTGACATTCCGCAACTTGTGACAGGTGACGTGGCAAGTGACAAGCTGCATCTGGTGGCAGATGACGTGGCAAGTGACACACTCGGGGCACCCACTGATTCTGCATTATGGTGAGTTGAACCATTTAATTTTATATTACAATGTAATAATAGAAATAATGCGCTTCAATCATCCTGACACCATAACAACCATGGTGCGGGGATGATTGAAGCGCTAACACCAGCCATTGTCCTAATAAATTGCCCCCAAAAAAAAAAATTCTGGTAGTTCCCCTCCCGAGACTAGACTATGGATCCGCCCCTGCCTGTGGTCTTATGAGAATAAGATAAACTTATTTGGTTCAGATGGTGACAGGCGTGTGTGGCGGCAACCAGGTGAGGAGTACAAAGACAAGTGTGTCTTGCCTACAGTCAGGCATGGTGGTGGGAGTGTCATGGTCTGGGGCTGCATAAGTGCTGCCGGCACTGGGGAGCTACAGATCATTGAGGGAATCATGAGTGACATACTGAAGCAGAGCATGATCCCCTCCCTTCGGAGACTGGGCCGCAGGGCAGTATTCCAACATGATAACGACCCCAAACATACCTCCAAGACGACCACTGCCTTGCTAAGAAATTTCGAATTTCAGAAATTCAAAATTCGGAAATGTGAAAATCTGAAATTCGAAAATTCGGGAATTAGAAAATCTGAAATTCCAAAATTGGAAATTCTAAAATTCAGAATTCGAAATTTTCGAATTCCGAATTTTCGAATTCCGAAATTCCGAATTTTCGGAAATTTGAAAATCTGAAATTTGAAAATGAAAAGATTTTGAATTTCCGAATTCTGAAAATTTGGATTTTCAAATTTCCGATTTTTTTCGAATTTCCCAATTTCTCTAGTTCCGAATTCCAAATTTTCGAATTTCCAAATTCCGAATTTTCGAATTTCCTGAATTTTGAAACATTGAAACGAAAACAAACAAACGAAAACAAATTTTTCGGCAATGCACATGTCTAGCAAAAACGGCAATTTTGTTTTTATCACCTCCAGAGGGATCCTAAAACTGAACTCCACAGAATTAATAGGATAATCTTGCAGAGGTACTCCCCTGCACTGCAATGAGTAAATGCTCACTTTTGCCTTGGGTACCAGGAAAAGGGACTTTTTACTGACCTTAACCTTCACCCCTGCAGGCTCTTGCTTCTTCTTCTCTTCAGTGCTCTGGCTGGCGGTTGCAGCTGTGATGTCATCATGTATTATGCATGATCATCAGGGCCGCCCCCAAGCCAGAGTATTGAAGAGAATAGGTGAGCACCAGCTGCCGGGGAAGTAAGGGATAGACCAACTCCAGAAACAAGAAAATACCTATCCATTGCAGTGGAGGCCTTGCACACTGCTGGGGTTAAATGCAGGGGCCTCCAAACTTTCTAAACAAAGGGTCAATTGATTGTCCTTCAGACTTTAGGGGAGCCGGACTGTGGCCAGTAAGAGTGGAAATTTTCCTGGCATCAGTGAGAGTAAACATCACCACATTTGGTATTAGGTGGAGGAATAGTGCCCCATCGTTGCTGTCAGTGGGAGGTATAGTGCCCCATCATTGGTATCAGTGGGAGGAATAGAGCCCCATCATTGGTGTCAGTGGGAGGAATAGTGTCCCATCATTGGTGTCAGTGGGAGGAATAGTGCCCCATCATTGGTATCAGTGGGAAGAATAGTGCCTCATCATTGGTATCTCTGGGAGGAATAGTGCCCCATCATTGGTATCAGTGGGAAGAATAGTGCCCCATCATTGGTATCAGTGGGAAGAATAGTGCCTCATCATTGGTATCTCTGAGAGGAAAAGTGCCCCATCATTGGTGTCAAGGAGAGGAATAGTACCTCATCATTGGTATCTCTGGGAGGAATAGTGCCCCATCATTGGTATCAGTGGGAGGATTAGTGTCCCTTTATTGGTGTCAGTGGGAGGAATATTGCCCCATCATTGGTGTCAGTAGGAGGAATAGTGTCCCATCATTGGTGTCAGTGGGAGGAATAGTGCCCAATCATTGGTATTAGTGGGAAGAATAGTGCCCAATCATTGGTATCAGTGGGAAGAATAGTGCCCCGTCATTGGTGTCAAGGAGAGGAATAGTACCTCATCATTGGTATCTCTGGGAGGAATAGTGCCCCATCATTGGTGTCAGTGGGAGGAATGGTGCCCCATCATTGGTGTCAGTGGGAGGAATAGTGCCCCATCATTGGTATCAGTGGGAAGAATAGTGCCTCATCATTGGTATCTCTGGGAGGAATAGTGCCCCATCATTGGTGTCAGTGGGAGGAATAATGCTCCATCATTGGTGTCAGTGGGAGGAATAGTGTCCCATCATTGGTGTCAGTGGGAGGAATAGTGCCCCATCATTGGTATCAGTGGGAAGAATAGTGCCTCATCATTGGTATCTCTGGGAGGAATAGTGCCCCATCATTGGTATCAGTGGGAAGAATAGTGCCCCATCATTGGTATCAGTGGGAAGAATAGTGCCTCATCATTGGTATCTCTGAGAGGAAAAGTGCCCCATCATTGGTGTCAAGGAGAGGAATAGTACCTCATCATTGGTATCTCTGGGAGGAATAGTGCCCCATCATTGGTATCAGTGGGAGGATTAGTGTCCCTTTATTGGTGTCAGTGGGAGGAATATTGCCCCATCATTGGTGTCAGTAGGAGGAATAGTGTCCCATCATTGGTGTCAGTGGGAGGAATAGTGCCCAATCATTGGTATCAGTGGGAAGAATAGTGCCCAATCATTGGTATCAGTGGGAAGAATAGTGCCCCGTCATTGGTGTCAAGGAGAGGAATAGTACCTCATCATTGGTATCTCTGGGAGGAATAGTGCCCCATCATTGGTGTCAGTGGGAGGAATGGTGCCCCATCATTGGTGTCAGTAGGAGGAATAGTGTCCCATCATTGGTGTCAGTGGGAGGAATAGTGCCCAATCATTGGTATCAGTGGGAAGAATAGTGCCCAATCATTGGTGTCAGTGGGAGGAATAGTGCCCCGTCATTGGTATCACTGGGAGGAATAGTGCCTCATCATTGGTATCTCTGGGAGGAATAGTGTCCCATCATTGGTGTCAGTGAGAGGAATAGTGCCTCATCATTGCTATCTCTGGGAGGAGTAGTGCCCCATCATTGGTATCAGTGGGAGGAATAGTGCCCCATTATTGGTATCAGTGGGAGGAATAGTGTCCCATCGTTGGTATCAGTGTGAGGAATAGTGTCCCATCGTTGGTATCAGTGTGAGGAATAGTGTCCCATCGTTGGTATCAGTGGGAGGAATAGTGCCCCATTGGTGATGTCAGTTGGCAGAATAGTGTCTCACTTCAGTAGGAGGAATAGTGCCGCAAGGACCAGATAAAGGCAAGCAAAGGGCCACATACGGCCCCCAGGCCACAGTTTGGAGACCACTGGCTTATTGGAATAAGTAGTAATACTTACATTTGTAGCGGGGTCTCCTTTAAGACTCATTGGACTACCTTTCCCAGAACCCCCCTTGGCACCCAGGGTGCAATGTTGTCACCGCGGAGACTCATGGGTGGAGCTATATAAGAAGGAGGCGAGGCTAAGCTCGGCCTCTTTGGGACACGAGACTTCAGTGGACAGATCTTCCTGTGCGGATCCGCTGTGGTGCAAGGCCTGAAGCCTGGGGCCTTGTGCCACTACCCAAAGAGCCTTCCACCCCATAGCGAGCCTGGGTGGCATCTGACTTGGTCATCCTCAACCGTTGCTGAGCCGGAGACCCGACCGCTGCAGACGCTGTGTGTGGAAACACAGCAGGTGGAAGTCCCGGACTGGGATCGCGTCCGGAGGGGTGAGCGAGCACCTGCTCAATCCATATACTGTACACTATTGTTAGGCCTACAGACTGCCGTGGCCCACCAGTTCATATTTGAGTCCCCACTGGAGATCCATAGCAGAACTGAGTCAAACGGATCTCTAGTGAAGTGTTTCGTGTTGGTACTTTTACCCCCCCCCCCCCTTTTGGATTACAAATGTGTTCCTGAAATGTGCACCACCATTTAAAGACTTGCATGCGAAGAATTCATCCCCTAGAGACTGAGTTATAGGGTCAGGCCTGACCGGGTATTAGAGTTTAGTAGCTGCGCCACAGGGCGCTTAGTTAACGGTCGCCTCACGTGGCACGCCATTACTGGGTTTCATTAATGCGTAGTGTACCAATTGCTGCAGGACTCTGCCAGAAGCATATGTTATCTGTTTTACTGTTGATTTATTTTACTAAGTGAGAGTAAACTCATTATTCTTTTACTACTTGCATTGGTCTTTGAATTTTCCATAGAGCATAAGCTAAACTACCCTAGACTAACTGTGCCAGAGTGGGTCGAGTGAATTGCCGGGGGTTGGCGGAGCTGTATTCAGGGCCCAAAACTAATACTGTGGCCCTCTTAGCTGAGGGTATCGCTACACGTGTGGGTTCTCGTCCGGGATCCTGATACAGCAGGTGAACGCCAGAAGTGCTGGCATGGACCCCATGGACCCGCAAGCAGTAGAAGCGTGGTGCAAAGCCTCTAGGGCAGAGCCAAACCAGTCGATAGTCATCAGCCTCCCAGGGGAGGAATGGTCGACTGAGACGGTAGAGGAGTTAATGAAGTCAGTGTCCCCAGATCACACACCGTGGGTGACGGAGATAAAGTCAGACCCAGACATCTCATATCAGTATGCACTAGTAGAGTACTGGGACGGGATGCCAGAGGCTTGCAAGTGCAAGTGTGTGCGGACCAGAAAGAGGAGACAGGGCGACGCCTCCGGTGACGCCTGCACCTGTCACTGCTATATCACCAGAACTGATAAAGGCAATAGGGTATCTGCTAACCAAGTGTCAGAAGACAAGCACGGTGCATGTAAAGACTAGCTACCGGAGACTAAAGACATTCTCAGGGAAGCTCCCTGTCCCTGCAGGGGAGGAAGACTTTGATACTTGGGTGGAGCAGGCATTACAAGCAGTGGAGGCATGGGAGGTGCCTGAAGCGCAGAAGAGGCAACAAGTGATAGAAAGCCTTAAAGGCGCAGCAGCAGAAGCAGTGAAAAGTTTTCGGTTTGGGAATACAGACTGCACGGCTCAAGACTGTCTAGCCATGCTACAGGAAGGGTTCGGTCAGTTATAAAAGGTGACAGAGATGGTCTACCAATTTGAACATACTTTCCAACAGCCGAATGAGAAGCTTTCAGAGTATGTCAGAAGACTGAACAAGTTGCTGTGTAAGATTTTCTTGAAGAAGGGAATGATGCCCCAAGATACAGATGCGGCCAGAATGAAACAAGTCTTAAAGGGAGCGTTGCGCTCGGATCCAGTCTGGTTGCACCTGAAAACCTCGGGAGGAGGAACGTCACTGACTTACTCTGATTTGATAAAAATCATCAGAGATGAAGAGGCACTGCAGAAGGATCAGCAAATGATAAAGACAAGTCATGCTCCTACCCCAGTGATAGTCAACTCGCTGATGACTCCAGAAAGGGACTCAGAAGTGGACACTTTGAAATCACAAATGTCTCAGGTGTTAGAGATGCTGACCTCTCTGACACACAGGGTCCAGAGAAAGAGGTAGTTAGGAAGGAACTGTTCCCAGTTGTTTCGGCACCCGCATCCCTACAAGACTGGGGGGATATAATCTGTTTTAACTGTGGGGGAGTTGGCCACATTGCAGCTACATGTTCCAGTCCCAAGAAAAAGAAAACAGATAACCGCAAGCCGGCGGGAAACTCCAGAGGGCCCCAGTGAAGGAGTCAACCGGGTGCCCATCATCTTCAGTGAGCTCCAAACTGAATGAGAAGCTAAAGAAGAGAGGAGACAAAACCCCTCAGAGGAAACACAGCATCCCTCAACAGAGATACACCCCAGAGAAAGGGGGCAAGACCCCTCAGAAGAGGCACAGCATTCCCCAAAGGGGATGCACACCTAAGAAAAACAATAATATCCCTCAGCGGGTCTGTACACCCATTGAAAGGAGGGAAATCAATGCATACCAGGCTCAAGAAAGACTAAAGTCCAAAGGGAGTTGGACAAGAGAGAGTCCGAAGGGAAAAGACCAGAAGAAGGCAACCACTGTCAGGCCATATCTGGAGAAGCTGGTAGGCCCATCTCCTGTAGTGCCCATTCAAGTGGAGGGAGGCTACACCAGAGCCATCTTGGATACTGGGGCACAAGTGACCCTATTATACCGGGATTTCTACGATAAGCACTTGAGTCATCTACCCATCCAGAAGATAGAGGAACTGGAAATATGGGGAATAGGAACCCAAAGCTTCCCTTACGATGGCTATTTGCCCATAAAAATGACTTTCGACCCATCCGTGGCTGGGAAGGCCGAAGTGTTTGACACCCTGGCAGTTGTGTGCCCTCAGCCGCCTGGAGCCAACAAAAGTTCCCTCATAATAGGGACAAACACGGACTTGGTCCGGAGACTCCTGACCCCTTTAGTGAAAGAGAAGGGCCATGCAGCCACCAAAATCCATCCTATGCTGAAGACGGCCTACCAACGACTGGTCCTAGAGCAGAAGACCCCTGGAGAGGGGATAGGGAAGGTATGGAGACTTGGAAGAGAAGGGGTAGTGTTGCAACCCGGCGAAGTAACCTGTCTCAGGGCCACTGTGAAGCTTACTTGGGAACAACCTGGACCCTTTGTCATGCTGGAGTCCGACCCAAGGGAAGAGTCCTCCGGTCTGGAAGTGATACCAGAAGTGATTCCGCTGAAGGCCCTGAAGAAGGCCTATTGTAGAGTTCCGGTGAGTGTTAGGAACACTACAGGTGGCCCCATGGAAATCCCAGCCAGAATGCTGCTGGGCCAGGTGAGCCCTGCTGCCCCGGTTACCCTGTCAGAAGTCAAGGGGACGGGTGAAGGAGGAGATGTTTGGGAGAAGCTGTCCATGGAGAACCCGAATCTACCCAGGGCTTGGAAAGAGAGAGCCAAGGCCCAGTTGACCAGATGGGAGAAGATCTTCTCCAAAGATGAGTTTGACGTGGGGTGTGCAAGGAGTGCCACCCATCGAATCAGCCTCCAAGAAGACAGGCCCTTCAGAGAGAGGGTCAGGCGGGTCCCACTAGCAGATCTGGAGGATCTGAGGGAACAACTCGCAGAACTCAAGAGGACTGGTGTGATCTGGGAGTCTAGAAGCCCCTATGCCTCCCCGATAGTGGTGGTCAGGAAGAAGAATAGGTCGTTGAGGCTATGTGTAGACTACAGGACTCTCAACAGGAGAACCATCCCCGACCAGTACACCACTCTGAGGATAGAGGACGCTTTACAGAGTTTATCAGGAGCCAAGTGGTTCAGTGTTATGGATCTCAAGAGTGGATACTACCAGATCCCTATGCATCCGGAAGACAAGGAGAAGATAGCCTTCATAACCCCAGTGGGGTTCTTCGAGTTTGATCGAATGCCTCAGGGACTGTCTGGAGCTCCTGCTACCTTCCAACGTCTCATGGAGAAGACTGTAGGAGACATGAATCTTATTGAAGTCCTTGTGTACCTGGACGACGTCATTGTCTTTGGGAGAACCTTGGAAGAACACGAAGAGAGGCTGGAAAAAGTGTTGAGAAGACTCAGTGAGGAGGGACTCAAGCTTTCGCCTGAGAAGTGTCGGTTCTATCAGTCTTCTGTGAACTATCTGGGGCACATAGTATCTGAAGAAGGGGTGGCCACAGACCCTGAGAAATTGGAGGCAGTTACCTCCTGGCCACGACCCACCACAGTAACAGAACTCAGATCCTTCTTGGGGTTCTGCTCCTATTACAGGAGGTTTTTGGAGGGATTTGCCCGAATTGCCAGACCACTGAATGAACTACTCAAGACCGAAGGGGAAGAGGACGACTCAGGACCCAGGAAGCCAGGAGAGTCAGTCAGAGATCAGTGGAACCAGAAGTGTGAAGAGGCCTTCCAGGCGTTGAAGAAGAGCCTAACCACTGCCCCAGTCTTGGCCTACGCAGACCCAACAAGACCCTATGAACTACATGTAGATGCTAGTCATGACGGTCTGGGAGGAGTACTTTACAAAGAACACGAAGGACAACTGCGACCCGTTGCCTACGTGAGCAGGAGCCTGACCCCCTCTGAGAAGAACTACCCCACTCACAAGCTGGAGTTCCTGGCCCTTAAGTGGGCGGTAGTAGACAAGCTTAAAGACTACCTGTATGGGGCGGAGTTCACTGTTAAGACCGACAACAACCCCCTCACCTACCTTTTCACCAAGGCAAAGCTGGACGCCACTGGACACAGATGGCTGGCCGCACTGTCTGGATTCAATTTCAGCCTAAAGTACAGGCCAGGGGCTGGAAATCGAGACGCAGACGCTCTGTCCAGGAGATCTCATGCCCCCACCAGTGACACAGAAGACTGGACTCAAGTGGCACCTGACGGGGTGCGGGCCCTTTGTCAAGGGGCTGAATTACAAGCCAGAGGAGGCTCGAGGGCAGAAGAGATAGGAGTTACCATGGTAGGAGTCCCCAAACAATACTGTGGAGTAACCCAACTGGAAAAAGACAATCTGCCAAAACTGTCCAAGAAGGAGCTGAGATGCGACCAATTAGAAGACCCCATGGGGAAATTGGTCCTGGAAGCCCTGGAGAATCAGGATCCAAATAGATTCCTGCGCCACTCCTCAAAGGAAGCTCGCCTGTTGAGGAAAGAGTGGGACAGGTTGCAGGTGCATCAGGGAGTGGTCTACCGAAGGGGCCCCTCTGATGGCCTGGAAGATAAATGGCAATTGTTCCTTCCGGAAAAACATTGAGAGACTGTTCTGATTGCCCTGCATGACAATCACGGCCACCTAGGGGCGGAAAGGACCTTTCAACTCGTCAGAAGTCGGTTCTATTGGCCTTGCATGAGGGCAGAAGTAGAAGAGTACTGCCACTCATGTGCACGCTGCATCCAGAGGAAGACTTTACCCCATCAAGCTGCCCCAATGGGCCATCTACAAAGTCAAGGCCCAATGGATCTGGTATGCATTGATTTTCTCTGCCTCGAACCCGACCTGAGTGGACTAGGAAATGTTCTGGTGATAACCGATCATTTCACCCAGTATGCTCAAGCTTTTCCAACCAAAGACCAGAAGGCTTCCACGGTGGCCAAGGTACTTATGGAGAAGTATTTCGTCCACTATGGATTACCGCAGCGACTCCATTCAGACCAAGGAAGGGACTTTGAGAGTCGGCTGATCCGGAAACTCCTGGATTCGTTAGGGATCAAGAAAACTCGAACCACACCTTACCATCCACAAGGAGATGCCCAGCTGGAGAGGTTTAACCAAACCCTACTCAACATGTTGGGAACCCTGGATAGTGAAAAGAAACAGAATTGGAGCAGACACATAGCAGCTATAGTCCACGCTTACAACTGTACCACAAGTGATGCTACAGGCTACTCCCCCTATCGACTCATGTTTGGGAGAGAAGCAAGGTTGCCCGTGGACCTGGCCTTTGGCACGTCCTTGGACCATTCCTCAGCCACATCCCACAAGGGATATGTGGACAGGCTCAGACACAGCCTGAAGGTAGCCTATGAACAGGCCCAAGCGGCCTCAGATCAAAGGGGAGCTCGAAATAAAAGAAACTTCGACCTGAAGGTCCGGGTCCAGGATCTACAGCCTGGGGACTGAGTACTACTGCGCAATCTGGGGGTCCCCGGTAAACACAAACTTGCGGACAGATGGAAGCCCGAACCCTATGTCATCTGTAAGAAGCTGCCAGGCCTACCTGTTTACAAGTTGAAGCCAGAGGGGAAGGTAGGGCCACTGAAGACCTGGCACAGGAACCATCTGCTACCACTTGCCGAAGCAGTCAGGATACCTCCAGCGAGGGACTCTCCTGAACCAGCCTCCATCCTAGATACCCCCAGACCAAACACTAGGTCCCAGGCCTCTCGAGCTGAAGATGTAGAGGCCTCCGAACTCAGTGGAAATGAAGGAACAGAACTTGATTGGCTGTGGTCTTCCCCAACTCCAGGAACTTCTGCTATAGATTTTCCAACCACTGAAGACACTATAGATGGAACACTGAATGCAGAAGCCACTGAGTTCATCCCATCTAGTCCTTTGTCAGACCATTGGGAGGATGCCTGTGACACTTACTCAGAAGAGGACCCTAGAGACTCTATGTATCCTTCGGCTCCTGAAGCAGATGTTCCAGAGCCCGCCGTGTTGCCCGAGCCTGCTACGGAAGAAGAGCCTGTGGCGCCAGAGCCAGAAACCACAAGAGAGCAAAGGGCTCGAAGAGTCATAAGGCCTCCCAGAAGGTTGACCTACCCACATATGGGGAATAGCTCAGAAGATTCTGTGGTCACTGCCAGGAGGAGTGCAGAGAATCCGGATCCCTCCACTGTTCATTTGGTGGAGGGCAGCCCCAACTCACTCTCTGGCACAGTTAGGCAGGCCACTCAGAGTAGTGTGACCTGTGGGCAAGGGAATTCAACCCCTCAGTTTTGGTGGGAATTCCCTATGCCGACATCATATGCAACGTTATCTAGGGTTGTACGCAGTGTATGTTAGAATTATCTTTGGGGACCAAAGAGTTTAAGTGGGGGGAGTGTGTAGCGGGGTCTCTTTTAAGACTCATTGGACTACCTTTCCCAGAACCCCCCTTGGCACCCAGGGTGCAATGTTGTCACCACAGAGACTCATGGGTGGAGCTATATAAGGAGGAGGCGAGGCTAAGCTCGGCCTCTTTGGGACACGAGACTTCAGTGGACAGATCTTCCTGTGCGGATCCGCTGTGGTGCAAGGCCTGAAGCCTGGGGCCTTGCGCCGCTACCCAAAGAGCCTTCCACCCCATAGCGAGCCTGGGTGGCATCTGACTTGGTCATCCTCAACCGTTGCTGAGCCGGAGACCCGACCGCTGCAGACACTGTGTGTGGAGACACAGCAGGTGGAAGTCCCGGACTGTGATCGCGCCCGGAGGGGTGAGCGAGCACCTGCTCAATCCATATACTTTACACTATTGTTAGGCCTACAGACTGCCGTGGCCCACCAGTTCATATTTGAGTCCCCACTGGAGATCCATAGCAGAACTGAGTCAAACGGATCTCTAGTGAAGTGTTTCGTGTTGGTACTTTTACCCCCCCCCCCTTTTGGATTACAAATGTGTTCCTGAAATGTGCACCACCATTTAAAGACTTGCATGCGAAGAATTAATCTCCTAGAGACTGAGTTATAGGGTCAGGCCTGACCGGGTATTAGAGTTTAGTAGCTGCGCCACAGGGCGCTTAGTTAACGGTCGCCCCACGTGGCACGCCATTGCTGGGTTTCATTAATGCGTAGTGTACCAATTGCTGCAGGACTCTGCCAAAAGCATATGTTATCTGTTTTACTGTTGATTTATTTTACTAAGTGAGAGTAAACTCATTATTCTTTTACTACTTGCATTGGTCTCTGAATTTTCCATAGAGCATAAGCTAAACTACCCTAGACTAACTGTGCCAGAGTGGGTCAAGTGAATTGCCGGGGGTTGGCGGAGCTGTATTTAGGGCCCAAAACTAATACTGCGGCCCTCTTAGCTGAGGGTATCGCTACACATTATTTCTCACTTTGGCAGGATCCCCTCAGTGGTGTGATCAGTCCTGTGAAGCCCCCTCTCTAATGTGCTCTGGCTGCTGTCCCAGTTCTTTCTTCTCTATGTACAATGCAGGGTTAATAGCCCAACATTGTATGTGATGATGTTGAAGGACCACCCATGAACCGGAGCACTGGAGGGAGAAGAGGAGAGAGCTGGAACAGGGATAAGGTAACTAATGCAACCTTTACAGGTTGATGTTCGGGAGAGAGGCCCATCCCATTTACCTGTAGATCTAGCTTTCAGAACGTCCCTGGATCACACTTCTCAGGCCTCTTATCGAGGATCTGAAGAAGAGGAGAACTGACCCTTGACTGGTTATGGATTCCCCCGCTCGAGGTTACCCCCAGAGTCTCTCAGTCTACAATGGAAGACATAGGTGAAATATCTTAACTTGAAAGGGTGGAACATCAGCCTTTTGAGACAGAGAGGTCTGTAACATCCTCTGGGAGAGGGACTGGAGGGGTTAAGACAGAACCAGCTGACAACTCTGAAGTCCAAGATCTTGGAGAAGTTCCAGCCCCTTTCACCCACAACGCAGAAAGAGAGACTGCTCCTGAGAGCTTGGAAGAACCAGAGCCCCGTTGTAGTTTTTGGGGTCTGGATCGTGAGTCTGAAACCTTAGATAACATATATTCAAGACTTAGACAGGAAATCCGTCCACCTAAGAGACTAACATATGACACCCTTGGAGAAAGATCTGATTAACTTATTTCTACAGCTCAACCTCTCAGCCAAGTGACAGCTTCCTCTACCGAACCTTTGGTAGAGGATGACCCTGTTCCACCCTCTAACACTACTGGGTGGGTCACTGATCTATTACTGGCCTGTCACCAAAATGATTTAACTTTGTTTGATGAATCTCTCTATTAGTTAGCTGTTTGCTACTGTAGGTTCTGATTAGTAGACTAGCTAGTTGCAAATCTTTTAAATCTATTAAGTAACAAATACTTTGATGAGATTGTATCCTGTCTTTGGGGACCAAAGACTTTCTGGTGGGGGCAGGATGTAGCCGAGAGTGGGCTACAAGTATCTGACACTGCAGACTTGCCCTCTATCTTCCTAAACTGTCTCTGTCTTCCCCTAGTGCTGGACTCAGATTACATGCATCATACTCCTGAGCCAATAAGAGAGCATTGTAGGAACTGTAGTCTCCTGAACAGACATCCCTGAACTGGAGAACCATCCTTGAACTCCACCTCCCAGCAAGCCATCTGCTCCAGGGGGAGAATTATGGGAGAGGCTATAAAGGGCTATAAAGGGATCTGCGGACGAGGCCCAAGCTCTCTTGCCACCCGGGTCCCATCAAGTAAGCACCCGTTCGCCGCTGTGTGAGAGGAGGAGGAGAGATGGGTTTGCTTTAAGAGCATATTAAATAAGGGCATTAGCCAATGCATCCCATTGGGTAATAAAATTAAAAGAGCGAGCAAAAGTCCTGGATGGCTTAATTCCAATGTAAAAATGCCTATAAAAGCAAAAGAAAAGGCCTTCAAAAAATACAAGGTTGAGGGATCATCATCAGCATTCAGACTTTATAAAGAATGCAACAAGAAATGTAAGGGTGCAAGTAGGGCAGGTAAGATAGAACATGAAAGACACATAGCGGAGGAGAGCAAAAAAAATCCCAAGAAATTCTTTTAAGTATGCAAACAGTAAAAAAGGGAGGACAGACCATATTGGTTCCATAAAGAATGAGGAAGGACATCTGGTTACAAAGGATGGGGAGATGGCGAAGGTTTTGAATTTATTCTTCTCCTCAGTCTTCACAAGGGAATCAGGGGGCTTCAGTAACCAAAACTGCAGTGTCTATCCCCATGACACATCACAGGAAGCACCTCCATGGTTAACAGAGGACAGAATTAAAATTAGACTGGGAAACTTAACATTAAAGCGGTTGTATAGCCCCAAATGTATTTATTTTTTTACTCACCTGTAAGGCAAAAGGCATTATGAGCTAGTATGCACCGCATACTTGCTCATTATGAAATACTTACCTCAGAACGAGGCTTCGGTAACTCACCTGGTCCACGCCAAGGTAGCTGACATGTTTCCTCGGCGTGTCTTTCGGGTATTGCGTCTCCAACGTTGTGAGTGGCTGGAGCCGGGATGTCGTCACTCCCGCGCATGCGTGCGGGAGACTTCTTTCCGGCAAGGTCCGGCGTCTGCCGGGCCTTCAGCCGAGAATCCCCTGTGCGCATGCTCCGCTGCAGTCAGCAGCTCATTGCAAGGGGAATATCTCCTAAACCGTAAAGGTTTAGGAGATATTTTTTTTTACCTACAGGTAAGCCTTATTATAGGCTTACCCGTAGGTAAAAGTTACAAAAAAGACTATATAACCACTTTAATAAATCACCGGGACCAGATGGCTTGCACCCGAGGGTACTTAGGGAAGTCAGTCAAGTAATTGCCAGACCATTGTTCCTAATTTTTATTAACAGTCTACTGATTGGAATGGTACCAGCTGATTAGAGAAAAGCCAATGTAGCACCAATAATTAAAAAGGGCCCAAAATACATCCCTGTGAATTACAGACCAGTTAGCCTAACATCAATAGTATGCAAGCTCTTGGAGGGGATGATAAGGGACTATATACAAGATTTTAGTAATGAGAACGGTATCATTAGCAGTAATCAGCATGGATTCATGAAGAATCGTTCTTGCCAATCCAATCTATTAACCTTCTATGAGGAGGTGATTTGCCATCTAGATAAAGGAAGGCCCGTAGACGTGGTGTATCTGGATTTTGCAAAAGCATTTGACACAGTTCCCCATAAACGTTTACTGTACAAAATAGGGTCCGTAGGCATGGACCATAGGGTGAGTACATGTATTGAAAACTGTCTACAAGGGCAAGTTCAGAGGGTAGTGATAAATGGGGAGTACTCGGAATGGTCAGGGGTGGGTAGTGGGGTCCCCAGGGTTCTGTGCTGGGACCAATCCTATTTAATTTGTTCATAAATGACCTGGAGGATGGGGTAAACAGTGCAATCTCTGTATTTGCAGACAATATTAAGCTAAGCAAGGCAATAACTTCTCCGCAGGATGTGGAAACCTTGCAAAAAGATCTGAACAAAGTAATGGGGTGGGCAACTACATGGCAAATGAGGTTTAAAGTAGAAAAATAATGCATTTGGGTGGCAAAAATACAATTGGAATTTATACATTGGGGGGAGAACCTCTGGGGGAATCTAAGATGGAAAGGGACCTGGGGGTCCTAGTAGATGATAGGCTCAGCAATGGCATGCAATGCCAAGCTGCTGCTAACAAAGCAAACAGAATATTGGCATGCATTAAAAAGGGGATTACCATATTTTTCGCTCCATAAGACACACCTGACCATATGACGCACCTAGATTTTAGAGGAGGAAAATATGAAAAAAAAATCCTGAACCAAATGGTGTACTAAAATATTTAATAAAATATAACAGAATAATATTTCTACACTGAAGCCTCGTACACACGGCCGGGAATCTCGTCGTAAAAAACACGTCGTTTTTTTCGACGAGATCCTTGGACAAGAAACTTGTCCCGGCCGAGTGTACACACGCTCATTTCAAAGAACCCGCGGTTCTTTGAATGGAGCGAACGCGGTGACGTAATTGAATACGACGAGCATGCGCTCGTCACATTCGATGCCGTCGCCGCCATCTTTGTACACCCTATCCTATGCCTAGGAAGCTACCGCGCATGCGTCAAAGTCATTTCGAGCATGCGCGGGCTTCCCGGAGGACAGGTAAGTGTACACACACACAATTTTCTCGTCGAGAAACAGGCTGACGAGAATCTCGACGAGAAAATAGAGAGCAGGTTCTCTATTTTCTCGTCGAGATTCTAGTCGGTTTTCTTGACGAGAAACCATACACACGAACAAATTTCTCGGCAAGAAATCTCTGCCAGCAAGTTTCTTGCTGGCTCTTGCCGAGAAACTCGGTCGTGTGTACGAGGCTTGACAACCAATGTAAGGGGGCACCCTACACTGATCCCCAATGTAACTGGGACATTTACATGACCTCAACACAACAGGAGTATTTGCATATTGAGACATTTACACTGACCAGTGATGTAAATGGTGTATTTACAGTAACCCCCCCCCCATCTCTCTACTAATCTCTGCATTCTTATCTCCCTCTCAGTACAACTCTGCCCCTCTAACACATCTGCTAACCTCTGTCCCCCAAACCCCTCATCTTCTAACATCTGCACTCCAACCCATCCTTCCCATTCAACTCTGCAGCCTCTGCTCACCTCTGCACCTCAAACCCCCTTCTTTGATCCCCTCTACATGCCCCCTATACTCACCTGTATGCTGTTCACACCTTCTAGGTGGGCGGCATGCAGAGGTCTGGGCGTAATTAGCATATGAATTGCAGCGCCCGACCTCATTAATATAACAATGCCCGCGCGGTTTACATATCAATGCCGATCCTGTGGGGGTTAAATAAAGAACAATACCCTTTTATTTCTCTCCCTGTAGCAGCTGAAGGCAGGGCAGAAACAGGATTTACCTGGGGCAGAGTGATGCATAGGGCATCGTTCTGCCGCCAAAATGATCCCCCTATCAGTGGCTCTCCTGGTCTGTATTCGCTCCATAAGACGCACACACATTTCCCCCTGTTTTTTTGGGGGGAAAAGGTGTGTCTTATGGAGCGAAAAATACGGTAACTCCAGAGATAAAACAATAATTCTTCCGCTCTACAAGACTCTGGTCCAGCCGCACCTGGAGTATGCTGTCCAGTTCTGGGCACCAGTCCTCAGGAAGGATGTACTGGAAATGGACGAGTACAAAGAAAGGCAACAAAGCTAATAAAGGGTCTGGAGGATGCTAGTTATGAGGAAAGGTTGGAGGCACTGAACTTATTATCTCTGGTGAAGAGACGCTTGAGAGAGGATATGATTTCAATTTACGAATACCATACTGGTGACCCCACAATAGGGATAAAACTTTTTCACGAAAGGGAGTTTAACAAGACACGTGGCCACTCATTAAAATGAGAAGAAAAGAGGTTTAACCTTAAACTACTGTAGCGCCCCCCCCAATATTTGGGGGTGCTATGTGGAAATTTAGGGGAAGTCTGAGCCAGTAGTCGGGCTCAGATCAATTGATGGTTCACTATTGCTTCTGCTCTGGGTGTGATACTGCCTGGCAGTAGTGTTCCCTGTTGCCTGTAGGTGGCACTGTCACCACCCGCATAGGTGAACCAAGAGGGGTATCACAGTACCTTGGGTGTTCTCTCTCGGCAGCCGTGCAGTGGGCGTGGTTGACCCGCTGTGCATGCTGGGAGAGGGTACATAAGGGGCAGACGCCATTGGTGTTGGGGCGTTCCAGGGGACCCTTTGGTCCTGTATGTGTGCCTCGTGGCCCGTATGGCACGAGGTGCGCGAGTGTGTTTGGGCCTCGGGCACCTTCAGGCCGAGGCTGCGTTGCTGCAGCTCTGCTGGCAGGGGCCTACACCTCAAAGAAGGATCCCAGGCTGCCCTTCTGTAGGGGGCCCACCTTTAGGAAAGGAGACCAGGGGAGGATCAGTCCCTGAGGAGATTAGTGACGGTACTGCTATCTCGGGAAGAGGCCTGGAAACTCGCCTAAAGAGGGATTCACTGTCTTGATTATTAGTGCTCCATCCCGGCTGCTAGGACCGCTCTCATAGGGACTATACGGTGAGCAATACCCACTCAGGCTTGAGTGGTGATGAAAGACTAACACTGTGCTATAGGTGTTACGTGCCTGAACCTGTTCTTTCCCTTACTTCTCTCATCTTCCTACTCCTTATTCAAGTTCACTAAAATGACAAAAGAATAAAACCTTACTGCTTGGGTTTTACTCCTGTGTGGACATTGGCCTTATTCTGAGGAACTTCTACCTAGACAACGGAGAGAGAAGATCCACTCAAGAGAGGTATTTGCTGCAAGACCCAAACAATAACACCGTTCGCTCCTCTCTATATACACAGGGAGGGGATACCGGGCAAGTAGCAGGTGTGCCCCGGTGCCGGTGGAGGAAGGCAGAGGAGAAACAGGGGTCTGTGTGCTACACTGCGTAGGTGGTTCTTTACTGTAAGAGCGGCAAGGATGTGGAATTCCCCTCCACAGGCGGTGGTCTCAGTGGGGGGGGGGGGGCATTGATAGTTTCAAGAAACTATTAGATAAGCACCTGAATGACCACAACATACAGGGATATACAAGGTAATACTGACTTATAATCACACACAAAGGTTGGACTTGATAGACTTGTCTTTTTTTAACCTCACCTACTATGTAACCATGTAACTATGATTGCGGCCTACCACGCAGTATACAGCTCTTGCAGCTCTAACCCAAGCAGGTCAGATGCCGCCCACTACACGAGTGGCACCACTGCAGCAACGTTGAATGCAGCAGAATCGGATGACTCACTGTTTCAGCAGACAAATCGCCATCTCAGCCCGCCCGCAGTAAGAAGAATCAACTTGGATCGCTCTTCAGGGAGTCCCTACAAAGTTCTCAAGATTGGTGATAGGGCACCTGCCCACAAATACAGTTACTAGCCACTAGGGATGAGCTTCGTGTTCGAGTCGAACATACGTTCGACTCGAACATCGGCTGTTCGATCGTTCGACGAAGATCGAACGATTTGGGCCGTTCGCGCCAAATTCGAGTGACGCGAACGGCCCACAATGCACTACGCCATCGCAGTGTCATCCAGGCGCTGTGATTGGCCAAGCATGCACTGTGACCCCGCATGCTTGGCCAATCACAGCGCCGGCAGCGAGGAGAGCAATGATTGGCCACAGGCAGGATGCCTGTGGCCAATTATTGCTGAGGGTGTTTAGTACACGCCCCACACTATAAAAGGCCGCCAGCACGGCGGCCTAGTGTAGTGTGTTCCGGAGCAGGGATAGAGCAGCATAGGCAGGGACAGTGACTGTTATTTCTTTCTTGCTTAACCTGGATTCCTTTAGTTTAGGGAAAGAGAAGGATAGGTAGGGAGAGTGTCAGTGTGTTTTGTGCTTGTGCTATAGTGTGCTTAAAAAAAACATTTATTCTAGGGACAGAAAACTGTAGGTAGGGACAGTGTCAGTTTCTTTCACTCTGCAAGTCCTTGTTTCCAGGGACCTGGAAGGACAGTGAGTGAATTGTCCTTGTGCTATATTGTGCTTAAAAAAAACATTTATTCTAGGGACAGAAAACTGTAGGTAGGGAGAGTGTCAGTTTATTTCACTCTGCAAGTCCTTGTTTCCAGGGACCTGTAAGGACAGTGAGTGAATTGTCCTTGTGCTATATTGTGATTAAAAAAAACATTTTTTCTAGGGACAGAAAACTGTAGGTAGGGAGAGTGTTTTTTTTCTTTCACTCTGCAAGTCCTTGTTTCCAGGGACCTGGAAGGACAGTGAGTGAATTGTCCTTGTGCTATATTGTGCTTAAAAAAAAACATTTTTTCTAGGGACAGAAAACTGTAGGTAGGGAGAGTGTTTTTTTTCTTTCACTCTGCAAGTCCTTGTTTCCAGGGACCTGTAAGGACAGTGAGTGAATTGTCCTTGTGCTATATTGTGATTAAAAAAAACATTTTTTCTAGGGACAGAAAACTGTAGGTAGGGAGAGTGTCAGTTTATTTCACTCTGCAAGTCCTTGTTTCCAGGGACCTGTAAGGACAGTGAGTGAATTGTCCTTGTGCTATATTGTGATTAAAAAAAACATTTTTTCTAGGGACAGAAAACTGTAGGTAGGGAGAGTGTTTTTTTTCTTTCACTCTGCAAGTCCTTGTTTCCAGGGACCTGTAAGGACAGTGAGTGAATTGTCCTTGTGCTATATTGTGCTTAAAAAAAAACATTTATTCTAGGGACAGAAAACTGTAGGTAGGGAGAGTGTTTTTTTTCTTTCACTCTGCAAGTCCTTGTTTCCAGGGACCTGTAAGGACAGTGAGTGAATTGTCCTTGTGCTATATTGTGATTAAAAAAAACATTTTTTCTAGGGACAGAAAACTGTAGGTAGGGAGAGTGTTTTTTTTCTTTCACTCTGCAAGTCCTTGTTTCCAGGGACCTGTAAGGACAGTGAGTGAATTGTTCTTGTGCTATATTGTGATTAAAAAAAACATTTTTTCTAGGGACAGAAAACTGTAGGTAGGGAGAGTGTTTTTTTTTTTTCACTCTGCAAGTCCTTGTTTCCAGGGACCTGTAAGGACAGTGAGTGAATTGTCCTTGTGCTATATTGTGCTTAAAAAAAACATTTATTCTAGGGACAGAAAACTGTAGGTAGGGAGAGTGTCAGTTTATTTCACTCTGCAAGTCCTTGTTTCCAGGGACCTGTAAGGACAGTGAGTGAATTGTCCTTGTGCTATATTGTGATTAAAAAAAACATTTTTTCTAGGGACAGAAAACTGTAGGTAGGGAGAGTGTTTTTTTTCTTTCACTCTGCAAGTCCTTGTTTCCAGGGACCTGTAAGGACAGTGAGTGAATTGTCCTTGTGCTATATTGTGATTAAAAAAAACATTTTTTCTAGGGACAGAAAACTGTAGGTAGGGAGAGTGTTTTTTTTCTTTCACTCTGCAAGTCCTTGTTTCCAGGGACCTGTAAGGACAGTGAGTGAATTGTCCTTGTGCTATATTGTGCTTAAAAAAAACATTTATTCTAGGGACAGAAAACTGTAGGTAGGGAGAGTGTCAGTTTATTTCACTCTGCAAGTCCTTGTTTCCAGGGACCTGTAAGGACAGTGAGTGAATTGTCCTTGTGCTATATTGTGATTAAAAAAAACATTTTTTCTAGGGACAGAAAACTGTAGGTAGGGAGAGTGTTTTTTTTCTTTCACTCTGCAAGTCCTTGTTTCCAGGGACCTGTAAGGACAGTGAGTGAATTGTCCTTGTGCTATATTGTGATTAAAAAAAACATTTTTTCTAGGGACAGAAAACTGTAGGTAGGGAGAGTGTTTTTTTTCTTTCACTCTGCAAGTCCTTGTTTCCAGGGACCTGTAAGGACAGTGAGTGAATTGTCCTTGTGCTATATTGTGCTTAAAAAAAACATTTATTCTAGGGACAGAAAACTGTAGGTAGGGAGAGTGTCAGTTTATTTCACTCTGCAAGTCCTTGTTTCCAGGGACCTGTAAGGACAGTGAGTGAATTGTCCTTGTGCTATATTGTGATTAAAAAAAACATTTTTTCTAGGGACAGAAAACTGTAGGTAGGGAGAGTGTTTTTTTTCTTTCACTCTGCAAGTCCTTGTTTCCAGGGACCTGGAAGGACAGTGAGTGAATTCTCCTTGTGCTATATTGTGCTTAAAAAAAACATTTATTCTAGGGACAGAAAACTGTAGGTAGGGAGAGTGTCAGTTTATTTCACTCTGCAAGTCCTTGTTTCCAGGGACCTGTAAGGACAGTGAGTGAATTGTCCTTGTGCTATATTGTGATTAAAAAAAACATTTTTTCTAGGGACAGAAAACTGTAGGTAGGGAGAGTGTTTTTTTTTCTTTCACTCTGCAAGTCCTTGTTTCCAGGGACCTGTAAGGACAGTGAGTGAATTGTCCTTGTGCTATATTGTGCTTAAAAAAAACATTTATTCTAGGGACAGAAAACTGTAGGTAGGGAGAGTGTCAGTTTATTTCACTCTGCAAGTCCTTGTTTCCAGGGACCTGTAAGGACAGTGAGTGAATTGTCCTTGTGCTATATTGTGATTAAAAAAAACATTTTTTCTAGGGACAGAAAACTGTAGGTAGGGAGAGTGTTTTTTTTCTTTCACTCTGCAAGTCCTTGTTTCCAGGGACCTGTAAGGACAGTGAGTGAATTGTCCTTGTGCTATATTGTGATTAAAAAAAACATTTTTTCTAGGGACAGAAAACTGTAGGTAGGGAGAGTGTTTTTTTTCTTTCACTCTGCAAGTCCTTGTTTCCAGGGACCTGTAAGGACAGTGAGTGAATTGTCCTTGTGCTATATTGTGCTTAAAAAAAAACATTTATTCTAGGGACAGAAAACTGTAGGTAGGGAGAGTGTTTTTTTTCTTTCACTCTGCAAGTCCTTGTTTCCAGGGACCTGTAAGGACAGTGAGTGAATTGTCCTTGTGCTATATTGTGCTTAAAAAAAACATTTATTCTAGGGACAGAAAACTGTAGGTAGGGAGAGTGTCAGTTTATTTCACTCTGCAAGTCCTTGTTTCCAGGGACCTGTAAGGACAGTGAGTGAATTGTCCTTGTGCTATATTGTGATTAAAAAAAACATTTTTTCTAGGGACAGAAAACTGTAGGTAGGGAGAGTGTTTTTTTTCTTTCACTCTGCAAGTCCTTGTTTCCAGGGACCTGTAAGGACAGTGAGTGAATTGTCCTTGTGCTATATTGTGATTAAAAAAAACATTTTTTCTAGGGACAGAAAACTGTAGGTAGGGAGAGTGTTTTTTTTCTTTCACTCTGCAAGTCCTTGTTTCCAGGGACCTGTAAGGACAGTGAGTGAATTGTCCTTGTGCTATATTGTGATTAAAAAAAACATTTTTTCTAGGGACAGAAAACTGTAGGTAGGGAGAGTGTTTTTTTTCTTTCACTCTGCAAGTCCTTGTTTCCAGGGACCTGTAAGGACAGTGAGTGAATTGTCCTTGTGCTATATTGTGCTTAAAAAAAACATTTATTCTAGGGACAGAAAACTGTAGGTAGGGAGAGTGTCAGTTTATTTCACTCTGCAAGTCCTTGTTTCCAGGGACCTGTAAGGACAGTGAGTGAATTGTCCTTGTGCTATATTGTGATTAAAAAAAACATTTTTTCTAGGGACAGAAAACTGTAGGTAGGGAGAGTGTTTTTTTTCTTTCACTCTGCAAGTCCTTGTTTCCAGGGACCTGTAAGGACAGTGAGTGAATTGTCCTTGTGCTATATTGTGATTAAAAAAAACATTTTTTCTAGGGACAGAAAACTGTAGGTAGGGAGAGTGTTTTTTTTCTTTCACTCTGCAAGTCCTTGTTTCCAGGGACCTGTAAGGACAGTGAGTGAATTGTCCTTGTGCTATATTGTGCTTAAAAAAAACATTTATTCTAGGGACAGAAAACTGTAGGTAGGGAGAGTGTTTATTTTCTTTCACTCTGCAAGTCCTTGTTTCCAGGGACCTGTAAGGACAGTGAGTGAATTGTCCTTGTGCTATATTGTGATTAAAAAAAAACATTTTTTCTAGGGACAGAAAACTGTAGGTAGGGAGAGTGTTTTTTTTCTTTCACTCTGCAAGTCCTTGTTTCCAGGGACCTGTAAGGACAGTGAGTGAATTGTTCTTGTGCTATATTGTGATTAAAAAAAACATTTTTTCTAGGGACAGAAAACTGTAGGTAGGGAGAGTGTTTTTTTTCTTTCACTCTGCAAGTCCTTGTTTCCAGGGACCTGTAAGGACAGTGAGTGAATTGTCCTTGTGCTATATTGTGCTTAAAAAAAACATTTATTCTAGGGACAGAAAACTGTAGGTAGGGAGAGTGTCAGTTTCTTTCACTGTGAAAGTCCTTGTTTCAAGGGACAGAGAAGGACACCTGAAGGTAGCCCTTATTGCTTTTTTCCCATCTCCCTGCAGGCCATCTATTAGAATGTCTGGAAGGCAAACAAGGAGAGGCAGACAGTCAGGAGGCAATAAAAGAGGGCAAGCAGGCTCTGTGTCTGGGGGCAACAGTGCTGGTCGTGGACGCGGTGCATTGTCATCAGCACATGGCCATGGGACACGCTTGTCCTTCTTTTCGGCAGCTGGACATGTTGAGCCACATCATGCCGAAGACTTGGTAGAGTGGATGACCAAGCCCTCCTCCTCCTCCTCATCCTCTCTCACCCAGGCTCAGGGTACTGGAAAAGCAGCTGCCAAAGCGTCGTCTTCCCTGGTATCAATGTCAGACAAATCATCAGTCACTCCTTCCCTAGACCCACCATGTCCTCCTCCTGAGGAGTCCCCCGAACTGTTTCAGCACAGTGTTGGGTACATGCTCCAGGAGGATGCCCAGCGTTTCGAAGGGTCTGATGATGAAACCCAGCTAGAGGAAGGCAGTAGCGTGAGAGCAGACAGAGGGGATGCTCAAGAAGGACACCAATCTGGCAGTCATGTTCCAGCAGCTGCAGCATACTGCCAGATTGGCTCCAGTGATGAGGAGGGAGGGGATGATGAGGTCACTGACTCCACGTGGGTGCCTAATAGGAGAGAGGAGGAGGATGAGGAGGAGGCACATCTCCAACGAGGCAGGATGCCCTTTGGTGGCCAGCGTAAGGGCAGTACACCGACGGAATCACACCGCAGAGCTCCGCCTGTGCAGGGCGCTGCCTCTGCCCGTCATTCAAAAAGTTCTTTGGTGTGGGCCTTTTTTGAGGCTAGTGCATCAGATCGCACAGCTGCTGTTTGCAACATATGTCTCAAGCGTATATCGCGTGGCCAAAACATCAGCCGCTTGGGTACCACATGCCTGACCAGACATATGTTGACCTGCCATGCAGCTCGTTGGCAAGCCTACCTCAAAGACCCACACCAAAGAACAAAGCGGACCTCTCCTTGCACCGCATCAGCTGGGATCTCCAACCCCACTATAACTTCAGTCCTCTCTGAAACATGCACTGAGAGGAATGAAGGTGTAGAATTAGGTGTGTCACAGCCAAGTACTTGCGCCCACTCTGCTAGCAGTACACCGACGTCCGATTCTAGCAGGCAAATTTCCCTGCCCCAGCTGCTGGACCGTCGAAAGAAGTTCACTCCCAGCCATCCACATGCCCAGCGGTTGAATGCTAGCTTGGCTAAATTGCTAGCGCTTCAACTGCTGTCTTTTCAGTTGGTAGACTCGGCCCCCTTCCGTGAGTTTGTGCAATGTGCGGTTCCTCAGTGGCAGGTTCCCAAACGCCACTTTTTCTCACGGAAGGCTATTCCGGCTCTCTACCGGCATGTGGAAGGCAATGTCTTGGCCTCGCTGGACAGGGCGGTCAGCGGTAAGGTGCATATTACCGCTGACTCATGGTCCAGCAGGCATGGACAGGGACGTTACCTTTCTTTCACGGCCCATTGGGTCACTCTTTTGGCAGCTGGGAAGGATTCAGGACAAGGTGCAGTAGTGTTGGAGGTTGTCCCACCGCCACGCCTCCAAAATGCTACTACTGGTTGTGACACACCTCTCTCCTCCACCCCCTCCTCTTCTTCTTCCTCCATGGCCTCTTCCTGTGGTTTGTCCTATGAACCAGCGGTGCTCCGTAGCCGTTCACGTGGCTACGCAAGTACGCAGGCAAAAAGATGCCATGCCGTGCTTGCGCTGGTGTGTTTGGGGGACAGAAGCCACACTGGGGCAGAGGTCCTGTCTGCTCTGCAGGGCCAGGCCGAGAGGTGGTTGACGCCACGCCAGCTTAAGCCAGGAATGGTGGTTTGCGACAATGGCACCAACCTCCTCTCCGCCCTCCGACAGGGACAACTGACCCATGTGCCCTGTGTGGCTCACGTCCTTAACCTGGTGGTGCAGCGCTTCTTGGGCAGGTACCCGGGCTTACAGGATGTCCTGAGGCAGGCCAGGAAAGTCTGTGTGCATTTCCGCAGATCTTATAATGCCAGTGCTCGCCTGGCTGAGCTGCAAAAGGAGTTGAACCTGCCCAAGAACCGCCTTATATGTGACATGCCCACCAGGTGGAACTCAACGTTGGCCATGCTGCAGCGGCTGCACACGCAGCAGAGGGCCATCAATGAGTACCTGTGCGACTACGGCACCAGGACAGGGTCAGGGGAGCTTGGTTTTTTTTCTCCACGCCAGTGGGGCATGATCAGGGATGCATGCACTGTCCTGGCACCATTTGAGGAGGCCACGAGGATGGTGAGCAGTGACAGTGCATGCATCAGTGACACTGTACCTCTTGTCCACCTGTTGGAGCACACGCTGCGTGGAATAATGGACAGGGCACTTGAGGCAGAACAGAGGCAGGAAGAGGAGGACTTCCTTGCCTCTCAAGGCCCCCTTTACCCAGACAGTGTTCCTTCTGTCCCACCCATCGCACAGGAAGAGGAGGAGGAGGAGGATTGTGTCAGCATGGAGGTGGAGGCTGGCACTCAGCATCATCAGCAGCAGTCTTTTAGGGATGATTTACAGTCCCAAGAAACCAGTGGACTTGTACGTGGCTGGGAGGAGGTGGCTGCGGATCATGTCGTCCTTAGTGACCCAGAGGACTCCGGAGCGAATGCCTCAGCAAACCTACGCTGCATGGCCTCCCTGATCCTGCAAAGTCTGCGGAAGGATCCTCGTATTCTTCGGATCAAGGAGAGGGACCATTACTGGCTGGCCACTCTCCTTGATCCACGGTACAAGGGTAAGGTTGCGGACCTTATGTTACCGTCGCAGAGGGAGCAGAGGATGAGACAACTCCGGGAGGCCTTGCAGAAAGGTCTGTGCAACGCGTTCCCAGAGACTGGGAGGTTGCAAACTCCTGGTCCTGGACAACGAGTTGCTGAGGCTTCGGCCAGTCAAAGAAGGAGCGGTGGGGAAGGTGGCCGTCTGACCGATGCGTTCAGACAATTCTTTAGTCCGCAGCCCCAAAGTATGATCGGTTCCAGCAACCATCGCCAGCGTCTGATAAACATGGTGCAGGAATATCTAGGGGCAAGGTCAGACTTGGACACCTTCCCCACCGAAAATCCTCTGGCTTACTGGGTCTTGAGGATGGATCACTGGCCAGAGCTTGCACAGTATGCAATTGAGCTACTGGCCTGTCCTGCATCCAGCGTTCTTTCGGAACGCACATTCAGTGCTGCTGGAGGATTTGTCACGGATCACAGGGTGCGCCTGTCCACCGACTCGGTTGATCGACTGACTTTCATCAAGATGAACCAGTCTTGGATCACCACCAGCTACCACACACCTGATGCTGATATAACAGACTAATTGATTTTAACATGTCACATCCCTTCAAGACTGATGCTGATGCTGAGTGCCTGTGCTGTTATGTTGACTGGCTATCCTCCTCCTCCGAGTCCTCAATGATACGATTGATGATGATAGCTTGGAAGATCATTTTTGTTTATGGGTGCCGCCACCAGTGCCTAACGCCCAATTTTTCAGCCCCTGTTTAACAGGGGCGTGTAATTACAATTTTTGAAGCAATACTTTGCAACAGGGCTCATTGCTGTGCTCCAAGTACAGTATCTGTGAGGGGTTGCAGTGTTGTGCCACCAGTGCCTAAGGCCCAATTTTTCAGCCCCTGTTCAACAGGGGCATGTAATTACAATTCTTGATCTAATAATTCACAGCAGGGCCCATTGCTGCACCCACCAAGAGTAACTGTCAGGGCTTACAGTGTTGTGGCACCAGCACCACCATCAAAGGCCCAATTTTTACTACCACTGTTCAACAATTATATGTAATTAAAATTCCTGATATAATAGTTGACAGCAGGGCGTTCCAGCACCAACCAAGAGTAACTGTGAGTGCTTACAGTGTTGTGCCAACACCAACAACTAAGGGGCCTATTTCTGCAGAGTATATACGGCAGGTCCCTACTTTCAAACATCCAACTTACAAACGACTCCTACTTGCAAACGCAAGAAGACAACAGGAAGTGAGAGGAAATCTACCACTAGGAAGGAAAATTCTCTCCTGTAAGAATAAATATGGGAGAAAGGTGTCTCCTCTGTACTGATGCTTTATCAGCAATCCTTGTTTCAAGAAAAACACCACATTTCAAAAACAGTTGTCATTGGGACGGAAAGTGAGGTGAAATGTTCTGAACAGGGGCACAGACAGCAAAACAAATGTTACAGGGGTGATAACCCTTACCTATGTTTTCCAAAAAGTTTAAAAATAGATTTTTGGTCTGGAGCTACACTTCAACAATGTACCTGTTCAAAATTACAAACAGATTCTACATAAGAACAAACCTACAGTCCCTGTCTTGTATGCACCGCCTGTATAGGGCTGTTCAGAGTATATAGGGCCTTTTTTATTTTATGTGCGGGGTTCCCCTTAATATCCATACAAGACCCAAAGGGGCTGGTAATGGGCTGGGGTAGGGGGGGGGGGTCATGGGGTAGCTATGCCATTTTTCTTAAAGAATTTCATCCATATTACCGGGACCAGACATTACATTAAAGCCGCAAGCAGTTTTAAATGGCTTTTTTTTCCTTTAGAAGTGTCATTTTGTGCAGGGACAGTTCTAAACACGGGAAACACGTGGCACTTCACAGGCATACTTTAGACACCCCCCAGGTACGATATTTAAAGGAATATTTGACTTTTTTTTTTTCACTTTATGCATCATTAAAATGACTGCTCCCGAAAAACGACCGTTTTTAAAACTTCTTTTTGCATTGATACATGTCCCCTGGTGCAGAACCCGGGTTCCCAAACCCTTTTTAGGACAATAACATGCATAATAGTTGTTATAATTAGCACTTTAGAATTCGAACGTTCGCATCCATTGTATTTAATAGGGTTCTAATGTTCGTTCGAACTTTCGGTCCGTTCGCGGGTTCTGGTGCGAACCGAACCCGGGGGTGTTCGGCTCATCACTACTAGCCACTAACATATTCCACTGGACACTGTATACAGACATCCTACACCTGGATTTCCTCAGGATTACCACTGGTCAGACTAGCCTTGCCTTGACTGCATATCACAGTGCCACACTTAGAAATTCTTGTTTCTTTGAGCTCCAACTGCTGGTGAAGATAATAGCAAGGCCTTGCATTCTGAACACTTCTATTCTATTGCTTTTAAAGGGAACTCACCACTAGTACATATATTATTTCATCTCTCATTAGGATTAAAGGTAAAATGGGCCAGCCTGGGGTCCTCCTTTAGCAGCAGTATTATAGACAGAAACCAATAGCCTTCTTAGAAATCCATTCACTTATTGTCTATAAGAAACTAGGGTGGGCGTTAAGGGTAAAATGCTGCAAGTTTTAGTGGCACTTTTTGGCCGCTAGCGGGGTGCTTTTAACCCCTGCTAGCGGCTCAATAAAGGGTTAAATGCACCCGCGTAGCGCCGCTGCCAAGGCGATTTGCAGGCGCTCCGGCAGCGGTGTATACACCTCTCTTTCACCGCCCCAAAGATGCTGCTTGCAGGACATTTTTTAACGTCCTGCCAGCGCATCGGCCCAGTGTGAAAGCACTCAGGCTTTCACACTGGGACTGCAAGGGAGGCGTTTTTCAGGTGCTTTACAGGCTCTATTTTTAGCCCAAAAGCGCCCCAGTGTGAAAGTGTGTGCATTGATATTATGTATCTGTTATTTCTAGTTGTCATTTAATTGCTTTTGAGGAATATTTTAACTGAGTCTTGGCTGTTTATCCAGGACTTGGCTGACTAATACCCTGTTTAAGACTCTTCTCTTGATTAGGTAAATCTGAGAGAGCTAAAACAATCTGCATTGTGTCAGTGTGTTATTTAAAGGTATAGGCAACATGTCTGAACCTAGAGTGTCAGGAGGGCAGGAAAGTTTACAGGGTCAAGGCTGCGCAGAAGAACATGCAATTCTAAGCAACCCCTGAGGGGGCAGTGCTACAACAAGTTCAGGTGAGGCTTCCCTGGAGGGCACTAGCGGTGTAGCCTTCCCAGGGTGCACCTTTGAGGTCAGGGCTACTTAAGAGAAACCTGGAAGTAGACAAAAAAATCTAAGCGTAAAAAAATAAAAAGATTTTACAAATGATTTTTATAACACTGGATTCACACTGGTGTGGTGCGGGAACCAGCGCGAGTCCTGTGTGGGTTCCCGCATTGCATCTGACTCGCAGGTAGTTAACACTGCTCTCTGCTAACTTCTGCGGGTGTCAATAAAAAGTTAATGGCACCCCCAAATCGGTTTGCAGAACGCAGTGTGAACCGTGGAATCGGATCACAGGGGTCTGAAAAAAGGGTCCTGCGCCATTTTGGTGCGAATGCGATTTCAGCCATACAAAGTGTATGGCTGAATTTGCATCGCACAGACATCGCATATGATGTGCACAACAATGAGGTGCGAATCACATGTGATGTCTGGCATCGCATTAGTGTAACCCCAGCTTTATAGATGGACATGCAGCACTGCATGCACCATGAAGTTTCCTGTTTGTTAGGGGGAGTTAAAGGGTTAGTTCACTTTTACAATAATACTGTCTTTGCAAGTGTAGCGGCCTCACCCTCTCTCCATCTTTATCGGTTACACACCAACTCATGTCTAGGGGTTCCTGGGTTGTGAGAGTGAGATGCGCCACGGCCCATGTCCTCCCCATTGTAGTAGGGAGGTGAAGGCCACTTCCTGATGTTTCCTCGGGCCGGTGTGTTCTGTGAATGCACTGAGTCTGTAATTGCAAGCTCACCAGCCTCCCCTTTGCTTCCAGTAACTGGAGTTCACACACCGGAGAAAGGTCCAACACTTGTTTATTTGACACTCCAATACGCAAAGCACAATAAACAGTTCTTTTGCAGCAAACTGGTTGGGACCTATAACCTTGCCAACGGTGGGGCGAGCAGATCGAGGCACTTCCTAAAGTTTGAGTTCTATGCCACTGTACTATGACCAGCGGCGCCTAAGCCAATCCGGCTGTTACAGAACAGGAGGGATGGGGTCTCTTCCAGCAACCCCTATGAACAGCAATGGAGCCCTCTTCGATACGCTGTGGCCCCTATCAGGGGGATGTGTCCTCCCAAGAGAGTTCCCAGAGGCCCACTGTCACCGGGTTGGTGCTGCTCCGGGTCTCCAGTGGGTAACCTCCCCGGCCTCCTCACCTCAGGTACGAGTCCCTCCGCTCAGGGACCCTCGGACAGTCCACCCTAGCGGGACCCAGTCGAAGGTACTGGGCCCCAGGCCTCCTCGATAGTACCTCACCCCAGGCTAAAGGTGCCTGGGATGGACGCCAACATGACTCCGGACCAGGCCATGGGCACCTGGACCAAACTCCTGGATCTCCCGCACCCAGGCCTAAGGGCCCTGGGTGCGGACCGCAACCCTCCTCCTCCGAGGACCTCCTTCTCCGCAAAACGACGACGACGACGACCTCGTGGTCAGGGCGTCTCCCCCTTTTATCTCCTCCCTTCAACGGCCCGGCGGGTTCCCCGCCCCAGCCATACCATCTCCGGGAAGAGACCAAACAGGGAGCACTGCAGGGGATGATTCTACCTGAAGCCCGTGGGTACTACGCCACCCACAGGCAAAGGAGAATATTACATCCTCCAATCCTCCACGAAACAAAAAGGGGTCTGAATCCTAACACAATTATACACCTGGGTTACACTATTGCCCAGGTGTATCCCATCAATTTGAGGACCCCGCTACACAAGTAAGGGGCAAACTGCGCAGCTTTGAATACAATTGGATAATGCCCCTGTTATATGTGTAGGTCATTTACCTACCCCATGAAGCCTGTCCAAAAAACTCCCAGAGATGGCATCATCCCATCCTGCTTTGTTGCTAGAATATCGCTAAGACACTCCCAGCTGTTACTGCTCACCCCCACCATCACAGGAGCGAGCTCTCAAATCCCAGCATCGCTGAGCTCAAAACCACTGGGACAGGGGGGGAAAGAGTGCATGCAAAGAGGTTCGAATCGGCTGGGAGTACAGACATCCCAAGTCCCCCGTGAATCGCGGGAGTCTCCGGCATTCGGCTGCGGGGTCCCGGACACCCGCAAGCGCCAGGCAATCTCCCACTGGGCCTGTCAGTCAGCCACAGACAGAAGACAGAGCAGCCCGAGCAGCCGAATAGAGTACGGCCGCGGTGTCCATCAGTGCAGCCTATCAGTGTCCATCAGTACCACCTCATCAGTGCCCACCAGTGCAGCCCATCAGTGTCCACCAGTGCAGCCTATCAGTGTCAATCAGTACCACCTCATCAGTGCCCACCAGTGCAGCATAACAGTGCCCACCAGTTCAGCCTATCAGTGTCCATCAGTGCAGCCCATCAGTCTCCATCAGTGCAGCCTATCAGTGTCCATCAGTGCCACCTCATCAATGCCCACCAGTGCAGCCCATCAGTGCCACCTTATTAGCGCCCACCAGTGCAGCCTATCAGTGCCCACCAGTGCAGCCTACCAGTGTCACCTCATCAGTGCATACCAGTGCAGCCTTTCACTGCCCACCAGTGCAGCCCATCAGTGTCTGTCAGTGCCACCTATCAGTGTCCATGTCCATCAGCGCAGCCTCAGTATCCACCAGTGGAGCGCTCCCGGCTCCATCCTGCCCATCGACAGAATACAGAGCAGCCCGAGCAGCCGAATAGAGTACAGCCGCGGCAGCTGCTCAGGCTGCTCTGTCTACTGTCGATGGGCAGGATGGAGTCGGGCGCACTCCACTGGTGGATACTGAGGCTGCGCTGATGGACACTGATAGGTGGCACTGAAAGACACTGATGGGCTGCACTGGTGGGCACTGAAAGGCTGCACTGGTATGCACTGATGAGGTGACACTGGTAGGCTGCACTGGTGGGCACTGATAGGCTGCACTGGTGGGTGCTAATAAGATGGCACTGATGGGCTGCACTGGTGGGCATTGATGAGGTGGCACTGATGGACACTGATAGGCTGCACTGATGGACACTGATGGGCTGCACTGATGGACACTGATAGGCTGAACTGGTGGGCACTGTTATGCTGCACAGGTGGGCACTGATGAGGTGGTACTGATGGACACTGATTGACACTGATAGGCTGCACTGGTGGGCACTGATGAGGTGGTACTGATGGACACTGATAGGCTGCACTGATGGACACTGATGGGCTGCACTGGTGGGCACTGATGAGGTGGTACTGATGGACACTGATAGGCTGCACTGATGGACATTGACAGACTGCACTGGTGGGCACTGATGAGGTGGCACTGAAGAACACTGATAGGCTGCGCTGGTAGGCACTGATGAGGTAGCACTGATGGACTGCACTGGTGGGCACTGATGAGGTGGCACTGATGGACACTGATAGGCTGCACTGGTGGGCACTGATGAGGTGGCACTGAAGGACACTGATAGGCTGCTCTGGTAGGCACTGATGAGGTGGCACGAATAGAAACTGATGGTCACTGATAGGCTGCACTGATGGGCTGCGCTGGTAGGCACTGATGAGGTGGCACAATTGGACACTAATGGCCCGTACACACGATCCGAAAATCGGACGACAGATCGTCCAACGTTTTTCGCTTAATAGTTGCAAGTAGAAATTGAATAGGTTACTAAAGTCACGAAAATTCTCATACGACAGGAAAAAAAAAATCGGAAGAGATGTCATGTGTTGTAATGTAATGTATTTGTATTGTATTTTCGACCGACGACTATACTGACTAAACAAAAATCGTACAATCTGGTATTGTACGAGGGAAATTTTCGTGGTTATCCGATCTAATAATATCGGATGAATTGTCGTGATCGGCTCTTGAAAGCTCTGTACTAACGATCCGATTATCGTACGATTCTTCCTCAGACGACAGTTTTCGTACGATATTCGGATCGTCTGTAGGGGTCATAAGGCTGCACTGATGGACACTGATAGGCTGCATTTAATTGGCACTGGTAAAGCTGCATTTCATTGGGGGGGTCGGCGCCAGTGCGAAGCGTCACCTCCCTGAAATTAGTTTTTGCAGATTGGGATGTGTGGGAGTGTCTTAGCAACGTTCTGGCAACAAGGCAGGACGAGATGATGCCTTCTCTGGGAGTTTTTCAGCCAGGCATCGGGAGGTACGTAAATGGTCTACACTTATAGAAAACCCATTATCCAACTTTAGTCAAAGCGGCAGTTTGTTTTTATCTACAGGTGCCCCTTATCTGCATAGGCTGTTTTATTGGGTAAAGGAGAACCAAACCTTTAATGGCCACTTTAAATGAAGGTCTATTCATCAGAATATTGGGGTTCAGCTCCAGCTTGGGTTCAGTTGGGAGTGGGACCCATGCAGCTGTGCTTTCAAATACATTGGGAAATAGAATTATATATTTGTTCATTTATTTACTGATATTATATTTGGCCAGTACAAAGCTCTGTACCAATAAATAAGAACTTATACAGATGTGGTGTGTAATACAGGTGTGCCACAACCAAGATGGCGCCTGTCATTTCACAGGCTGCATATACCGATGTCCAAACACCCCAAAACCCCCCATATAATGTGGGATGACAGAAACCCTTAGGCTCTGGTTTTTCTATCAATGCCGGTTATTGTATTAGCAGAAAAGCAGCACCGACTTCAGTTCTCCTCGGAGACGTGCCACCAGCAAGATGGCGGAGGGGAATCCCCGCTTGCAGTACCGAGCATGCGCGCCGGGGGTCCCTGGCTGATGACGGAGGAGCTCGCTCTGCCACGTCTCTCCTGGGCAGCTGCAGAAAGAGGGAAGAAGAAGAGAGAGAGAGAGGGGGAGAGACAGGCTTCTGTACCGGTACCCCCCCTCCACCTACACAACATGAGCCAGTCCGGAGCTCCCTACTGGGGGGAAGAGAAGAACCACAACTGATGTCTAAGCCACCCCCTCCCCCCATCTGTACATGTGTGAGTATGACCCCCCCCCCAATAATATATATATATATACCCCCTCCCCCCCAATAATGTATATACACCCCCTCCCCCCCAATAATGTGTATACACCCCCAATAATGTATATACACCCCTCCCCCACCTGTACATGTGTGAGTATGACACCCCCCCAATAATGTATATACACCCCCTCCCCCCAATAATGTATATATACCCCCCTCCTGTACATGTGTGAGTATTACCCCCCAATAATGTATATACACCCCCTCCCCCCCACCTGTACATGTGTGGGTATGACACCCCCCCAATAATATATATACCCCCTCCCCACAATAATGTGTATACACCCCCCAATAATGTGTATACACCCCTCCCCCCAATAATGTATATATACCCCCCTCCCCCTCCTGTACATGTGTGAGTATTACCCCCCAATAATGTATACACCCCCTCCCCCCAATAATATATACACCCCTCCCCCCTCCTGTACATGTGTGATTATTACCCCCCCAATAATGTGTATACACCCCCCTCCTGTACATGTGTTAGTTCGACACCCCAATAATGTGTACACTGTGTATATATATATATATATATATATATATTACACACACACACCCCCTCCCCCCAACTGTACATGTGTGAGTATGACCCCCCAATAATATATACACCCCCTACCTGTACATGTGTGAGTATAACCCCCCCAATAATGCATATACACCCCTCCCCCACCTGTACGTGTGAGTATTACCCCCCCAATAATATATACCCCCCCCAATAATATATACACCCCCTCCCCCCTACCTGTACATGTGTCAGTATGACCCCCCTCCTGTACATGTGTGAGCATGACTCCCCAATAATGTATATGCCCCCTCCCCCAATAATATATACACCCCTCCCCCCAACTGTACATGTGTAAGTATGACACCCCCCCCCAATATCTGTACATGTGTAAGTATGACACCCCCCCCCAATATCTGTACATGTGTAAGTATGACACCCCCAACCTGTACATTTGACAACCCCCCCCATACTCTCCCTGCCTGTATATATATTGTTTGCCACCCCCCATATAATACACCCAGCCTAATGCCCCGTACACACGATCCGAATATCGTACAACTTTTTTCGCTTAGTAGTCGCAGGTAGAAATTGAATAGGTTACTAAAGTCACGAAAATTCTCTTACGACAGAAAAAATTATGGGAAGTGATGTCATGTGTTGTAATGTATTTATGTTGTATTTTCTGACGACAACTATACTGACTAAACAAAAATCGTACAATCTGGTATGGTACGAGGAAAACTTTTGCGCTTGTCCGATCGAATAATATCTGATGAACTGTCATGATCGGCTCTCGAAAGTAGTGTACACACGATCCGAAAATCGTACGATTCTTCCTCGGACGACCGTTTCCATCCGATATTCGGATCGTGTGTACGGGCCACTAGGGTGCGTTCCCACCTGAGCGCTTTCAGCTCGTAAAACGCCTGAAGCTTAAAAAAATAAATAAAAATACACGAGCTTCTTTGGGGCAGATTTTGTCGTTTTTCTGCTTTTTATACATTGGTGACCTTTCGGCCTGTACAAAATCGCGGCAAAAAAAAAACACGCGACTTTGAAACGCTCAGGTGTGAATGCAGCCTGAATCTACCATGGCTCTGTGTAGCCGGGTTATGCAGGTAAGTGGTCACTTAGGCCTCGTTCACACAGGCATGCTGCAGCGTCCCCCCCCATGTGAGGTAAGTGTTTATCTATATGAGGATGTACAGATGTTCCATGCATCCCATTCATTGGCTGCTCCCAATGTGACGTGTTATGGGGGTGCCCCCCCCCGCACTGCCCCCATTTTGGGCTGTGAATTGTCACAGATGTTAATCTGGTAGCAGTAGCTGTGTCTGTGCACCCCACGCACGCAGCCGCTGCATCCCAGGTGACATGCATGCATGGGACTTCCTGCACAGAGATGGACGGAACACGTGGGCCCCCCCCTCCCTGCGGGTACACACCTACCTCACATGACTGTACCCTGTAATATGCCCACGTGAGTGATGCCTAATCCTGCATATCCGCCATCTTTCCTGGCAGTGTAATCTGAGATCTGATTGGTTACTGATTCTCATTGTTCCTGTGATTAGCCTGGAAGGTATTAGAGAAATGATAACTAGACCGATACATTGTATAGAAGGTGCAATGTCTTCCTATGATTCCTTCTCCCCCCCCCCCCCCCATGTTTTGTATGCGAGAGCGTCCCATCACATGGAGAAAGAAAGAAATCAGCCCAGGGACTGCCGCTGCCAATCCCCGCCGAAAATACCATCTGCCTGGCAAACGTTCTGTGGCTTCAGTCATTTCTGAGTCACTGACCTGCAACACGTACACAGGTGAAGAAAGTCAGAGAAAAGTCAGAAGTCCTTCTTTATATGCTTGTTCCGGGTCAGTGACATTGAGGATTGGAGAGAGGCTCAGCATGACAGCCAGAAAACTACGAGGAGCAGAACGAGACGTCAGCAATGGCGGATGCTTCTCTTTCTCTTCTGAACAGTTTGTTACAGTGGTAAAGATGATTAGGGGCGGAGCCATTCTTGACTTTTACAGGAAAAGTCATGTCACCGGTCTCTAGTGAATGGATAGGCTGCATTCTCGGTGATGTCACCGGTCTCTAGTGAATGGATAGGCTGCATTCTCAGTGATGTCACCGGTCTCTAGTTAATGGATAGGATGCATTCTCAGTGATGTCACCGGTCTCTAGTGAATGGATAGGCTGCATTCTCGGTGATGTCACCGGTCTCTAGTGAATGGATAGGCTGCATTCTCGGTGATGTCACCGGTCTCTAGTGAATGGATAGGCTGCATTCTCGGTGATGTCACCGGTCTCTAGTGAATGGATAGGCTGCATTCTCGGTGATGTCACCGGTCTCTAGTGAATGGATAGGCTGCATTCTCGGTGATGTCACCGGTCTCTAGTGAATGGATAGGCTGCATTCTCGGTGATGTCACCGGTCTCTAGTGAATGGATAGGCTGCATTCTCGGTGATGTCACCGGTCTCTAGTGAATGGATAGGCTGCATTCTCGGTGATGTCACCGGTCTCTAGTGAATGGATAGGCTGCATTCTCAGTGATGTCACCGGTCTCTAGTGAATGGATAGGCTGCATTCTCTGTGATGTCACCGGTCTCTAGTGAATGGATAGGCTGCATTCTCGGTGATGTCACTGGTCTCTAGTGAATGGATAGGCTGCATTCTCGGTGATGTCACCGGTCTCTAGTGAATGGATAGGCTGCATTCTCGGTGATGTCACCGGTCTCTAGTGAATGGATAGGCTGCATTCTCGGTGATGTCACCGGTCTCTAGTGAATGGATAGGCTGCATTCTCGGTGATGTCACCGGTCTCTAGTGAATGGATAGGCTGCATTCTCGGTGATGTCACCGGTCTCTAGTGAATGGATAGGCTGTACGGAGGAGTCTCTGTGACACGGTGGATCTCTAGCGTCTCCTCTCGCCATGCTGTCGCACTTCCTGAGAATTTGAGTTTCAGAGGAACCTGTTTGCAGTAATTCTTTGCCTGCGTCCTGTGTGATAAATTATATCTTGTCTTATAGACAGCCGTTGGCCGCACTCCATTTTTTGTGCGGTTAGTTTGTGCCCAGAGGTGCTTTTTTATTTGTGCTCCGGCCTTAATTTTTTATTTTTTTTAACTGTAGTTTGCAATCTGTTTAGATCTCTAGATATGAGCGGTTCGTTTTTATGTCTTCGGTGAACTTGGAAGGGCGCATTATCCCAGCTCCTTGGATGTGGGGAATGGGCCTCGGACTCTACGTTGCATTGCACTTGTGGCCTCTGTCAGTGTAAAATTAACGGGCAAAATAATTTTTTGTTGCAGAAGAGACAAAAGTCTTTTCTAAAAAAATAAAAATACATTTTTGTTCTGTGACTTTAGTTCCGCTTTAACCACCTCAACACCGAGCCTATTCTAGCACTTCTCTCCTTCATGTAAAAATCATAATTTCTCTTATCATCCATGGACTGACACGGTGTCTCTTTACACTTTACACGTGGGTTATGTCCCTGCTTGCAGGAGAAGACCTAGGCAGAATGTGAGATGTTATACATACATTCTAAAAGCCAGAGCTGAACAGCCCCACCCAGGGGGCGGTCCCTCCGGGCATAACCCTCCCACTACAGTCAGCAGACTTCAGTTTTTTTCTGCCTAGCAGAAGGAGAAGACGTGGCTCCCTCAGGAGCCAGTCTCCTGACCTATTTTATTCCTTTTTGGAATTCTTTTTTATTTTATTTTTGAGAATCTTCTATCAACTGTCGGCTGGGCAACAGGTTGGGTACAAGATATCCTCGTAGTCTTCCCTGTCCGACCATCGAGCGTGCTGATCCTCGCCTTGTGTGCGTGAGACTCAGTTCACGACAGGCCCCATGACTCCAGGGGTGGCCGGGTTTGCTTCATGCTCCCACGGTCCTCTCAAGACTGAACAGCTCCTGACTGACTGTATCTTTCGCGGTGGACCGGGCCGACAGCTACTCAGTACTGCACTGTGATAGTCCTGTCAGAAACACCAGTGTGTCCCTCAGGGGACGGGTAAGTAGTCTCTCCTGCCTGCAGGTGAGTACAAAGGGCTGTGTGTTTCTCTGTGGGGGATTTTCCCTGTATTTTATTGTCGCTCTCTGTCACCATTACTGGCGCTGACTGTGTGGGGTGCGTGGGGGTCACACTGTTCTTGGGGGGCTCATGCTGGTCTGCAATGTATGCCTTGGGGTTTTTTTGTGTGTTTTTTTTTTTTTTTTTTTTTTTTTTTTTTTTTTTGGGGCCTGAGCGCCGAGTGGCGCTGTGCGTGTGTGCTGTTTCATTTTAACTGCGTCATGGCGGCCATCTTGCCGCGGATCGCCTCAGTGAAGTGCGGCGGCCATTTTCTTGTAGCCTGCACGCTTTTCAGCACTAGTTTGGCCTCTAGCGCTGCTGTAGCAGCGCGAATCTCCTCACAGTCTCCTCACAGCTCACCAGCGCTGACACAGCGCGGTACAGACAGCGGAACTAAGCGGTCCCTGGTCCGGTTTGGTGAGTCCCCTGGGCGCCCCCTCCTCAGTCAGCACAGCCTGTGGGTGGACTTTTTATCTGAGAGAGTCTCAGAGAGGGACAATATGGAGTCTGTGTCACCAGCTTCCCCTAAAAATGTCAGTGGCAACAGGCAGTGCTTCAGCACTGCGGTCCCTATGGACCTGTTGTGGGCAGCCCTGGAATCAATTTCTGACCAGGATGGGAGCTGTGTGCAAGCGCAAGGTGCAAAAAAGGCGCCCTCTCCCCACATTATCTACTCGAGGGCAGTGCGCTGATTCAGATATGGGCCTAACCACTACCGCTCAGGACCCTAGTTCTGAATGTATGGATGGTTTTGAACAGGACATTCCTTATGAAGGAAACTCCAGTTCTGAGTCAGTAAATGACAGGGCGCTTGTTAGTGTGCTCATGACTGCGGTGAGGGACACTCTCAAGCTCAAAGGCTGCGGATGCAGAACCTCAGGCGGATACTGTCTCCTTTGGTTCTTTTAAGGCCAGGCCTTCTAAAGGGGTTTTTTCCATTGTACTTTCTTTGACCAGCTCATGGATAAGGTCTGGGAAAAGCCGCAGAAGAATTTTTTTATGGCCCCGCTGCGTTTGTCTATCAGATACCCCTTGAAGATGCCCTACTTAAAAAGTGGGCTTCTCCCCCAGTGGTCGACCCTCCAGTCGCCCGGTTGAACAAGGCCATCACTCTCCCGATGGAGGGGACTCCTGCATTTGAGGACCCCACTGACAGGAGGTCAGAAGTGGTGAGCAGAACCATGTTTGCCTTGTTGGGATCCGCCCTACGACCTGTGGTAGCGGCGACCCTTGTGTCTAAAACACTTACAGGTTAGGCAAAAATGTTGCACCTAGCTGTACAGGAGCATATTCTTCCTCCAGACACAGTTGCTCTGGCCCACTAACTGGTTCAGGGCCTGGTTTCTGTGTGCGACGCCACGCTGAACGCGGCCCCTTTAATATCCAGGGCCTCTGTCTCGGCGGTGGTATTGCGTCGTCTTATCTGGTTGAAATGCTGGTCTGCTGACCTAGCCTTAGGAAGCTCCTGACGGATCTACTATTTAAAGGCGGTAGACCTTTCAGTGCTGCTCTGGATGACATTGTCATGGATGTCACGGGAGGTAAACGCACTCTTCTTCCTTAGACTAGCATGGGTGAGGAGGCTCGCCGCAAACAGGGGCCTTCCTTTCCAGCAAAACTGTTTTTTTTTTTTTTCGTCAGTCAGTGTCCACAGGTAGGCCCTCTCAGACTGACGGCAGTGCGGCTGGTGGGCACAAGTGCCCCTGGGTGCGTAAGCCAAACAAGCGGCTCCCAAGCCCACCTCCGCGTGTAGTCTTGCCTCCGCCCGACTCTGGGGTGGGGGGACGACTTTGCAGGTTCACGGATCGGTGGACCTCCCGAATCTCCGACTGGTGGGTGTGCGAGGTGGTCACCTCAGGATATAGGATAGTATTCCGATCCTGGCCCCCACACAGATTCTTTCCCTTGAATCTTCCTCTCCTTCTTACCTGTCGGGCAGCCCTCTTGGGGGCTGTACAGGATTTGATCAGGTCCGGAGTGATTGTGCCGGTTCCGTCACAGGAGAGTTTTCAGGGATTCTGCTCGAATCTGTTTGTCGTCCCAAAAATAGGACGTTGTTTCGACCTATCCTGGACCTCAAGGCCCTGAATGCCTTCGAGAAGGTGCAGAAATTCCGCATGGGATCCATTCGCACGGTGATCGCTACACTCCACCAAAGGGATTTTCTTCTGGCGTCCTTGGACTTCAAGGACGCCTACTTGCATGTTCCGATCTGCGCAAGTCACCAGACGTTTCTGCGCCTTGCGATCAGCGAAGTCCACTATCGATTGTGGCTCTTCCTTTCGGCCTTGCCTCGGCACCAAGGGTGTTCACCAAGGTGCTTCCTCCGGTTCTAGCCTTCTGTTACAGCGAGGTATTGCTGTCGTGGGCTATCTGGACGGTCTTCTGATATGAGCAGAAAGTGCTCAGACTTAGAGGAAAGGTGACTATCGTCAATTAGGCCCTCAGGGACTTTGGGTGGTTCCTGAACATTCAGGAGTCAGTCCTGGTCCCGACTCAGTGTCTGGAGTATCTAGTTCTGGTTCTGGACTCCTTGGAGGCAAAGGTATCCTACCTCTGGAGAAGTTGCTGACACTTCAGTCTGCGGTGCGGGTGCTGACATCCCGAACATGGTTGTCAATCCGTTGTTTGCATGAGAGTCCCGGGACTCCTGGTGGCTTCCTTCGCGGCCATTCTGTATGCCCAATCACACACCAGGGCATTGCAGAAGGAGATCTTGTCCACCTGGGACAAATCCCCGTTGTCCTTGGATCTTCGGATCCAGGTGATTCACCTGGTCAGGGCGTCCCTGACATGGTGGTTGGGACCCTCGGCTCTTCGGTCCGGAAAGTCGTTCCCCTCCCATCCAATGGACGGTACTCACGACGGACACCAGCCTGACGGGCTGGGGTGGAGTCTGGGGAGTCCTGTTGGCTCAAGGCCTTGGACTCCGGACGAGCCCGTTTACCAATCACTGTTCTGGAAATACGGGCCATCAGACTGTGTCTCTCCTCAGGTCGGAGAAAGTACGGGGTCGCTCCATCAGGAGCCAGTCGGACAACGCCACGGCGGTGGCGTATGTAAACCATCACGGGGGGACTCGGAGCTCAGCGGCGGCTTCCGAGGTAATCCGTATACTGAAGTGGGCCGGAAGAAACGTGCCGGCTCTGTAGGGGCGGACTATCTGAGTCGCCAATCGCCAGACGCCGGACCAGGAAGAGTGGTCCTTGCATATTTCGACTCCTTTGCCGACGGTGGGGCACGTCGGATGTGGACCTGATGGCCTCTCGACTCAGTCGCAAGGGTCGAGGTTGTGGCCAGATCCAGGGATCCTTGGGCGATGACTCGGATGCGTTGGTGGCCCCATAGGGTCCTTATCGCCTGATATAAACTCCGGTGATCCTAATTGTTCCGGATTGGCCTCAGCGTCACTGGTACGCTGATCTGGTATGTCTCGTTGCGGACGTTCCCTGGCGGTTGCCGATGAGGGAGGACCTTCAGTCTCAAGGTCCTATGTTTCATCCGGCTTACAGTCTCTGGCTTTAACGGCAGAGCTGTTAAAAGCCAGGTGTTGAGGGACCGAGGTCTCTCGGACTCTGTCATTTTGTCCATGTTAAGGACACGGAAGTCTTCCTCCAGGCAGATCTATGACCGTGCCTGGAAAGCTTATATCGCCATATGCAAAGCGCTGGACTGGCGTCCTCGGACGTATTCCGTCCCCAGAATCCTGCATCCTCTACAGTGTGGAGTGACCCAAAAGCTTGCTTTGAGTACCATCAAGGATCAGATTTCGGCCTTGGCCGTCTTCTTTCAGCGACCTCTAGCGGGTCATTTCTTGGTTAGCACCTTGTGTTGGGGGTTCGCCATGTGCTCCCTCCTGTCAAGTCTTCTCTCCCACCGTGGGATCTGAATTTGGTGCTCTCGGTCCTCCAGGAACCTCCTTTTTGGGAATATCCAGGATATTCCTCTTTTGTCTTGTCTCAGGAGGTGGCCTTTTAGTGGCAATCACTTCTGTTTGATGAGTGTCTGAGTTGGCGGCTTTGTCCTGCAAGTCGCCATATTTAGTCATCCATAGGGATAAGGCGGTGTTGCATCCGCGACCTTCCCTTTTGCCAAAGGTGGTGTCTACCTTTCACCTACATGAGGACATTGTCCTCCCGTCCTTGTGTCCTCACCCATCGCATCCCAGAGAGTTTGCGCTGCACATATTGGATGTGGTACGAGCCTTACGGGTGTACCTGTCTGCTACTGCTTCTATTCGGAAGTCCGACTCACTGTTTGTGACTGCCCCTGGTCCATAACAGGGCCAAGCGGTTTCGTCTGCCATCATTTTTAGGGGAATCAGACAAACCGTCATTCAAGCCTATGCTCTCAAAGGGCGGGCGCCTCCCTTTCCGGTTACGGCGCATTCCATCAGGGCAATTGGTGCTTCCTGGGTTTTCCGACATCAAGCGTCGGTCGCACAAGTGTGCCAGGCGACCTGGTCGTCTGTTCATACCTTTTAAGTTTTTTATAAGGTTGATGTGGTTGCATCTTCGGATGCTTCCTTCGGCCGCAGGGTGCTGCAGGCCGCTGTTTAAAGTTGCGACTCCTCCGTTGAGGAGATCTGTCTTATTGGAGTGAAAGTTTGTTTTTTCCATTTATACTGCTCCCATCCCTCTTGACACTGCTTTGGGACATCCCACGTGTAAAGTGTAAAGAGACACCGTGTCAGTCCATGGATGATAAGAGAAAATAGGATTTTTTGTACTCACCGTAAAATCCTTTTCTCTGACATCCATGGACTGACACGGCACCCACCCTTCCTTTTTAAGTTTGTACTGCTTTGTTACGAACTGAAGTCTGCTGACTGTAGTGGGAGGGTTATGCCCGGAGGGACCGCCCCCTGGGTGGGGCTGTTCAGCTCTGGCTTTTAGAATGTATGTATAACATCTCACATTCTGCCTAGGTCTTCTCCTGCAAGCAGGGACATAACCCACGTGTAAAGTGTAAAGAGACACCGTGTCAGTCCATGGATGTCAGAGAAAAGGATTTTACGGTGAGTACAAAAAATCCTATTTTTTTTGCTAGAAAATTACTCGGAACCCCCAAACATTATATATATATATATATATATATATATATATATATATATATATATATATATATATATATATATATATATATATATATATTTTAGCAGACACCCTAGGGAATAAAGTGGCGGTCATTGCAACTTTTCATCTCGCACGGTATTGGCGCAATAATTTTTCAAACGCCTTTTTTTGGGGAAAAAAAACGGTTTCATGAATTTAAAGAATAACAAAACAGTAAAGTTAGCCCAATTTTTTATTTTTTTTGTATAATGTGAAAGATGATGTTACTCCGAGTAAATAGATACCTAACTTGTCACGCTTTAAAATTGCGCACACTCATGGAATGGCCCCAAACTTCGGTACTTAAAAATTTCCATAGGCGACGCTTTTAATGTTTTTTTTACAGGTTACCAGTTTAGAGTTACAGAGGAGGTCTAGTGCTAAAATTGTTGCACACGCTCTAACGCACGCGGCGATACCTCACATGTGTGGTTTGAACGGCGTTTACATATGTGGGCATGTGTGGGATTAAAAATCGATTTTAAAATTTGAATCGAGTTGTAAGGGCAAATCGATTCAGATTTTGACCGAATCGATTTTTTTATTTATTTTTTCATTGGACCGGCGCTCCGCGGACTAGGCCGAAGCCGCGGCCTCGCCGAAAAAATCCTGCTCGCCGCGGACTAGGCCGAAGCCGCGGCCTTTTCCCAGGATCGCGGCGAGCTGCAGGCAGGATTTTTTAGGCGAGGCTTCGGCCTAGTCCGCGGCCTTTTCCCAGGATCGCGGCGGACTAGGCCGAAGCCACGGCCTCGCCTAAAAACTCCTGCCGGCACGGTGTTCATCAGGAAAAAAAACTTGATTAGAATCGTAAATCGAGTTGTGTTTTTTTTGTTTTTTTTTGGGCAAAATCGCCCAGCCCTAGCTGACAGCCGAGATCACGGCTTTGTTTACTTCCGGTCATAACGTCGTGCCCGAGCCTCCGACGGTCATAGAAATACTTACCTTTTGCCCTCCGGGGGGTCTTCTTCCCGGCAAGGTCTGGCAGCATCTGCTAGACCTTCAGCCGGGCATTCACAGCACATGTGCTGTGAATATCTCCTAAACAGTACAGGTTTAGGAGATAATTTTTACCTACAGGTAAGCCTATGAGGCTTACCTGTAGGTAAAAATAAAAAAAAAATGCGTATACAACCGCTTTAAAGCCTGTCCTCTTTGCCTCTTATGCGTTACATGGACAGCAAGAGGAAAAAAGAGTGGGGACACCATGATCAAAATATATGTAGGAAGATATTCTTTATTTATTTTTTCAAATTGCATATATTCCGCAGTCCTTTATGATTTGCCCTATTCAGCTAGCCTTGTTTTTTCATGCTTCTATATAACTTTATTTCTGGTGGTCACGTGACAGCTAGGGCTGGGAAAAAAATAGATTTTAATCTTGAATCGAGTTTTGAGTTCAAATCGATTCAGATTTGAAGAAAATCAATTTTTCTTTTTTTTTTTTTAGATTTTTTTTTTTTCCTTCAAAGTTTCCGTAGCAGGGCTGCATGGGGCGTATCCGGAATGGCACTGGGCGGCGTTACCCCAATTACATCTACTCGCCACAGCCGCCACGAGTAGATGTAATGTAACACTAACTAACCGCAAGCCGCCTTCTGCCTACCTGATCAGCGTGTCATGCAGACTGACGGCGGCCATTGCAGTGTTCAAAAGCCACGCCTCCCGAGTCCTCGTCGTCTGTGATAGGCGGAACACTCCTTTCACAGCAGGCAGTGTTCAGCCTATCACGGACATCCTTATATCCTCGTCAGTGTTATGAGGATGAGCGGATGTCCATGATAGGCGGAACACTGAATGCTGGGAAATTGAGTGTTCCGCCTATCACAGACGAGGAGGAGGTGCGGCTTTTAAATACTGGAATGGCCGCCGGTGTAGCAGCAAAATCCGTATCCCATGAAAATCTGCATCAGGTACGGGCACAGTGAGACACGGGCACAGTTCAATTCAACTAAGAGTAACCTCAAGATTTTTGGTTGTTTTATTAGCTAAATCCAAATACAGTATTAATAATTTGGATGTTTGACAATCTTTGTTGCACACTGACTTTGCAGTGAGAGAAAGGGTTTGCCTTTGCAATTTTGTTTGTTGATGCACTTCAATTAATATAATAAAAAAAAAAATCAAATCGTAAATCTCGTTTTTTATAAAAAAATCGCAGATTTTTTTTTGGGGGGGAAATCGCCCAGCCCTAGTGACAGCTAATACCGTGCTAGGGCTCCTGCCTTTCATGGAGGTGGGCGACCAACTCCTATGCACTGCCCTGCTTGTTCTCGTGCCCAACAGCGCCTCCAAGAGGAGCGGTCACTACCTGGAGGCCCATTCACACCTTAATGTAAACCCTCACATATACCAAGTGAAGTGAATGATGAAACAAATCTCCCTACATTAAGTTTTACATGTATATCTGCTGTCTTCAGCTTGCTATATTCTTTAGGAAGTGCACATCTGTTGGAAGTTTTTTCTTCCTGTTCAGCACTGGCAGTGGATTCTTGGCATACAGCCAAGACAGCTGATTGGAGGAAAGGCACACACCCCCTCTCCTTATAGGGGAAGGAAGGAATGGGCAGAGCTGTGCTGTGCTAAGACAATCTCTCTGCTAATCTTTTTATAGCAACCTCCCCCCGACACAAATTTAAGGCTGGTTTTATCTTGGTTGTCGGAGAACTTGTCAGAAGTTATCATGCTGATAACAGAAGAACGGAGCAGCAGAAAAACACCAGACTTAGAGCTTTGGAGAGAGATAATTAAACACAGGTATGTGTGCCTAGGTCAAATTTCATGAATCCGGTTTGCATCCACTTTAAAGCTCGGTTCACACTGCGCGACCTGTCAGGCGACTTAGTCCCCTGACAAGTCGCACCCTATGCAGTGCAATGGAACCACTGTAAAAAAAAAAAAGAGGGCACCAACCCTGCGCATTACCCGAGTGTTATTTATTGAAATCAAAAGAAAGGAAACTTGCAAACAAGTGGATAATAAAAGCATATCAGAGTCCACAATGGACACAGAGCAACCAGGTCAATCAGGACTGTGTCCAGCACACCGGAGGACCTTCCAGATGGCTGACGCGTTTCAAGGGGATATCCCCTCTTCCTCAGAGCCCCTCAGTGCAATGGAACCGTTCTGATCGGAGCGACTCAAGTTGCTCTGACTTAGAAAAAGGGTTCCTGCACTACTTGGGAGGCGACTTGCATTGACTTTTAATAAAGAACTTTGAAGCTGCGCTAGTGTGAACCAAAACTAAAGGAGAAGTACAGCCTAAGCTCGCTCGGCTGTACTTTTTGCTGTGGTTAACAGGAGTGTAGTTCGTTCTGCACTCCTGTAACCCGTTTTTAGCAGACAGCAGGCTGTCTGTCACAGGCTGAAGTCACAGAGCAGGGCAAGGTCGTGACAATAAAGTTGGGATCCACCCACGTACCTGGACCAGCACCCGTCTCAGCCTCTCAGCGAGTCGCTGTGAGCCTGAGCCGGCTGCTCCTGCCCCCCCTCCACAGCCCAGCGCTCCAGTAAGAGCGGGGGGGGGGGGCGAGCAGAGAGCAGTGACTGAAAGTGACCATCTCTCTGCTCAGAGAGCTCTGAGAACCGAGCGATCAGTGGTTTTTGATCGATCGGTTCTCGGTGTTGGAGGCACTGGGGCACAGATGCAGCATCCACCTAGGTAAGTATGATTCTTGAAAAACAAGCAAAACAAAAAACATACATCTCTTTTGAACGTTTCTGATTTGTGCAGATTTTAGATGCTATGACATGCAATTACATGTGTTTGTAGTGTTTTTTCTTTTTTTCTAAGCATATTTGGCATAGAGAAGGACAAGTTATCAGAGGAGCCAAACTTGTTTTTTTTTTCTTCTTCCTCCCCCCAGGGTTGCATTGAGTAGCAGTTGCATGTGTTTACACAGCAAAAAAATGAAGCCTGCTTCAATGCAATGGCGTGAACTGTGCTCATTGGCTGACATGGATTTAGGACTGTCTATGCAGTGGTAATGTGTTTAAAAAAGCATCCCATTGCATCTGGTTTGAATGGGCCCTGAGGCTGCATTTGCACCTCTGCGTTTTGAATTGCGGGCAGATTTTCTGTAGTTCTGCCCACCATTTCAAAGCGCCAAGGTATGAACGACAAATCGCAGAACGCACATTTGAGACGCCATTCATTTGAATGGCACCTAAAATCGCGGTGCGGTTCTGCCGCAATTGTCACGCCGCAATCACGGCAACCCGCATCGTGTGAAGCAAGTCGCCCAAAAGTAGCTCCTGAACTTTTTTTTGGGCAACAAGCTTCGCGCGTTGCGAGTTGCTGCGATTCATCGCACAACAATCACGGCAAAACTGCACGAATGCCATCTTAAATGTGCGTTCTGTGATTTGTCATTCGCACCTCAGCGCTTTGAAATCGCAGGCAGAATTGGGGCAAATCTGCCCGCGATTCAAAATGCTGAGGTGTACATGCAGCCTGAATGAATCGCACCAGATACAGTGCAGGTGCATGCTGCGACGTGATGGCGCCGCTGGCTAAATCCTTTTCCCACGTAGTGTTTAAAGTAAACGTGATGACGTCACCGCAAAGACAAATGAGGAAATCAAGATTGGAGTGCTGGACAACTCTGCAAATTCAGCAGCGGTAGCATAGTGTTGTCAGCCTTCAACAGGAAACAAGACACTGGCAGGATCAACAGAAATACTTAGAAATTATGGGACTAATAATAGTAGCAGATTTTTATTTTGTGTGATTTTTCATTTTTTTTATTTAAATTTTTTTGTTTCATTTCAATAAATTTTTCATTTTACCCGGTGTTGCGCTTCAATGTGGGTAAGGGTCATCTTCTTCTTTTTGACCTTCAAACAGTTTCTAATTACTTTTCGTCATTACCAAAGTGACAGTATATAGCTGGAAGACAGGATTTCTCTGAATCTTCCTCCCCCCCTGCTCCTGTAATAGGCTTATTGTCCTGTCACAGAAGTCATTATTAGGCTTGAGGTCAAACATCTAGGCAGCTTATTGGTCGAAATATGGCATCACAGAGTCCTTAGATTTACTGCACAAGCACTGAAAGGTGAAGAGGGAGTGCATTGTTTTATACTACAGAATTCAGATGATGTAATAAAACAAAACTGTCAAAAAGCAATGAAGGAAAGCTCACCGGTAATGGCACTTCTTCAGGTGTGTGGGCATCTTCTGATTGTGACTGGGAGGGCTTTAAAGTGGTTGTAGATGCTTCAGTTTTTTTTTTTACCTTCATGCATTTTCTATGCACGAAGGTAAAAAAAATGGTGATGCACCAAAATCTTGGGAGAAAATAGGGTTTTCAGCATTGTGCCGAAAGAAGAAAAATAAAAACTGATAATGGCTGCCGAAAACGCCGGCAATTTTGCCACAATTTTACCATGGTTATGGTGGGTTTTTTTCTTAGGTATATGACTCAAAAACACATGTTCTTGCTGCGTTTTTAATGCATATTAAGGGGAGGTTTTTTTTTTTTTTTTTTTTTTTTTTTTAAACTGACCAAAGATCCAGCAAGCAGGTTTTTAAACCTCTTCAAAAAGTACAGATAATGACCGACCCCCCCCCCCAATACTTACCTGAGCCCCATCTCGAGCCAGCGATGTGCACAAGAACAGCAGCTCTTCCGAGTCTCTTCCTCCCCATTGGCTACTGTCCAATCACAGCCAGTGAGCCAATGAGGAGAAAGTGAGGGCCAGGCCAAGCAGCCCTCAATGTGTAAATGGACACGCAGAGCAGCGGCTCACTCCCAGGGGCACTCGGCAGGAGGAAAGAAGGTTCTTCCCACTGCCCTTCAATGTAGGGGGCATTCTTCCCACTGCCCTTCAATGTAGGGGGCATTCTTCCCACTGCCCTCCAATGTAGGGGGCATTCTTCCCACTGCCCTCCAATGTAGGGGGCATTCTTCCCACTGCCCTCCAATGTAGGGGGCATTCTTCCCACTGCCCTCCAATGTAGGGGGCATTCTTCCCACTGCCCTCCAATGTAGGGGGCATTCTTCCCTCCAATGTAGGGGGCATTCTGTCCACCAATGTAAGGGGCTTTCTTCCCACTGTCCACCAATGTAAGGGGCTTTCTTCCCACTGTCCACCAATGTAAGGGGCTTTCTTCCCACTGCCCTCCAATGTAAGGGGCTTTCTTCCCACTGCCCTCCAATGTAAGGGGCTTTCTTCCCACTGCCCTCCAATGTAAGGGGCTTTCTTCCCACTGCCCTCCAATGTAAGGGGCTTTCTTCCCACTGCCCTCCAATGTAAGGGGCATTCTTCCCACTGCCCTCCAATGTAAGGGGCATTCTTCCCACTGCCCTCCAATGTAAGGGGCATTCTGCCCACCAATGTAAGGGGAATTCTTCCCACTGCCCTCCTTGTAGGGGGCATTCCTGCCACCAATGTAGGGGGCATTCTTCCCACTTACTACCAATGTTATAGGGTCCTCATCTCACTCTCTGCCAATCTGCTGGGTCCTTCACCGCTGATCACTAGTGTAAAGAAGCACCATCACAGGGCCCTTCTTCCATTAACCTCCAATGTACACAGCATTCTTGCCACATAACGTAATAGGGTCCCTTCTCCCACTGACCACAAATGTCAGGCTATCCTCCTCCCACTAACCATCTGTAAGTGGCATTCTTACCAAAAACCACCATTCTAATGGGGTCCTTCTCCCACTGACTGCCATTCTACTGGGACCTTCTCCACTTCAGGTGGCACTTCATGTGTCCAAGAATATATTTTAGACTACTATGGTTATTTGCTTCAATCCCTTTGGCTTGTGCATTTGAAAGGTTGGTTTAAAGGGAGTAAATCTGCCAAACATTTGCTCAATGTACAGCCAACACACCATGGAAATTTTAGTTTTGTGTAGACCTTCTTTCAAATTCCTCACTGACTTCCTAAATCTTTCGAGTCCTTCAGACCTGACGATGGGGCACGGCTGGACAGATTAGAGTCTGACTCGGTGAAAACAATCTACCTGCTTAGCTTTCTTCTTGTGCAGCCGGCTATTTTGTTCGTTAAACCCATAAAAAAAAGCTTCAGGGTCGCGTATCTGCGAAACAGCTACAAGTTTTCGAAAATTCACACTAGGTGTTTCTAGATTTCAGCAGCGCCCTCTGAAGTTCTTTACGTTTTTAGCATGGTTGTCGTGCTTTCTGGGTGGGATTCGCAGTCAACAGGTTGGCTTGTGCCCTAGAGCTGGTGTTTTGTGCAAGGTAACTACAACTGTCGTCGTAACCACAGTTCTGATTCCATCAGTTCCTGATTGGCAGGCTCTCAGGGAACTTTATTCATTTACTATGTGTACAATGGTAATACGTGCTCAACTTGTTCTTTCAGCTATTTTGCTTTATTTGTTTCTGCTGGTGTTGGAACAACTTTACCAACATCCCAAGAAAAACACTGGTTTGTGTTCCTTCCTCCTCAGTGACCGCCTAGCTCTGGCCAATGTTTAGTTTTGGAAAGAATGGGGTAGTAAGGCTAGAGCTGCACGGTTCTGGCTAAAATGAGAATCACAATTTTTTTGCTTAGAAGATAGATTGCGATTCTCTCACGATTCTCGCGGCGTAACATCATCTTTCACATTAAAATGAAAAAAAAAATTGTGCTAACTTTACTGTTTCATTATTTTATTTTTTTATTCATTGAAGTGTATTTTTTTCCCCAAAAATTGCATTTGAAAGACCGCTGGGCAAATACAGTGTGACATAAAATATTGCAGCAATTGCCATTTTATTTCCTAGGGTCTCTGCTAAATTATATATAATGTTCCAAGTAATTTTCCAGCAAAAATATTGATTTTAACTCAAAGCGGAGGTCCACCCTGAAAAATCTATACATTAAAAATCATAAAAAATAAAATAAAAAAATAGAATTTTTTTTTTATACTCCCCCTAAATGTCTGTTGCTATGCGGAAGTCCCCCAGTCTGCCTCTAATGTTCCTCTTCTCGTCCGCGGTGGGTCTCCTTCCGTTTCCTCTTCTTGTGAATGGGCCGCGCTGCCTTCTGGGAACTGTGTGTATCCCAGGAGGCAAGCCGCCCATTCACAAAGCGCCGTGCGAGTGGCGCTTGCGCAGTAGGAAACGGGCAGTGAAGCCTTACGGCTTCCCTGCCTGTTTCCCTTACTCAGGATGGAGGAGCCGGGACCTGCCAGCAGCGATCGATCGCCGTGGCGGGACTGACATCGCGGGCGAGTAGGACGGGTAAGTGTCCTTATTAAAAGTCAGCAGCTACACTGTTAGTAGCTGCTGACTTTTTTTTTTTTTGGCTGCACCTCCGCTTTAAAGGGGTTGTAAATGTAAAAGTTTTTTCACCTTAATGCATTAAGGTGAAAAAACATCTGTGCATTAGCCGCCCCCCCCCAGCCCCCGTTTACTTACCTGACCCCTCGAAAGTCCCACGCTTGCCCCCGACATCCTCTTCGCCGCTCAGCCTGGTCGTTGATTGGTTACAGTGGATGGATTGAAAGCAGCGCAGTCATTGGCTGGCGCTGCTGTCAATCACATCCAATGACGCGGCGCCCCGGGGGGCGGGGCCAAGTGATACAGTGAGCGGCTATAGCCTCTGGCTGTATCACAGGAGCGCGCCCGCAATCACTCACCTCCATGCTCACTCGCTCGCATATAGGTGGTGAGTTATTGCGGGGAGGAGCTGAGACAGCCGCAGAGGGACCCCAGAAGACGAGGATCGGGGCCACTCTGTGCAAAACGAGCTGCACAGTGGAGGTAAGTATAACATGTTTATTTTTTTTTAATTTATGTTTACAACCCCTTTAAGAAACAAGTGTCAGAAAAAGATTTGGACTTTAAGTGGTTAAACTTCCTGCATTTACACACAGACGTTTGCTCTAAGGCCCCATTCACACAGGGGCGGCACGACTTCTGGGGGCGACCTCGACGGCGCGATCTCAAGACGACTTGAGACGCCCGCCGAGGCGATTTGCATAAAGACTTCTGTATAGAAGTCAATGCAGGTCGCCTTGGGTCGCCCCCAAAAGTAGTACAGGAACCTTTTTCTAAGTCGGAGCGACCTGAGTCGCTCCTATTAGAACGGTTCCATTGAACAGCGTGGGACGCGACTCGTCAGGCGAGCCGCCCCTGTGTGAACCGGGCCTAAGATGGAAGCATTAGTTACAATGTTTCATGTTGTTAAAAACTTGGCAGACTGCCCGGATTTTTTCTTTACACACAGAAGTTTATCCCTTTGATCTAAGAAGCAAGGTTAGTTACAAGAAAAATGCATTTGAAAGTCCTCTGCGCAAATACTGTGTGACATAAAATATTGCAACGATCGCCATTTTAGTCTCTAGGGCAGTGATGGCAAACCTTGGCACCCCAGATGTTTTGGAACTACAGTTCCCATGATGTTAATGCAGTATAATTAAGCATCATGGGAACTGTAGTTCCAAAACATCTGGGGTGCCAAGGTTCACCATCACTGCTATAGGGTCTCTGCTAAAAAAAATAAAAAAAATAAAAAAAAAAAAAATATATATATATATATTATAGTTTGGGGGCTCCAAATAATTTTCCAGCAAAAAATACAGTTTTAAACTTTTAAACAAAAAGTTCCAGGAAAGGCCTGGTCTTGAAGTGGTTAAATTTAAACGATGTACTAAAACCTTTGTGTAATTTTGGCGTGCATCATCAGTTGTGTAGTACAAGTAAGCGGTTTCGACAGAACACAAACTGCTTCTGATTGCCAAGTGTGTGCCGCCATATTGCTTATCCCGGGGCGGGTAAACCCTGAGCTTGTTGTACAATGAATACCTTTCAGGCCTTTGTCCTTTTTGTATGTTTGTCTTGGGAGTTTTCTTGTGAACATCGGCCCGCTGTATGATAGGTTTCACCGCCTCCCATTTATTAAAGGGATATTATTTGGTTTATGGGAGATTATATGCAGTGATGCATGGCCACGCCATATGATTTTAATGTTAAGGATATATAGATCATCGGCAGTCCTTTGGAAACCTGGCCAGTTCAGACTGATCATTGAAAAGATATCCATCAGAGTGATCTAAAGATGAAGATAATGGCAGCTGAAATATGCTAATCCCAACCTCTAACATTCCCATCAATGCATCCTGGACCCTCCGTAGATTTTTTTTTTTTAAAGCTGAACTCCGGGGAAGTTACAAAACTACCCTTGCAGTGGGGGCAATTGTTACCCCAAAATGCTTCTTTTCGGTGATCTGTTCATTGGTCGCCCTCTGACGTCATCACATACAATGCAGCTCCAGCAAACTTGCATTATGAAATAAGGGAAATAGGAGGCAAGTCCAGGTAGGTGGTTTAGAAGTCCATAGTTTTCCTTTCTTTTTCCCTTCCTTGTGTCTCTTTAACTGCTTGCCTACTGGGCACTTTTACCCCCTTCCTGCCCAGGCCAATTTTCAGCGCTGTCACACTCTGAATGACAATTTTGCGGTCACGCAACGCTGTACCCAAACAACATTTTTATCATCTTTAGGTGGCATTTAATCACCACTGAGTTTTCTATATATTTTCTATTGCTAAAAAATGTTTTTTTTTATTTTTTTATTCTTAGTTTCTGTTATAAAATTTAAATAAGTAATTTTTCTCTTTTACTGATGTGCTCTGATGGGCACTAATAGGTGGCACTGATGAGGAGGCACTAGTATGCAGCACTGATAGGTGGCACTGATGAGGAGGCACTAGTATGCAGCACTGATAGGTGGCACTGATGAGGAGGCACTAGTATGCAGCACTGATAGGTGGCACTGATGAGGAGGCACTAGTATGCAGCACTGATGAGGAGGCACTAGTATGCAGCACTGATGAGGAGGCACTAGTATGCAGCACTGATGAGGAGGCACTAGTATGCAGCACTGATAGTTGGCACTGATGAGGAGGCACTACAGTCCCTGACAAAAGTCTTGTCGCTTGTTTACAAATTGACCTGAAGTGCTGCTAAAATATATTTCTAATCAAGATTTTGTTACAAGAAATGGGTCATTTTAATCCCAAGAGCTTTTGTAATAATGTTTCAGTGCAAAACGAAACTGACAAAAAGTATTCTAATATTCACAGCTTGGTAAAGCCCATTGAGTCAATTTTTGCCAAGACATAAGTGTTGTCGCCTTGTTATATGAGCTTCACCTGTGACTAATAATGGATCAATTAGGTCTCAGGTGTGTATAAAAAGAACACCAGTACACTAGACCTTCTCAACTGCAACTAGACCTCTGCAAACATGCCTAAGATTCACCCGGAGACTAAAGTGTTGATTATCAAGAGGCTGAAGACCAGATCCACTGCTGATGTGGCAGACACCTTCAATGTGTCTCAGTGTCAAGTTCAGAGGATAAAAAAAAGATTTGAAGAGACTGGAGACGTTTTGGACAAGGCCAGGTCAGGCCGACCCCGCAAGACAACTGCTCGAGAGGACCGTTTGTTGGCTCGAAAATCCAAGGCCAGCCCATTTTCCACTGCAGCAGAGCTCCACGAGACCTGGTCACCTGAAATCCCTGTGTCAACCAGAACAGTTTGTCGGATTCTGTCTCGAAATGGCCTCCATGGTCAAATCAGTGCCCATAAGCCAGCACTAAACAAAAGACAATTGAAAAACCGTGTGGCATTTGCCAAGGGCCACAGCCTTCTAAAAGGATGGACTCTGGAAAAGTGGCAGAAGGTGGATTTTTCAGATGAATCTTCTGTTGAATTACACCACAGTCGCCGCAAATATTGCAGGAGACCAGCTGGAACCCACATGGAGCCGAGATTTACCCAGAAAACAGTGAAGTTTGGTGGAGGCAAAATCATGGTCTGGGGTTACATCCAGTATGGGGGTGTGCGAGGGATCTGCAGGGTGGAAGGCAACATCAATAGTCTAAAATACCAAGAAATCTTAGCTACCTCTTATATTCCCAACCATAAAAAAGGCCAAATTTTGCAGCAGGATGGTGCTCCATCGCATACTTCCATCTCCACATCAAAGTTCCTTAAGGCAAAGAAGATCAAGATGCTCCAGGATTGGCCAGCCCAGTCACCAGACATGAACATCATTGAGCATATGTGGTGTAGGATGAAAGATGAAGCATGGAAGACGAAACCAAAGGATATTGATGAACACTGGGAGGCATGCAAGACTGTTTTCTTTGCTATTTCTGATGACTTCATCAATAAATTGTATGAATCCTTGCCAAACCGCATGGATGCTGTCCTTCAAGCTCATGGAAGTCATACAAGATAATAAATTTGGATCTCACAGCACCACTACTTCATTTGCTGACATATTTTTGGATTTTCAGTAAAGTTGTTCAATTTCTGTATAGGCGACAAAACTTTTGTCTTGCCAAAATTTGACCTGTCTGTCTTGATTAAATGATAAATCTTTTTTCAGCAAAACTAATTTATTTCAGTGCATTAAACATCATTTGGGAGAGCTTTAGCTTTTCATAGGAGCTATTTCTAACACCAATTGATTAATTAAAAGTCAGGTTAATAGCAGGAGTTTCTACAAAATAGAGAAGCGACAAGACTTTTGTCAGGGACTGTAGTATGCAGCACTGATAGGTGGCACTGATGAGGAGGCACTAGTATGCAGCACTTATAGGAGGCACTAGTATGAAGCACTGATAGGTGGCACTGAGGAGGCACTAGTATGAAGCACTGATAGGTGGCACTTATGGGCACCACGGATGGGCTGCACTGATTATCTGTGTAGATCTCCCCTGGGAGACAATGCTGCTGATCGGCTCTCCTCTCCTCCTCACGCGTTGTCAGTGTGCGGAAAGGAAGGCTGATAACTGGCATTTCCTTGTTTTACATGTGATTGGACACGGCTGATTGCATGGTCAAAGAGCCTCGCCATGGGCTCTTTACCGAGATCGGTGATGTGCCGTGTCCCAGGGACAGAGAGCACCACTGATCGCCGTGTGGCGAGAATGGGACGACGCCATATGATGTCATCCCAGAATGAGAGTGCCGCTGCCCGCCCGCCTGCCCGTCATTTGACAATACGGTGGGTGGGAGGTGGTTAAAAGTGATTGGAAAGTCACAATTTTTTATTAAAATAATTAAACAGGTTTATACATACCTGCTCTGTGCAATGGTATTGCCCCTTACCTCTTGGCTCCCACTGCTGTCTCAGCACCTGATGAGGGAGAGTCCCCAGAGAGCTGAGGCTCTTGTGCACATTGATGGAGTGCGATGATGGGGCTCAGGTAAGTATTAGGTGGGGGGGGGGCTGCTGCACTGAGAAGTTTTTTTTTACCTTCATGCACAGAATGCATGAAGGTAAACAACCTTGAGCCTTTAGAACCACTTTAAGCCCTCATTTATAGTGGAGCGACTTGACAGGTCAAATCGCATGACAAGTGGCACCCTATTGCCAGCAATGGCACTGTTCAAATCGGTGCAACTCCAACTTTGCAGTGCCGCACCGATTTGAAAAAAGTAGTTCCTGCACTACTCTTGGTGATTTCGGGGGCTACTTGAATAGGCACCCTGTGTATGAAGCCGCACAGATACAGATGTCATCGAAGTCGCACTGACACGCGGCTTTGAAATTGTGCGATTTTTTTTTTTTTTTTTTTTTTTTTTTTTAGATAAAAGTCGCACGATTTCAAAGCCGCATTCAATTGTGAACGAGGGCTAAGGCTACAGTCACACTGGCAATTAAGTGGCCGGTGTGAATTGTAGTCGCAGGAATCGTCCAATTCCTGTGGCGGCTCTCAGCAGCTAGGTGTGGCCACCAGCCCCATTCACCATAATGACAGGTTGCCGGCGGGCGCAGGTATATGTGGCTGACCGCATAGCCCGCAATTGGCTGCGGTGATCGCTGTTGGACGCACATTGGGGGTTATTTACGAAAGGCAAATCCACTTTGCACTACAAGTGCAAACTACAAGTGCAAAGTGCACTTGGAAGTGCAGTCGCTGTAAATCTGAGGGGTAGATCTGAAATAAGGGGAAGCTCTGCTGATTTTATTATCCAATCATGTGCAAGCTAAAATGCTGTTTTTTATTTGCCTTGCATGTCCCCCTCAGATCTACAGCGACTGAACTTCCAAGTGCACTTTGTACTTTGCACTTGTAGTGCAAAGTGGATTTACCGTTAGTAAATAACCCCCATTTTGTCAGAACAGGAAGTCAGAGGAGAATCCCCCCCCTATAGGGGATATAAGGAGCAATAGGAACTTGACACAGGTTCTAACCCTTTCCCACTCTTATCAAACAAAGTTGGCCTTCAACTCTTTTGCTGCTGCCATAACTGGGACAGAAGTAAACACCTGGCAGGGTTTCTTATCCCTCCTCTATCCAAAACTAGAGAGTCCTATTTGGTTTTGCATCTATTTTAAAGTCCTAACTGTTGATTATTCCCCTCCTTGTAGTTTTAGTGACTCTTTGCTTTGACTCGGTTGGTTCTTTCCCTTGCAGCATCCTCTTCTGGGGTTACACACAGGAAGTCTGCGCACACACATATGAAGATAAGTGTAGTATTTTAGTCTCACCATCTTCTCTACTACATGGGGGTGACGCTTTTAGAAGGAAACCACAGTCAGGGGGTTAAGCTCGGCCTGTAAAGACACACCATGTATAAACCGTCACTTACCGGATTGTAACACCGACAGTCACTTTTAGATTTGCATTCCCTCTATTTCAGCCATTAGTGAGTGTTCCATGTTGGCTGATTTGTGTTTATTTAGGTTACACTCCACCTTCGTGTCATTTTATAGTAGCTAAGGTCGAATAAAGACCTCATTGCCTTTTTACATTTGAGAATCTTGGTGCAGACTTTACATTTTTTTTTTCTTTTAATAATAAACATATCATACTTGCCTCCACTGTGCAGCTCATTTTGCACAGAGTGGCCCCGAACTGCGTTTTCTGGGCTGTCTCGGCTCCTCTCCACCTCAGATAACCCCCTCTGGGAAGCGCTCTCCCAAGGGGGTTACCTTGCGGGTGTGGCCCCGGCACCCGCGTCATTGGATTTGATTGACAGCAGTGCGAGCCAATGGCTGCGCTGCTATCAATCTATCCAATGAAGAGCCAAGAAGACCGGGCAGAGGAAGAGCGCATTCGCGACGTGGGACTTCCAGGGCTCAGCTAAGTAAAATGGGGGGGGGGGGAACAGAAATTGCCGCTCAGGCAGATGAAATAAGGAAAGTACTTCTCTCAGGGACCAAGGGTGCGGGCAATGCACGTAGCAAATGAAGAAAATTAGTGAGGACAGCCGCACTCCAATCCAACGTATATTTATTCAGGCAAAACAGGCACTACAAAAACCAGCAGAACGCAGGACAGCTGACGCATTTCACAACAATTCAGTGTCCTCACTGGCTGTCCTCACTAATTTTCTTCATTTTAAAACGGGGGGGGGGGAGGGCTGGAGGTTCCACAAATCTTAAGATGTTTTTTCACCTTGATGCATAGGATGCATTAAGGTGAAAAAACATGAACCTTTACAACCTCTTTAACCAGTTAACAACCCCTTCACGCCGATATACGTTGGCAGAATGGCTCGTATAGGCACAATCACGTACCTGTACGTGGCCCTTTAACTGCTCGCGACCCCCCTGCCTTCCCTGTGAGTGGGACCGCGGGTCCCGCGGACTCGATCGCCGTGGGGATCCCCGCGATCGTCTCACGGAGGCTCGGAGCGATTACATAGAGCGGAGATCGCTGACAGTGTCAGTAGAGGAGCGGGGAGATGTTGTGTTTACACACACACACACACATCTCCCCGCTCCTCTACTGACACTGTCAGCGATCTCCGCTCTATGTAATCGGAGCGGAGATCGGTGACGTGTCAGTCGTAGCCACGCCCCCCCTCAGTAACACGCCCCTAGGCACACTTACCCCTCCAGCGCCCCTAGTGGTTAACCCCTTCACTGCCAGTGTCATTTTCACAATAACCAGTGCATTTTTATTGCACTGTTCGCTGTGAAAATGACAATGGTCCCAAAAATGTGTCCGATGTGTCCGCCATAATGTCGCAGTCGCGAAAAAAATCGCTGATCGCCGCCATTACTAGTAAAAAATTAAAAGAATTAATAAAAATGCCTTAAAACTATACCCTATTTGGTAAACGCTATAATTTTTGCGCAAACCAATCAATAAACGCCGATTTGCGATTTTTTTTTTTTTTTTTTTTTTACCAAAAATATGTAGAAGAATACGTATCGGCCTAAACTGAGGAAAAAAAATGTTTTTTTATATATTTTTTTGGGGATATTTATTATAGCAAAAAGTAAAAAATATGTTTTTTTTCTAAATTTTCGCTCTATTTTTGTTTATAGCGCAAAAAATAAAAACCGCAGAGGTGATCAAATACCACCAAAAGAAAGCTCTATTTGTGGGAAAAAAAGGACGCCAATTTTGTTTGGCAGCCACGTCGCACGACCGCGCAATTGTCAGTTAAAGCGACGCAGTGCCGAATCTCAAAAAGGGGCCTGGTCATAATGGCCCGTATTGGTCCGGGGCTGAAGTGGTTAACTCCACTTTTTTTGTCCACATTGGGAACACTCTGATCACATATACAGTGTGAGTCCCCCCCCCCCCCCCCAAATTGTAACTGGAATGGGTAGACTCTTTATCAGATATTTGCGTCACAACATGAAAAACATAATGGGGGAAATTTACTAAAACTGGAGCACTCAGAATCTGGTGCAGCTGTGTATGGCAGCCAATCGGCTCCTAACTTCAGCTTGTTCCATTAAAGTGATTGTAAAGGATCACCTTGCAAAACAACCCATTTGGTTTAAAACTGAAATGAAAGGCAAAACGTGTGTGTGTGTGTGTGTGTGTGTGTGTGTGTGGATATTGGGGGAAGAAAAAGACTTCTAAATACCCTTTTCTCTTTTTTAAAAGTGATCACATTCACTCTGTTCTCAGCTGCATAAGAGCTGGGGGGAGGAGAAACAAAAGTACACTGAGCTTCCCAGTGAATGGCTGTGCAGGGGGGAGGGTGTCAGGACAAGTCTGATTATTGGATGAGAGCACATGGAGTTCCCAGCATAGCTAGAGCACTGACCTTGCTGTGTTCTCCTGGTTAGTGTGGTCAGTTTTTAATAGGAAAGCAGAGGTACTCTCACGAACACCAGGGATTTACCATAAAGGAAGCAATATAGAGAACCGGATACTTTCCCATACAAGTATATGGTACAGCAGCCACATATCATGAATATGAAGTGTTGGAGTAACAAACGCTTTAAACTTTGACAATAAAACCTGGAAGCTGATTGGCTACCATGCACCAGATTTTTGACTCTCCAGTCTTAGTAAATCCGCCCCATTCTGTCTTTCTTACTGTCTTTTGTGTTCTCTGTCTCCTCTTCTCTCTCTCCTTTTTTTTCTCTTTTTTTTTTCTTTCTGCCTCTTATTTATCTCTTTTCTTTTTTTTCCCTTTTTTCTTTCTTTTCATTTTTCTTTCTTTTTTTTCATTTCCTTTCCTATCTTTTCTTTTTCTCTTTCCCTTTTCTCTTTCTCTTTCCCTTTCCTTCTTCCTTTTTTTTTTTTTTTTTTCTTTCCTTTTTTTTTTTTTCTTTTTCCTTTTTCATCTCATCTGTCATGCCACCAATAGGGCTCACATCAAACATTTGTAGTGCATAGGTCAAACTTGGACCGTTAATGTGTTTTCCTGTTAATACAGTTGTGTTCATTCCATTATGAATAAATTAGCTTTACTTTGTGTAATGATTGTCAAAAGTATTGGGACACCTGACTTTACACGCACATGATCTTTAAAGCTTCAACTCTTCTGGGAAGGCTGTTCACAAGGTTTAGGAGTGTCTATGGGAATGTTTGACCATTCTTCCAGAAGGGCATTTGTGAGGTCAGGACTCTGTGCAGGCCAGTCAAGTTCCTCCACCCAAAACTCACTCATCCATGTCTTTATGGACCTTGCTTTGTGCACTTGTCCAAATAATTTGGTTAGGGTGTGGGGTTGTTTTTCAGGGGTTGGGCTTGGCCCCTTAGTTCCAGTGAAGGGAAATATTAAGGCGTCAGCATACCAAGACATTTTGGACAATTTCATGCTCCCAACTTTGTGGGAACAGTTTGGGGATGACCCCTTCCTGTTCCAACAAAGTTGGAAGCATGAAATTGTCCAAAATGTTATGGTAAGCAAGGTCCATAAAGACATGGATGAGCGAGTTTGGGGTGGAGGAACTTGACTGGCCTGCACAGAATCCTGACCTCAACTGGATAGAACACCTTTGGGATGATTAGAGTGGAGACTGTGAGCCAGGCCTTCTCATCCAATATCAGTGCCTGACCTCACAAATGCCCTTCTGGAAGAATGGTCAAACATTCCCATAGACACACTCCTAAACCTTGTGGACGGCCTTCCCAGAAGAGTTGAAGCTGTTATAGCTGCAAAGGGTGGACCAACTCAATATTGGACCCTACGGACTAAGACTGGGATGTCATTTAAGTTCATGTGTGTGTAAAGACAGGCGTCCCAATACTTTTGGAAATATAGTGTGTGTGTGTGTGTGTGTGTGTGTGTGTGTGTGTGTGTGTGTATATATATATATATATGTGTATCTATCTCTATATAAATTTAAAGCAGAGCTTTACCCCCAACCTATGCAACATCCATGAGCGCTTTTGTTGGCACCAACATCTTCACCTGGTCTTTTTTTTTTTTTTTTTTTCAGGGTTCAGAATCTTCCGCCATCTTGATTGGCCCCACTGGGATGTTGTAACTCCCCGCACTAAAGTGACAATGCTGACAGTCAGAAGCAGCATTGACACCATAGGAGGTAGGGACTATTGACTAATAGCTGGAGGAGAAGCACAGGGCCAGAGAGCCTGTGCACATTTTTATTTTGCAAATAAAGTTTATAAAATACAAACAAAAAAACAATGCTTTCTATTTCTCTATTTGTGTGCCTTTCTATATAGGGTTTAGTTCTTGTGGGTTTTATCTTTGTTCCTGCGTGTGTAATGCCGCGTACACATGACCGTTTTTAATGTCATTGAAAAAAACAACGTTTTTCTCGACGTGATTCTTCTTAAGCCTGCCTTGCCTACACACTATCGTGAAAAAAAACGCTTGAGCAAAGCGCGGTGACCTACGAAACGTACGACGGCACTATAAAGGGGAAGTTCCATTCGGATGGCGCCACCCTTTGGGCTGCTTTTGCTGATCCTCGTGTTAGTAAAAGTTTGGTGAGAGACGATTCGCGCTTTTCAGCCTCGTGCTCTTCAGTCCGTTACAGCGTGACGAATGTGCTATCTCCATTACGAACGCTAGTTTTACCAGAACGAGCGCTCCCGTCTCATAACTTGCTTCTGAGCATGCGTGTTTTTTTCACGTCGTTAAAGCCTACACACGGCCGTTTTTCATGACGAGAAAAACGACGACGTGAAAAAAACGACGAGAAAAATTAGAGCATCTTCCATATTTTTAATGGCCATTTTTCACGTTGTGCAAAAAATGCTCTGGAGCCCACACACGATCATTTTTAATGACCAAATAAAAAATAGAATTTTTCTCGTCATGAAAAATGGTCGTGTGTACGTGGCATTAGGCTCTCTCTCGATCTCGATCTCTCTCGATTTATCTCTCGACAAACCAAAGCCAAGATTTATGACTTTTATTGCAAATTTAGTGTTCCGAATAGCTATGCCAAATTTTACATCTTAATATTAAATTTGGCTCCAGGATTTAGTTGTCCTCATTAGAATCAGCAGCTGCTGTAGAACGGTATTATTCATTTATTTTTTCATGTGTCCTTGTTTCTGAATTGGAGGGCCCGTGGTGTGTCTGGGTTGTGACTCAAACCGTCGTCGTGTCTTGTAAGCATGAGAGAGGAAGTGAACCGTGCTCACACGGCCGTCCTGTCCTGCTTCCTCCTCCTCCTCCTCCTCCTCCTTTATCGCACATGAAGTTTCACATAACTGCCTTAAGCAACCAGCACGAAGATCTATGACGGTGACGTGTTTTTTTTCTCGTATCGACCTCTCTTTCATTTTACTCCAAGCCTATATAGAAGACGCAAATTAATCTGAGTCTGTATTCATTAACCTATTCAGTCAGTTGTGGTGCAGTGCTCGTATATATGCTAAAGTAGAGCATGCCAATAGGAGGGGAGAGCAGAGTGATGGAGAGATGAGCAGCTACTTCTTTCACTGTCCGGTCACAGGCTGGTGGAGGGACAAGACCTGCGTGTGTTACTGAAACGCAGCAAAGAAAAATCAAGACTTGATGGACAGAAACACAAATCCCTTCGCAGGTAAAAACAGCAAGGGACTTTATTTCTGTACAGTGGAACCTTGGTTTACGAGTAACGCGGGTAACGAGCGTTTTGAATAACGAGCAACTTTTTTTTTTTTTTTTTTTTTTTTATTCTGACTCGGTTTGCGAGTGTTGTCTTGCAAAACGAGCAGAATTCAAGCTAATGGGGTGTGCAGTACCGCATTTGGCCTGAGGTGCGTGGGCGCCGGAGACACTCGGAACGGTTCTGAGCCGTTCCGAGACGTTCGGAAGTACTTGGAATCACTCGGAAATACTCAGTTCCCGAGTGTTTTCGAACCTTTTAGAGATCAGCCAAGCTGTCCCTGAGTATTTCCGAGGCTCTCTGGCGCCCCCACCTCTGGCCACATGCAGTATTGCATGCCATTGAAGTCAATGCGGAACTAATTATTTTTGTTTCCATTGACTTCAATGGGGAAAATCGCTTTGATATGCGAGTACTTTGGATTACGAGCATTCTCCTGGAATGGCTTATGCTCGTAATCCGAGGTTCCACTGTATTATTTATTCATTTATTTGATCAGTCACACCTTTTTGTGTTTGTAGTAAAATGTGTGTATCATCATGTTATCATCGATTTTCAATAGCACTTATACACTCACCGGCCACTTGCCAGTACCGGGTCGGACCCCCTTTTGCCTTCATTCTTGGTGGCATAGATTCCACAAGGTGTTGGAAAGATTCCTTTAGAGTACCACCCCCCCATAAACGGGATATTGCCACCCCCCCCCATATAAGGGGATATTGCCACCCCCCCATATAAGGGGATATTACCACCCCCCCATAAGGGGATATTACCACTCCCCCCCCCCCCCCCCCATAAGGGGACATTACCACCCCCCCATAAGGGGACATTACCACCCCCCCATAAGGGGACATTACCACCCCCCCCCCCATAAGGGGATATTTCCACCCCCCCATAACAGGATATTACCCCCTCCATGCTTTACTGTAGGAATGGTGTTATTTGGATGGTGAGCTGTATTGGATTTCCACCGGAAATATTGTTTGGTGTTGAGGCCAAATAATTAAATTTTAGTGTCTTCTGTCCACGTGGCCTCAGAGTCTTCATGGTGCATTTTGGCAAAGCTCAGTGGTGACTCCATGTGGCCTTTCTTGAGGAGCGGCTTTTTTCTTGCACCCCTCCCATACAAGTCACATTTGTGGGGGATTTGTAATATTGTTGTCACACAATGACCACTCTTTGTCATCAATTCCTGCAACTTCTTTAGAATTGCTGTAGGCCTCTTGGTGGCCTCTCTGACCAGTTTCCTCCTGGCTCCTTTATCCAGTTTGGAGCGACATCCTGATCCAGGGAGGGTCTGTGTTCTACCAAATACCTTCCACTTCTTAATAATATACTTCACTGTGCTTCTAGGCATTGATAAAGCCTTTGATTTTTTATTTTTTATTTTTGTATCCTTCTCCTGACTTGTGCTTGTCTCCAACTTTATCCCGGTGACAGCGCCCTTGCCACCCATTGTTGATTGTTTTTTTGCTTCAGTTGCACCACCAGGAACTGAAATGCTCCAGGAAAGCTCTTTTAATTCTGAGCTAATCAAAATGATCACAGTTGAAAGTCAAATGGATTTGTGTGCCATTGAGAATGTGATTAGCTACACCTGATTGAGTTTACAAGTCATTTTAAGGAGGGGGGGGGGGGGGTGATCCTTTTTTCCAACTCAGTGATTCTGTTTAATTAAAAAAAAAAAAAATTCTGTTCAAGTTGTTGTTATATTTTTCTCTTGGATGTTTATACGTTGCACCCGAGTAAATACAGCTAGATGAAACAAAAACCGTTTGTCTTCGCTGCAAAGCAACAAAATGTGATTATTTTAAAGGGGGTAATTCTTTTATATACCCATGGTACATTCTCGGCATGCTGGGAACGCTAAATGTCACATTTTGGGTACTCATGACACCATCAAATGGCTGGTGTCATAACTGATCACATGGGCAGCACCATGGCAGTTGCAGATCAAACAGAGGCCAAGATGGCAGCTTCCTTGGCTGAAAACAAAGAAGAGGGTTTAGTTCCGCTTTAAGAGCAGCAAGAATAGAAGTCTTGTTTTGTGCTGGAGCCAGATTAGTTTGCTTGAGCCTCTGAGCTTGTTGTAAAAAGCAAATTACTGTTCATGAGTTATTAATATTTACTCCTCGCTAACAGTGCTAATTACTCCATGAAGGAATACTTGGCTTATTTCTTTTTCTTGGCACTCTGTTAAAGAGAAATACTCAGGTAGTATTTATTCATCATTTATATAATCCAAGTCCTCGGGATATCTTGCAAAGCTTTGCAGAGAATGCAGAGCCGTCCACGTAAGGGCCATGTGGCAGTGTGTGCTAAAAAAAAAAACACACATTGTCCCGACACAATGACACACCCGCACCTGCTGTGTTTAAAAAAAAAAAAAAAAGGGATCTCTCCCCTTCATAATAAATGGGCTGCCGCCTTGAACTGCAATTTTTATCGTGTAACGTAAGGCACATTTCGGGCTCGTGCACGTGTGAGATTTGGGTAGGAGAAGTAAAACTGCGGCTCAACCACAGGGTTATAGATTTTAATTGTATATGCACATGCAGGCAGTTGTGGCTAGTTGGAGGTGGGGTTAGAATCCCTGACAAGTTTTATTGCTGTGCACGGCTTTATTACACTCACCGCCGCATGTGACAGTGGTTTTGCCGAACAGAAAGTAAAGGAAAAACTTCACCAGTCACAGTGATGATAGTTTTACCAGATGGGAAGTAAGGGAAAATCTCCACCTGTCAGGGTGATAATTGCTTTATCAGACAGGAAGTAAAGGAAGACCTCCAATTGTCAGGATTAGGGATGAGCTCCGGCGTGTTCACACACTCCATGTGCAGAGCCCGCCAGGAAGTCGGCACGGCGCTGCGCTAATCACAGGCAGGGAGACGTTGTCCCGATGCGCGGCTGCAGAGATAGGGACATGTCTCCCTGCCTGTGATTAGCGCAGCGCCGTGCCGACTTCCTGGCGGGCTCTGCACATGGAGTGTGAACACGCCGGAGCTCATCCCTGGTCAGGATGATAATAAATGGTTTTACCAAACGGGAAGTATGGGTAAATCTCCACCTAATCAGGGTGATAATTGTTTTACTAGACAGGAAATAAAAGGAAAATCTCCACCTATCGGGGTGATGAGGGGAAATCTCCACCTGTCTAGTAAAACAATTATCACCCTGATAGGTGGAGATTTCCCCTTTATATCCTGTCTAGTAAAACAATTATCACCCTGATAGGAAATAAGGGGAAATCTCCACCTATCAGGGTGATAAATGTTTTACTAGATATAAAGTAAAGGAAGCCCCCCACCTGTCGGGGTGATAATTGTTTTACCAGATGGGAAGTAAGGGAAAAATCTCCTCCTGTCTAGTAAAACAATTTTCATTGTGAAAAGGAGGAGATTTTCCCTTCCTGTCTGGTAAAACAATTCTCATTGTGAAAGGAAGTAAGGGAAAAACCTCCTCCTCCTCCTTTCACAATAATAATTGTTTTACCAGGCGGAAAGTAGGGGAAAATCTCCACCAGTCAGGGTGATAATTGCTTTATCAGTCAGGACGTAAGGGAAAATCTCTGGCCATCAGGGTAATAATTGTTTTACCAGACAGGAAGTAAAGGAAGACCTCCAATTGTCAGGGTGATAATAGTTTTACCAAACAGGAAGCATGGGCAACTCTCCACTTGTCAGGGTGATAATTGTTTTACTAGACAGGAAGTAACGGAAAATCTCCTCCTGTCACAATGATAATTGTCTTACCAGACGGCAAGTAATGGAAAATCTCCAAGTAACACATACATTTTTTTTATTCCCTATAGTAGGGAAAGGCTAGATCCACTGCTGGTTTGTTAGAGATTATCCCTCAATTCCTGTTACTGTTGAGGAAAGTTCTCTAACATCCAAAGTGGCCCATAGATAATTAGATGTCCATGTCACTGGTTGTATATGTGCCAGGCATAGGTGTGCACAGCCTATTGCATTAGGGTGTGCACCTCAAAGCTCAAACACATGTGTTGGTATGATGGTGTCAGTAGGGCAGTGGATGGTGTCCAGTAGTTTTTTTATTTTTATTATTTTTTACAATTTTATTTTTTGAATTTGTTTTTACAGTTTTTTTAGGAGCCCCGTCAGGGGGCTTTGGTGAAAAATCAGGAGTTTAAACAGGGGGAATCTGCACCACACAGGGTGATTAGGGTGTGCCCTGGCACACCTGGCACACCCTGTGCGCACGCCTATGGTGCCAGGACAATACTGCTGTCCCTTCTGCAACCTGGCAATTTCAAACCCAGTGTTTGGGGATGATAATCTACCCATTCTCCAAAATGTTCAAATAAAGAGACAATCCCTGCTACTATAGGGCGACCCTAAATAGAATTACCAGATCTGTAAATTTTAGGGAGGTGGCGAAACACAGGTATCACCGGATCTTCCAGGTATGCTACAGTTTTGGGAGATAAAATGCCCATATCCTTCCCTCTGTGCAATAATGGCCAACAAGGCAGACTGAAACTTGGCTGTAGGATCAGTAGTCAAAAGAGAATAGGTGGCAGACTCGCTGAGTTGAGTTATTTTTGTATATGCATTTCATTTATTACTATATCACCAGTTTTTGGCTTAATTTTTTTTTTTTAACTCCTTGTAACATTCTTTTTGTGAGCTCCCAAACCTCTCCTGTTCCTCCTCACTTCCTGTTTGGAACAAGCAGTGCTCATTAGTAAATTAACACTAACTAGCATTAGTTGGTGGTCATGTTCACTGCTCTGTGCACACTACAAGTTCTATAGTCCATCTCGAGAGTGAGCCAGAGATATTGGCTACGTTCCTAAATATAGGGGGATCATGGAGAATGAACGTAGCCACCCTCTAACAGGAAGTGAAATTACAGCAAAAAAAAAAGTCATTTAGGGAGCACTAGAAGGGAATTTTTTGAGTGACGTTTTTTTCTTTTTTTTAAACCAGTGTTAGGTGTCACTGTGAATTTTGATGTGGCTCGGGTTGTTGACCTGCTTCCTGCTCATGTATCGCCTAAGCTTCATATCCGGTTGCGTGGCGTCCCCCCCCCCCCCCCTCCCCTCCTTGCGATTCTATATATTTAGCAAACCGTAAGCTTCTTGGGTAAATGACTGCCAAGATAAGATTAGATAGCAGCAGAGAGAGGAAATTATCATCACTACGCAGTAGAGCTGTATAATTAATCGTGAAGAATCAAAATCGCGATCTTTTTCCTTTCCCGATCTACAAAACAGCATGTCACGGTTCTCTCTAAGTGCCGGTTCACACAGGGGCGACTCGTCAGGCGACCTAGCCGCCTGACAAGTCGCACTCCGCTCTGTACAATGGAACTGTTCTAATAGGAGCGACTCAGGTCGCTCCGACTTACAAAAAGGTTCCTGTACTACTTTGGGACGACTTCAGGGCGACTTGCATTGACTTCAATACAGAAGTCATTTTGCAAGTCACCTCTGAAGTCGTGTCGAGATCGCCTTGCATAGTCGCGGGACAAGTCGTGCCGCCCCTGTGTGAACCGGGTCTAAAGTGCAGAGAGTTCTCACAGCTGGATAAACAAAATCTGCCAGGTTTTAATACAACACACAAATAAGTGGAAACAAAGTATCTGTTCGTTCTTTTATCAAAGGAAAAATCTCCGGTGTGTAGATGAAGAAAGTTTTTAAAGGGGTTGTAAAAAGGGATTTTTATAACAGCTTACCTGTAAAATCCTTTTCTTGGAGTACATCACGGGACACAGAGCGACTTAGTCATTACTAATGGGTTATATAGTTTACCTTCAGGTGTTGGCACTGGCCAATTCCAAACCGGAAGTACCCTCCCCTATATAAGCCCCTCCCACCCGGGAGCACCTCAGTTTTGTAGCCAAGCAATAAGTGTCCCAAAAAGAGGGGTGGGAGCTCTGTGTCCCGTGATGTACTCCAAGAAAAGGATTTTACAGGTAAGCTGTTATAAAAATCCCTTTTTCTTTTTCGTACATCACGGGACACAGAGCGACTTAGTCATTACTAATGGGACGTCCCAAAGCAATGCCAAATGAGGGGGGGGGTACATAAGCTGGGCGCCATCAGGCATGAGGATCTTTTGCGGCCTGCAACACACTGCGCCCAAAGGCGACATCCTCCTGACTTCTAACGTCTACCTGATAGAATCTAGTAAACGTGTGTACCGAAGACCATGTTGCGGCCTTACATACTTGAGCCAGGGAGGCCTGGTGATGCACTGCCCATGAAGTTCCAACCGCTCTTGTGGAGTGCGCCCTAACTTTGAACGGAGGCGGTCTCTTTCTCAAGCCATAGGCTTGTATTATGACCTGTCGAATCCACTTGGCTAAAGTAGATTTTGATGCTGCCTGACCCCTTCTGGGGCCTTCCGGCAGAACAAACAAAGAATCCGTTCTGCGAATCTGAGCAGTGGCTTTTAGATAAGCTTTAACTGCTCTTACCACATCCAAAGAATGTAATAACTTTTCCTCTACTGAGATAGGTTTGGGGAAAAAAGAAGGAAGAACCACATCTTGGTTCAAATGAAACCTCGATACCACCTTAGGAAGAAAGGCTGGATGAGGACGTAATACTACTCTGTCCTTATGGACAACCAGATATGGCTCCTTACAGGACATAGCTGCTAATTCCGACACTCTTTTAGCCGAACAAATGGCTACTAAGAAAACCAATTTCCTGGTGAGAAGAACCAAGGAAATGTGTTGTAATGGTTCAAACGGTTGTTTCTGTAGAACCGACAGAACCAGGTTTAAGTCCCAAGGACATATGGGAATACTAACCGGAGGGCTAATACGCATCACTCCTTGTATAAAGGCTTTGACTAGTGAATGCGAAGCCAAGGGCCTTTGAAAAAATATTGACAAGGCCGAAATCTGACCCTTGATAGTACTCAAGGCCAGCTTCCTATCTACAGCCCACTGTAGGAAGTCCAGAATCCTCCCTATCATGTACTTACGTGGATGCCATTTCTTGGTCTCACACCACGTAATGTACGCTTTCCAGATCCTATAATAGATCTGCCTGGATACCGGTTTCCTGGCATTGATCATGGTAGATACCACAGAATTAGAGAGCCCTCTCTTTTTCAGAATGTGGGCTTCAATAGCCAGGCCGTCAAACCTAGGGCTGGTAAGGAAGGGTGGTATATCGGTCCTTGCGACAGCAGGTCCGGACGAAGTGGGAGGGTCCAAGGACTCCTCACTGACATTTTTACCATCTCCGCGTACCATGCCCTTCGGGGCCACGCTGGAGCCACCAGAATCACTGGTTTCTTTTCTACCCTGATTCTGCGGAGTAATCGCGGTAACAATTGTGGCGGTGGGAATGCATATATCAGCTTGAACCGATCCCAAGGGAACACTAGGGCATCCGAGCCGCAAGCTAGGGGATCCCTTGTGCGAGACACAAACCTGTCCACCTTTGCGTTGAATCTGGATGCTAGCAGATCTACATCCGGTGTTCCCCACCGCTGGCATATTGCCTGGAAAACCTCGGGGTGAAGAGACCATTCCCCCGGGCATAATTGTTGGCGACTTAGAAAGTCCGCTCTCCAATTTTCCACTCCTGGGATGAAAACCGCGGATATGGCTGGGACATATCTTTCTGCCCACTCCAGGATGCAATTTGCTTCCTTCTGGGCTGCACGACTTTTGGTGCCACCCTGATGATTGATATATGCCACTGCCGTGGCATTGTCTGATTGAATTCTGACAGGGGACCCCTGGAGTTTGGATGTCCATGCTACTAGGGCATACCGGGCTGCTCGTATCTCTAAGAGATTGATGGGCAGGGCCTTTTCTGCTTCTGACCACCTGCCCTGGAGAGACCATTGCTCCAGCACTGCCCCCCAGCCGATGAGGCTGGCATCTGTAGTGACCACCTTCCAAGAAACCGGACTGAAGGGTTTCCCTCTTTCCAGATTCTGGGGCACCAACCACCAATGGAGGCTCTTGCGAACGGAAGGGGACAGGGACATTGGTAAGTCTAAAGCCTGAACTTTTTTGTTCCAGGCTGACAGTATGGCCCTTTGCAAATTCCTTGAATGGAATTGACCGTAGGGTACCGCTTCGAATGAAGCCACCATCTTTCCCAGCAGCCTCATGCAGAGACGTATGGATGGCTTTCTTTTTGTACCCACTAAGTGGGTCAAATTTCTTAAAGACGACACCTTCTCTGGAGGTAAGAAAATCTTTCTCTGATTTGAATCCAGCCTTAGCCCTAAGTATTCCAGACTTTTGACTGGTCTTAGAGCTGACTTGTCCCGGTTGATAATCCAACCGCGATATTCCAGATACTCGATTGTCTTGTGAATAGCTACTTCCAGCTTTTCCACTGAGTGGTCTATTAGTAGCAGGTCGTCTAGATATGCCATTATCGTTACACCCTGTGTTCTTAGATTGGCCAATAATGGGGCCAGAATTTTTGTGAACACTCGTGGTGCTGTGGCCAGACCGAAAGGTAAGGCTCTGAACTGAAAATGGCGCCCTTCTACTGCAAAGCGTAGAAATTTCTGATGGGCCGGAAAGATGGGAATATGCAGATAAGCATCCCTTATGTCGATCGAGGCTAGCCATTCCTGCCCTTGTAGGGCGGTGGCCACTGATCGGATCGACTCCATCCGAAAGGTCCTGATATTTAGGAACTTGTTTAGCCCTTTTAGATTTAATATGGGCCTCACGTCCCCATTTGGTTTGGGGACTGTGAAAAGGTTCGAGTAAAACCCGAATCCGCTTTCTTCCAGGGGAACCTTCATGATTACCCCTTGGAGCAATAGTTGTTCTAGTGCCAGAAGGAGGGATCCTCTCTTTTGGGGATCTCTTGGCACGTTTGACCTCATAAATTGGGCAGGAGGAGTGCCTTTTAACTCCAGCTTGTATCCCAGACTTACTGCGGAGAGCACCCATCTGTCTCTGATGGTGTCCCGCCAGGTCTCTGTGAACAACTGAAGTCTTCCCCCCACCCGATTGAGCGGGGGCAATACTTCATGCCTTAGGGGGAGGTTTTGTACCTCTCTTGATCCAGGGCTTCTTGTTACCCTGTGATTGTCCCTGATTTCTGCCCCCTGAATTTGACCGCGGAGGCCGTCGGAACTGCTTCACAGCCGATGTGCCCGGGACTGGAGAGGTAGGCCTCTTAAAAGAAGGACTTCTACCCTTGTTCTTAACCGGTAAGAGTGAACTTTTACCGGCAGAAATTTTCTGGATATATTTGTCCAGATCTTCTCCAAATAAGCGTTCTCCATGAAATGGGAAGCTAACCAGCAGTTTTTTACAGGGAGCTTCAGCAGACCAGTTTTTGAGCCACAGAAGCCTACGCATATGTACTATAGACAGCGTAAAGCGGGAGGCCTGTTGGATTGTATCCTTTATGGCGTCCACCGCAAAACACAAGGCTCTAGGCAGGTCAGCTAGGGCATGAGCCTGCTGATCTGGTAAGTCCCTTAAGACTTGTTTCAACTGATCTTTCACTGCTTGGCAGACTCCAATCGCTGCTACCGCAGGTTGTGTCACCATACTTGCTGTAGAGAAAGCAGATTTTAGTAAAGACTCCAATTTTTTATCTATTGGGTCTTTGAACATTGGAACATTATCTACTGGACATGTCAGTGATTTGTTAACAGAAGAGATGGCTGCGTCCACTATAGGGACCCTCCATTTTCTTATGAACTTATCCTCCATGGGATAGATCACCGGAAATCTCTTGGGGGGAGCAAATATTTTATCAGGATGCTCCCAATCCTGGTAAATAAGCCCTTCTAATAAAGGGTGGATTGGGAAGGAACAGACCGCCTGGGGAGCTTTTAGCGACCCCAGCGAGGAAACCGTAGTGGATGGTGGTTCCGCCAGAGGCATTTTAAATGCTGATCGGACCATGTTAGTCAAAGACTGAACCCATAATCTTTCAGCCTGAGAAGCTGAGAAAGGTTCTTCCACTGTTGATTCCTCTATAAGTGAATCAACCTCATCCTGATCCCCTTCAGGTAGGTCGATCTCTGTGTGGGGCTGTTCCTCCACTAACAGGCACTCTGAAGGAGGAGACGGAGATCGGACGCGCTTTTCCTGTGACAGGGAAGCAGCGATCAATGCTGTTAATCTCTCTTCCAATCCTCCCAGAGTTGAGGATAAAACCTCCTCTGTTATATATACAGGAGCAGGTGGACTGGGGACAGCCGCAGCACCAGGCATTCCTGCGGGGTTTCTACGGCTACTGACCTCTGCATTCTCAGGGGAGATTGGTGCAGTGCAAGCATGCCCAATATCCTCAGAGCCCGATGGAGACCCCTTTGGCTTCCTGGAAGATCTATTTCCGGAGCGTCTGGACGACATATCCTTTAAGCACAAAGCTGAGGTATTCCCGTCGTCATACACCAATTTTTGCTGGTAATAGTCTAACACAGGTGCTGCTATATACCAGCTGGTGTCCACTAAAGTGCCTTTCTATGGGGATGCCTGCATCAACCGCCTCTGTGTGCCACTGTTTGTTGCTAGCTCTGTTTGCATGCAGCTGACACTTGTACTGTGTCTTTTAACCATGCTGGGACGCCCGCACATGCGCAGAAGCGCCGCGGCGCGCCTCGAGCGTCATCCACCCGCCCCGCCCCTTTTTTTTCATAGGAGGCGCGTGCACGCGCCCGCGCGCGCCCGTGCGCCAATGGCGCCCTTTTCGAAAACCAACAGAGGACTAGGAGCCAGGGCCCTTTTTGCCGGAGGGCCTGTGCGGTGGATGAACGCAGCAACAGGGCAGAGGAAGTGGATTCCCTCAGAGAAACTTACCAGCTGCCTGGATCTTTTGAGTTGAGAAAACCAAAGATCCACATTTACAAGAAAAATGGACTACAGCGGCCTCTAGTGGTTTAACACAGGTACCGCGGTCCCTGTTTTTTTTTTTTTTTTCTTGACTACTATTAAAATTTTACATTTTCAGTAGTTATAGGCAAACACAGATATTTAGCGGGAATACCGTTAGGTAACAGACAGAAAGACAAATTAGGCTTGGGGGTCCCCCAATAGAACCAAGTTCCTGGGGGCCCCCACTTACCTGTTCCCCGCCGCAGGACTTTGTTTGGTCCACAAAAGCCCAAACTTCACCTATCACGGCAGGCATTGTAATTAAACCTTCAGGGACCGGGTTCCCAAGGATTCCACTCCCCTGGACCTGTATAGCACCCTGCACAGACAGCGTCTTGGTCGTGGGTATGACCAGAGCTCTGGATCCCAGGGTCCAGCCCTCCTAAGAGAAGCATTACAGGCAAAACCTTGCTCTTCTGCTGCAAGGCCCGGGTACCGACCGTTTAGCTATGAAGCTTTTTTGGTGGGATCCGGAACAGCTTACTAAGGCCCAAAAGAACCTGTACGCAAGCCCAGTGAAAACACATGTTACTCTTTGGCCAACACCTTAGACACTGGCAAAAAACTGAGGTGCTCCCGGGTGGGAGGGGCTTATATAGGGGAGGGTACTTCCGGTTTGGAATTGGCCAGTGCCAACACCTGAAGGTAAACTATATAACCCATTAGTAATGACTAAGTCGCTCTGTGTCCCGTGATGTACGAAAAAGAAAGGTACAATTTTTTTCACCTTAATGCATTCTATGCATCAAGGTGAAAAAACATCTGTGGATTAGCGCGCCCCCCCCCGATCCCCCATTTACTTACCTAACCCCTCGAAAGTCCCGCGCCGCGAACGCGCTGGCTTCTCAGCTGGGCTTCTCGGCTCATTCATTGGTTGATTTAAAAGCAGCACAGCCATTGGCTCGCGCTGCTGTCAATCACATCCAATGACGCGGCGCGCCGGGGGGCGGGGCCAAGTGATACAGTAAGCGGCTATAGCCGCCGGCTGTATCATGGGAGCGCGCCCGCAAAAACTATCCACCATGCGAGAGAGCTCGCATGAAAGTGGAAAGTTCTTGCGCGGAGGAGCCCAGACAGCCGCCAAGGGACCCCAGAAGACCAGGTTCGGGGCCACTCTGCAAAACGAGCTGCACAGTGGAAGTAAGTATAACATGTTTGTTATTTTTATTTATTTTTTATTTGCCTGTTAGTGTTCCTTTAACCATTTTAAAGACCAAACCTGTTCTGTCATTTGTTGCTTACAAGTAAAAAATCATTATTTTCTGCTAGAAAATTACTTGGAACACCCAAACATGAGATATTTTCTTTTTAGCAGAGACCCTAGAGAATAAAATGGTGGTTGTTGCAATATTTTATGTCACATTGTATTTGCGCAGTGGTTTTTCAAACGCATTTTTTTTTTTAAAGAATACACTTTAATGAATTACATTTTTTATTTTTTTTGGATAATGTGAAATAAGATGTTACACCGCGAGAATCGTGATCTTTATTCTAAGCAAAAAAATCGTGATTCTCATTTTAGCCAGAATCGTGCACCATGGAACAGAGAAAGCACAGCCTGTGTACGAAAAGGGCAAATGCACTACTGTAGGTGGCCAAAGAGCATGAAGACACCTGAAATGCACACCTACCTATATGGCCAATCACTACGAATCCAAAACTGGTTTACAGGTCTTGCAGAGGAGGCAGATCAAAAACAGCCATGTTTTTATTGATGATGCTCAGTCCAATTTTCTCAAGACCTTGAGAAAAGACCTTGAGCCCTGGTTCACACTGGTGCGATTTGACCTGTCAAATCGGCAGCATTTGCCGACAATGGCACCGTCCTAATCGGTGCGACGCCGCATCTGCGGTGCTGCACCGATTTCAAAATGTCGTTTCTGTACTACTTTTTGCGATTTCCGCCCGCGATTTACATTGAGATCTGTGTTGAAACCTGTACCTGTATGTCTCTGTAATCGTGGCTGAAATTGGGACTGACAGGCGGGAGTGAAATCGTGCGAGTTCAGCTGAACTCGCACGGCTTCTTTCCCGCAGCCCAGTGTGAACCAGGGCTGAAGGTCTTAAAGCGGTTGTATACCGCAAAACTTTTTTTTTTTTTTTCGCAACCTGCAAGGCAAAGGCATAATGAGCTAGTATGACTAGCATACTAGCTCATTATCAATCACTTACCTTAGATCGAAGCCCCCGCAGCGGTCCTCGGACACGTCCTCTGTCGCAGCCATGATACCCGGAGTGACTTCCGGGTATCATCGCTCCGGCGCTGTGATTGGCCGGAGTGGCGATGAAGTCACTCCCGCGCATGCGCGAGGAACGGCACGATCCCCGCGCATGTGTGAAATCCGGCAGTGTCCGGCGGGCTGCCATTCAAGAGCCGCCATGCTCTGTGCGCCTTGGCCGTTATCTACGGCACGCATGCACCGTAGATATTGGTACAGACTCTTTTGGAAATATCTCCGAGACCGTGGCCTTAATGTAGGCTTACCTGTAGGTGCATGTCATTATTTTGGGTATACAACCGCTTTAATAACTATGGACTGAGCTTCATTGAAAAGTTGACAATAACGCTGCTGTTTTTGATCTGCCTCCTCTGTAAGTCCTGTGCATCCCTCTAAACCAGTTTTGGATTTATATGGATTTGTTTGTGGGTAAGCACCTGGGCATATGCTTCAAACGTAAAGTGATGTGGCTACCCTTGGAACTGTTATACAGCCAGTCTTTGTGGCCCCTCTCCAAATAATTGAGTTCCAGCAAAGGGTATTGGTAATACTACAGCATACAAAGACATTGTAGACAGTTGTGACCTTCCATCCTTGTGATAACAGTTTGGTGAAGGCTCTTTTCTGTTCCAGCATGACTGTATCCCTCCCTGTGCATAAAGCCAGCTTATAAGGATATGGTTTGGTGTGGAGTAACTCAAGTGTCCTGCACAGAGCCCTGATTTCAACCCTACTAATCACCATCAATAAAGACATGGTTTGATGAGTTTGTTGTGGGGGAACTTGAGTGGCCTGTACAGAGCCCTGCCTGACGAAAGGGGTCCTGCGCGGCTCCGAAACCTTGCACTTTCCTTTTGTGATGTGACCTCTTTCATTAAAACGTTTTGGACGAAAATTGTTAATCCATGGTGTGCTGGCAAATATGTAAGCTTGTTTGATGTTTCCAGGACCCAACTGGTAATCGCTGCAGCACCCACCATTTTATGAGCCATATCTACCAGGAACGTGTGTGATTTTTTTTTTTTTTTTTTAAAAGCCCATGGCGTGTGAAACCCAAAAACTCCACCCGGTGCCAAAAAAAGTGCACACACATAAAGAGTAAAACACAAAACGTGCAACGGATGTAACAGCTATCCTCCACTAGGAAGGACCTTACCCTGATCCCCCGGGGCGTTAGGCTCCAGACAGGGACAGAGGTACTTGCATGGTCTGACTGGCCGAAACCAGACGGACCCCATTCTTCGGTGAGTCTGCCGGAACAGACCCATCCAAGTACTAGGTGGGGCTCCCCCGAAGGGAGACCCCCATGAGAGCAGGCGAACCAGGCCAGAAGACCATGTCCACCTACTCCCAAGTCGTTCAGGGCAGGCCCGAGGACCTACACCCTACTAAACACACAGTGACAAACGTGTATACACCAAACAAAAAAATACAAAAAAGTGACAACACAAGGGATAAATAAAAAGAAAGTGGGGAGAAGGAAGGTGGGAGAGTGAAAGGGACCATTGTGCAATACAATGGCCGGCCCTCCGGCCAGGAATCAAAAATTCCTCTGGTCCTAGCCAAAGGGCTCGGCCCTAGAGGCAGGTGCTAAAAAAAACAGGAACGTTTGTGATAGGAGAATGGTCAGACTGTACAGAGCCCTGACCTTAACCCTACTGATCACCACCCTTGAAGACATGGTTTGGAGGAACTTATCTGGCTTGTACAGAGCCCTGACCTTAACCCTACTGATTACCACCCTTGAAGACATGGTTTGGAGGAACTTAATTGGCTTGTACAGAGCCATGACCGCAACCCTACTGATTACCATCCATAAAGTCTTGGTTTGAGGAGTTTGGTCTGTACAGAGCACTGACCTTAAAGTGGTTGTAAACCCTTCCAATCCACTTTTTACTACAGGTAAGCCTATAATGAGGCTTACCTGTAGCTACCATGGATATCTCCTAAACCTAACGTTACCGGCGAGTCCCGCACGCCTGCGACGTCATCGTGGCTCCGGCCAATCACAGTGCCGGTAGCCCGCGATACCCGCAAATAACTCCGGGAGCAATGTCGATGGCTGGACCAGTGTACAGGGACCGCTGCGGGTGCTTCGATCTAAGGTGAGTATTTCATAATGAGCTAGTGCATACTAGCTCATTATGCCTTTTTGTCTTGCAGTTTTTTATGTTTTTGTGCAGTGGGTTTACAACCACTTTAAAGGGACACTAAAGGTTCCAGTTTAAAAAAAATTAAAAAGAACAAACATGGTATACAGTACTTACCTCCACTGTGCAGCTCGTTTTGCACAGAGTGACCCCGATCCTCCTATTCTGGGGTCCCTTGGCGGCCGTCTCGGCTCCTCCCCGCAAGAATTAATCACCTTCATGCGAGCTCTCTCGCATAGTAGTTAGTTCTTGCGGGCACGCTCCCGTGATACAGCCGGCGGCTATAGCTGCAGACTGTATCACTCGGCCCCGTGATTTGATTGACCGCAGCTGGAGCCAATGGCTGCACTGCTATCAATCAACCAATGAATGAGACGAGAAGCCCGGCCGAGAAGCCAGCGCATTCACGGCGCGGGACTTTCGAGGGGTCAGGTAAGTAAACGGGGGCTCGAAGGGGCTGCTAATCCTCGGATGTTTTTTCACTATTATTATTATTTATTATTATTATACAGGATTTATATAGCGCCAACAGTTTGCGCGGCGCTTTACAACATCAGGGAAGACAGTACAGTCACAATACAATTCAATACAGAGGGATCAGAGGGCCCTGCTCGTTAGAGCTTACAGTCTAGAAGGGAGGGTCACGTGAAACAAAGGGTAGTAGCTGTGGGGGATGATCAGGTGGACAAAATGAAAATACAGTTGTTAGGTGTGGGTAGGATAGGCTTCTCTGAAGAGGAGGGTTTTTAGGGATCCTCTAAAAGCTAATAGAGAAGGAGATAGACGGACAGATTGGGGTAAGGAGTTCCATAGGCTTGGAGAGGCTCTGGAAAAGTCCTGGAGACGAGCAGGGGAGCATAGAATGCATTAAGGTGAAAAAACATGTACCTTTACTGATCATAAAGACATGGTTTGGTGCGGAGGAACCCCAGACCACAACCCTACTGACCCCCTTCCATAACAACACAGTTTGATGAGTTTGGTGTGTAGGAACTTGAATGGCCTGTACAGAGTCCTGACTTCAACCCACATCCATAAAGACATGGTTTAGTGTGTAGGAACTTGAGCCCATACCTCAACCTTACTGATCACCTTTGAGATGAATTGAAACGCGGATTGTGGGCCAGGTCTTCTCATCCAACATCACTACCTGACCTCACAAATGCTCTTTTGTTTGCATGGACACAAGTTCCCAGGGACACTCCAGAATCTTGTGGAAAGCCCTCCCAGAAGAGTGGGGGATGTTTATAGCCTCTAACGGAGGGCCGTCTTTATATTAAAGCAGTATTGAAGTCGTTGTCTTTTTTTTTTTTTGTTGTTAAATATTGACATAATGTGGTCTTTTCTGTCATAAATTCTCTCCCCCGTCTGTCAGTGGTAACGGGAGATGTGGCCAAAGGGCCGAACTCAACATATTGTTGCCTTTTTTGTTTTTCCACAGAACTTTAATTGAAATTTCTATATAATTCTATTGAACAGAGCTGTGTTGCAATGTGGTGGTTAGTGTTGCAAATTCGCTGCACTAGAAAATGTATGGCATGCAGCCCTTTTTTTTAACACCTAGCACAGCATCACTGTGGTGTGAACTGGCAAAATCATTTGTATGCCTTTTGTAAAAAAAATTTTTTTTCTACTGTTGCAATAAAAACAAAACATCATTTTAGGGGGGGGGGGGGAACAATGCATTTTTTTTGTAAATAATTTTGCAATGCTTTCTACCAGAACCGTTGACTACTGATGATCTTCGATCTTGTATGGATCTGTCTCCCAGGTTCCAACTATCAGGCTGCTTTCACACTGAGGCGCTTTACAGGCGCTATAGCGCTAAAAATAGCGCCTGTAAAGAGCCTCTCCTTTCACTCCAAAGCTAAAGCCAGAGTGCTTTCATACTGAAGCGGTGCGCTGGCAGGACAGTAAAAAAAAAGTCCTGCAAGCCGCATCTTTGCAGTACAGTAGGAGCGGTGTATACACCTCTCCTAAAGCGCCACTGCCCATTGAAATCAATGGGCAGCACCGCCAAACCGCCGGCAAAGCGCTGCTGCAGCGGCGCTTTGCCGGGCGATTTTAACCCTTTTTCGGCTGCAAAAAAGACAGTAAAGCGCCGCTAAAAATAGCGGCGCTTTACCACCAACGCCCCAACACCCCAATGTGAAAACAGCCTTAAAGTGGATGTAAAGCCACTCTCGTCCTTTCTAAACTACTGCCATAGTGCTGATCTATAAGGATATAGATGCCTCCTGCATGTATCCTTATCTGTCAAATGTCTCCCCTCTGTCTGTTATAAGACCTGAAAACCTGCAGATTCTGTGGGTGGATCTGTTGTCTGGAGCTCAGTGGGTGGAGTCGGTAGACTCCCCGCCCACCTCTACACTCCCCTTGTCAACATGCATTTTCTCCTGTGTATTCCTTCTGCTATGATCACCAACATCCAGTGAAAATCCAGAAAAGTAACCACATGACTTCAGAAAAGGAGTGGGGGTGGGAATTCAAAAAATAATGTCTAAAGCTAGTGCACGAGATATGTAAATAACCTGTCACTCAAAGTAAGGGGGCGGAACGGACAAAGTTTTTTTTCTCTGTTTGTCCGTTTTATCTCCCTGAACAATAAAACAAGAAATTGGTCGCACACTGGAACTCCAACTTATCTTGATGTCATCTTTATTGTCAAAAGGATCAGACAGATACAGGCAATGGTAGACGCGTTTCACATGCGATAGCTTGCTTGTTCACAACATCACTGAACAATAAAAGAGGATTGCTCAGAGCTGGATTTACTCTTTGTGGCAAGACCTGGCACAAATCATAGGAAATCTTATACTCTACATTGTGACAGCAAAAAAAGAAATAAAACATTTCGTGTTTACATCCACTTTATTAATCTAAAGCTGCCATACTCGAGGAGAATTTGGTTCAAAATGTTTTCGTTTTAAGAATAGCCGTTCAATTTTCGACTCGTTATTGGGGTCATATCAATGCCTGTTTTCGACTGCAGTCACATGAAAATATAAAGGAGCAGGATGGAAAACTACTTTTTCGAATTGACTAATTTGTAACGGTACATGTGGTTTTCATTTGGGAAATTTTCCATTCATTCCAAAATGGAATGCTAAAAGCAAACAACATTTTGAAGTACATTCAAATGACACTTGTCAAGTCATCGAATGTACTGAGAGTTTTGTGTGTGTGTGTTTTTTTTTTTTTATGAATTTTCATGCAATTTACTAGTGTATGGCCAGCTTAAAGCAGAGTTCCACCCAAAAGTGGAAGCTCCACTTATCAGCCTCCTCCCTCCCCTCTGATGCCATATTTGCCACCTTTTTGGGGGGGGGAGCCGGTACCTGTTTTTGACAGATACCCACCCCCACTTTCAAGTGAGCTCGCCACGGCCGAGCTCACTTGGAAGTGCGGCCTCCTTCCCCTGCCACCGGACTATTCAGAAAGCGCAGCTGGGAACCGGCTGGGAGCCCCCAAGGCTTCACTGCTGGTTTCCCTTACAGGCAATGGCGGCGGCAGCACCCGAGAGCCGACTGAACCATTGGCTGGGGTGCCGACATCGCTGGATTCCAAGACAGGTCAGTGTCCTAATTTAGACCTGCACGAGTAATCATTACAGAATCAAGATTGTGATTCAACTTTCCACATAATCTTAAAATAGCTTTTTCCCGATTCTATGTAAACAAGTGCAGAGAGTAATCTGCACACTTCTGACAGCTGGAAAAAAAAAATCCAGGCAGCCTGCTAAGTTTTTATTTTATTTATTTTTTTATTTTTTATCATGAGATAAAGAGAAACATTGTAACATATATAGTTCTTTTAGATCAAAGGAATGGACTTCGGTCTGTAAATGAGAGCAGTTTATCCACTTAAAGAGGAATTGCAGTCTGCTCACCTAATTTGTAATAAAAACATCTTTGCCATTCTGAAGCTTCCCTCCAACCACTTTGCATATTATTTTATATATACTGTGATTCTGTATTTGCCAAATATGTTGCAGAAACTCCCTCCACTGAGTCTGGCTGCATCCATTTTAACTGTGGGCAGCTGAAGCTGATGCCTGTTCACTTCCTGGATGTACATAGAGACACAGAGGCACACCTCTAGCCCTGCAGCTTCATTGCCCACCCCCCCCCCCACCCTATGACTCATCCCCCCCCCCCCCTCCCTTCATGCTTCATGTCATAAGCCTAGGCTTTTTACCAGACAAGAAACAGGAAGTGGGCTGTATAAGGTATTTACTGGCCGAAAAAAATGATTTACTATCCAAAGTGAAAACAACAACAAGGGCAGAAGATTTACTAGATGGAAAGTTGAAAAAAATTACTGAAGGTCCGCTTTAAAGACTAAACCTTTTACTGACACTTGTTGCTTACAAGTTAAAATCAGTATTGTTTGCTAGAAAATTACTTGGAACCCCCCAAACATTATATAACATTATACATTATGAGACCCTAGAGAATAAAATGGCGGTTGTTGCAATATTTTATGTCATACTGTATTTGCTCAGCGGTCTTTGAAACACATTTTTTGGGGGGGAAAAAAAAAACTTTAATGAATAAAAAAAACTAAACTGTAAAGTTAGCCCAGTTTTTTTTTTTTGTATACTGTAATGTGAAAGACGATGTTAGGCCGAGAGAATCATGATCTTTATTTTAAGAAAAAAAAGATTGCGATTCTCATTTTAGCCAGAATCGTGCAGCTCTAGTCCAAATATTTAAAAGTCAGCAGCTACAGTATGTGTAGCTGCTGACTTTACATTTTTTGCTGGGGAGGGGCGGAACTCCGCTTTAAGTAGTTACAGGGGAGGCAAAAGGGTTCTCCTAGAGATTCACTGCTCCTTATCTAAAACTAGACATAGGCAAAAGTTATAAATCAATGTAAGGCAGGCCATATATTATGCGATTTGCAGCAAAGAAAATCGCTTGGTTCCCCCATCAACACAGTCCCATGGAGCTATTTTGTTCTCCTCCTGGTAAAGAGGTGGGGGGGGTGCTAGGGGTTCACCGAGGGTTCCCCCAGAGGTTGCTAGGGGTTCCTCGAGGGTTCCCCCAGAGGTTGCTAGGGGTTCCTCGGGGTTCCCCCAGAGGTTCCTCGGGGTTCCCCCAGAGGTTGCTAGGGGTTCCTCGAGGGTTCCCCCAGAGGTTGCTAGGGGTTCCTCCAGAGGGTTCCCCCAGAGGTTGCTAGGGGTTCCTCGAGGGTTCCCCCAGAGGTTGCTAGGGGTTCCTCCCAGAGGGTTCCCCCAGAGGTTGCTAGGGGTTCCTCCAGAGGGTTCCCCCAGAGGTTGCTAGGGGTTCCTCGAGGGTTCCCCCAGAGGTTGCTAGGGGTTCCTCGAGGGTTCCCCCAGAGGTTGCTAGGGGTTCCTTGAGCAATGAGAGATTTCTGCACTCAGATAAGTTCCCATTGACACCATTGATCTTTTTAGCTATCTGTAAGAGGGTAATTCTTCCCAATCACCACAAGTATCAATGACACCCTTACCACTGACCATCGCACTAATGTATCATGAGTTGTAGAGAGAGTAATTTTTAGTAGGAGTTCCCTGAGACTGGAAAGTTATTTCAAGGGTTCCTCTGTGTTGAAAAGGTTGATAAAGGTTGGTCTAGACCAGGGGTCTCAAACTGGTGGCCCTCCAGCTGTTGCAGAACTACAATTCCCATGAGGCATTGCAAGGCTAAACAGTTACAAGCATGACTCCCACAGGCAGAGGCATGATGGGACTTGTAGTTCCGCAACAGCTGGAGGGCCGCAGGTTTGAGACCCCTGGCTCTAGACCAATTGACAATGCAGGCGAGCAATAGGGAGTCAGGGACAGACTGTTGTCACCCTCAATCAGGAAGAGCCCAAACATGGACCTTCATAACAGGATCACCGGGTATTTTAGTAGAACCTGAAGATTTAAAAAAAGAATGTAAATGACATTTAAAACAATACCATAAAAGGTATGTTTGGGTTTATAATGGCATTCTGTTACTCCCATGGTGTCTTGCCATGTTAACACTTTTTTTTCCTTTGTTCTCTCTCTGCAGAGCAGAAAACGGCGTTGCCCTGTATTCCCGGCCTCGGAGTGGAGCTGACTGCTGGACACGGACTGGCACCTTGTCATGCCCGGTGGAAGAAGGGGTCCTAGTCGGCAGCAACTAAGCCGTTCCGCTTTGCCCTCTCTGCAGACTTTGGTTGGCGGTGGGTCTTGTGGCAATGGCACAGGGCTGAGGAACAGGTGAGTCCTGCAGGCCGGACGCGGGAAGAACTGACATTTCTTCATGTTTTTCCCAACAATTAGACACATGGGGGGCACCTTTTAAGATTGCATGGATGTATACATGCCGGTAGCCCTTCATGGACTTGCAAGTCAGACCTCTTTTTATAACCGTAACCATCTGGACTCCAATCTTCCCTTGAGTCTTGCAGTTGTACACATTACCCTTTCTTACTCTGATTCCACTGCACACTGGGAGCTTCTCACAGAGTGCATTAGAAGCTGCAGCAAGTCAGATAGAGCCCGCCTCCTTTCCTAGCCTTCCTTTGTCTAGCATCATCTAGCCTTTTCCCTGCCAATCTGACTGTGCCTGGCCCGCTCCTTTCTTTCATTGGATACCAGTTCTTTCAGTCATGGAGGCTCAGTATCAGATGTGGGCGTCGCCTAGGGCAGTCTGCATCCTTATACCGCCTTCCTAGGAACGCCCACTCCTCCAGACTGACATCCACCCATCAAGGCATTTTGATATTTGCATAACTCCTCCCAAGAGCCAGCCCACTGCTTACTACATCGGGGCTGAGTTCTCTTGAGAGGAGTACTGAGTCAGGGTGCTGTGATGTTTTCAGGATGTACAGAATCTTGCCAACTCCTCCTACTAGCCATGATCTGCATGGAGAAGCACAGAGACCCAGTGATGATGTCATTGGATATAAAAATAAGGTATGTGATGAAAACAGGTTTTATTTAAAAATGTCATAAGCAGTGTTGATGGGGGTGAGGAGGAACCAGGGCAAGCAAGATATAACCAGATAACATTTTCAGCTTTAAGGCTTTTTTTTTTTTTTCCTGACCTCTGTCGTATGTTTGAAGTTCTCTTTAAAGCTTCAACTTCCAGTGTTTGTGGATAAGAATTTTCTTTTGAATACGACTTTGAAGTTCTAACTTTCATCTCAAGTCGGACATGACCTTTAAATCACAGGAGGATGTAAAAATCTGTGGCCTGGTTAATATTAGATTCCCTCTAAGAGCACCTCTCATAATCTCAATGTGGTCCAAATACCGATCATTTAATAGGTTACCCATACATCTTTAGTGTGCATTAGTCCAGAGGTCGTCAACCCCCGGTCCGCGGCCCAAAGCCGGGCCGTACCGCCTCTCTAGCCGGGCCGCAACGCAAATGACACTGTCCGTGCCATACCGCCGCTATAGCCGGGCCATGGAGGAGACCGTCAGCGATGCAGCTGCCCGAGCAGAGAGATGACACCATCTCTCTGCGCTACACAGAGGCGCGCCGCTGACCCGCCCTAACATACGGCGCTGCAAGGCTACGCTACGCTACACAGAGGCACGGCCGGCCAATGAGTGAGAGAGAGAGAGAATTACCTCATCTCTCCGCCCACCCTCGCTATGTACCGGCTCAATGCATTCCCGCAATCTCTAACGGCTCCCCCTCACTTTCCTGTGCTGAGACTGTAAGTACAGTGGGCACTGCAGAGGGACTTGTATATTTTTTTTTACTGGGACATTTAATGATTTTTTTATACTGGGACATTTAATGATGATTTTTTTTTTATACTGGGACATTTAATGATGATTTTTTTTATACTGGGACATTAAATGTCCCAGTATAAAAAAATGATTAAATGTCCCAGTATAAAAAAATCATTAAATATTTTTTTTATACTGGGACATTTAATAATATTTTTACACTGGGACATTTAGGGCCGGTTCACACTGCAGCAATGTCAGAGTTCGGATGTGATTCGCACCGCACTGCAGTGCACATCACATGCGATCTCTGTGCGATTTCAGCCATACAAATCGTATGGCTGAATTCGCATCAAACTCGCACAGGACCATTTTTTTTTGTTTCAGCAGAATCGGATCGCATGGGTGTTCACACCCATGCGATCCGATTCCTGTCAGAGTTTGCAGATCGCACTGCGATATACGAACTGATTTGGGGGTGTCGTTAACTTTTAACTGACACTCCCAGCAGTTCACATAGGGCAATGTGAACTGCCACCGGAAAACCTGCGATGCGCAGTGGATTCGCAGGGTTCCCACACCGCAACAGTGTGAACCGACCCACACATCGTGATTCGTCCCCCCCTACTACCGGGCCTTGGAAAAATATTCTTCCACAAAACCGGTCCTTGGTGCCAAAAAGGTTGGAGACCACTGCATTAGTCCATATATTTACGCAAAATCATACAGACTTTAAAGGGAGATTTAAATGGTTCTAGGTCAGTTTGTTGAAATCATTTTTAAGCTTTTAATGTTTCGATTTTTTTTATTTTATTTTTTCCAATAAAAAAATAAAATAATACTACATCGCCTCACAACTGTCACATTTTTATTACTATAACCAAGTAGATAGAGACCAGTACTCTACTCTGGTATGTTCCGCTAGCACTAGCCTGGTCACCCATCCCTTTCAGGTTCTCTTGTGTGGCACCCACAGGTTCCCACATGTGGGCAACAGAAGTACCATGGTGTTCCACCACTGTAAGGTATGGCAGCATGCCATGGATGTCACCAAGGCCCCTGCACTCCACACCCATGCGCGTCGGGACCCTTCGGGGTAAGACCGCGCTATATTAAGATACCTCTCAACTCAACTCACACACCACTGTCGGACAGCTCTCAACTGTCCGAACTGCTTACTGTCCCTGACCATGATCTTTGGATAGCCAAGAGGATATTGTTTCTCTCACAGGTTCTGGATAACGGGTACAATCAGGTCATTCCAAGCCCTTAAAGACGAGTTTGGTCTGCCTAATCGCATGCTCTTCCGCTACCTCCAGCTCCGTCACGCTCTTAACCCCCAGTTTGGGGACTCCATTCCCAGGCTCGAGTCATTATTCCTGGTGGATGTGGTTCTTGGCCAAGACCTCAAGAAGCTGATCTCCTCCTCCTTTTTATAATCGCCTCATGCTGCCTGCAGCCACTTTGCAAGCTTACCAATTGAAATCTAAATGGGAGGCGGACCTAGAGGCGGTGGAAGATGAGGGCTGGGAGGATGCGCTGGCCTCCTGCAGGACGGTGTCCCCCAAACTGTCGGACCGACTTACCCAACTCTATATTCTCCATAGGTCCTACCTTACCCCGACTCGCCTCTCCAAGTATAAACCTGACTACAGCCCAGCCTGCCCCAAGTGCAGGGACCCTAGGGGCACATTTTACCATCTACTATGGTCCTACCCACACCTTCAGGAATATTGGTCACGGGTGGTTAAGTTCCTCCATGATCGCATGGGCTCTCCCCTAACACTGCCCCCGTCAGTGCTTATTGGGTCTTTTTTTTCATCTCTGAAGAGAAGTACCTAAACAAGGGTCCCTATTCATGGCCAGAATGCAAATAGCCCGTTCTTGGATCAAAGCGTCCCACCACCATCCAGCAGTGGATCAGGGCAGTCTACACTACACTTCCCTATAAAAAGGTACTGTATCTGCACAGAGGATGCCCAGCTAAATGCAACAAAATCTGGGACGGGTGGCTGGAAGACTCCTCCACTTGCTCAAACGAACAGTGACCCCTATTCAGAGCACGGTCCCCAACATGGTTCGCGCAGGTGTCTATCGCTCTCAACTTGTTTGTTTTTATGCCTTTGTAAGTTGTTTTGCAAGCTTTCTGCAAATCTCAGTTTTCGATGGGAAGTAGATGTGTTACTCTTAAGCCTCGTACACACGACCGAGTTTCTCGTCCAAAACCGACAAGAAAAGTGCAGAGAGATCTTTATTGTCGAGAAAACCGTTTGTGTGTATGGTTTTACGACGAGAAAACTGCCGTGAATCTCGACGAGAAAGATAGAGAACCTGCTCTCTTTTTTCTCGTCCGGATTCTAGATTTTCTTGTGTTTCTCGTCGGCCTGTTTTGCGACGAGAAAATGGTTTGTGTGTATGCTTTTATGACTCTTCAAAAAGTGCGCATGCTCAGAATCAAGTATGAGACGGGAGCGCATCTTCTGGTAAAACAAGCCTTCGTAATGGAGATAGCACATTCGTCACGCTAAAACGAACTGAAAGCACAAAGACTGAAAAGCGCGTATCGTCTCTTCCCAAACTTTTACTTCACACCCGGTAACACGAGATCAGCAAAAGCAGCCCAAGGGGTGGCGCCAGTGAAATCGATTTTCCCCTTTATACTGCCGTAGTACGTGCTGGACGTGACCGCGCAGAACAACGACGAGATTTGGAATTGTCAGTGTGTACGCATGGAAAGTTTGGCGAGAAACTCGTCAAGGTTGACGAGAATCTCGTAGAGAAAAACGACGTGTTTTTAACGACGAGAAACTCGGTCGTGTGTACGAGGCTTTACTCTCGGGCCCGCAGGCTTACGCAGGCGGGTCCCTGGGAGCACTTTCAATAAAAAGGCCTGGTATGTACTCTGCTCTCAAGTAGGTTATGTCAAATGTTGTATCCTTTTGAATAGTGCCTGTTGCACTTGGTACTTGTGTATGTATCCTTTTATTTTCCATGCTCAATAAACTTCACTTTGATTTAAACAAAATAATTCTGCATGTATAAACTTTTGATATCACCATGACACTGGTGTCACAAAGCATAAAATTGTTTGTGTTTAGACTCTCTCTCACTGATTTTACATGTGTGTGGTATAGTCTGTGGGGTTGATTTACTAAAACTGGAGAGTGCAAAATCTGGTGCAGCTCTGCCTAGAAACCAATCGGCTTCCAAATTTTTTTTTTTTGTCAACGTGTAGAGTGTTTTGTTAACCTAAAAAGAAAAATTAATTGGAATCCTGCTCCTTTAAAGCATGTTATACAGCACAGTGCTTGTGCTGTGTAATCTGGCCCCCTGTAACACCTGAAATACCTGGCTTATCCTGCCTGGCTATGCCCTCCCCTCTGTAAACTGACCACGGTGTATCATGGCTGCTGAGCCCTGACACCGTGGTCAGTTTACGCGCCTCCGTCACCCACAGCTCTCCTCTTATCCTGTGTCCTCCTCTGTCGTCCTCCCCCCCTCCCCGCCTGTCAGCTCTTGACAATCTCCCCCCATTCCTGCTCCTGAAATACATTTTAGGCAATACACACGAATCCTCTCTGTTATAAAGCCTCCTATGCTGCACTGTTTGTTCTTTGTAAAAGGATGCCTATTTCTACCTGAATTCACAGTGCCGATTGGGGGTCACGTGACTCCTCGAGGCTCCTCTCCTCCCCGCCCGATGTCTCGCCTCCTCTCCTCCCCATCTCCAGACTGACTTTAGGGGGGGGAATCTCGGCCCCTCCTGCTCTAGCTGTCAGACGGGGAGAGGGAGCCTCGAAGAGTCATGTGACCGGCGATGTGAATTCAGGTGGAAATAGGCATCTTTTTTTACAAAGAACATACACTGCAGCATAGGAGGCTTTATAACAGAGGGGAATTGTGTGTAGTTTATTTAGTGCTACCCCCAGTTTAAGAGAGCCGCTGATATTGATTTGGGCCCTGTAGTGCACTGCTGTCAACCCCTGGCAATCGGCTCTAACCTCCCGTGGCACAGCTGGTGATAGAGGGATAGGACCGCGTGACCGCAACTGTTGGTGACGCAGTCCTATAACAAACATACACAGAATATACTTTAAAACTCCTATTAAAGTAAGCGGAACTGACACCAAATGTACTTTACCCAGATATTTTACTGAGGCTAATGGGCAAGTAATAAACAACAGTATAACAAGTTGCAGATCCCTGCAATAAACAGTAATAAAGATAAACAGAGTAATCAGAATAATAAAGTATTGCTATGCAACTCTAGCGCTGCCCTTTTACAGCTACTTCCCCTCATGGGTAGACTAACACCCAGCAATGTCTACCTATGCAGTCAGGCCTGACTGATCTAAATGGAAGTTCAGTGAAACAATATTCGCTAGCAATCTTTTCGGTGGTGCACTTGAAGAACAACTTTGTAATCCCAACGAATAGTAAAGATAAAGGATCTGTCTTTAAACAGCTCTCACCACCCGGACAAGTCCAAATCCGTTTCCTCCATCGATTCGTCTGGGAACAGGAATCCACCGACATCCAAGTCTTCAATCCTTCTGGTGTACTGCAGCAAGGAGGATTAGATGTCTCTAAGGCTCTGCTAGGCTGGCAGAGGGCTCTTTGGAAAGGAGCACACGGCCCAGGCTTCAGGCCTTGTGCACACAGCAGTTCAGCACAGACATCCTCTTGCTAGGAGAGGGGTGTCCAAAGAGGCCGACCAAAACTCCGCCTCCCCTTTATAAAGTCTGCCCCAGCAGTCTCTGTTCTGGAGCAATGCACCCTGGGTGCTGCAAGATGTACTGGGAGATGTAGTCTCTCTCTCCTCTGCTTTCACTTCCATAATGTCTCTTTACTTCCTCCCGACTCACCTCTCACCTGGAACTTCTTGTCTCTCTGCATTAAAGGGGAACACCCCGCTACACACTCCCCCCACTTGAACTCTTTGGTCCCCAAAGATAAACTTCAACAAATACTGTTTACCATTTTGGACAATGTCGAGCATGATGTTGGCATAGGGAATTCCCACCAAAACTTTGGGATGGAACTCTCTTGCCCACAGGTCACACTACCATGAGTGGCCTGCCTAACTGTGCCAGAGACTGAGCTGGGGTTGCCCTCCACCAAATGGACGGTGGAAGGATCAGGTTGTTCAACACTTCTCCTAGCCGTTACAACAGAGTCCTCTGAGCTCGTCCCCATTTGGGGGTAAGTTAGTTTCTTGGGAGGCCTGATGACTCTGCGAGCCCTCTGCTCTCTTGGTGCTTCTGACTCTGGCACCACAGGCTCTTCTTCAGGAGTAAGTTCAGGTAACATTGCTGGTTCTGGAACCTCTGATTCAGAAGTCGACTGACGTATGGAATCTCTAGAGTCCTCCTCTGCGCAAGTGTCAGGAACATCTTCCCAGTAATCAGCTGAGGGACTGAAGGGTATGAATTCAGTAGCCTCCGGATTCAGCGTTGCATCTGGGGTATCCCCTCCATTTGGGAGATCTATGGCGGACGTTCCCAGAGGCGAGGGAGGCCACAGCCAGTCCAGTTCTCCACCTTCTTCTGTACTCAATTGGGAGGCCTCCCCATCTTTGGCTCGAGAGGTCTGGGACCGAGTGTTCGGCCTAGGAATATCCAGGATAGAGGCCGGTTCAGGGGAGTCTCTCACGGGAGGTATTCTGACTGCCTCAGCAAGTGGGAGCAGGTGGTTCCGATGCCACGTCTTCAGTGGACCCACCTTTCCTTCTGGCTTTAGTTTGTAGACGGGCAAACCGGGCAACTTCCTACAGACAACATAGGGCTCAGATCTCCACCTGTCGGCAAGCTTGTGTTTTCCAGGGACCCCCAGATTGCGTAGCAGTACTCGGTCCCCGGGCTGCAGATCTTGCACTCGAACCTTCAGATCAAAATTTCTCTTGTTGCGGGCCCCCCTTTGATCCGAAGCCGCCTGGGCTTGTTCATAGGCCACCTGCAAGCTACGTCTAAGTCTGTCCACGTATCCCTTGTGGGATGTAGCTGAGGTATTGTCTATAGAAGTGCCAAAGGCCAGGTCCACAGGTAGCCTTGCTTCTCTCCCAAACATAAGTCGATAAGGGGAGTAGCCAGTGGCGTCACTTGTGGTACAGTTATAGGCATGTACTAGGGCTGATATGTGCTGACTCCAGTGTTGCTTCTTCTCTGTTTCTAAGGTTCCCAACATGTTGAGCAGGGTCCGGTTAAATCTCTCCGGCTGAGCATCTCCTTGTGGGTGGTAAGGCGTGGTTCTGGTCTTCTTTATTCCTAATGAATCCAAAAGTCTTCGGATCAACCGACTCTCAAAGTCCCTTCCTTGATCTGAGTGGAGTCTCTGTGGTAGTCCGTAATGGACAAAATACTTTTCCATAAGTATCTTGGCCACGGTGGATGCCTTCTGGTCTTTGGTTGGGAAAGCTTGAGCATAGCGGGTGAAATGGTCGGTTATTACCAGAACATTCCCCAATCCACTCAGGTCGGGTTCGAGGCAGAGAAAGTCAATGCATACCAGATCCATTGGGCCTTGACTCTGTAAGTGGCCCATTGGGGCAGCTTGATGGGGTAGGGTCTTTCTCTGAATGCATCATGCACAGGAATGGCAATACTCCTCTACTTCTGCCCTCATGCAGGGCCAATAGAACCGATTTCTGACAAGCTGGAAGGTCCTTTCTGCCCCTAGGTGACCATGATGGTCATGCAGGGCAATTAGTACAGTCTCTCGGTGCTTCTCTGGAAGAAATAACTGCCACTTATCTTCTGAGTCATCAGAGGGGCCCCTTCGGTAGACCACTCCCTGATGTACCTGTAGCCTGTCCAATTCCTTCCTCAACAGGCGAGCCTCCTTTGAGGGGTGATGTAGGAATTTGTTGGGATCCTGATTCTCCAGGGCTTCGAAGACCAATCTCCCCATGGGGTCTTCCAATTGGTCACACCTCAACTCCTTCTTGGACAGTCTCAGTAGGTTGTCTTCCTCCAGTTGAGTTACCCCACAATAGTGTTTGGGGACTCCTACCATGGTAACCCCTATTTCATCTGCTCTGGAGCCTCCTCTGGCTTGGAATTCAGCCCCTTGACAAAGGGCCCGCACCCCGTCCGGTGCCACTTGGGTCCAATCTTCCCAGTCATTTGTCGTGGCATGAGACCTCCGGGACAGGGCATCTGCATCCCTATTTCCGGCTCCTGGTCTGTACTTCAGACTGAAGTTGAATCCAGACAATGCGGCCAACCACCTGTGTCCGGTGGCATCTAGTTTCGCAGTGGTGAAGAGGTAGGTCAGGGGGTTGTTGTCTGTCTTCACAGTAAACTCTGCCCCATACAAGTAGTCTTTTAGCTTGTCTACTACCGCCCATTTGAGGGACAGGAATTCCAGCTTATGAGTGGGGTAATTCTTTTCTGAGGGGGTCAGGCTCCTGCTCACATAGGCCACTGGTCGCAGTTGTCCTTCATGTTCTTGGTAGAGTACACCACCTAGACCCTCATGGCTGGCATCCACATGTAATTCATAAGGTCTGGTAGGGTCGGCGTAGGCCAGGACTGGGGCAGTGGTTAAGCTCCTCTTCAGAGCATGAAAGGCCTCTTCACACCTTGGGTTCCACTGATCTTGAACTGACTCACCAGGCCTCCTGGGCCCTGAGTCATCCTCTTCCCCTTCTGCCTTTAGCAATTCATTCAACGGGCGGGCAATCCGAGCAAACCCCTCCACAAACCTCCTATAATAGGAGCAGAACCCCAGGAAGGATCTGAGCTCTGTTACTGTGGTGGGTCGTGGCCAGGAAGTGACTGCTTCCAACTTCTCAGGATCTGTGGCCACCCCTTCTTCAGACACTATGTGCCCCAGATAGTTCACAGAAGACTGGTAGAACCGACACTACTCGGGGGAAAGCTTAAGTCCCTCTTCGCTGAGTCTTCTCAATACTTTCTCCAACCTGGCTTCATGTTCTTCCAAGGTTCTTCCAAAGACAATGACATCGTCCAAGTACACAAGGACTTCTATAAGATTCATGTCTCCAACAGTCTTCTCCATAAGGCGTTGAAAGGTAGCAGGAGCTCCAGACAGACCCTGAGGCATCCTATTGAATTCGAAGAATCCCACCGGGATTATGAAGGCTGTCTTCTCCCTGTCTTCTGGGTGCATAGGGATTTGATAGTACCCACTCTTGAGGTCCATCACACTGAACCATTTGGCTCCAGACAAACTTTGTAGGGCATCTTCTATCCTTGGCGTGGTGTATTGGTCAGGGATGGTTCTCCTGTTGAGAGTCCTGTAATCGATACAAAGCCTCAACGACCCATTCTTCTTTCTGACCACCACGATTGGGGAGGCATAGGGACTTCTAGACTCCCGGATCACACCAGTCTTCTTTAGTTCTACAAGTTGTTCCCTCAGATCCTCCAGATCTGCCAGGGGGACCCGCCTGACCCTTTCTCGGAAGGGCTTATCTTCTTGGAGGCGGATCCGATGGGTGGCACTTCTTGCACACCCCACATCGAATTCATCTTCGGAAAAGATCTTCTCCCACCTGGTCAGCTGGGCCTTGGCTCTTTCTTTCCAAGCCCTGGATAGGTTTGGGTTTTCCACGGACAGTTTCTCCCAAACATCTCCTCCGTCACCCGTCCCCTTGACTTCGGACCAAGTGACCGGGACAGCAGGGCTCACCTGACCAAGCAACACTCTGGCAGGGATCTCCATGGGTCCTCCCGTAGTGTTCCTAACACTCACCGGAACTCTGCCATGGGCCTTCTTCAGGGCCTTGAACGGAATCACTTCTGGTATCACTTCCAGGCCTGAGGACTCTTCCCTTGGGTCTGATTCCAGCATGACAAAGGGGCCAGGTTGTTCCCACGAAAGCTTCACAGTGGCCCTAAGACAGGTTACTTCTCCGGGCTGTAGCACTACTCCTTCTCTGCCAAGTCTCCACACCTTCCCTATCCCCTCTCCCGGGGTCTTCTGCTCTAAGACCAGTCGTTGGTAGGCCGTCTTTAGCATGGGATGGATTTTGGTGGCTGAATGGTTTCTCTCTTTCACTAGAGGGGTCAGGAGTCTCCTGACTAGATCCGTGTTTGTCCCAATGATCAGGGAAATCTTGCTGGCTCCAGGCGGCCGGGGACACACAACTGCCAGGGTGTCAAACACTTCAGCCTTCCCAGCCACGGATGGGTCGAAAGTCATCTTTATGGGCAGGTACCCATCATAAGGGAAACTCTGGGTTCCAAGTCCCCATATCTCCAGCTCTTCTATCTTCTGGATAGGCAGATGACTCAAGTGCCTATCATAGAAGTCCCGGTATAGTAAAGTCACCTGTGCTCCGGTGTCCAAAAGAGCTTTAGTATAGACTCCTTCCACTTGAATGGGCACAGTAGGAGACGGGCCCACCAGTTCCTTTGGGTATGGCCGGACTGGGGTCACCTCTTTTTTTTGGCTTTCGACCCTTGCCCTGCTCCTTTTGGACTTTAATTTTTCCTGAGCCTGGCATGCATTGACTTTCTCCCTCTCAATGGGGGCACAAACCCGCTGAGGGATGTTATTGTTCCTTTTAGGTGGATGTTCCTTCTTTGGGGTGCTGTACTTCCACTGAGGGGTCTTGCCCCCTCCCTCTGGGGTACATCTTGGTGGGGGTGTACTATACCTCCTCCTAGGAGTTTTGTCTCCTCCATTCTTGGCCTTTTTTTTTAGTCTGGAGCGCACTGAAGATGATGGGCACCCGGTTGACTCCTTCACCGGGGCCCTTTGGAGTTTCCCGCCGGCTTGCAATTATCTGTCCTCTTCTTCTTTGGGCTGGAGCATACGTTAGCAAAGTGGCCACTCCCTCCGCAGTTATAGCAAATCACCTCTTCTCGGTCCTGTAGGGAGGCCGGTGCTGAGGTGTTCGGGAACAACTCCTTTCTTGGGCTTGGTTTCTCTCGTCTTCTCTAATCTTTCTCCATCAAAGAGGTCAGCATCTCCAACACTTGGGCCATTTGCGATTTCAGAGTGTCAACCTCCGCATCTCTTTCTGGGCTCTTGACCGAATGGACCAACACTGGTACAGGTGTGACATTCGCCTTGGCCACCTGCTGATCTTCCTGCAGCGCCTCTTCGTCCCTAATAATTTTTATTAGATCAGAGTAGGTTAGTGACATTCCTCCTCCTGAGGTTTTCAGGTGCAGCCAGACCGGGTCTGAGCGCCGCGCTCCCCTCATGATCTGCTTCATGCGTGCTTCATCTGCATCTTTGGGCAGCATTCCCTTCTTCAGTACAATCTTGCATAACTGCCTGTTCAGCCTTGTAACATATTCTGACAGTTTCTCATTCGGCTGCTGGAGAGTGTGTTCAATTTGATAAATCATCTCTGACACCTTCTCCAGCTGACCAAACTCTTCCTGCAGCATGGCCAGGCAATCTTGAGCTGTACAGTTTTCATTTCCAAACCGGAAGCTCTTCACCGCTTCTGCCGCGGCACCTTTCAGACTTTCCAAGACTCGCTGTCTCTTCTGTGCCTCAGGCACCTCCCATGCTTCTACTGCCTGCAATGCCTGTTCCACCCAAGTGTCAAAATCTTCCTCCCCCGCAGGGACGGGGAGCTTCCCTGAGAAGGTGCTAAGCTTCCGGTAACCGGCCTCCACATGCACCGTACTGCTTTTCTGGCACTTAATTACAAGGTCTCCTAGAGCATTCAACAATTCAGGCCCTATAGCGGCCAGCGGTGATCCCGGGCTTAATAGTTCCTTAAGCTTTTCTGCTTTAGGGGATAGTGGTGGAGATAATTGTGGGAGTGATGGCTTTGGTGTCTGAAACCATTCTTCCTTCACTGGCAGCGTATGTATCAAGTGATAGATCTGATTATCTATGGCTTGTATACTCTGACTTTTAAAATGCTCTGGGATTTCGTTTTTCCATTCTACCAGTGCGTATGTAAACGAGATCACTGGATCTGGCCTAAAATCCATCACCCATGCTTTGTGGCTCGGAGACAGTAACAATACGAGCTGTTTTATCTCCTCTTCCTTCCATCTTTCCCCCGGGAGTACAATGACTACCGCCGCGGTTGGATCGGCGCCAATCGCTGCGCACCACTGTGACATTGCCAGCGAGTCCATGCTGGTACTTCTGACCGGCTTGATTGCAGCGTGCAACGTACAAGGATCCCGGACTCGAGCCCCCACGTTTAGCGCTACCCCCAGTTAAGAGAGCCGCTGATATTGATTTGGGCCCTGTAGTGCACTGCTGTCAACCCCTGGCAATCGGCTCTAACCTCCCGTGGCACAGCTGGTGATAGAGGGATAGGACCGCGTGACCGCAACTGTTGGTGACGCAGTCCTATAACAAACATACACAGAATATACTTTAAAACTCCTATTAAAGTAAGCGGAACTGACACCAAATGTACTTTACCCAGATATTTTACTGAGGCTAATGGGCAAGTAATAAACAACAGTATAACAAGTTGCAGATCCCTGCAATAAACAGTAATAAAGATAAACAGAGTAATCAGAATAATAAAGTATTGCTATGCAACTCTAGCGCTGCCCTTTTACAGCTACTTCCCCTCATGGGTAGACTAACACCCAGCAATGTCTACCTATGCAGTCAGGCCTGACTGATCTAAATGGAAGTTCAGTGAAACAATATTCGCTAGCAATCTTTTCGGTGGTGCACTTGAAGAACAACTTTGTAATCCCAACGAATAGTAAAGATAAAGGATCTGTCTTTAAACAGCTCTCACCACCCGGACAAGTCCAAATCCGTTTCCTCCATCGATTCGTCTGGGAACAGGAATCCACCGACATCCAAGTCTTCAATCCTTCTGGTGTACTGCAGCAAGGAGGATTAGATGTCTCTAAGGCTCTGCTAGGCTGGCAGAGGGCTCTTTGGAAAGGAGCACACGGCCCAGGCTTCAAGCCTTGTGCACACAGCAGTTCAGCACAGACATCCTCTTGCTAGGAGAGGGGTGTCCAAAGAGGCCGACCAAAACTCCGCCTCCCCTTTATAAAGTCTGCCCCAGCAGTCTCTGTTCTGGAGCAATGCACCCTGGGTGCTGCAAGATGTACTGGGAGATGTAGTCTCTCTCTCCTCTGCTTTCACTTCCATAATGTCTCTTTACTTCCTCCCGACTCACCTCTCACCTGGAACTTCTTGTCTCTCTGCATTAAAGGGGAACACCCCGCTACATTTATAAAAGGGTTGTACACCCTGTACAACCACTTTTACCTACAGGTAAGCCTATATTAAGGCTTACCTGTAGGTGCTGGAAATATCGCCTAAACATCCACGGTTTAGGAGATATTTATAATAAAGCCATGCGCCTATGTCTACGGTGCATGCGCACTTTAGAAAGGGCAGATCGTGCCGTCTCTAAAGGGGTCATGCTGTGACTGGCGGCTCCCATGCGGGAGTGACGTCAAGCGACTGTGGCCAGTCACAGAGCCGGAGTTTGCGGCCTCGGAAGGAAGAGGGGTGAAGATGGACACTCGCTGCCAGTGGGGAAAGCGGTGACATCGCAGGCTTCGGTTTCAGGTAAGTGACATATAATGGGCTACTATGCGATGCATAATAGCCCATTATGCTTTACATTTGCAGGGAAAAGAAGAGGAAGTAAAACCCATCAGGGTTTACTTCCTCTTTAACAACCACTTATAGTAGAACATATTTTTATTTATTTTGGATAGAGCAAGGGAGGGTTATAACCCTTGCTAGATAATTTTTTTCCCGCCATCTGTGTCCCATTGCGGAGATTTCCCTTCACTTCCTGTCCAATAGCCAAACAGGAAGTGAGGAAATCCCTGCAAAAATAAGGGAATGGGAATCTCCAGATCACCAGAACTAGTGTCCCCATTGGAAGATTTCTCCTCCATTACTTTTCTGTGAACAGCCCTAAACTTGGGATTTTCTTTTACTTTCACTTTCAATGATAATGCTAAACAGTACAAATCTAGAGAGGAGGGTGAATCTCCTTAACCACTTGTCCCCCGCCCACTGTCAATTGACGGCGGGCGGAGGATACTCTCGTTCTGGGAGGACGTCATATGACGTCCTCCCTTTAAAACGAGCTAGGAGGCGCGCGCCCGCCGCGTTCACAAGGCCCCGGTGCGCGTGCCCGGCGGCCGTGATTGCCGCCGGGCACCCGCGATTGCCCGGGAAACGAGCAGGAAAGTGGGTCTCTGTGTGTAAACACAGAGATCCACGTCCTGTGAGGGAGAGGGGACCGATGGTGTGTCCCTTGTACATAGGGACAACCATCGGTCACCTCCCCCAGTCAGTCCCCTCCCCCCACAGTAAGAACACTCTGAGGGAACATATTTAACCCCTTCCCGCCCCCTAGTGGTTAACCCCTTCCCTGCCAATCACATTTATACAGTAATCAATGCATTTTTATAGCAGGGATCGCTGTATAAATGTGAATGGTCCCAAAAATGTGTCAAAAGTGTCCGATGTGTCCGCCGCAATATCGCAGTCACAATAAAAAATCGCAGATCGCCGCCATTACTGATAAAAAAATAAAAATGCTATAAATCTATCCCCTATTTTGTACACGCTATAACTTTTGCGCAAACCAATCAATACGCGCTTATTGCGATTTTTTTTTTTTTTTTTTTTACCAAAAATATGTAGAAGAATACGTATCGGCCTAAACTGAGGAAAATTTTATTAAAAAAAAAAAAATGGGTATTTATTATAGCAAAAAGTAAAAAATAGTGTTTTTTTTCCAAACTGGACGCTCTTCTTTTGTTTATAGCGCAAAAAATAAAAACCGCAGAGGTGATCAAATACCACCAAAAGAAAGCTCTATTTGTGGGAAAAAAAGGACACAAATTTTGTTTGGGAGCCACGCCGCACGACCGCGCAATTGTCATTCAAAGTGTGACAGCGCTGAAAGCTGAAAAATGGCTTGGGCAGGAAGGGGGTTTTCGTGCACAGTAGAGAAGTGGTTAACGGGAGCACAGACAACAATAAAAACTGACAAGCGTTCTAATCCCTCTCCACTCCAGCCAAAACTACAAAAAAGGTTTTGCCTTTAGCTATACTTGAAAAGGCTGAATTTAGAATCTGATTGAATACCATGCACAGCTGCACCAGATTTTGCCCTCTCCAGTTTTAGGAAATCAACCCATGTGTGTTCTGTAAATCTCCTGACTTTTTTTGTTTTTCAACCGTGAAGCTAAGGAGACTCTGGAAAATGTGAAAAAAGAGCAGAGGGCTCCACCTGGTGGCTAGATATGGAAATATAAAATATTTTTAGCAAAATAGGAAAAGAAAATAGAAATTGTAATTTGTTTTTTCTTTTTTTTTTTTTGGCCATAGTAAAGAAAATGGGCACAAAACACTACAGTCCTTTATAAGGTAAAGTTGAGTGTTAGGCTGATGATCTTGCTTTGTTCCCTTGTTGCTCCAATCTGATTGTTTTTCTGACCTTTGGATATTGGTCATAGAGAAATTTAATCCTCTAAATGCATTGCATTAGAAAGTTCTTAATGTCTAAATTTTATATTAAAAAAATAAATAAATCATCACAAGGCACAGCACTTAAATTGCATATATAGTTACATAGTAGGTGAGGTTGAAAAAAGACACAAGCCCATCAAGTCCAACCTATGTGTGTGATTATATGTCAGTATTACCTTGTATATCCCTGTATGTTGTAGTCATTCAATGCAAAGTGTCCCTTGTGCTGTTGGCCAGTCTCTCTCATGGTTAACCCCAAACCCCTCAATCCCACGTGTGTTGATAAATTCACTGGGCACTTATCAAAGAGTGTTGACTATGCCTGCCCTTTCCACCCCCTTCTCCGTTCCATTAATGAAAGGTGTTCTTTAAATGGAGGATGGGCAGATGAATGAAAGGTCTGCCTCCCGCATTTTATAAGACGCTTTTTAAACTTTCATGACAGCTTGTGACCTGTGATTGGCTACAGCTGTGATTGGCTCAAGAACCATGTGATAGCTGTGGGCCAATCACAACATCACAATAGTAATCAAAACAGTCATGAGTGGAAGCCATTCATGGCTGTTTTTTGTTTACATTATAATCATGTGATTGCTACGACCAATCATAGCGATCACATGATACCCTGGCCTCTTACAGCGGTCACTGGATCGCTATGTTCTCAGCGACAAGCCAATACATCGCTGAGCCTGCAGCTGCTGCATTAAGTGTACTGTGGCGAGGTGACAAGTGGTAAATTAATAATAATGGCCAGAAAAGAGTAACAGGCTGTGAAAACTGTAGTGTCTCCTTACACTAGTGGCCAGTGGAGAAGTGCTCTCTTGCGTTTAGTGGTCTGTTGAAAGGCGCCCCCTTAAATTGGTGGTCACTGTAGAAAAGACTCCTTCCATTGGTGGTCACTGTAGAAGCGGCCCCCTTCCATTGGTGGTCGCTGTCGAAGCGGCCCCCTTCCATTGGTGGTCGCTGTCGAAGCGGCCCCCTTCCATTGGTGGTCGCTGTCGAAGCGGCCCCCGTTCCATTGGTGGTCGCTGTCGAAGCGGCCCCCTTCCATTGGTGGTCGCTGTCGAAGCGGCCCCCTTCCATTGGTGGTCGCTGTCGAAGCGGCCCCCTTCCATTGGTGGTCGCTGTCGAAGCGGCCCCCGTTCCATTGGTGGTCGCTGTCGAAGCGGCCCCCGTTCCATTGGTGGTCGCTGTCGAAGCGGCCCCCGTTCCATTGGTGGTCGCTGTCGAAGCGGCCCCCGTTCCATTGGTGGTTGCTGTCGAAGCGGCCCCCGTTCCATCGGTGGTCGCTGTCGAAGCGGCCACTTCCAATTTGTGGTTGCTGTAGGAGCGGCCACTTCCAATTTGTGGTTGCTGTAGGAGCGGCCACTTCCAATTTTTGTGGTTGCTGTAGGAGCGGCCACTTCCAATTTGTGGTTGCTGTAGGAGCGGCCACTTCCAATTGGTGGTTGCTGTAGGAGCGGCCACTTCCAATTGGTGGTTGCTGTAGGAGCGGCCACTTCCAATTGGTGGTTGCTGTAGGAGCGGCCACTTCCAATTGGTGGTTGCTGTAGGAGCGGCCACTTCCAATTGGTGGTTGCTGTAGGAGCGGCCCCTTCCAATTGGTGGTTGCTGTAGGAGCGGCCCCTTCCAATTGGTGGTTGCGGTAGGAGCGGCCCCTTCCAATTGGTGGTTGCTATAAGGAGCGGCCCCTTGCAATTGGTGGTTGCTGTAGGAGCGGCCCCTTGCAATTGGTGGTTGCTGTAGGAGCGGCCCCTTGCAATTGGTGGTTGCTGTAGGAGCGGCCCCTTGCAATTGGTGGTTGCTGTAGGAGCGGCCCCTTGCAATTGGTGGTTGCTGTAGGAGCGGCCCCTTGCAATTGGTTGTTGCTGTAGGAGCGGCCCCTTGCAATTGGTTGTTGCTGTAGGAGCGGCCCCTTCCAATTGGTTGCTGTAGGAGCGGCCCCTTCCAATTGGTGGTTGCTGTAGGAGCGGCCCCTTCCAATTGGTGGTTGCTGTAGGAGCGGCCCCTTCCAATTGGTGGTTGCTGTAGGAGCGGCCCCCTTCCAATTTGTTGTCGCTGTAGGAGCGGCCCCTTCCAATTGGTGGTCGCTGTAGGAGCGGCCCCTTCCAATTGGTGGTCGCTGTAGGAGCGGCCCCTTCCAATTGGTGGTCGCTGTAGAAGTGGCCCCTTCCAATTGGTAGTCAGTCTAGGTGGGAGATCAATATCTGCCATTGCTCAGAGAACTCCTAGCAGTCTCTGAAGGAACCCTGGTTGAGAAATGCTGATTTAACTGGTAGGGTATAAAATCACAAAAAGCGCTTACCAGCCTTGTGCATTACCTTTTTTATCACACGTTCTATAATTTAGACATGTAACCATCCATCACATCCCATGGACAGGACCTCCTCACATCTCCATGCTTGCAGTGATCAATGGAAGTATTCACTTAGAAACATGCCAACAGTGAACCGCAGCTAATGTGTTTCGAGGGACATGAGGAAAATGACATGAGATCTTGTTACAAGTTGATGACTTCTGTAGCCAGAAAATTAGCATGGCAGACAGGCAGTTAGCATTTTCGGGAGAAGTTGGCAATGACAACCTAATCAATGACAACCTAATCGGTAGAAATTACCTCTAATTAATAAAACAGACAGTTGTATGACTTATGTGTAACTCTGTTTCTTTCTCAGGAATGGTAGTGCAGTTGGCCTATCTGCCCCTCCGATAACTGCCTTGATAACCCCTGAACCCGTGCGTCACTGCCGTATCCCTGACCTGCCGCTGGACGGAAGTCTCCTCTTTGAGTTCCTCTTTTTTATCTACCTTCTTGTGTCACTCTTCATCCAGTACATCAATATATACAAGACCGTGTGGTGGTACCCATATAACCACCCTGCCTCCTGCACCTCTCTGGTGAGTCAGTGGGCAGTGAAATTAAACCATTCTAATGTACGATATGTGAGGGTAGAAGAGGCAGACACTGTGCTTGGTCCACCCAGGGATAGAAGATTTAGCGTCATTGTAAAAGGTTACCATTTAAATCTGTAAATTCACATTTAGCAGAACTTCTCCCACAATAAAGCTGAAGGAATTTAGCGCCTTCAAAAAAAAAATTAAGGCAATATGAAGGCACACTATGGGATAAATCCAAGGAGGTGCATGCCATCTCCTGGTCTCATCTCTATTTTTTTAAATCTGACCATTTTACTGCTCTTCCGTAAGATGGCTATAGTTGTATTTTTCCAGTAGCCTGACGCTGATGCTTCAGCTCTAAGCTTCTTCAACATTTAGAGTCAGCGCAGCTGCTGCGCCTGCCCCTCCCCTCCTGCTGCCCAAACACAGAGGCCTTTGTGTTATGTGAACTCATTCACAAAATGCAAAGGCTCCTCTGAATGGGCAGCAGAGGGAACATGAGCCCAGGAGATGGCATGCACCTCCTTGGATTTATCTCATAGTGTGCCTTCAGGGAGGGTGGGTGCCTCTCCCTCTCTCTCCCTCTCCCTCTCTCCCTCTCCCTCTCTCCCTCTCTCCCTCTCCCCCTCCCTCCCCTTTTCACAGCAACCAGTGTCCGTGTATGCTCCGGCAAAGCCAAAAACTTGTCACAAATAAGAGATAAGTTCAGGAGATGTCATTCACCCCCTTGGACTTCGAGTGTGCCTTCTCTTTTTTACAAAGTGGCTGAATTCCTAGAATCCAGCTTTAATGTATCAAAAATGCATTTTAAATATCTTTTTGCTTTCTTTTTATTGTCAGTCACATGGAGACAAATATATGCCACTTAGCAGAGTGCCATTTAGGTGAACCTTAATAAATGAGAAATGTTTCCCTATAAGTTGTAAAGAAGAACCTGATCCAAGCTTTGTTACTCTCCCCCTGTTGCTATTTCACGTGCCCATTTTTAAAAATCCAGTACATGCACAGATCTCTGACAGGTACCTAGCAGAGCCCCAAGGCATGTCTATGCGTGTGCTGGGTTTCTTGCGCATGCGCACAAATGCTGCTTATTTCTGGGACCATGGCAGAGACCAGCGTATGAGAATCCCGGGGCGTGCACAGGCGTGTTGCAGGGTTCTACCAGGTTCTGGATACCTGGAGGAGGACAGTGCTGAGTCTGCACGTGTGCAGAATCCCATGGTGCGCATGCACCCTCGGCAAAAACTGACCTCCCCCCTGGGAATGTGTCATGTGGGGATACGTAGGCAAGAAAGCAGGAAGTGCTGAATTGCAACACAAAAACTGGATTATAATTTACCAATAATAATAAAACTTAAGTTCTGCAATAGGGAAGAGGGAGGAGCCAAAAGAGAACAGGTTCATGTAATTGATGAAGCGCTTTAAGGCTGGGTTCACACTAGTGCGACACGACATCTGTCCTACTTTGGATCCGACTTTGCCCTGCGACATGAAGCCGACATATGTCCGACTTTCAATGAACGGGGATCCGACTTGGATCCCCGCCAATATCAGGCACTGTGTTTGGTATGAATCTTGAGGGGGAACTCCAGGCCAAATTTTAAATAAAAAACCGGCATGGGTTCCCCCTCCAGGAGCATACCAGGCCCTTGGGTCTGGTCTGGATTTGAAGGGGGCGCCCCTACGCCGAAAAAACGGCGTGGGGGTCCCCCCACAATCCAAACCCGACCCTTATCCGAGCACGCAACCTGGCAGGCCGCAGGGGAAAAGGGGGGGATGAGAGAGCGGCCCCCCCTCCCTCCTGAACCGTACCAGGCCGCATGCCCTCAACATGGGGGGTTTGGTGCTCTGGGGCAGGGGGGCGACCTGCGGCCCCCCCACCCCAGAGCACCCTGCCCCCATGTTGATGAGGACAGGGCCTCTTCCCGACAACCCTGGCCGTTGGTTGTCGGGGTCTGCGGGCGGGGGGCTTATCGGAATCCGGGAGCCTCCTTTAATAAAGGGGCCCCTGGATCCGGCCCCACCCTATGTGAATGAGTATGGGGTACATCGTACCCCTACCCATTCACCTGGTGGGAAAAAAATGCAATAAAAAAAACACACAGCTTTTTAAAGAATTTTATTGCACAGCTCCGGGGGTCTTCTTCCGACTTCGGGGGTCTCCGGTTCTTCTCCCGCTCTCCGGTTCTTTCTTCCACCGGGCCTCCGCTAACTTCTTTTTAGCTCTTTTGCTAACGGAGGCCCGGTCTTCTCCGTCTTCTCGTCCGGCTCTCCGTTGTCCTTCTGCCGGCCCCTCCACTAACTTCTTTAGCTCTCTTGCTAGTGGAGGGGCGCGGTCTTCCCGTCGGCGTCTTCTTCCCTCTTCTCCTCCTCGATGTTGACGCGTCGCTTCCTCCCGCTGTAATACTGGCTCTCCGCTCCGCATTAATATAGGCTTCTCATGACGTCACAGTCACATGTTCCGGGGCACATGGCCCCGGAGCATGTGACTGTGACGTCATGGGAACATGTGACTGTGACGTCATAAGAAGCCTATATTAATGCGGAGCGGAGCGGACAGCCAGTATTACAGCGGGAGGAAGCGACGCGTCAACATCGAGAAGGAGAAAAGGGAAGAAGACGCCGACGACGGGAAGACTGCGCCCCTCCACTAGCGAAAGAGCTACCAAGAAGTTAGTGGAGGGGCCGGCAGAAGGACAACGGAGAGCCAGACGAGAAGACGGAGAAGTCCGGGCCTCTGTTAGCAAAAGAGCTAAAAAGAAGTTAGCGGAGGCCCGGCGGAAGAAAGAACCGGAGAGCGGGAGAAGAACCGGAGACCCCCAAAGTCGGAAGAAGACCCCCGGAGCTGTGCAATAAAATTCTTTAAAAAGATGTGTGGTTTTTTTATTGCATTTTTTTTCCAACAGGTGAATGGGTAGGGGTACGATGTACCCCATACTCATTCACATAGGGTGGGGGGGGGCCGGGATCCAGGGGCCCCTTTATTAAAGGGGGCTCCCGGATTCCGATAAGCCCCCCGCCCGCAGACCCCGACAACCAACGGCCAGGGTTGTCGGGAAGAGGCCCTGTCCTCATCAACATGGGGGCAGGGTGCTCTGGGGTGGGGGGGCCGCAGGTCGCCCCCCTGCCCCAGAGCACCAAACCCCCCATGTTGAGGGCATGCGGCCTGCTACGGTTCAGGAGGGAGGGGGGGGCGCTCTCTCGTCCCCCCCTTTTCCCCTGCGGCCTGCCAGGTTGCGTGCTCGGATAAGGGTCTGGTTAGGATTGTGGGGGGACCCCCACACCGGTTTTTCGGCGTAGGGGGTTCTCCTTTAAATCCAGACCAGACCCAAGGGCCTGGTATGCCTCTGGAGGGGGAACCCATGCCAGTTTTTAATTTAAAATTTGGCGTGGAGTTCCCCCTTAAGAGCAGTACAGCACAAGTTGCATGCCAAAGTCGGATCATGCAAGACTGCGGTACGACTTTGATCCGACTTCAATGGGCTGAAGTCGGATTAAAGTCGGACCGAAGTAGTACAGGGAGCATTTTCAAAGTCGGACCGACATGTGTCGGACCAGTTAAGACGGCTCCCATAGGGAAACATTGATTTTCACACGTCATGCGACATGAGCTCCCAATGTCGGAGCGTTTGTCGCCCCAGTGTGAACCAGGCCTAAGGCCTGGTTCACACTTGTCCGACAAACGCTCCGACATTAGGAGCTCATGTCGCATGACGTGTGAAAATCAATGAATTCCTATGAGAGCCGTCTTAACTGGTCCGACACAAGTCGGTCCGACATTAAAAATGCTCCCTGTACTACTTCTGTCCGACTTTGATCCTACTTCAGCCCATTGAATATCATTGAAGTCGGATCAAAGTAGGATCCTTGTCCTAACCATCCGACATTTGACATCCGACATGGTGATTACAGCAGCAGTAAAAGGAATTCATCTCACCCTGGGATTGTTTTGATTGGTCAAAGGACAAGTCAGACTATCACAAAGTCGGATCAAAGTAGTATCCTGTTCATGAATGTCGGATGGATGTCGGACCAATGTAGGATCAATGTAGGACTGATGTCGCAGAGCAAAGTAGGATGAAAGTTGGATGAATGTCGTGTCGTATCAGTGTGAACCCAGCCTTAGGCCCTTTTCACACGGCTCTGTAGCAAAATTTCTGTGTTTCAGATGTGCTTGTGACTCAAAAACGCACCAATAAAAAAAACTCAATCGTGGTGCGTTTTTTGCCACAATTTCCATTTATTTCAATGAGAAGCTGTGTTTTTGGTGCAGTTTTCAAAACGCACTGCAACTGTAATGCAGTGGTGTGAAATGTAGACATGTGCAATTTGTTTCGTTCTGAATTCATTTTTTTTTTACGAATTTCGACAAATTCATTAGTTCGGAAATATCCGAATTAAGGAAAACCCCGTTTTTTTAACAATTTTTTCCCAATATTCCTGAATTCGAATATTTGAAAATCTGCAAATTTGGAAAATCTGCAAATTTGAAAATTCTAAATCCGAATGAAATTTGAAAAGAATGAAAATACCAAAACCCAAAAAATCTGAAATAATAACGAACTAATAATAACTTACCTATAATTTAATATTTAGAAATAGTTATTGGAATTTCTTTTAAACTTTGGCTGTTAGTGAACGTAACGAATACGAATTTATCGGAAGTTACGATTTTTATCTAAAATAACGAATGCCGTATCTAAAGAATGGAATGTAACGAATTAATAAAAATAAATAATAATAAAAAAAAAAACATTTTATTATTAATTTGTTCCGTTTCATTTGTTTAGAAACGGCATTCGTTATTTCGGATACTTCGTAACTTCGGATAAATTCGTATTCGTTACGTTCACTAACAGCCAAATTTGAAAGGAAATTCCAATACCTATAATTTAATAGTTAACAGTTTGTTAGCTATTATTTAGAATTTTTGGATTTTCTGTCTTTCGAATTTCTGAATTTTCTTTCTTATTTTCGAATTTACAAATTTTCGAATTTACGAATTTTGATCATAAAGAATGACCTGGGGAAAAAAAGAAAAAAAAACCCCAGTAAAAAACGAAAACAAATAAATTTTTCAGCAGTGCGCATGTCTAGTAAAAAGTCTGAAAAGATTAAAAGGGGAAACATTTTCCTTGCAAGGAAAAAAACGCAGGAAAAACATATCAGTGTGAAAGGGCCCTAACTATGGGTTAGCTAAAGAACCAGCACAGCAGAGCAGCTTTGCTTTGCCTGATAAAAACTTCCATGTAATGATGTGAAAAGGAGACGAGCGCTGCATCTGTTGGCTGAATAGAAGACTGCATTTCAATATGTAAGACTTCAGAAAAAAAGAGTTGAGCTTTCCAGTAAATCTGAACCCCTCAGGCTGGTCATGTGACCTGCTTGGTCCGCCTCCTCCTTCTCTGGGTTGGGTGGTCTTCAGTAATGTAGCGAGCATTGTAAACGTGGAACTACACTGTATCTGAACACCACAAACCAAAAACACTATTTCATTTATTTGGTAATATTAAAAGCAAAATCGCCTATCCATCCATGTCTCCATGCTTTATTTTGCTGAAAAACACCCCCCCCCCCCCCCCTAGCATTTCTGTCCGTGGCCATCCTGAGTAAGGGCAGATGACCTTAAAGACTCCTGGTAAGTATGACATAATTTTCCTAGGAATGGAAACCAGGAAGTAACTGAAGAAATGTGAAAAAAAAGAATTTTTTTTTTTTAAAACAAATGACTTTCCTATTTATTTACTAATGCTAGCAGCATAAGGATTAAAAACAGTCAGTGTTGATTCTGAGAGTGAAGTCCCGCTTTAATATGTTTTTTGTCATTGTCACACACATACATTGGTGTTCCCGGGCTTAGATACATTTTTAATTTGTAAACCTAAACAAACTAGTTTGAACCCAGTTGTCGTTTTTGACTGTAGTACCTCTCTTTAGGCACTAGGCTGCCATAAAGATTAGAGATATTCACATTCAGATTTTTTTTTTTTTTATTCTGCAGAATTTCCATCTCATCGATTATTACCTGGCAGCTTTTATCACCGTCATGTTGGCCCGGCGACTTGTCTGGGCCCTTATTTCTGAGGTGAGTTCTCTCTCTCTCTCTCTCTCTCTCTCTCTCTCTCTCTCTCTCTCCCTCTCCCTCTCCCTCTCTCCCTCCCTCCCTCTCTCTCTCTCTCTCTCTCTCTCTCATTGCTGTGCTGCCTTATTCCAATGCACCCTGTACGGCACAGCCCCCTGATCAAGCAAGCACTGCCTGGCAATCAGAAGTTAAAGGGAATGTGTATTGTGTTGTGTTCCCCCCCCCCCCCATTTTAACCTCTTGCTGACTGCGTGACACATGTGCGGCAGCAGGGCAAGTGAGCTAGCACTTTGTCCAGAATGCAGGAGGTTAAAACCCAAAAGCCTTTTTTTTTTTTTTTTGTACATGCATTTTTTTTATGTACAGCGTTGCACGACTGAACAATTGTCAGTTAAAATAACACCGTGCCGTATCGCAAATCAATTGCCTGGTCATGAACGGGAGTTAATTTTCTGGTGGTTAAAAGATGAGTTAAATCCAAGTAGTTGCATAGCATCCCCTGGGTTTATCTCTATTATTTACATCTGACAGGTTTATTGCTCTGCCAGAGACACTCCAGGATTCGAGAGGAGACAAGCACAGAGAGCAGCTATACCCACCCTCTGCTGCCCATTCACAGAAGCCTTTGTATTTTGTGTTCATATAATATCAAGGCTTCTGTGAATGGGCAGGAGGAGGGGAGAGACAGGCATAGCTGCTGCAGCGATTATGTTTAGGATATAGAGTTTAGAAGGATCAGTGTTGGTCTTCCGGAAGACCGATATCATACTGTAAACTGTCAGATATAAATAGTAAAACTAAGCCTAGAAGGTGTCGTGCACCTCGCTGGACTTATTTTACAAAGGAGCTGCATTCCTGGAATTCAGCTTTAAGTTTCAAGCTTCCTGCGGCAGACTTTTTGGCTAATTGTTGTTTCTCTCTCTTTCAGGCTTCTCAGGTAGGATCAACCTCCATGGTCCATTACAGCGCTTTGATCACTGCTCGCCTGGTCCTGCTCACGCTGTGTGGGTGGGTGTTCTGCTGGACCCTGGTCAACCTGTTCCGCAATCATTCAGTCTTGAACCTCTTGTTCTTGGGCTACCCGTGAGTTAATGCTACAACCTCTTCGGTGTGTGAGTGTGTATGTCAGAGTGTGAGAGACAATGGGTCTAAATGATCAACTATATGCAGTGCCTATAAAAAATATTCCCCCTCGAGGACTTGTTTTATAGTCATAGAACATTGAGGTGGGGGGGTTTAATTTTGTTTGCGTGACACTAAAGTTCAGGATATATTGTGTTTTACCCCAGCCTTTCCTAAAGTGAGAAGGTGATAAGTTGTTTTTGATTGTTTTATGACCATCATGTCTACCTACAGTATATGGCATAAAGTATATGGACCCTTCTCCAGTTCAGGTGTTTCCAAAGAAAGGTACCAACTTCCAACCTTGTGGTAACAGTTTGGGGAAGGCCCTTTTTGTTCTAGTATGACTGTGCCCCTGTGTACAAAGCCAGCTCCATAAAGACATAGTTTGTTGTGGAGGAACTTGGGTGGGCTTCACAGAACCCTGACCTCAACCCCAGTGATCACAATCTGTAAAGACATTGACTAGTTTCGTGTGGAGGAACTTGGGTGGCCCGCAATGAGCACTGACCACCCTCCATAAAGACATTGGTGTGGAGGAACTTGAGTGGCTTCTACAGAGTCCTGACTTCAACCCTACTGAACACCTTTGGGATGAATTGGGATGCCAGGCAGGTCTTTTCCTCAAACCTCAGTACCTCCTTGCCTCACAAACTCTTATGGCTGAATGGGTACAAATTCCCACAGACAAACTTAAACTTGTGGAAAGTCTTCCCAGAAGAGTGTGGGATGGTATAGCCGCCAAGAGTGGACACTTCCATATTAATGGCAGTGCCGGGACAAGCGGCGTACCTAGTGCATTTGGCACCCGGGGCAGATCATATATCTGGCACCCCCCCACCTTAAAATGTAAAAACACCCCACTGCCCCCTGCATACCTCTGCATCCTTCAATATCTTTGTCACTACTGTGTACATTACACAGCACCGCACCTCTGGACCCGTTTACATTACACTGCACCCCTGGACCCCTTTACATTACACGGCACCCCTTTACATTACACTGCACCCCTGGACCCCTTTACATTACACTGGACCCTGCACCTCTGGACCCCTTTACATTACACTGGACCCCTTTATATTACACAGCACCCTGCACCTCTGGACCCCTTTATATTACACAGCACCCTGCACCTCTGGACCCCTTTACATTACATGGCCCCCCACAGCTCTAGACGCCTGTATGTTACACAGACAACCCCCCTAACAGTTCTGGACCCCCTGTATGTTACACAGACCCCCCTCCTACAGTGCAGACCCCCCCCCAGACCCATAATGTACCTCGGCAGGGCTCCGATGATCAGCAGCTGTAAGACAGCCGAGACTTATCAGTAGGGTTGTCCCGATACCGATACTAGTATCGGTATCGGTACCGATACAAAGCATTTGCGCGAGTACTTGTACTCGCGCAAATGCTCCCGATGCCCAGTCCGATACTTTTTTTTTCTCAGAGCGGGGGGCGGAGAGTGGGATGGAGAGTGTGCGGTGGGGGGCGGATACCAGGGCGGAGAGCGTGGCGGGGGCGGAGACCAGGGCCGAGAGCAGGACGGAAAGTGTGCGGCGGGGGGCGGAGAGCGGGGCGGGGGCGGAGACCAGGGCCGAGAGCAGGACGGAAAGTGTGCGGCGGGGGGCGGAGACCAAGGCGGAGAGCGTGGCAGAGACCAGAGCGAGTCTTCAGGCAGGTAAGTAAACTGAATCTGATCCAATTGCCTGTCTGCTGCTCAAATGCTCCCGGAGCTGTTCCCCCTTCACCTCCGTGCCGCTGTGCCCCCTTCACCTCCGTGCCGCTGTGCCCCCTTCACCTCCGTGCCGCTGTGCCCCCTTCACCTCCGTGCCGCTGTGCCCCCTTCACCTCCGTGCCGCTGTGCCCCCTTCACCTCCGTGCCGCTGTGCCCCCTTCACCTCCGTGCCGCTGTGCCCCCTTCACCTCCGTGCCGCTGTGCCCCCTTCACCTCCGTGCCGCTGTGCCCCCTTCACCTCCGTGCCGCTGTGCCCCCTTCACCTCCGTGCCGCCGTGCCCCCTTCACCTCCGTGCCGCCGTGCCCCCTTCACCTCCGTGCCGCCGTGCCCCCTTCACCTCCGTGCCGCCGTGCCCCCTTCACCTCCGTGCATCCGTGCCCCCTTCACCTCCGTGCCGCCGTGCCCCCTTCACCTCAATGCCGCCGTGCCCCTCCTCCACCCCCTCGGTATCTCAGGGTGGAGAGCGGAGGTAGGAGCCGGTAAATCCGGCTCCTTACTTGTCGGAATGTACAGAGTCATCACTGACTCTGTCCATTCACATAACTGAAACATCGTAAACTGTTTACAATGTTTCAGTTTATGAATGTAGAGGAGCCGCTGTCTTCTCTCCATTCATTTTCAGCGCAGCTGAGGCTGCTGAGAGAGGGACTGGGGAATCTGTGTCCCTAGACCCTTTCCCTGTCTCAAAGGGGAGATGTCAGAGGTCTGTTAAGACCCCTGATATCTCACCAAAGCCCCCCACAACAAGGCTGATAAAAAAAAAAGAATAAAATAAAATAAAAATTTATTGTAAAAAAAATTAAAAAATAAAAAACACACACACTGACACTGACCCCCCCTTAAAAAAACAAAGCATTGTAAAAAATAAATAAATAAAATAAATTGTAAAAAAAAAAAAAAAATGTAAAAAAAAAAAAAAAAACTGACACGAGTTTAAAAAAAAGTATCGGTATTCCGTATTGGCGAGTACTTGAAAAAAAGTATCGGTACTTGTACTCGGTCTTAAAAAAGTGGTATCGGGACAACCCTACTTATCAGAGCCGCGGCCACGAGAGAAGGGTATCGTTGCGGCCGGGTCCCGGGTGTGCCGACAGGTGTCACTCAGGTACAGCTCGCACCTCACCCCCTCCCCCCTTGAAAAGCCAGGCTAAGGCTCTCTGTGTGTGTGTGTGTGTGTGTGTGTGTGTGTGTGTGTGTTACCTGCCGCCGCTGCCTGTCAGGAGCCCTGTCGCTGCTTAAACCCGCCCGCTGTCTCCGCTTCAGTCGCGCAAGGGGGGGGGGCACCGGCTTGACACCCCCCCAGTGTGTGGCACCTGAGCGGCCCACCCCCACTTAGTACGCCACTGGCACTCGGCACATGTTGTCGTATCTATGTAACGTGGCCTCTACTGCACCCCCCTTCCTCCAGTTAATGGTCCCGCCCAGGGCATCCGCCCCTTCTGCCCAGCCCTTGTACCGTCCCTGATTAATGGCCATGGTTTTGTAATGGAATGTCCAACAAACTGATATAGTTGTGATTGACAAGTGTCCGCCAATTGTTGCCCATTGTTTCGAAGTATTTTTTGTTTCATTCTTTGTTTCATCTGTATTTATATCTCCCTTGTGTTTTCTCCATCTCTTTCCAGATTCGGAGTCTACGTACCTCTTTGCTGCTTCCACCAAGACAACCGCTCCCAGCCTCTGCCCACGGATTGTGGATACCTCGTACAGGATTCATTGGTAGAGGACGGTGCTAATAACGTGACCAGCCTTGTCAGACCCAAAGACTTTCTATCCCTCCTCCGGGAGTCCCTAAGAGAACAGTTCAATTCCCCCCCTTCTATCCCATCCCACAGCTGTCCGCTGTCCCCGGACCTCATACGTAACGAGGTGGAGTGTCTGAAAGCGGACTTCAACCGCAGGATTAAAGAAGTCCTGTTCAACTCCCTCTTTAGTGCCTACTACGTGGCGATTCTGCCACTGTGCTTTGTAAAAGTATGTTTCTTCATTTTGTACTATTTACTTGTTTGTCCTTACCCATTAAATGAAGACAGGCACAGTTTTTGTTTTTATCCAGTTGTATTTACTCAATGCACCTTATAACATCCAATTAAAAGATATAACGCCAACAAGTCAGAAATGTTTTCTTACAAAATTCAAAAATAGAATAACGGAGTTGGAAAAAGGATCACCCCCCCTCCTAAAAAATGACTCAATCAGGTGTAGCTAATCACCTTCTCAATGGCCCACAAAGCCACTTGACTTTCAACTGTGATCAGGTGTGGTCATTTTGATTAGTTCAGCATAAAAGAGCTTTCCTGGAGCATTTCATTTCCTGATAGTGCAAGTGAGGCAAACAATAACTATGGGTGGCAAGGCACTGTCACCGGGATCTCCGGGATAAAGTTGTGGACAGGCACAAGTTAGGAGATGGATACAAAGGCTTTATCAATGCCTAGAAGCACAGTGAAGTCTATTATAAAGAAGTGGAAGGTATTTGGTAGAACACAGACCCTCCCTGGATCAGGATGTCGCTCCAAACTGGATGAAAGAGCCAGGAGGAAACTGGTCAGAGAGGCCACCAAGAGGTCTACAGCAACTCTGAAGAAGTTGCAGGAACTCATGACAAAGAGTGGTCATTGTGTGCATCTGACAACACTATTACAAATCCTCCACAAATGTGGCTTGTATGGGACGGTTGCAAGAAAAATGCCACTCAAAGGCCACTGAGCCTTACTAAAACGCACCTTGAAGATTCTGAGGCCACATGGAAAAAAGGTGTTCTGGTCAGAAGAGACTAAATTATTATTTGGCCTCAACACCGAACGATATGTCTGGCGGAAATCCAATACAGCTCACCAACCAAATAACACCATTCCTACTGTAAAGCATGGGGTGCTAATATCCTGTTAATGGGGTGGGTGCTAATATCCTGTTATTGGGGGGGGGTAATATCCTGTTATTGGGGGGGGTAATATCCTGTTATGGGGGGGGGGTAATATCCTGTTATAGGGGTGTTTCCTTGCAGCAGGGACTGGAGCACTTGTCAGGATGGAAGGAAAAATTGATGGGGCAAAATACTGTCAAATTCGTGAGGAACATCTGCTGCCCTCTGCCAGAAAGTTGTCAATGGGAAGAAGGTTTACCTTTCAACATGACAATGACCTAAAGCACACAGCAACAATGACCACACAGTTTGCTATAGGAGAAAAGGGTGAATGTCCTTGCATGGCCTAGTCAGAGCCCAGACTTAAACCCCATTGAAAATCTGTGGAATGACTTGAAGACTGCAGTCCACATACAGTCACCATCAAATGTAACTGAACTTGAGAAGTTTTGCAAAGAAGAGTGGGCAAATATTGCAAAGTCTAGATGTGTAAAGTTTAGTAGAGACCAATCCCAGCAGACTGAAGGCTGGAATTAAAGTAAAGGGTGGTTAAAAAAAAAATACTGACACGGGGGCGATCCTTTTTCCAACTCTGTGATTCTGTTTTTCAATTTTTTTTTCTGACATGTTGGTGTTCTATCTTTCACTTGGATGTTATAAGTTGCACTGGGTAACTACAGCAGGATAAAACCAAAACTGTGTCTGTCTGCATTTCAGGCTGCAAAGCAACAACATTTGATTGTTTTAAAGGCGGGTGATTCTTTTCTATACCCACTGTATTTTTTATGTATGTAATTTACTTGTAAAATCCTCCTATGTGTAGACATCCAAAAGCCCTGAGACTGTTGGGGGGCACCGCCATCTTGGTTGTGAAGTCAGCAGCTCCAGCAGACTCAGAGCTGTCACTCAAGTGACACTGTATATAGTGTTCCCCTTCACACCTCCCCAGCAGCTACATAAGCGTGGAGGAGCTGCACCAGCACAGGCAGTAATTGGACCCTCCCACAGGAGGAGAAGGGCTATGACATGCATGGGTGGAGGGGGCTGGGCTAAAGAATTTACTGTTCCTGGAGTAGTCACATTTTCTAAGCACATTGCAAGTGAATAAAAATAAAATAAAAAATATCAATAAAGCTCAAAATCATTAAAAACCAAAACTATATATATTGCAGCCTACTCATTCTCAAATGATGTTGGTGCATTAGTGTTTTTTTTTTTTTTCCCCCACAATTATTTTTACCTGGTGATACAAGATAAAGATTTTGCATGAATAAATAAAAGCTGATCATTGTAAGCACCTCTGCCAGTGTAAAGTGGTGTGTCTCCTCTCATGTAAACTGATACATTCTGCTGGGGAGCTTTTGAAAAATAGACTTCCTGGCTGGCTCACCAGATGAAAATGGAAAAAAAATAAAGAAAACGCATGCAGCCATCACATCAAAGAATTGGTAATCTGCAATATAATAAATGCTTGCTAAACAATCCGATAAAGTCAAAGTGATTGTAAAGGTTACTTTTTTTTTTTTAACCACTTGTCCACCAAGGACGTCATATGACGGCGCTGAATTTGAGGGAGGATATCTGAATGATGGGTGCAGCTACAGGCATCCGTCAGATATCATTCTTTTCTGCCAGCGATTCTGCGCACCATAAGAATGATCATAGCGGCAGTTCCACCGCCACCATCCGTTGCTTCCCCGGGCTCTCCCGTGCCATCGGGGGCCCGAAGAACGAATTGGCCGGCGCCGGCTCACGACCATAGAGATCTCTATGACCGTCGGAGTCCTGGGCGCGACGTTGTGACGTCACGCCCGGTACCCGGAAGTAAAGAAAGCCGCAATTGTGGCTGTCAGCATGAGATCTGTGAATTTTTTTTTCACCGATCTCATGCTTTCCAGCCTGGAGGAGAGATGTGGGGTCTTATTGACCCAGCATCTCTCAATAAAGAGGACCTGTCGCACACATTCCTATTACAAGGAATGTTTACATTCCTTGTAATAGGAATAAAAGTGATCAAATTTTTATTTTTTTTAAAGTGCCAAAATAAAATAAAATCGGTAAAATGGATTTTTTTTTTTAAACGGTGTAACAGTGTTCAGATTACACATGTAAGGTATCGCCGCGATCGTTAGAGTGAGAGCAATAATTCTAGCAAAAGACCTCCTCTGTAATTAAAAAAAAAAATTTAACGTTGCCTATGGAGATTTTTAGGTATTGTAGTTTGTCGCCATTCCATGAGTGTGCGCAATTTCAAAGCGTGACATGTTAGGTATCTATTTACTCGGCGTAATATCATCTTTCACATTATACAAAAAAAATTGGGCTAACTTTACTGTTTTTTGTTTTTTTTAAAGTGGTTGTATTCCCCCCCCCCTTTTTATTTTTTTTACCTACAGGTAAGCCTATAATAAGGCTTACCTGTAGGTAAAATGAATATCTCCTAAGCCTGTACGATTTAGGAGATATTCACTTTGCATGCAGCCGCTGACATTAGTGAATGCCTGGCTAAAGGTCCGGCAGATGCTGCTGGACCTTGCCGGAAAAAAGACTACCGCGCGCATGCGCAGGAGTGACGTGATCGCTGCTCCGGCCACTCACAGCTCCGGAGACCCAAACCTGGAAGACACGCAGAGTGCAAAATGTCAGCTCCCTCAGCGTGGACCGGGATTAGATACTGACGCCTCGTTTTAAGGTACCGTATATACTCTAATATAAGCCGAGGCACCTAATTTTACCACAAAAAACTGGGAAAACGTATTGACTCGAGTATAAGCCTAGGGTGTCCATCTGCATGCCTTACTATGCCTTACTGTCTCAATTCCTCACTGTGCCCATGCCTCACTACCTGATCTCCGGCGCTGTGTGACTAGACTGACTTTTAACATGGGAGTCTATGGAAGGGATGCCCGGCTTTGAAAAATCGGTGTTCCCTGGACACCAAACTTCGCACACTTGTAGATGAAGAGTGGGGCTACATGTGTGCCAAGTTTGGCCGGTACCTGGTCCCCAAAATCACAGGAGACATGACCGTTTAACATAGGGAGTCTATGGAAGGGGTGCCCGGCTTTGAAAAATCAATGCTATCCGGCCGTAGGTCCCCCAGACAAAAAACTTTGCACACTTGTAGAGGAAGAGGCTACATGTGTGCCAAGTTTGGGGTTCAGGGGATCTACGGCTGGCCGGGATCAGGCACACAAAGTTGAAGATGGACACAGACTCGAGTATAAGCCGAGGGGGGCATTTTCAGCACAAAAAAATGTGCTGAAAAACTTGGCTTATACTCGAGTATATACGGTAAGTATTTTATAATGAGCTAGTATGCGGTGCATACTAGCTCATTATGCCTTTGCTTTACAGTTTTTTTTTCCTGTGGGTATACAAACGCTTTAATTCATGAAAGTGTATTTTTTTCCCAAAAAATTGCGTTTGAAAGAGCGCTGTGCAAATACCGTGTGACATGAAATATTGCAGCAATCGCCATTTATTCTCTGCTAATATATATATATATATATATATATATGTGTGTGTGTGTGTATGTATATATATGTGTGTGTGTGTGTATGTATATATATGTGTGTGTATATATATATATATATATATAATGTGTATGTATGTATGTATGTGTGTTTGGGGGTTCTAAGTAATTTTCTAGCAAAAAATACGGATTTTATCTTGTAAGCAACAAATGTCAGAAATAGGCTAAGGCATGAAAGGGTTAAGGATTGTACAGTCCGGGTTGTAACACGGCTTTATCCGTACGATGAGCTCCATGTGTTTTCCTGAATGTATTCGATGTTCTGACGTTGTGTCTTTCCTTGCAGAGCACTCAGTATTATGACATGCGATGGTCATGTGAGCACCTCATCATGGTGTGGATCAATGCCTTCGTCATGCTGACCACACAGCTGCTGCCGCCCAAGTATTGCGACTTGCTGCACCGGTCGGCGTCACACTTAGGAAAGTGGCAGAAGCTGGAGCACGGGTCGTACAGCAACGCACCACAGCACATGTGAGTCCTCCCTGTCTTCCATTTATAGTTGGGGCATCGGTGTTACATATTGTGTACATTCGCATCAACTGAGCATGTGACGTGGCTTCCAGTATCTCATGATCGCCTTTGTAATAAATTAAAAAGCAGATCTTGCTGAGACCAAAAATTACATTTCAAATTGCTTAACCAATTGCTGCCTATGGACGTCTCTGAGTTGCAGGGGTTATACCAGGATGATGCCTGCAGCTAGAGGCATCATCCCGTTATCTTTGTTTTTTTCGGCCAGTTATTCTTTTTTTGGAAAAGCGATCCTAGCGGTTAACTAGTCACTGGATCACTTTTTACAGGTGGAGGGAAGGGGTTCAACCTTCACCCCCCCCCCTCCTGGCCCCCTCCTACTGCTGCCTTCCCGTGCTCTCCCGTCCAACCGGGGAACCAAGTGGTTTTGCCGGCTGACCATAGAGATTGTCGAGGACTGGCAGGTCCCAGATGATCTCTATGGTATAGGAAACCAGAAGCAACAAGCATTTTCCTCTCTTCTGGTTTCCCGGATGGCAAACTGCCATTTTTTTTTAATTGGTAAAGCATCTGAACACACTGATCTTGGTATGAATAGATGCTTGTAAGAGCAGAGGAGACATCTGGGGTCTTATAGACCCCACATCTCTCCATAAAGAGTACCTGTCACATGCCTATTGCTGACAGCAATAAAAGTGATATATTTTTTAAAAGAAACAATGTAAGAATAAAAAAAATCTTTTAAATTGCCCTGCCCCCCCTGTGCTTGTGCACAAAAATTAACGCATAGGTAGGTTGCTAACGATGTTCGCACCACACATGTGAGTTATCACTGCGAGTAGTATAGACAGAGCCATCATTCTAGCTCCAGACCTCCTCTGTAACTCTAAACTGGTAGCCTGTAAAGGCTTTTAAAGCATCACCTATTAAGATTTTTAGTTGCTGTTGGTTGGCGCCGTTCTATAGGCGTATGCAAAGAGTACCCATGTTGGGTATCTATTTACTCTGCATAACTTTATCTTTTACCAAACAATTGGGTATTCTATTGTTTTTGCACATGAAAACTCATTAAATTGTAAATTGTTTGAAAAACCACTGCGCAAATATCATGTGACATAAAAATATGCAGCATCCACTATTTTATTCTCTAGGGCAGGGTTAGACAACCTCGGCCCTCCAGCTGTGGTGAAACTACAAATCCCATCATGCCTCTGCCTCTAGGAGTCATGCCTGTGATTGTCAGGGTCTTGCAATGTCTCATGGGACTTGTAGTTTCACCACAGCTGGAGTTCCGAGGTTGCCTACCCCTGCTCTAGGGCAGTGGTCTCCAAACTATGGCCCGCGAGCCAGATACGGCCCTTTGCTTGAGTTTATCTGGTTCTTGGGGCACTATTCCTCCACAGACATGAGGAACTAGTCCTCCCACTGACACCAACGCTGGGGCGCTAGTCCTCCCACTGACACCAACGCTGGGGCGCTAGTCCTCCCACTGACACCAACGCTGGGGCGCTAGTCCTCCCACTGACACCAACGCTGGGGCGCTAGTCCTCCCACTGACACCAACGCTGGGGCGCTAGTCCTCCCACTGACACCAACGCTGGGGCGCTAGTCCTCCCACTGACACCAACGCTGGGGCGCTAGTCCTCCCACTGACACCAACGCTGGGGCGCTAGTCCTCCCACTGACACCAACGCTGGGGCGCTAGTCCTCCCACTGACACCAACGCTGGGGCGCTAGTCCTCCCACTGACACCAACGCTGGGGCGCTAGTCCTCCCACTGACACCAACGCTGGGGTGCTAGTCCTCCCACTGACACCAACGATGGGGCTTTCTTTCTTCTCACACTGACCACCATGCCGCTCCCACTTCCGGCTGATCTCACTACCGCAAAATCAGCCTGGGAGTTCGGCCCCCCTCCTCCTGCCACCGCTGGGCCATTCACAAAGCGCAGCGTGTTTTGCTCATGTGCAGTAGAGAACCGGCTGCTGGTTTGCCTTAGTGGAGATGGCGGCAGCAACACCTGACAGCCAGTTGAAAAATCTGCTCAGGTGAGGACACCGCTAGACTCGTGGACAGGTAAGTGTTCTAATATTAAAAGTCTGCAGCAACAGTATTTGTAGCTGTTGACTTTTTTTGAAGGAGCCTGGAGCTCCACTTTAAAGCATATGAAGAGCAAAAAAAAATAAAAAAAATACAGTGCAGCTTACCAGTCCTTAGATGGTGGCTGCATTGGTTTTCTCTTGTCGGGTTTTCTTTCTTTTTATTTTCAAGCTTCCTTGTTCTAGGGTGACAACGTTCACTCACTGTACTGTGGAGGGGAGCAGCACTGTCACCCTAGGTTTCTCTCCAAATTTGGACTTCAAATACCCCCCCACTTACCTTCATTACATGGGAGGGAATTCGGTAGTTCCCAGCTGGGAAAGCTGATAACATTGTTTAAAATTTCAGTTCAGGGTGCAGGAGCTTACAATCATACAGGATTTCTGGCAGGATCAACTGATAATTTTTCTGTAATTTCAGAAAGAAAGGTCTTAGCCTGAAAAAGAAAACAAATACAACCACCACATCTAAGGACCGGTATGCTGTAGTATATTACATATTTGTTTTTAGGATTAGATAACCTTTAAAGCAGAAGTGTAGCTTTTTTCTTTTTTTTTTCGTTAGGCACACTCGCCTGTTTTAAAGCTGTCCTCCATGGGTTTGCTGTGTGGTCATGTGAGGTCACAGGCCCTCTTCTGCTGCTGTGGGTGGGGCCTAAATGGTGCAGAAAGCGCCACCTTGTCATGATACCAGCGAAAGAATCTTCTTCTGGCGACAACGGTCCTATGGTGGCCATACATGCTTCAATTGTATTATATGATCTATCAAATCTGTAAAAATCTAACTGCCATTCCCTTGCGATCAACCCTGATGTAAGGAGGGGGCTCTCTGGGGACCCTGATGTAAGGGGGGGCTCTCTGGGGACCCTGATGTAAGGGGGGGCTCTCTGGGGACCCTGATGTAAGGGGGGGCTCTCTGGGGACCCTGATGTAAGGGGGGGGCTCTCTGGGGACCCTGATGTAAGGGGGGGGCTCTCTGGGGACCCTGATGTAAGGGGGGGGCTCTCTGGGGACCCTGATGTAAGGGGGGGGGGCTCTCTGGGGACCCTGATGTAAGGGGGGGCTCTCTGGGGACCCTGATGTAAGGGGGGGCTCTCTGGGGACCCTGATGTAAGGGGGGGCTCTCTGGGGACCCTGATGTAAGGGGGGGCTCTCTGGGGACCCTGATGTAAGGGGGGGCTCTCTGGGGACCCTGATGTAAGGGGGGGGCTCTCTGGGGACCCTGATGTAAGGGGGGGCTCTCTGGGGACCCTGATGTAAGGGGGGGCTCTCTGGGGACCCTGATGTAAGGGGGGGCTCTCTGGGGACCCTGATGTAAGGGGGGGCTCTCTGGGGACCCTGATGTAAGGGGGGGGCTCTCTGGGGACCCTGATGTAAGGGGGGCTCTCTGGGGACCCTGATGTAAGGGGGGCTCTCTGGGGACCCTGATGTAAGGGGGGGCTCTCTGGGGACCCTGATGTAAGGGGGGGCTCTCTGGGGACCCTGATGTAAGGGGGTTGGCTCTCTGGGGACCCTGATGTAAGGGGGTTGGCTCTCTGGGGACCCTGATGTAAGGGGGTTGGCTCTCTGGGGACCCTGATGTAAGGGGGTTGGCTCTCTGGGGACCCTGATGTAAGGGGGTTGGCTCTCTGGGGACCCTGATGTAAGGGGGGCTCTCTGGGGACCCTGATGTAAGGGGGGGGCTCTCTGGGGAACCTGATGTAAGGCGGGGGCTCTCTGGGGACCATGATGTAAGGAGGGGGGCTCTCTGGGGACCATGATGTAAGGAGGGGGGCTCTCTGGGGACCATGATGTAAGGAGGGGGGCTCTCTGGGGACCATGATGTAAGGAGGGGGGCTCTCTGGGGACCCTGCTGTAAGGAGGGGGGCTCTCTGGGGACCCTGCTGTAAGGAGGGGGGCTCTCTGGGGACCCTGCTGTAAGGAGGGGGGCTCTCTGGGGACCCTGCTGTAAGGAGGGGGGCTCTCTGGGGACCCTGCTGTAAGGAGGGGGGCTCTCTGGGGACCCTGCTGTGAGGGGGGCTCTCTGGGGACCCTGCTGTAAGGGAGGGGCTCTCTGGGGACCCTGCTGTAAGGGAGGGGCTCTCTGGGGACCCTGCTGTAAGGGAGGGGCTCTCTGGAGGCCCTGATGTAATGGGGTTGGCTCTCTGGGGACCCTGATGTAAGGGGGTTGGCTCTCTGGGGACCCTGATGTAAGGGGGTTGGCTCTCTGGGGACCCTGATGTAAGGGGGTTGGCTCTCTGGGGACCCTGATGTAAGGGGGTTGGCTCTCTGGGGACCCTGATGTAAGGGGGTTGGCTCTCTGGGGACCCTGATGTAAGGGGGGGCTCTCTGGGGACCCTGATGTAAGGGGGGCTCTCTGGGGACCCTGATGTAAGGGGGGGGCTCTCTGGGGACCCTGATGTAAGGGGGGGGGCTCTCTGGGGACCCTGGTGTAAGGGGGGGGGGCTCTCTGGGGACCCTGATGTAAGGGGGGGGGCTCTCTGGGGACCCTGATGTAAGGGGGGCTCTCTGGGGACCCTGATGTAAGGGGGGGCTCTCTGGGGGCCCTGATGTAAGGGGGGGCTCTCTGGGGGCCCTGATGTAAGGGGGGGGCTCTCTGGTGGCCCTGAAGTAAGGGGAGGCTCTCTGGGGGCCCTGAAGTAAGGGGAGGCTCTCTGGGGGCCCTGAAGTAAGGGGAGGCTCTCTGGGGGCCCTGAAGTAAGGGGAGGCTCTCTGGGGGCCCTGAAGTAAGGGGAGGCTCTCTGGGGGCCCTGAAGTAAGGGGAGGCTCTCTGGGGGCCCTGAAGTAAGGGGAGGCTCTCTGGGGGCCCTGAAGTAAGGGGAGGCTCTCTGGGGGCCCTGAAGTAAGGGGAGGCTCTCTGGGGGCCCTGATGTAAGGGGGGGCTCTCTGGGGGCCCTGATGTAAGGGGGAGGCTCTCTGGAGGCTCTGATGTAAGGGGGAGGCTCTCTGGAGGCTCTGATGTAAGGGGGAGGCTCTCTGGAGGCCCTGATGTAAGGGGGAGGCTCTCTGGAGGCCCTGATGTAAGGGGGAGGCTCTCTGGAGGCCCTGATGTAAGGGGGAGGCTCTCTGGAGGCCCTGATGTAAGGGGGAGGCTCTCTGGAGGCCCTGATGTAAGGGGGTTGGCTCTCTGGAGGCCCTGATGTAAGGGGGTTGGCTCTCTGGGGACCCTGATGTAAGGGGGTTGGCTCTCTGGGGACCCTGATGTAAGGGGGTTGGCTCTCTGGGGACCCTGATGTAAGGGGGTTGGCTCTCTGGGGACCCTGATGTAAGGGGGTTGGCTCTCTGGGGACCCTGATGTAAGGGGGGGCTCTCTGGGGACCCTGATGTAAGGGGGGCTCTCTGGGGACCCTGATGTAAGGGGGGGGGGCTCTCTGGGGACCCTGATGTAAGGGGGGGCTCTCTGGGGAACCTGATGTAAGGCAGGGGCTCTCTGGGGACCATGATGTAAGGAGGGGGGCTCTCTGGGGACCATGATGTAAGGAGGGGGGCTCTCTGGGGACCCTGCTGTAAGGAGGGGGGCTCTCTGGGGACCCTGCTGTAAGGAGGGGGGCTCTCTGGGGACCCTGCTGTAAGGGAGGGGCTCTCTGGGGACCCTGCTGTAAGGGAGGGGCTCTCTGGAGGCCCTGATGTAAGGGGGTTGGCTCTCTGGGGACCCTGATGTAAGGGGGTTGGCTCTCTGGGGACCCTGATGTAAGGGGGTTGGCTCTCTGGGGACCCTGATGTAAGGGGGTTGGCTCTCTGGGGACCCTGATGTAAGGGGGTTGGCTCTCTGGGGACCCTGATGTAAGGGGGTTGGCTCTCTGGGGACCCTGATGTAAGGGGGGGCTCTCTGGGGACCCTGATGTAAGGGGGGCTCTCTGGGGACCCTGATGTAAGGGGGGGGGCTCTCTGGGGACCCTGATGTAAGGGGGGGGGCTCTCTGGGGACCATGATGTAAGGAGGGGGGCTCTCTGGGGACCATGATGTAAGGAGGGGGGCTCTCTGGGGACCATGATGTAAGGAGGGGGGCTCTCTGGGGACCCTGCTGTAAGGAGGGGGGCTCTCTGGGGACCCTGCTGTAAGGAGGGGGGCTCTCTGGGGACCCTGCTGTAAGGAGGGGGGCTCTCTGGGGACCCTGCTGTAAGGGAGGGGCTCTCTGGGGACCCTGCTGTAAGGGAGGGGCTCTCTGGGGACCCTGCTGTAGGGGAGGGGCTCTCTGGGGACCCTGCTGTAGGGGAGGGGCTCTCTGGGGACCCTGCTGTAGGGGATGGGCTCTCTGGGGACCCTGCTGTAGGGGAGGGGCTCTCTGGGGACCCTGCTGTAGGGGAGGGGCTCTCTGGGGACCCTGCTGTAGGGGAGGGGCTCTCTGGGGACCCTGCTGTAGGGGAGGGGCTCTCTGGGGACCCTGCTGTAGGGGAGGGGCTCTCTGGGGACCCTGCTGTAAGGAAGGGGCTCTCTGGGGACCCTGATGTAAGGAAGGGGCTCTCTGGGGACCCTGATGTAAGGGGGGATCCGCACTCAGATATGCAACGATAATTTTTATATATGTGTGTGTGTGTGTGTGTGTGTGTGTGTGTGTGTGTGTATATATATATATATATATCTCTATCTCTTCTAAATACATGCATACACACACATGTATATTATATACATATGTATGCCCACCCAAGCGTATGACTTTCTTTACTTTGCTGCTATGTAGACCTAGCTGGGGGTCTGGGGGCCCTTCATGGTTTCTTGCACCGGGGGCCCTGAAGATTCTAGTTACGCCTCTGAGTCTGGGCCAATTCTAAAATTTTCTCTTATACATGTAAAAATCTGCATTTTTTATAAAATGGTGGGCTTTGCTATTTTTTTTTATGTCACAGCAATATTTGCCCAGCTTTTTATCAAAAGCATATTTTCAGGAAAAAATGCACGATAATAAATTTTAGTGCAAACAAAATACAGTGAGGGGGGTAAAAGGTTATTTGATCCCCTGCTGATTTTGTATTTTTGCCCGCTGACAAAGAAATGATCAGTCTATAATTTTAATAGCCGGTTTATTATAACAGTGAGAGACAAAATAACAACAAAAAAATCCAGAAAAACGTATTTCAAAAAAGTTATAAATTGATTCGCATTTTATTGAGTGAAATAAGTATTTGACCCCTTTGCAAAACATGACTTGGTACTTGTTGAAGAAACCCTTGTTGTCAATCACAGAGGTCAGACGTTTCTTGTAGTTGGCCACCAGGTTTGTGTGTGTGTGTGAGAACACACAAATCCCTGTTCTGTTCTGTGAGGAAAGACAGATTGTGAGTTACTAATAGCTAGGAACCACGATCTGTCATTTCCTCGAAGTCAGTCCCCTTCCTCTACAGTTAGAAACACACATTAGGGAACACAATAAGCCCCTTGATCGCCCCCTAGTGTTAACCCCTTCCCTGCCAGTGTAATTTTTACAGTAATCGGTGCATTTTTATAGCACTGATCGCTGTATAAATGTGAATGGTCCCAAAATTGTGTCAAAAGTGTCCGATGTGTTCACCACAATGTCGCAGTCCCGATAAAAATCGCAGATCGCCGCCATTACTAGTTTAAAAAATAATAATAATAAAAATGCCATAAATCTATCCCCTATTTTGTAGACGCTATAACTTTTGCGCAAACCAATCGATAAACGCTTATTGCGATTTTTATTACCAAAAATATGTAGAAGAATACGTATCGGCCTAAACTGAGGGTATTTATTATAGCAAACAGTACAAAATATATTGTGTTTTTTTTTTTTTAATTGTCGCTTGTTTTTTGTCTATAGTGCAAAAAATAAAAATCGCAGAGATGATCAAATACCACTAAAAGAAAGTTCTATTTGTGTGGGGGGGGGGGAGGACATCAATTTTGTTTGGGTAAAGCTTCACACGACCGCTCAATTGTCAGTTAAAGTGACGCAGTGCCGAATCGCAAAAAATGGCCCGGTCATTAAGCTGCCAATTCCTCCGGGGCTGAAGTGGTTAAAATTTGTTTTCTAGAACATTATTGTTATCACAAGGGTTGTACAACCTCCCCTGGGATAGCATGGCCAGTGACAGGTCCTCTTTATGGAGAGATTTGGGGTCTATTAGATGCCAAATCTCTCCTCTGGCCTCCAAAGTATGTAATCAATCCGAGAATGGTAAAATCAAATGCTTTTGATGCACACAGTGAGACCAGGAAGTGATCGGGGAACATTATTTTCCTGATTATAAAACCACTCTGCCCCCCCCCCCCATGAGGTAGAGGCTGGGAGTGATGACTTTATTATATGTCTCGGGACTTTACTACCAACGTATTACCACCTGGAGTTTCCAGCTCTGCAAATCAAATCTGCCATAGAGGTCTCACTCCCGCTGCTGCATTCTGCAAAGTTCCGAAAGGAAGAGGGTGAACCCCCCCCCCCCCCCATGTAAGGATTTGATTTGGAGGGGTGTACTGTGTTCTACATTTATTACAAGCCCACGTATCTGTCATGTTAAGTGACCTTTCGCTCCCTCTTCTCCGCAGCTGGTCAGAAAGCACAGTGTGGCCCCAGGGCGTCCTGGTACGACACAGCCGAAGCTTGTATAAAGCCGTGGGACCCTATAATGTAGCAGTGCCTTCAGATGTCTCTCACGCCAGATTTTATGTAAGTAGAGCCTGATGGACAATGCCTTATATTTACCGATGTATAACACGCACTTTTTTTCCCTTGAAAATAGGGGGCAAATCACGGGTGTGTTATATGCCGATCGTGTACCTTGGAGGAGAAGGAGGGGGATTAGCGCCGCTGGAATCACCGAGCCGTCATCTCCTGTTTTCTCGGCTCTGACGTCACACACACAGTCCCGCCTCCGCCACTGGCATTGGACCAGTGTTCTGTCAATCAGAGGAGCTGGTCCAATGCCGATGGCGGAGGTGGGACAGTGTATGTGACTGCCAACTGAGAGCCGAGTAAACAGGAGATGACAGTTCTGTGATATCAGGCTGAATTGAGGCTGCAGATGGGCGCAGATCAGGCTGAATTGAGGCTGCAGATGGGCACAAATCAGACTGCATTGATGGACACTGACCATTATTTTGCTTCAAAGTGGTTTATTTAAAAAAAACGTCCCTCTTAAATTGAATGCGTGTTATACGCCAATAAATACGGTAATTGAATAAATAAACAAAAGTGCGCAAAACCTCTGACCATAAAAATCACAATGAAAGCAAACAATAATGCAATGCACATAATATCGGCATCAATAAAACCACCAATAAAGTGGAAAAATAAAATCGTATTCAATATGAATTAAACAATGATATAATAGAAATGAAGGTGCCATCCTGAAGGGATATACAGGGCTCCACTAGGGGGCGGTGTAGAATCGTGTGTGAAAATGAAATGCCGCAGCTCCACGTGTTTTAGTCTCAACCACCTCGGACATAGATATAAGAATTAGATATATGAATTCCCTTACCGGATAACCAGGATCTCCCAGATTATAAGGGATCACTAGTGCCCGGGTACACCAAATAGTGATCTCTTATAATCTGAAGATTCTGGTTATCCGGTAAGGGAATTCGTATATCTACAGTGCATCCAGAAAGTAGTCACAGCGCTTCACTTTTTCCACATTCTGTTATGTTACGCCTTATTCCAAAATGGATTCAATTCATTATTATTCTTAGAATTCTACAAACAATACCCCATAATGACAACATGAAAGAAGTTTGTTTGAAATCTTTGCACATTTATTAATAATAAAAAAGGAAATAAAAAATCTCATGTACATAAGTATTCACAGCCTTTGCTCAATACTTTGTTGAAGCGCCTTTGGCACCAATTGCAGCCTCAAGTTTTTCTGAGTATGATGCTACAAGCTTGGCACGCCTATTTTTGGGCAGTTTCTCCCATTCTTTTTTGCAGGACCTCTCAAGTCCTATCAGGTTGGATGGAGAGCGTCGGTGCACAGCCATTTTCAGATCTCTCCAGAGATGTTCAAATCGGGTTGAAGTCTGGGCTCTGGCTGGGCCAGGACATTCACAGAGTTGTCCCGTAGCCACTCCTTTGTTATCTTGGCTGTGTGCTTAGACTAGTCTCCCAGTTCCTGCCGCTGAAAAACATGCTGCCACCACCATGCTTCACTGTAGGGATGGTATTGGCCAGGTGATGAGCGGTACCTGATTTCCTACAGACATGACGCTTGTCATTCAGGCCAAAGAGTTCAATCTTTGTTTATCATGATATGAGAGTCCTTCAGGTGCTTTTTGGCAAACTCCAGGTGGGTTGTCATGTGTCTTTTTACTGAGGAGTGGCTTCGGTCTGGCCACTCCCCCCATACAGGCCTGATTGGTGGAGTGCTGCAGAGATGGTCGTTCTTCTGGAAGGTTCTCCTCTCTCCACAGAGAAACACTGGAGCTCTGTCAGAGTGACCATCAGGTTCTTGGTCACCTCCCTAAGGTCCTTCTCCCCCGATCACTCAGTTTGGCCAGGCGGCCCGCTCTAGGAAGTCCTGGTGGTTCCAAACTTCCATTTAGGAATGATGGAGGCCACTGTGCTCATTGGGTCCTTCAATGCTGCAGAAATATATCTGTACCCTTCCCCAGATCTGTGCATCCATACAATCCTGTCTCAGAGGTCTACAGACAATTCCTTGGACTTCATGGCTTGGTTTGTGCTCTGACATGCACTGGTAACTGTGGGACCTTATATAGACAGGTGTGTGCCTTTCCAAATCATGTCCAATCAACTGAATTTAACACAGGTGGACTCCAATTAAGTTGTAGAAACATCTCAAGGATGATCAGTTGAAACAGGATGCACCTGAGCTCAATTTTGAATGTCATGTCAAAGGCTGTGAATACTTATGTACATGGGATTGTTTTCATTTTTAATAAATTTGCAAAGATTTCAAATAAACGTCTTTCACGTTGTCATTATGGGGGATTGTTTGTAGAATTTTGAGGAAAAAAAATAATTTAATCCATTTTGGAATAAGGCTGTAACATAACAAAATGTGGAAAAAGTGAAGCGCTGTGAATACTTTCCTGAATGCTCTGTAAGTCCAAGGTGGTTGGCACTAAAACACGTGGAGCTGTGGCATTTTATTTTCACACACGATTCTACACTGCCCCCTAGTGGAGCCCTGTATATCCCATTGGGATTGGACTTTCAATTTTATTATATCATTGTTTGATTTATGTTGAATTTGACTTTTGACTATTTATTGATGCTGATTAGAGCGGCACCATTCTGGCCAAAATGAGAATCGCAATTTTTTGGCTTAGAATAAAGATCACGATTCTTGCGGCGTAAAATCTTTCACATTATACAAAAAAAATTTGGGCTAACTTTACTGGTTAGTTTTTTTTTTTTTTTTTTTTAATTCATTAACCACTTAAGGACCGCCGCTTGCCGATGTACGGCTGGGCACAAGGGCGTACAGGTACGTCCCCTTTAAGAGCCCAGCTGTGGGTCGCGAGCGTGCCGGCGGCGGCGTGCTCACGACCCGGTCCTCTTCTCCGTGACCATCCCCGCGGGAACAGCGGACCCGATCGCCACCGGTGTCCCGCAATCGGGCCGCAGAGCTGAAGAACAGGGAGAGGTAAGTGTAAACAAACCTCTCCCCGTGCTTCCTAGTGAGCCGTCACTGATCGTCTGTTCCCTGTCATAGGGAACGACGATCAGTGACATCACACGCTAAGCCACGCCCCCCCACAGTAAGAAACACATCAGGACACACTTAACCACTACAGCGCCACCTACCTGTTAACCCCTTCACTGCCAGTGTCATTTTCACAATAACCAGTGCATTTTTATAGCACTGATCGCTGTAATAATGACAATGGTCCCCCAAATAGTGTCAAAAGTGTCCGATGTGTCCGCCAAAATGTCGCACAATGAAAATTGCTGATCGCCGCCATTACTAGTAAAAAAAAAAATATTTTTTATAAAAATGCAATAAAACTACCGTATCCCCTATTTGGTAGACACTATAAATTTTGCGCAAACCAATCAATAAACGCTTATTGCAATTTATTTTTTACCAAAAATATGTTTAATACGTATCGGCCTAAACTGAGGGAAAAAAAAAGTTATTTTTAGATATTTTTTAGGGATATTTATTATAGCAAAAAGTAAAAAATATTGCATTTTTTTTTCAAAATTGTTGCTTTTTTTTTTGTTTATAGCGCAAAAAATAAAAACCGCAGAGGTGATCAAATACCACCAAAAGAAAGCTCTATTTGTGGGAAAAAAAGGACATCAATTTTGTTCGGGATCCACGTCGCACGACCGCGCAATTTTCAGTTAAAGCGACGCTGTGCCGAATCGCAAAAAGTGACCTGGTCTTTAAGCTGCATAATGGTCCGGGGCTGAAGTGGTTTAAAGTAATTTTTACAAAAAAAAATTGCATTTGAAAGACCGTTGCGCAAATACAGTGTGACATAAAATATTGCAACCACCATTGTATTCTCTAGGGTCTCTACTTAAAAAAAAAAATATATATATATATATATATATATATATATAATGTTTGGGGGTTTCAAGTAATTTTCTAGCAAAAAAAAATTATTTTAACTTGAAAACAACAACTGTCAGAAAAAGGTTAAGGGCCAGTTTACACCATAGAAACGCAATCCGGATGCGTTCCAGGTGCTTTTTTGAATACGCGTTTTTGATGCAGTCCAGTGCTTTTTTCAGCCCTCCTTTTTTATTTAACTTAGATAAGGACAGGTGTGTTCCAGTGCATTTTTGGTGCACTTAGGTGCGTTCCGGTGCGTTTTTGATGCGTTTTACAGCGTTCCAGTACAGTCCAGTGCAGATAAAATGCAGCATGTTCTACTTTTTTTTTTTTCTGGAACGCACTGGAACTGCAAGCACTGGTGTGAACTATGCCATTGAAAACCATATAACCTACTTTCCATGCGTTTTTGATGCAGAAAAATAACGCACTGGACTGCATGTGGTGTGAACTGGCCCTTAGGCCCCTTTCACACTGGGGCGCTCATAGTGTCGGCGGTAAAACGCTGCTATTTTTACCGCCGATGCTATGGGCGAATTTGCGACGCATTTCGGCCGCTAGCGGTGCGGTTTTAACCCCCGCTAGCGGCCGAGAAAGGGTTAAAACCGTCCGCAAACTGCTGCTACAGTAGCGGTTTGCGGGCAGTATAGCCGCTCTGTCCCATTGATTTCAATGGGCAGGAGCAGTATACACACCGCTCCAAAGATGCGGCTAGCAGGACTTTTGGAGCGGTTCCGCCAGCGCATCGCCTCAGTGTGAAAGCCCTCGGGCTTTCACATTGAAGACTGCAGGGCAGGAGTTTTTCAGGCAGTATTTAGCCGCTATTTTTAGCGCTAAAACGCCTGAAAAACTCCTCAGTGTGAAAGGGGCCTTAGTGTTTAAGTGGTTAAAAGTTCCTAATTTGATCATCATTGTGGGCGGAGCTCTGAAGATGGCTGCTTGAGCCAGTAGCTCCTCACCACCCCAGCACAGCGGCGCCCATAACTCCGGTTCTACTGAACGAAATTTGGAACCACTGGTATCCACAGAACCCCCAGACTCCCGGGCACCCCCCCATCTATAAATAATAATTTTTACGGCTCAATGGAAGCCGCAACGGCCGATCGAAATTCCGCCCGAAAATCCAAGATGGCCGCCGAGTCACAGATTGTTTGTGTCAGTGCTGAGGTAAATTCAAAGGGAATTAATATGGCAGATCTGATAGCCCAACAATGTTCCTCACATGCATCTGGCTTTATTATACAGACTATCTCTCCATCTCATCCCCCTCATGAACCCCTGAGGGAACATTTTCAGGAGAACTCAACATTAACCCCTTTGGCTAATCCTATTATGGATCAGGACAGCTCTTTTCCTGTCAGCTCTTTGACCAATACATCTACATTTTCTATGGCCAACTTGTACCAGACCCTGGCTGAATTACTTGATAGGGGCCTCTCTCAAACTGCGGCTAAAATCACGGGAGAATTAAAGGCTGATTTTCAGAATTTAGGAGCCAGAATTGAGAACATAGAGTGTAAGTTGGATCAAACAGTGTCCGCCACAAATCAAAATGCAGAACAAGTCCATTTTATTCAAGAACAATTAGATACAGCTTTGTCTAGGATCGACGATTTGGAAAATAGGTCCAGGAGATATAATATCCGTATTAGAGGACTTCCAGAAACCATAACTGACATCCCGGCAGCGATTCAAAATATGATTCAATCCCTAATCCCAGAAATTCCACAAGACCGCCTGGAGCTAGATAGAGCACATAGGGCCTTAGGTCCTCTAAGGAAAGATGGTCTACCGAGAGACATAATAATTAAACCCCATTTCTATGCGATAAAGGAGGAAATTATGAGCAAGGCGCGAAATATGTCTACGATTCTATGCCTGGGTCATAAAATCCAATTATATGCAGACCTCTCTCCCTCTACAATGCAACGCAGACGTGCAATGAAGCCTCTACTTCTAGCCCTCATACAAAAAGACATTAAATACAAGTGGGCATTTCCATTTGCAGTAAAATTCTCTTACAATGGGAAGAATCATTCCTTTTCTACTTTTCCTGACGGCGAAAAACTGTTATTGAATCTCAAGATCATCACTCAAGAAAATGACATGGACACTTCTCGAAGTGGCCCACAATCTTCAAAGAGACCGAACCCTACCAGCCCTCAATCTCCCTTGTGGACCAGGGCAAGAACCAAGAAAGCCAAAGACAATGGTCCCGCTTGAAGAGACCCAAGCTCACAATTTATACTTTGTACTCCTCGATTCCCATGAGTTCCAGGAAAGATTTATTCTAAGAGCCTGGAACGAATGTTTTTTTTTTTGTTCTGATTGTTTAAATTTTTCCAAAATGTTTTGCAAGGGGTTTTTATCCACGTCTCAATTTTTCTGAGTTCGATCTACTACTTGTAGAGTTCTTTGTCCAATTTGGGGGGGTGAGACTCTCGCTCCTCTATCCACTTCAGGGGGGAGAGGTGGGGGTCCCTCCGGACAGACCTGAATATGGTAGATCTAGTAAGTCTTTAATTTTTTTTTAAGGGGCGCCCTGGCTGGGGTGGGTCCCATGTGCTTCCATCTTTCCCCTGAGTCTCCTAGAGACTTTGTGGAAGGAATAGCCTTTTCCTTAGGGAACGGGCTTTTCATTTTCTACCTTGGTAGAAGTTTTGGGGAGGACTTTATCCTCCTCGAGATCGTTTTCATCCTTTTTTCGGTTTTTAAAAATTTTAATTAAATTTTTTTATTACTGTTTTTCTATGACAATTTTTTACTCTTCTTATTTTTTCCACTTTTTCATTCCTTTTTTCTCCTTTCCTATCTCTAATCCTATTATCACATGCCTGGCAGTTCTGGTTTTTGCAGATTCAATTGAAGGTACCCGCAACATGATCCTTTGGCTTTTGATTACCCGTCTAGAACACTTACAGATCCTGAGGATGGTGTATTGCGGTAAAGTAGATATAGTGGATGACGATGGCAGCTCCCTCCCTGAGTCCCATGGCTGATTCCGTACTAGGTTCACTCAAAATAGCTACACATAATGTTCAAGGCATGAATTCCCCTGTTAAGAGACGCAAACTCTTTGACTCTTATAAATCCCTGGGTATTGACATACTCATGATTCAGGAAACCCATTTCCCTAGGCAATTCCATCCCAGCTTTATACACTCCCGATTCCCACAATTTTTTTTAGCTAATGCCGAAAAGAAAACCAAGGGTGTGGCTATTTGTATTTCAAAATCATGCCAGTTTAGTTTCATATCTGATTTCAAAGATCCTGAGGGCAGGTTTATACTGGTTAAGGGCACAATAGAGGGACGAATATATTCTCTGATTTCATATTATTCCCCCAATTCAGGGCAAGATACATTTTTTCGATTCATCCTGGACACCCTATCTCCTCAATTAGAGGGCACAATCATTTGGGGGGGAGATTCCAATGCAGCATTTGATCAGGGGTTGGACAAATCCAAACCCCCCTCGACCCAATTAACCAGACCCACTAAGATAAGCCTGAAAATAGCTAGACTTTTGCATGATAAAGGCCTAGCTGATGTATGGCGAGAATCTAATCCTTCTATAAGAGATTATACTCATTACTCTCACCCACACAACACCTACTCTAGGATTGACCATATCCTGGTTCCTTCCTATATTCTCCCGGATGTTATTAAGTCAATTATCAAAGACACGGTCCTTTCTGATCACTCCATGGTTGTCATGTTCCTACGCATAAAAACTGGTAGATCAAAGGGGGGTAATTGGAGACTAAATGAGTCTTTACTTTCCGATCCAGCCATACAAATGGAAATAGATAAAGCTCTTCAAGAATACTTCAGCTTTAATGATATAGAAAATGTTTCCGCTGAAGTCCTTTGGGCTGCTCATAAGGCCTTTATTAGGGGCAAGCTTATCCAAATTTCGACAAGAATCAAAAAGGAAAGGGAAGCGGGCATTGATAGATTGGAGAGATCATACAGGACCCTGAGAACACAGCATAAAAGGAAACCTTCTCCATCCTTATTGTCTAAGATTGAAAGGAGTAGACTAGAACTCAATTTAGCACTCACTACAAAAGCGGAGAAATCTTTCCGTTGGACAAGTAATACATTTTATACTCAAACAGGTAAAATAGGTAGAATGTTGGCATCCAAATTGTCTCCTAAAACGAGAGTTTATTCCATACCTAAGATCCGCATTGCTGGACAGGACCCCACGGCTAACCCTGAAAAGATACTAAAGGCTTTTCAGACATTTTATTCCGAACTCTATAGCGACCCTTCAAATATACCCATGAACTCGGTATCCTCATACCTAGATGGCCTCCCTATTCCATCCTTGAATATGGAACATAGAGATATCCTAGAAGCTCCCTTCTCTGTTGAAGAGGTTACAGCAGTAATTCAAGATCTCAGGGCGGGATCAGCCCCGGGACCTGATGGATTATCAGCTCCCTACTACAAAGCCTTCAAGGACACCCTTACCCCATATTTAACAAAATTTTTTAATTTTACTACAAGGGGTTCCCAATTAGGTACACAACTTAATACAGCCTACATTACTGTTATACCCAAACCGGATAAAAACCCAGAAGAAGTTTCCAATTATCGCCCTATTTCTTTGATAAATAATGATTTGAAAATTCTCACTAAAATTTTAGCGAATCGCCTCTCCTCTTTTATTACTAAATATATTCACAAGGATCAGGTAGGATTTATGCCAGGAAGACAAGGCCCAGATCAAGTGAGAAGAGCGATTGATATTATCTCCCTTTTGCAGTCCAACTGGGACGGAGGTCAAAAACAACAGGGTTTCCTGTTAGCACTTGATCTGGAGAAGGCCTTCGACTCTGTATCCTGGCAATACTTTTTTCCCCTATTAGAACGATGGGGTTTTGGCCCACGTTTTATGGGAGTTATTAGAGCTCTGTATTCTCAACCTAAAGCTCAAATTCGTATACAGGGATATTATTCCTCTCCGATAAATATAGCCAGGGGTACAAGACAAGGTTGTCCACTATCCCCTATTGTCTTTGCTATGGCCATTGAAAGCTTGGCCATAGCCATTAGACAAAATTCTGACATTAAAGGCGTAACCTGTGGGAATCAGATGCATAAATGCGGACTTTTCGCAGATGATTTGCTTCTCTTTCTTACCTCTCCCATTACCTCCCTCCCGAATCTTTATAAAGTAATTTCTGATTTTTCTAATATTTCAGGACTCAGGGTCAATTTTGCCAAGTCACAGGCACTAAATATTTCCCTCCCGTTACCCATAGTTTCCCTCATCAAACAGTCTTTCAAATTTGAATGGAATTCTTCTCATATTAAATATCTGGGAATCTTTCTGACTGCTCGAACAGAATCTCTTTACACAAGTAACTATCCTCCCCTATTCCATAAAATTATTACAGATCTTAAAAATTGGGACAAATTCGAACTATCTTGGTTGGGCAGGATTAATTCAGTGAAAATGACATTACTTCCTAGAATTTTATATCTATTTCGTTCCCTCCCCATTCCCATCAGGAAAGATCAGATAAATTCCTTACAAAGTAAAATTCTCACATTCGTATGGGGCAAATCTAGTTACAGAGTTCCCCAAAACACCCTATATTTAAATAGGAAGAAGGGAGGGGTGGGTTTGCCTAACTTATATAATTATTTTTTAGCTGCCAGACTAGCACAATTATCTATATTTTATTCCAAGAATGAAAAACCGGACTGGGTGCTGATAGAAGAACAAGCGGTACCACAATTATCCTTAGAGTACCTGCTTTGGTGCCCACAAAGACAGAGACCACCTATTTTATCCCCTTCCTTATCTCAATCATTTTCCCTTTGGGACAGACTCCGTCCTCTTCCCACTCTAGTGTCTGTAACACAACCACTAGCACACATTTTTAATAATCCAAAATTCTTTCCTGGTATGGATACAGAGGCCTTCAGTTGGTGGACAAACAAAGGTCTATATAGGATAGGACAATACTTTACAAATCGGGGTCCTATTACCATGCCCCATTGTCTAAATAAATTTGACCTCCCTGACTCTGAAAAATTTAGATTTGAACAGATTTCACAATTCTTGAATGATATTTGGACGGAGAAACCTCTTCCTCCCAAATTTACGGACTATGAGATCTGGTGCGGATCGGCCGTGGGACAAAGGGGGGGCATTTCTGTCATCTACTCTTCACTTACTTGTACAGCTACTAAAGCCTCATACATGAAAGCATGGGAAGATGACCTCCAGCTAAATTGGGATCTAGGATCCTGGCAAAAGGCCAACTTTCGCTCATTCCAAAGTATTTTGAACACCTCCCTCATGGAAGCTAACTTAAAAGTTGTCATGAGATGGTATATGACTCCCATCAGGCTTGCATCCATCTACCCAGAATCGGATCCCAACTGCTTTAGAGGCTGCCATTTATTGGGCTCGATGGTGCATATCTGGTGGGAATGTCCTAGGATCAGGCCGATCTGGAAGAAAATTTTTAATCTCATATTTAAGGTCACTTCGTGTTTAGTAACTAGGTCAGCTTCTGTTGCTCTTCTCAATGACAATATTCCCAACGTTTCTAAACCAACTAGAAAACTGATTCACTTTATACTTCTGGGGACTAAAATTATTATTGCTAGATCTTGGAGGAAGCCCAGGGTATCCATTAAGGCTATACACAATAAGATCTCTTGGATTATGGCTCAAGAGAAGATGGTTAGCATATCAACTAATTTAATCCCTAAATTTGAGGCAATATGGGAACCTTGGGCAGTTTTCTGTGGCGTTTCTTTGAAGGTCAGGCATGACCCTGACCGCTCTAATTCCTAAAGGGCCTCATGTTCGGCATGTGATTTCTTCTTATTTCTTTCTTCTTCTATTCTATCTTTTCTTGGTTCTTTTATCTTTTGTTTTATTTATTTTTATTTTATTTTTGTTTCGATGCTTAAACATGATTCAAAGATTTGATATCATTATTTACTGTGTTCTTATTGCGGTATTTCCAAGTCTTAAATTTGATGGGCGTTATTGTATATGAGTGTAGTACTGTTCTTCATTAAGATTCCGAGTTCCTTTTTATTGTTTTCATATGAGGATGGCGGGCTGGGGGGGGGGGCTGACCTGGGCGCAGGATGATCCCGTTAGGGGCGTCCAGGTGGGGTGTGACTTCCCTGAATGCCTATTTTTCATTTTTTTTTATTTTTTTTTAATCTCTTGATGAGAACATTGTGACATAAACAATTGGAAATAACCCTTTGTCATGTTTAAACAACAATTTTTTAAGATTTTCTGTACATGTCTTGAATTGAAAAATAAAAATTTATTGAAATTAAAAGTTCCTAATTTACATACAGAAGTCTATACCTTTGATGTAAAAGTCAAATTGATACAATGTTTAGACTTAACATTCCACTGATAGAATGTTTTAAAACTTGTCAGACTGCCCAGACTTTGACTTTTGACAGCTGAGAGCAGAGAGAAAATTCTCTTCATACCAAAGTTGGGAAACCCTTTGTCAAAATTGCAATGGGAAAAAAATTGCGATAACGATTCTTGACGATTAATCGTGCAGCTCTAATGCTGATATTTGTATTACTTTATTGCACCCCTGAACTCTGTGCGTGGCGCACCCCCCCCAACTCTGCGTTCTGTGCGTGGCGCACCCCCCCAACTCTGTGCGTGGCGCACCCCCCCAACTCTGTGCGTGGCGCACCCCCCCAACTCTGTGCGTGGCGCACCCCCCCCAACTCTGTGCGTGGCGCACCCCCCCCAACTCTGTGCGTGGCGCACCCCCCCAACTCTGTGCGTGGCGCACCCCCCCAACTCTGTGCGTGGCGCACCCCCCCAACTCTGCGTGGCGCACCCCCCCCAACTCTGTGCGTGGCGCACCCCCCCAACTCTGTGCGTGGCGCACCCCCCCCCAACTCTGTGCGTGGCGCACCCCCCCCCCAACTCTGTGCGTGGCGCACCCCCCCAACTCTGTGCGTGGCGCACCCCCCCCCAACTCTGTGCGTGGCGCACCCCCCCCCCAACTCTGTGCGTGGCGCACCCCCCCCCCCAACTCTGTGCGTGGCGCACCCCCCCTCAACTCTGTGCGTGGCGCACCCCCCCCCCCCCCAACTCTGTGCGTGGCGCACCCCCCCCAACTCTGTGCGTGGCGCACCCCCCCCCAACTCTGTGCGTGGCGCACCCCCCCCAACTCTGTGCGTGGCGCACCCCCCCCCCAACTCTGTGCGTGGCGCACCCCCCCCCCAACTCTGTGCGTGGCGCACCCCCCCCCCCAACTCTGTGCGTGGCGCACCCCCCCCCAACTCTGTGCGTGGCGCACCCCCCCAACTCTGTGCGTGGCGCACCCCCCCCCCCCCAACTCTGTGCGTGGCGCACCCCCCCAACTCTGTGCGTGGCGCACCCCCCCAACTCTGTGCGTGGCGCACCCCCCCAACTCTGTGCGTGGCGCACCCCCCCCCAACTCTGTGCGTGGCGCAAACCCCCCCAACTCTGCTCTGTGTGTGGCTCACCCCAAATACAACCGGCCGTGATCCTGCCCACAATGAAATTGAGTTTGACACCTCAGCCTTAGATGATCTCACACTGAAGATTTACAGCTATGATGCTGTGGGCATATAATGGTCTAGGTACAGGAAGTGCACTGCTATTTTTTTTAGGAGGATCTCAAGAGTTCAGATCCATGTTCAGCATTAAACACAGTTGTTGAGAGTTGTATATTTATCATGTTAAGGATGATTGACTCACTGAGGTTTGTTTCTGTTGTTGTAGTTTCTATTCCACCGGCCGTTACGGCTCCTCAATACCCTGGTGGTGATGGAAGGCAGCCTGGTGCTGTATCAGCTTTACTCCCTGCTCCGCTCCGAGAAGTGGAACCACACTCTGTCCATGGCGCTCATCCTGTTCTGCAACTACTACGTCTTGTTCAAACTTCTACGGGACAGAATAGTATTGGGAAGAGCTTATACTCACCCCCTCAACAGCTACGGACTCAAACCCCACTGAAAACGACCAGGCCGGAACAGTGGACTTTTTTTTTTGTAGGGGGTGGAGAATGTAACCGCAGACGGAAAAAAAAAAAAAAACTGAAAAAATATTTTCATACAGGTCTATTTTTTTCCTCTCAATGTTTATAAATATTTAAGATATTTTATATTTTGTATACATTTTTTTTTTTTTTTCTTGTGGTCACTGGTTTGGGGAGAGCTATCCCAGCAAATGTACCAAAACGTCTTTTGGTTTTATAATGCAGGTATTATTGTATACATATACGATTGTGTATGTGCATGTCCTAGGAGGAGACATTGCAGCCTGACCGTCCTCCCAATATCATCCAAAAAAAAAAAAAAGAGGGAGGGAGGGCGGGGCAGCGCGGTGTTATAAGCGGCCCTGTAGAGGGTGCCACTCTGTGCCCAGCAAATTTCAGTGCCACTTGCCTGTGTTAATGATGGCAGAGCTTGATAGTATTGACAAACAATAATAAAAAAGACAAATAATTTTCATAATTCTTTGGGTGGTGTGTGCTTAAGAGACTGTTCGTAGGAGTACTTGTCAAGTGTTTTGCTAAAGTATCTTTTTACATTTCTTTTTTCCTTTAAAACCAATTAAGGTTAGTTGATGGAAAAGTCGAATGACTAAAAAAAAAAAAAGAAATGGGGTATTGATGTTCCAGTGGTCCATTTTCTGTATTAGTGGTTCAAAACAAGATATAATGCAGATTTCAGACCCCCTAATTGTTTTTCCTGGTATAGTATTATGTTTATATATATATATATATATATATATATAATTTTTTTTTTTTTTATAGTGTTCACTTTCTGCCAGCACTTTTACAACTTTTATAAAAAAAGACAAATCAGAGATTACAATTTGCACTTATGGCGATTTAAAACCACTTTAGTCTCCAGATGGAAACAACTTTATGATAATAAAAAAAAAAAATGAAACTAGAAAAAGGACAACTTATAGCAAAGTTCCACCCAAAAAAACAACTTTGCAGAAATCTACATGCATTATGCATCAGCAAAAACATTTGGCATTTTTTATTTTATTTTTTTACTCACCCCTTCCGCACTGTTGCTATGGGGTCCTTTGTATTCTGCCACTTCCTCTCTGTGGCGCCTGACGTCATTTCCCTCGGCGCCCGGTGCTCGCTGGTGCTCCTGTGAGATGTGTGTCATCATTTCCCAGGAGTTGGTGGGCAGCGCCGAGGGCTTCGTTGCCATCACAACAGGGCATGGGCACTTTCGACGATGCCGACGCCCGTTGTGATGGCAACGTCTGAAGTGTACGGCGCTGCGAGCCGTAGATACTGCGCATGCGCAAGAACGGGCGGTGCATGCTGGTCGCTCAGCTGCACAGTGTCCCGGAAGATTGTTCTTTGTTGGCTTCACATGCCCACAAGCAATATGAAAAATGCTAGCAAGGCAAAATATACGTTTATTTTACTTTGGGAAATCGGCAACCTAGCGGCGATCCATCCTTAAAACGTGGGTAATATAAATAAGATTATTAAAAAAAAACAATATTCATGAAAAAAAAGAAAAATTAAAACAGTTTGAACTCCTCTTTAACCACTTCCCGATGTCATATGACGTCCTTGACTTTTATGGGGGATATCTGAATGATGGGTGCAGCTACAGGCATCATTCAAATATCATTATTTTCTGCCGGCGATTCTGTGCACCATAAGAATGATCATAGTGGCAGTTCCGCCGCTTGATCATTCTTACAGGCGACGGGAGGGGACGTCCCCCCTCCCGCCGCCATCCGGTGCTTCTCCGGGCTCTCCCGTGCCATCGGGGACCCGGAGAATGAATCAAGCCGCCGGATGACCACCATAGAGATTTCTAGTGACCAGATGGTCACCAGTCATCTCTATGACCGTCAAAGGCCCGGGCGCAACGTTATGACGTCACGTCCGGGCTGTGGATGTAAACAAAGACACGATCGCGGCTGGTAAGCATGAGATCGGTGAATTTTTTTTTTTCCCGATCTCATGCTTTTTGGGCTGGAGGAGAGATGTGGAGTCTTATTGACCCACATCTCTCCATAAAGAGGACCTGTCACACACCATTCCTATTACAAGGGATGTTTACATTCCTTGTAATAGGAATAAAAGTGATCAAATTAAATGTAAAAGAAAGTGTAAAAATAAAAAAAATAAAGTTGAATAAAATGTTTTTAATAAAAATTAAAACGCCCACTGTCCCCGGTAGCTCGCGCTCAGAAGCGGAAACACGCGTAGGTCCCGCCCACATTTGTAAACGCCATTCAAACCACACATGTGAGGTATCGCCGCGTGTGTTAGAGCGCAAGCAACCATTCTAGCACTAGACCTCCTCTGTAACTCTCTTTTATATGTAAATAGCCCAGCCTTCATATGTAAATAACGCGATCGGCCATATGCAGATGCCGCCCCTCCCCCAGTTCCCACCCACCATCTCCTGAATGGTGTCCAAGAAGTGGATGCAAACAAATGGAAGCAGGCTTGAGAGTCCTGCTTGCCACTGCCGTGCTGGATGTTCCATCAGGTACAGCATTCAGGTTTCTGTAATACTGGGACAGCAGTGAGCAGATGGAAAGGGGGTGGGTCAACTATTTAGAGTGCACAGGTGAGCAGGGGGTTGAGATGCAAAGTTGGGCAAAGAGGCTTTGTGGGGGTGCAATAGTGAGCAGAGGAGGGCATGTAGAGGGGGGGGGGGCTTTGGGGTGCAGAGGTGAGCAGCTGGGTTGGGGTGCAATTACATATGCAGCAGCCCTTGCTGACCCTCTGAGAAGAAATCAATGATGGATACTTTTTCAGAAGGCAGTTGACAGGTGGCTGGGAGGCGATATATCACCTTCTCACCACCGGTATTAAGCCACTGGCACTTTGAAATAAACAAGTTGGTTTTGTGCTGCAGTTTGGGCACTCAGGCTCAAAATCTTTTTGCCATCACTGGCCTATATCATCATCTCCATCTAGTGGTCAAAATGCATTACATTTTCTCATTGAGATATTTTAGAAAATTATACTGCATTTTGGCCACTAGATGGAGCTGATGATACAGGAATTAATCTGTCGGTAAGGTGAAACTTTTTCACGTCAGAAACATTCTTGCAAGATCACAATACCAGATTACAATTTGCAGTCATGGTGAGTCAAAACCACTTTCCTTTCCAGATAGAAACCACTTTATAAGAAAAAAAATTATAATGAAAATGGTAAAGGACAATTTAAAGCGGTGTTACGGACGAAATAAGATAAAATTACCCCTAGAATACTTATGCCTCGTGCAATGTAACAAAGGTATGGTGTAAACTATGCTCAGTTTTCTTATTGTGCAGCATTGTTTTCTTACTTTTGAGATGTTTCTGCACAGCGTGGCCATCTCCAGTGTGGGCATCTGAAGCCACAGTGTCCTCCTTCCTGGATTCCGTGCATGCTGGCTACCCAGCATGCACCTGCCGATCTCACACGTGCAGTGCGATCTTGGTCAGCTTGACATGGCACAGCCCATGCCAAGCTGATCAAGATTTTCCATGGATGCCAATGTTAAATGTTACGGGAGCAGTGCCATGCCAAGCTGACCAAGATCTCCCAGGAGCCATTACAAAACCTGAAACTACGTACGACGCCGCCGCGGCCCCTAAAGGAGCAAGTGAAATTAGATACAGCAAAAATGAAGGAGGATGTCTGTACAGCCACACTCCAAAAAACGTTGCTATTGTAAAAGTAAAATCACAGGATACATGCCACAGCAAACGGGGTACAAGCTGATGCGTTTCACACTAAAGCTTAGTGCTTAATCATAGCTCATGATTAAGCACTAAGCTTTAGTGTGAAACGTGTCAGCTTGTACCCGGTTTGCTGTGGCATGTATCCTGTGATTTTACTTCTACAATAAAAGCAACGTTTTTTGGAGTGCGGCTGTCCAGACATCCTCCTATGCATTGCCAGCACCCGTGGCTTTGGATCTGGTGACGTGGTTCATCAAGTGCACCTTCTACCTTGAGCGGTAACTTTCTTTCTGAAATTAGATACAGGCATAAATTGGGTAAGTGACCATAAAAAAAAATTGCCAATTCATTTTAAGGATGCACATGAATGCTGCATGGTGAGGAGTGAAAAATGTGGGTGGAACTCCGCTTTAACAGGGTCCATTTCTAAAACATTTGTTGGGCGAATGTCAAACATTTGTGCAAACTGAAAGAAATTTCACTGTATGGTTTCTAACAGAATAATTCCTGTATCAGTAGCTCCATCTAGTGGCCAAAATGTGGTGTATTTTTTCATTGAGATGTTTCAGAAAACGATACCACATTATGGCCACTAGATGGAGCTAATGATACAGGAATTCATCTGTTAGAAACCATATGGTGACATTTCGTCGAGCTGGCGCTAATGTTTTCGATATGAAAAAGACAAATTTCGAAATTACAATTTGCGCTTCTGGCGAGTTAAAACCACTTTAGTTTCCAGATAGAAACAATTTTATTATAATAATAAAAAAACTTCTAATGAAAATAAGTGAGGGACACCTTAAAGGGATCCTTTGGACCAACAAATGTTTTATAAAATGTCAAACATTTGTGCAAGCTGAAAAAAATGTCACCATATAGTTTTGAACAGATTAGTTCCTGTATCATTAGCTCCATCTAGTGGCCAAAATGCAGTATAGTTTTCTGAACTACCGCAGTAAAAAAAAAAAATATATAACACATTTTGGCCACTAGATGGAGCTGACGATACAGGAATGAATCTGTTAGCAAACATACAGTGCCATTTCTTTTAGTTTGCATAAATGTTTCTGACATTCAGTTTTATAAATGTACTCCAAAGTGTATCTAAACCCAAGAAATTAATGCTTTACAGGTGATACTCGAAAAATTTGAATATCGTGCAAAAGTTCATTTATTTCACTAATGCAACTTAAAAGGTGAAACTAATATATGAGATAAATAAAATGAGTAAATACACAACAAGTAAAACGTGTTAAATACCAAAACAGCGCTTAGTAATCACACAACGTGACAACTCTATCCTATGGTAGTCCATAAGAGAAATCATCAATCAATAGTTCAATAAAATAGCAGGAAGTCCAATAGGAAAAAAAGGGTGCTCCCAGAGTCTGGTGTAATTGCTAATGATGACGGCTTCCACCCAGTCAACACCACTTTAAACACGCCTCCCTTGTGCCACACTCCCCTTTGGGGTTTCTACTCACCAAAAGGTTGAGCTTAGTAGACATTCAGAATTTGGGACATCCGATCACCATCCTCCTCCTCCTCAAAACCAACTGTATTCCCTAGATGCTTCTCCTGATGATTAGAAGGTAGAGTTTTAAACAGGCACTATCACACTAGATCCTCCGATCCTCCTCCTCCTTCGAGATGTAATCGGTCCACTGGTAGTCTCAGAGGAAGTCGTAAGGACGAAACGTCAGGGCGTGACCTCACGGCAGAAGGAAGTGGTGCTGTGCGTTCCATTGTGCGCTCCAGTGTAAGGAAGTGGGAAGTGTTTAGTCTGCGGTGAACGGGACTGACACTTGTATCCATCACTACACATAGAGCCTGGGAACGGCGCGTCTTTTGAATGTACTGGCTGTCCTAAAGCTGTTGTGTACCGGATTTGATGTCTTAGTGTAATCCTGTTTTATCAATTTATTGAACAAAGACATCAACTCCGATACACAACAGCTTTAGGACAGCCAGTACATTTAAAAGACGCGCCATTCCCAGGCTCTTTGCGTAGTGATGGATACAAGTGTCAGTCCTGTCCACCGCAGACTAAACACTTCTCACTTCCTTACGTTGGAGCGCACAATGGAACGCACAGCGCCACTTCCTTCTGCCGTGAGGTCACGCCCTGACGTTTCGTCCTTACGACTTCCTCTGAGACTACCAGTGGACCGATTACATCTCGGAGGAGGAGGAGGATCGGAGGATCTAGTGTGATAGTGCCTGTTTAAAACTCTACCTTCTAATCATCAGGAGAAGCATCTAGGGCATGGATATGCAATTAGCGGACCTCCAGCTGTTGCAAAACTACAAGTCCCATCATGCCTCTGCCTCTGGGTGTCATGCTTGCTGCTGTCAGAGTCTCGCTATGCCTCATGGGACTTGTAGTTTGGCAACAGCTGGAGGTCCGCTAATTGCATATCCCTGATCTAGGGAATACAGTCGGTTTTGAGGAGGATGATCGGATGTCCCAAATTCTGAATGTCTACTAAGCTCAACCTTTTGGTGAGTAGAAACCCTTAAGGGGAGTGTGGCACAAGGGAGGAGTGTTTAAAGTGGTGTTGACTGGGTGGAAGCCGTCATCATTAGCAATTACACCAGACTCTGGGAGCACCCTTTTTTCCTATTGGACTCTGATCTTCCTGCTATTTTATTGAACTATTGATTGATGATTTCTCGAATGGACTACCATAGGATAGAGTTGTCACGTTGTGTGATTACTAAGCGCTGTTTTGATATTTAACAACTTTTACTTGTGTATTTACTAATTGTATTTATTTATGGGCATTTATGCTTTTAAAATGGCAGCTGAGTTTAATGTAAATGATGTTTGGCAACATTTGATCATTTTTTTATCTGTCATTTCGAATCCGTGTAGTACATAGCGCCGAGATAGTGAGAGAAGGCAGTGATTTTCACTATTTTTTTTAATATATGAGATGGACTCATTACATGCAAAGCAAGATAGTTCAAGCCGTGACTTGTCATACTTGTGATGATTATGGCTTACAGCTCATGAAAACTCCAAATCCACAATCACAGAAAATTAGAATATTACATGCAATCAATAAAACAAGGAATGTACATAGAACAATATCGGACCTCTGAAAAGTAGAAGCATGCGTATGTACTCAGTACTTGGTTTGGGCCACTCAATGTGGCGTGGCATGGAATCTATCAGCCTGTGGCACTGCTGAGGTGTTATGAAAGATCAGGATGCTTCAATAGCAGCCTTCAGCTCTTCTGCATTGTTGGGTCTCATGTCTCTCATCTTTCTCTTGGCAATGCTCCATAGATTCTCTATGGCAGTGTTTCTCAACTCCAGTCCTCAAGGCGCCCCAACAGGTCATGTTTTCAGGATTTCCCTCAGATGAAACAGCTGTGGGAATTACTAAAGCAGTTAAACTGATCAAATAACCTGTGCAAAACAATGGAGAGCCTGAAAACATGACCTGTTGGGGCGCCCTGAGGACTGGAGTTGAGAAACACTGCTCTATGGGGTTCAGGTCAGGCGAGTTTGCTGGCCAATCAAGCACAGTAATCCCACAGTCATTAGACCAGGTTTTGGTGCTTTTGGCAGTGTGGGGCAGGTGCCAAGTCCTGCTGGAAAATGAAGTCCGCATCCCCATAGAGCTCATCTGTGGAAGGAAGCATGAAGTGCTCCAAAATCTCCTGGTAGACGGCTGCGGTAACCCCGGACTTAATGAAGCACAGTGGACCAACACCAGCAGATGACACGGCTCCCCAAATCAACACAGACTGTGGAAACTTCACACTGGACTTCAAGCATCTTGCAGTGTGTGCCTCTCCATTCTTCCTCCATACTCCGGCTCCTTGGTTTCCAAATGAGATGCAAAATTTGCTCTCATCAGAAAAGAGGACTTTGGACCCCTGAGCAACAGACCAGGTGTGTTTTTCTTTAGCCCAGGTAAGACCCTTCTGACGTTGTTTGTTGTTCAGGAGTGGCGGCTTGACAAGAGGAATACGACATTTGAAGCCCATGTCCAGGATCTGTCTATGTGTGGTGGCTCTTGATGCACTGACTCCAGCCTCAGTCCACTCCTTGTGAAAGTCCCCAACACTTTTGAATGGCCTTTTCCTGACAATCCTCTCCAGGCTGCGGTCATCCCGGCTGCTTGTGCACCTTTTTCTTCCACACTTTTCCCTTCCACATAACTTTCTATTAATGTGCTTTGATACAGCACTTTGGGAACATCCAACTTCTTTTGCAATTACCTTTTGAGGCTTTCCCTCCTTATGGAGGGTGTCAATGATGGTTTTCTGCACAACTGTCAGGTCAGCAGTCTTTCCCATGATTGTGATTCCTACTGAACCAGACTGAGAGACCATTTAAAGGCTCAGGAACCCTTTGCAGGTGTTATGGCTTAATTAGCCGATTAGAGTGGGACACTTTGAGCCCAGAATATTGCACCTTTTCACAATATTCTAATTTTCTGAGATTGTGGATTTGGAGTTTTTATGAGCTGTAAGTCATAATCATCACAATTATGACAAATCACGGCTTGGACTATCTCGCTTTGCATGTAATGAGTTTATCTCATATATTAGTTTCACCTTTTTAGTTGCATTAGTGAAATAAATGAACTTTTGCACGATATTCAAATTTTTCAGGTATCACCTGTATACAGCATTGCATCTCCTTAGTCCTTCCATATAGTGACTGCTTTACTTTTCATTTTTTTTAGATTTGTGTGCCTATATAAACCTTGATGATCCTACCAGAAATCCAGCGTGCTTGTAGCTTCTTGTGCACTGAACAGAAGTCTCAAAACATTATACACATTTTCAGTGCCCCTTCTGAGTTTCTCAGGCCCTGCCCCACACTGCACAGTCTTTGCAGTAAAGATTCCCGCCCACTTCCAACACCTGTGTCCTGATTGGCCATTTATTTCTATGGTTGAGTGGTTCAGTTCTTTGGATTACTGGGAGCTGCCATTCTAGGGAGCAGCCAAATTAAGGAATGGGCCACACTGCACATACAGTATGCTAAATGTAGGTAGGTAAATATCCGCGCTCAGTATAAAATTGGCATCAAACCGCAGCTGAACACCGCAACCCAGATACTAGGCACAAAATCAAAATAAGGAAAAATAAAGTGCAGCGCTTGTGCCATAAATTATGTATGAGTATTTGCAATATCTATAAAGTGTAAATGTGCAAAAAAAAAACATGTCAACGTGGCATATATAGATCACTATATAAACCATGTGCCAATTGATAGATTTGCATATATCAATCACTGTATGAAAAAACCCCCAGATATCATATGAAAATGTACTATAATAAAGTGCAATAATACAGTGAAAAAAGGTCCATAAAAGTGACTGAAGAATCTTCATATAAATGATGTGACTTGATACAAGTGCTTGACCTTGTGAGACCCATTACCTCTAGTAAGATGGAAGGCTTACCGGATCACCAGCGACCCCCCCCCCCCCCCTTACTCAGGGAGGTCAAAAAGCGCGAATTGGATCACAGATCCCCACCATGGAACTCCAGATCTCCCAGGCTTCCCAGATCTCCCGGGTGTCTCCTATCAGGAACCAGGTTCAGGAACCTGATCAGGAACTTTTTATTTGATATATTCTCTATAAAATTGATGGTTTTTATACTTTATGTAAACTTTTTTTTATACTTTTATATGTTTGTATGACCTCTGAAAAGTCCCATGGACAATTGACTTTTACTTCTCTGGAAGTTTTCGGGATGAAGGTAAAAGGTACACTTGTACTAGACCCAAGTGTTTTCTACATGGTGTTCGGTCTCAGGCATGGCTACACAATGAAGACTTCAACAATGGGACAGAAGGTGGGTATTTAGGTAGGTGGCGCCAGTCAGAAGAGTCTTCAGAACATTTAAATGACGACTCTGTTTTGAATAAAGAATATATATATAAAATATTATTTTAAAAAAAAGACTTCATTTGTAGCAATTTTCATATATTAGCAGGCAATATGAAAAAAAAGCAAGATTAAATCGTACAAACACTTGCTTATTCTCAATAACACTAGACTTCTTAGGCAGTCACATCATTTGTCCATCTGATTATCAAAAAAAAAAAAAAAGTCTTAAAGAAACTTGGCTTCACACCTTTCCCCAGCTCAGTTTTCCATGGCCTGAAATGTGGAAAATCAGTTGACTTGCACAGGGCAAACTTCCCCCCGATTTAAAATATTGAGGGATATACTGTAACCTATTTCTGTTGACTTTGGCCTTGGCTACCACTTTTGTGTCTTGCATCTCCTCTGAATGTATACTAGATGGCTCCTGAGATTCATAGATTTCACAAGCCAGGATCCTGCTGCCTCTAGTGCCCTAAAACTCAAATCTAAATTCATTGGTTCGATATTTTTGAAAATTAAAGGAGTTTTCTAATGCAAAAAAAGATAAATTGTTAAATTTGCCTTTTTAGGCAAGCACAGCTTGGCCACCATTTCTTCTGACCGAAGATCTTTAGAGGTCCATTAGGAGATTTTGCTTGTTTGGTCCTATGGGAACGGGCACTGGCTTTAAGAATGTTGATTGACCACCCCAGACAATTGTTTTTTTACCCCCCCCCTCCCCCAGGCCTTAGCTAGGAGTGAGAAGGGACCTACAATCATGCAAACCTTTCCCGATCAAACATAGTGCCCCTTAAAATGAACCTGTTGCTAACTTAAACAAGTTGAACGATTAGCAATCTGTAAAAGAAACGTTTAACATATTTTTCCAGCAGAGGGTGACTCAAGTCTTCCCTCTCCTGAAGAGAGCACTGTTACCAATGTTTGCCGGTATGCTGTACAGCGCCCCCCAGTGGACGCTGTGGTTCTTCCCACTGACCACTATGTAACCATTGTGTCCTATAGTGACATAGCAGTCTGTTTAAGGAACCACAGGGCCCAGAAGGGGACATGCTATACCACACCTAATCATATAAGCCATGGATCCAGAACGGTATTCCCAACATCTGATGAATCCCACAAAAGGAGCTTCTGTCCAAGGCATTGTGGAAACAAAAATCAGGCCCGATGGCACCCCAGGGGGCAGGGATGAGTAGACAAGTAGGGCTAAGGCACAGCCAGAAGGAACTCATTCATCGGGATTCATATAAAAACCAGTGGGGTGCACTGATGGAGCCAATAAACTATAGCAAGACCTGGTGTCATGAGTCTTCTGGAGCCAAGGACCCATAGGAAAGCCTGATGCCAAATGAGTGTCTTATGGAGCCAAGGACCTATATCAGGGGTGCCTAAACCTTTTGAAGAGTGAGGGCCACTTAAGCAACTTGGTAACCAGTCGCGGGCCACAATGAGCTGAAGGGGGCAGATGACAGGTCACGGCTACTCTATAGGTGATCCGATCCGCCCAGATGGAAGGGGACGAATTCCCTTCTATTTTTTTTAGAGGATCCTATTGGAGGTAGGCGGGCGTAAATGGATAAAAGTCTGTTTACATCTGCCGCTCTGTAGAGGTGAATTAAAGGTCCAATTGGGTAGGGCCGATCGTGTGAAAAGGGCTTAAGACTGATTTCTCACTGATGTGCTGCGGTTTACCTTTCTTCCTCTACCACTAGCTTCATTCATAACATTGATGCTGTGGTATGACGGGTCGGCAACCTGCAATCTGGGGTTGCAACCCCCCCATTCCAGAGCAGGAGGTCACGGGCCACATCAGAGGGTTCCGCGGGCCACATGTGGCCCCCGGGCCACTGGTTGGCCACCCCTGACCTATAGGAAGACCTGGTACCAAATGAGCATCTTCTGGAGCCAAAGACCCATAGGAAGACCTTGTACCAAATGAGCATCTTCTGGAGCCATCGGCCCATAGGAAGACCTGGTGCCAAATGAGAGTCTTCTGGAGCCTTGGACCCATAGGAAAGCCTGATGCCAAATGAGTGTCTTCTGGAGCCAAGGACCTATAAGAAGACCTGGTACCAAATTAGCATCTTCTGGAGCCATCGTCCCATAGGAAGACCTGGTGCCAAATGAGTGTCTTCTGGAGCCAAGGACCCATAGGAAAGCTTGATGCCAAATGAGTGTCTTCTGGAGCCAAGGACCCATAGGAAGTGGTGTCAATTGAGCATCTTCTGAAAACATCAACCCATAGGAAGACCTGGAATCTTTCCAGCAGATGGTGACTGAAGTCTTCGCTCTCCTGAAGAGAGCACTGCTACCAATGTTTGCCAGTATGCTGTACAGCGCCCCCCAGTGGACTCTGTGGTTCTTCCCACTGACCACTATGTAATCATTGTGTCCTATAGTGACATATCAGTCTGTGTAAGGAACCACAGGACCCAGAAGGGGACATGCTATCCCACACCTAATCATATAAGCCATGGATCCAGAACGGTATTCCCAACATCTGATGGATCCCACAAAAGGAGCTTCTGTCCAAGGCATTGTGGAAACAAAAATCAGGCCCGATGGCACCCCAGGGGGCAGGGATGAGTAGACAAGTAGGGCTAAGGCACAGCCAGAATGAACTCATTCATCCCAAATTGAAAACTAGCGCATCAACCATCAGGATTCATATGAAAACCAGTGGGGTGCACTGATGGAGCCAATAAACTATAGGAAGACCTGGTGTCATGAGTCTTCTGGAGCCAAGGACCCATAGGAAAGCCTGGTGCCAAATGAGTGTCTTCTGAGTGTCATCGACCCATAGGAAGACCTGGTGCCAAATGAGTGTCTTCTGGAACCAAGGACCCATAGGAAGACCTTGTACCAAATGAGCATCTTCTGGAGCTATCGATCCTTAGGAAGACCCGGTGCCAAATGAGAGTCTTCTGGAGCCAAGGACCCATAGGTAAGCGTGGTGCCAAATGAGTGTCTTCTGGAGCCATCGACCCATAGGAAGACCTGGTACCAAATGAGCATCTTCTGGAGCCATAGGAAGACCTGGTGCCAAATGAGTGTCTTCTGGAGCCATCGACCCATAGGAAGACCTGGTGCCAAATGAGTCTTCTGGAGCCAAGGACCCATAGGAAAGCCTGATGCCAAATGAGCATCTTCTGGAGCCAAGGACCCATAGGAAGACCTGGTACCAAATGAGCATCTTCTGGAGCCATCGACCCATAGGAAGACCTGGTGCCAAATGAGTCTTCTGGAGCCAAGGACCCATAGGAAAGCTTGATGCCAAATGAGTGTCTTCTGGAGCCAAGGACCCATAGGAAGTGGTGTCAATTGAGCATCTTCTGAAAACATCAACCCATAGGAAGACCTGGAATCTTTCCAGCAGATGGTGACTGAAGTCTTCGCTCTCCTGAAGAGAGCACTGCTACCAATGTTTGCCAGTATGCTGTACAGCGCCCCCCAGTGGACTCTGTGGTTCTTCCCACTGACCACTATGTAATCATTGTGTCCTATAGTGACATATCAGTCTGTGTAAGGAACCACAGGACCCAGAAGGGGACATGCTATCCCACACCTAATCATATAAGCCATGGATCCAGAACGGTATTCCCAACATCTGATGGATCCCACAAAAGGAGCTTCTGTCCAAGGCATTGTGGAAACAAAAATCAGGCCCGATGGCACCCCAGGGGGCAGGGATGAGTAGACAAGTAGGGCTAAGGCACAGCCAGAATGAACTCATTCATCCCAAATTGAAAACTAGCGCATCAACCATCAGGATTCATATGAAAACCAGTGGGGTGCACTGATGGAGCCAATAAACTATAGGAAGACCTGGTGTCATGAGTCTTCTGGAGCCAAGGACCCATAGGAAAGCCTGGTGCCAAATGAGTGTCTTCTGAGTGTCATCGACCCATAGGAAGACCTGGTGCCAAATGAGTGTCTTCTGGAACCAAGGACCCATAGGAAGACCTTGTACCAAATGAGCATCTTCTGGAGCTATCGATCCTTAGGAAGACCCGGTGCCAAATGAGAGTCTTCTGGAGCCAAGGACCCATAGGTAAGCGTGGTGCCAAATGAGTGTCTTCTGGAGCCATCGACCCATAGGAAGACCTGGTACCAAATGAGCATCTTCTGGAGCCATAGGAAGACCTGGTGCCAAATGAGTGTCTTCTGGAGCCATCGACCCATAGGAAGACCTGGTGCCAAATGAGTCTTCTGGAGCCAAGGACCCATAGGAAAGCCTGATGCCAAATGAGCATCTTCTGGAGCCAAGGACCCATAGGAAGACCTGGTACCAAATGAGCATCTTCTGGAGCCATCGACCCATAGGAAGACCTGGTGCCAAATGAGTCTTCTGGAGCCAAGGACCCATAGGAAAGCTTGATGCCAAATGAGTGTCTTCTGGAGCCAAGGACCCATAGGAAGTGGTGTCAATTGAGCATCTTCTGAAAACATCAACCCATAGGAAGACCTGGAATCTTTCCAGCAGATGGTGACTGAATTCTTCGCTCTCCTGAAGAGAGCACTGCTACCAATGTTTGCCAGTATGCTGTACAGCGCCCCCCAGTGGACTCTGTGGTTCTTCCCACTGACCACTATGTAACCATTGTGTCCTATAGTGACATATCAGTCTGTGTAAGGAACCACAGGACCCAGAAGGGGACATGCTATCCCACACCTAATCATATAAGCCATGGATCCAGAACGGTATTCCCAACATCTGATGGATCCCACAAAAGGAGCTTCTGTCCAAGGCATTGTGGAAACAAAAATCAGGCCAGATGGCACCCCAGGGGTTAGGGATGAGTAGACAAGTAGGGCTAAGGCACAGCCAGAAGGAACTCATTCATCCCAAATTGAAAACTAGCGCATCAACCATCAGGATTCATATGAAAACCAGTGGGGTGCACTGATGGAGCCAATAAACTATAGGAAGACCTGGTGTCATGAGTCTTCTGGAGCCAAGGACCCATAGGAAAGCCTGGTGCCAAATGAGTGTCTTCTGAGTGTCATCGACCCATAGGAAGACCTGGTGCCAAATGAGTGTCTTCTGGAACCAAGGACCCATAGGAAGACCTTGTACCAAATGAGCATCTTCTGGAGCTATCGATCCTTAGGAAGACCCGGTGCCAAATGAGAGTCTTCTGGAGCCAAGGACCCATAGGTAAGCGTGGTGCCAAATGAGTGTCTTCTGGAGCCATCGACCCATAGGAAGACCTAGTACCAAATGAGCATCTTCTGGAGCCATCGAGCCATAGGAAGACCTGGTGCCAAATGAGTGTCTTCTGGAGCCATCGACCCATAGGAAGACCTGGTGCCAAATGAGTCTTCTGGAGCCAAGGACCCATAGGAAAGCCTGATGCCAAATGAGCATCTTCTGGAGCCAAGGACCCATAGGAAGACCTGGTACCAAATGAGCATCTTCTGGAGCCATCGACCCATAGGAAGACCTGGTGCCAAATGAGTCTTCTGGAGCCAAGGACCCATAGGAAAGCTTGATGCCAAATGAGTGTCTTCTGGAGCCAAGGACCCATAGGAAGTGGTGTCAATTGAGCATCTTCTGAAAACATCAACCCATAGGAAGACCTGGAATCTTTCCAGCAGATGGTGACTGAAGTCTTCGCTCTCCTGAAGAGAGCACTGCTACCAATGTTTGCCAGTATGCTGTACAGCGCCCCCCAGTGGACTCTGTGGTTCTTCCCACTGACCACTATGTAATCATTGTGTCCTATAGTGACATATCAGTCTGTGTAAGGAACCACAGGACCCAGAAGGGGACATGCTATCCCACACCTAATCATATAAGCCATGGATCCAGAACGGTATTCCCAACATCTGATGGATCCCACAAAAGGAGCTTCTGTCCAAGGCATTGTGGAAACAAAAATCAGGCCCGATGGCACCCCAGGGGGCAGGGATGAGTAGACAAGTAGGGCTAAGGCACAGCCAGAATGAACTCATTCATCCCAAATTGAAAACTAGCGCATCAACCATCAGGATTCATATGAAAACCAGTGGGGTGCACTGATGGAGCCAATAAACTATAGGAAGACCTGGTGTCATGAGTCTTCTGGAGCCAAGGACCCATAGGAAAGCCTGGTGCCAAATGAGTGTCTTCTGAGTGTCATCGACCCATAGGAAGACCTGGTGCCAAATGAGTGTCTTCTGGAACCAAGGACCCATAGGAAGACCTTGTACCAAATGAGCATCTTCTGGAGCTATCGATCCTTAGGAAGACCCGGTGCCAAATGAGAGTCTTCTGGAGCCAAGGACCCATAGGTAAGCGTGGTGCCAAATGAGTGTCTTCTGGAGCCATCGACCCATAGGAAGACCTGGTACCAAATGAGCATCTTCTGGAGCCATAGGAAGACCTGGTGCCAAATGAGTGTCTTCTGGAGCCATCGACCCATAGGAAGACCTGGTGCCAAATGAGTCTTCTGGAGCCAAGGACCCATAGGAAAGCCTGATGCCAAATGAGCATCTTCTGGAGCCAAGGACCCATAGGAAGACCTGGTACCAAATGAGCATCTTCTGGAGCCATCGACACATAGGAAGACCTGGTGCCAAATGAGTCTTCTGGAGCCAAGGACCCATAGGAAAGCTTGATGCCAAATGAGTGTCTTCTGGAGCCAAGGACCCATAGGAAGTGGTGTCAATTGAGCATCTTCTGAAAACATCAACCCATAGGAAGACCTGGAATCTTTCCAGCAGATGGTGACTGAAGTCTTCGCTCTCCTGAAGAGAGCACTGCTACCAATGTTTGCCAGTATGCTGTACAGCGCCCCCCAGTGGACTCTGTGGTTCTTCCCACTGACCACTATGTAATCATTGTGTCCTATAGTGACATATCAGTCTGTGTAAGGAACCACAGGACCCAGAAGGGGACATGCTATCCCACACCTAATCATATAAGCCATGGATCCAGAACGGTATTCCCAACATCTGATGGATCCCACAAAAGGAGCTTCTGTCCAAGGCATTGTGGAAACAAAAATCAGGCCCGATGGCACCCCAGGGGGCAGGGATGAGTAGACAAGTAGGGCTAAGGCACAGCCAGAATGAACTCATTCATCCCAAATTGAAAACTAGCGCATCAACCATCAGGATTCATATGAAAACCAGTGGGGTGCACTGATGGAGCCAATAAACTATAGGAAGACCTGGTGTCATGAGTCTTCTGGAGCCAAGGACCCATAGGAAAGCCTGGTGCCAAATGAGTGTCTTCTGAGTGTCATCGACCCATAGGAAGACCTGGTGCCAAATGAGTATCTTCTGGAGCCAAGGACCCATAGGAAGACCTTGTACCAAATGAGCATCTTCTGGAGCTATCGATCCTTAGGAAGACCCGGTGCCAAATGAGAGTCTTCTGGAGCCAAGGACCCATAGGTAAGCGTGGTGCCAAATGAGTGTCTTCTGGAGCCATCGACCCATAGGAAGACCTGGTACCAAATGAGCATCTTCAGGAGCCATCGAGCCATAGGAAGACCTGGTGCCAAATGAGTGTCTTCTGGAGCCATCGACCCATAGGAAGACCTGGTGCCAAATGAGTCTTCTGGAGCCAAGGACCCATAGGAAAGCCTGATGCCAAATGAGCATCTTCTGGAGCCAAGGACCCATAGGAAGACCTGGTACCAAATGAGCATCTTCTGGAGCCATCGACCCATAGGAAGACCTGGTGCCAAATGAGTCTTCTGGAGCCAAGGACCCATAGGAAAGCTTGATGCCAAATGAGTGTCTTCTGGAGCCAAGGACCCATAGGAAGTGGTGTCAATTGAGCATCTTCTGAAAACATCAACCCATAGGAAGACCTGGAATCTTTCCAGCAGATGGTGACTGAAGTCTTCGCTCTCCTGAAGAGAGCACTGCTACCAATGTTTGCCAGTATGCTGTACAGCGCCCCCCAGTGGACTCTGTGGTTCTTCCCACTGACCACTATGTAATCATTGTGTCCTATAGTGACATATCAGTCTGTGTAAGGAACCACAGGACCCAGAAGGGGACATGCTATCCCACACCTAATCATATAAGCCATGGATCCAGAACGGTATTCCCAACATCTGATGGATCCCACAAAAGGAGCTTCTGTCCAAGGCATTGTGGAAACAAAAATCAGGCCCGATGGCACCCCAGGGGGCAGGGATGAGTAGACAAGTAGGGCTAAGGCACAGCCAGAAGGAACTCATTCATCCCAAATTGAAAACGAGCGCACCAACCATCAGGATTCATATGAAAACCAGTGGGGTGCACTGATGGAGCCAATAAACTACAGGAAGACCTGGTGTCATGAGTCTTCTGGAGCCAAGGACCCATAGGAAAGCCTGGTGCCAAATGAGTGTCTTCTGAGTGTCATCGACCCATAGGAAGACCTGGTGCCAAATGAGTGTCTTTTGGAACCAAGGACCCATAGGATGACCTGGTACCAAATGAGTATCTTCTGGAGCCAAGGACCCATAGGAAGACCTTGTACCAAATGAGCATCTTCTGGAGCTATCGATCCTTAGGAAGACCCGGTGCCAAATGAGAGTCTTCTGGAGCCAAGGACCCATAGGTAAGCGTGGTGCCAAATGAGTGTCTTCTGGAGCCATCGACCCATAGGAAGACCTGGTACCAAATGAGCATCTTCTGGAGCCATCGAGCCATAGGAAGACCTGGTGCCAAATGAGTGTCTTCTGGAGCCATCGACCCATAGGAAGACCTGGTGCCAAATGAGTCTTCTGGAGCCAAGGACCCATAGGAAAGCCTGATGCCAAATGAGCATCTTCTGGAGCCAAGGACCCATAGGAAGACCTGGTACCAAATGAGCATCTTCTGGAGCCATCGACCCATAGGAAGACCTGGTGCCAAATGAGTCTTCTGGAGCCAAGGACCCATAGGAAAGCTTGATGCCAAATGAGTGTCTTCTGGAGCCAAGGACCCATAGGAAGTGGTGTCAATTGAGCATCTTCTGAAAACATCAACCCATAGGAAGACCTGGAATCTTTCCAGCAGATGGTGACTGAAGTCTTCGCTCTCCTGAAGAGAGCACTGCTACCAATGTTTGCCAGTATGCTGTACAGCGCCCCCCAGTGGACTCTGTGGTTCTTCCCACTGACCACTATGTAATCATTGTGTCCTATAGTGACATATCAGTCTGTGTAAGGAACCACAGGACCCAGAAGGGGACATGCTATCCCACACCTAATCATATAAGCCATGGATCCAGAACGGTATTCCCAACATCTGATGGATCCCACAAAAGGAGCTTCTGTCCAAGGCATTGTGGAAACAAAAATCAGGCCCGATGGCACCCCAGGGGGCAGGGATGAGTAGACAAGTAGGGCTAAGGCACAGCCAGAATGAACTCATTCATCCCAAATTGAAAACTAGCGCATCAACCATCAGGATTCATATGAAAACCAGTGGGGTGCACTGATGGAGCCAATAAACTATAGGAAGACCTAGTGTCATGAGTCTTCTGGAGCCAAGGACCCATAGGAAAGCCTGGTGCCAAATGAGTGTCTTCTGAGTGTCATCGACCCATAGGAAGACCTGGTGCCAAATGAGTGTCTTCTGGAACCAAGGACCCATAGGAAGACCTGGTACCAAATGAACATCTTCTGGAGCCAAGGACCCATAGGAAGACCTTGTACCAAATGAGCATCTTCTGGAGCTATCGATCCTTAGGAAGACCCGGTGCCAAATGAGAGTCTTCTGGAGCCAAGGACCCATAGGTAAGCGTGGTGCCAAATGAGTGTCTTCTGGAGCCATCGACCCATAGGAAGACCTGGTACCAAATGAGCATCTTCTGGAGCCATCGAGCCATAGGAAGACCTGGTGCCAAATGAGTGTCTTCTGGAGCCATCGACCCATAGGAAGACCTGGTGCCAAATGAGTCTTCTGGAGCCAAGGACCCATAGGAAAGCTTGATGCCAAATGAGTGTCTTCTGGAGCCAAGGACCCATAGGAAGTGGTGTCAATTGAGCATCTTCTGAAAACATCAACCCATAGGAAGACCTGGAATCTTTCCAGCAGATGGTGACTGAATTCTTCGCTCTCCTGAAGAGAGCACTGCTACCAATGTTTGCCAGTATGCTGTACAGCGCCCCCCAGTGGACTCTGTGGTTCTTCCCACTGACCACTATGTAACCATTGTGTCCTATAGTGACATATCAGTCTGTGTAAGGAACCACAGGACCCAGAAGGGGACATGCTATCCCACACCTAATCATATAAGCCATGGATCCAGAACGGTATTCCCAACATCTGATGGATCCCACAAAAGGAGCTTCTGTCCAAGGCATTGTGGAAACAAAAATCAGGCCAGATGGCACCCCAGGGGTTAGGGATGAGTAGACAAGTAGGGCTAAGGCACAGCCAGAAGGAACTCATTCATCCCAAATTGAAAACTAGCGCATCAACCATCAGGATTCATATGAAAACCAGTGGGGTGCACTGATGGAGCCAATAAACTATAGGAAGACCTGGTGTCATGAGTCTTCTGGAGCCAAGGACCCATAGGAAAGCCTGGTGCCAAATGAGTGTCTTCTGAGTGTCATCGACCCATAGGAAGACCTGGTGCCAAATGAGTGTCTTCTGGAACCAAGGACCCATAGGAAGACCTGGTACCAAATGAGCATCTTCTGGAGCCAAGGACCCATAGGAAGACCTTGTACCAAATGAGCATCTTCTGGAGCTATCGGTCCTTAGGAAGACCCGGTGCCAAATGAGAGTCTTCTGGAGCCAAGGACCCATAGGTAAGCGTGGTGCCAAATGAGTGTCTTCTGGAGCCATCGACCCATAGGAAGACCTGGTACCAAATGAGCATCTTCTGGAGCCATCGAGCCATAGGAAGACCTGGTGCCAAATGAGTGTCTTCTGGAGCCATCGACCCATAGGAAGACTTGGTACCAAATGAGCATCTTCTGGAGCCATCAAGCCATAGGAAGACCTGGTGCCAAATGAGTGTCTTCTTGAGCCATCGACCCATAGGAAGACCTGGTGCCAAATGAGTCTTCTGGAGCCAAGGACCCATAGGAAAGCCTGATGCCAAATGAGCATCTTCTGGAGCCAAGGACCCATAGGAAGACCTGGTACCAAATGAGCATCTTCTGGAGCCATCGGCCCATAGGAAGACCTGGTACCAAATGAGCATCTTCTGGAGCCATCGGCCCATAGGAAGACCTGGTACCAAATGAGCATCTTCTAGAGCCATCGGCCCATAGGAAGACATGGTGCCAAATGAGTGTCTTCTGGAACAGTCGATCCATAGGAAGACCTGGTACCAAATGAGAGTCTTCTGGAGCCAAGGACCCATAGGAAGGCCTGGTGTCAATTGAGCATCTTCTGGAGCCATCGACCCATAGGAAGACCTGGAATCTTTCCATCAGATGGTGACTAGGGATGAGCTTCGTGTTCTAGTCGAACCCATGTTCGACTCGAACATCATCTGTTCGCCGAATTGCGAACATTATGGGCCATTCGCGCCAAATTCGAGTGGTGCGTCACAGCCCATAATTCACTGCGGCATCGCAGTGCATTGCTGGCTGATGATTGGCCAAGCATACACTATGACCCGCATGCTTTGGCCAATCACAGCGCGGTAAGAACGGAGAGCCATAATTTGTCAAAGCCAGGGTGGCTTTGGCCAATCATGGCTCAGAGGAGTAGGTACACGCCCCACACTATATAAGGCCGCCAGCCTGGCGGCCTTGTGTAGTGTGTTGGCTTTGGTTAAAGAGAGAGCTTACAGAGAGAGAGAGACAGTGTAATTTATATTGAGTTAGATAGAGCAGGCAGGCGAGTCAGTTAGCTGCAGTTACAGTGTGTAGAGGATATATATGCATCCTAGGTGTTGTATATATATTTATACACTGTATTCAGTTTAGCTAGATCCGTTCCTGTTATTCTCTATACTGTGACAGGCAGGCAGGTGATTGTGCTAGCTGCAGTCAGTGTTTCACTTAGTGTACTGTGTGCTTTGCATAGCGTTCACCTAAAGCTTACCTGAATACAGTTAGTGGTGTTCTCATAATAAAACCACAGGCAGGGAGCTGCATTAATTTCATGTAGTGTACTTCTATCCTTTGCACAGCGTTCACTTAAAGGAACCTGAATACAATTTGTGGTGTTCTCATAATAAAACCACAGGCAGATAGCTGCAAGTATTTTCAGTTAGTGTACTGTGTCCTCTGCACAATGTTCACCTAAATCTAACTGAAGACAATTGCTGTTTTTCTCATACTAATACCACAGCAGGCAGGTGATTCTGATAGGTTCATTATCAGTACAGATTATATATATATATTGTGAGGGGGTTAGCTCGGCAGCGGGTGTGTGTGACCCCCGGGATGGGCTCCCCACACAAAAACAGGCCCAGCAAACGGAGGTTGTGGTTTTCAAAATCAAAAAGGTGCGGTTTATTTTCTATTTACAGTGACAAAACACAGCAAAGCAAAAGAAACATAAATAAAATAAATCCTGGTCAACTTGACCTCTGACTAAACATACAGGTTTCCTAACTAACAACTGGGATCAGCCTAGTGCTGTCCTAGTCCCTAAGTCCCTGGTTTTAAATGTCCAAGCAAATAGCCACACAGGCTTTGTCTCACCGCACAGGGGTTCACTCTCCCTAGACAGTCCACACAGGTCTGGTTCCAGGCATGAGCTAACACCTAATGAATCTGGGAGTTCTTATAGAGGCCTAAATGAGCTGACAAGCTTCAGCTGGTCTCATCAACTCCCTGTCTGCACGACGCCTCACACTCTCCCTAGAGGTATGAGTCATCCATGAGCCCACTAGCCTCAGCTGGGCTTATACAACTCTCCACCTAGTTGTATAAGTCGGCGTAAAGCCTGAATCTGGGCGAAATATATCTACCCCCCTGGATGCAACCAGGTGACCCCACCTTCCTGCTGTCACATACCCCCCCCCTCTTGTTTTAACCTCGGGGTTGGAACACCAGCAATCAGGCATTCATGTACTCGAGACAAAGCATCCACATTCCCCATTTGAACGCCAGGGCGATGCTTTACTGTGAAGTTGAATTCCTGGAGGGCCAGGAACCACCTATTCACTCTTCTATTTGTTTCCTTGTTTTGAGCCATCCACTTTAACGGAGCGTGATCCGTAACCATGTCAAAGTGCCTACCTAGCAGGTAGTACCGAAGGGAATCTAGAGCCCACTTCACCGCTAAACACTCCTTTTCAACGGTGGCGTAATTTACCTCATGGGACTTCAACTTCCTGCTGAGGTAAATGACTGGGTGCTCTTCCCCGTTCCAGACCTGGGACAATACTGCTCCTAACCCCACATCTGACGCATCACTTTGTACGACAAAGTCTTTAGAGAAGTCGGGTGAGTACAACACTGGCTGGCTACATAAGGCTTGTTTCAAGAATTGGAATGCTGCCTCAGCCTCGGGGGTCCATTTAATCATGACCGACCCTTTCCCCTTCGTCAGGTTGGTTAGGGGCACAGCCTTAGAAGCAAAGTGGGGAATGAATCGCCGATAATACCCAGCGATTCCCAGAAAGGCTCGTACCTGCTTCTTGCTGTTGGGACGTGGCCAACTCTGGATGGCCTCGACTTTGTTGAGTTGGGGTTTTATTACTCCCCTCCCAATGGTGTACCCAAGATATTTGGCCTCCTCCTGCCCAATGGTACACTTCTTGGGGTTAGCCGTAAACCCCGCTTCCCGAACAGAGTCCAGGACTGCTTGCACTTTTGGCAGATGTGAGGCCCAATCTGTGCTATGGACAATTACGTCATCCAGGTAAGCCGCAGCATACTTCCGATGGGGCCTCAGCATCTGGTCCATTTTCCGCTGGAATGTGGCCGGCGCATTCTGTAACCCGAACGGCATTCTTTTATATTGGAACGCCCCGTCTGGGGTTACAAATGCGGTTTTCTCTTTGGCCGACTTGGCCAGGGGGATTTGCCAATACCCTTTTGTGAGGTCAAGAGTCGTCATGTATCGGGCTGTTCCCAGCCGGTCGATCAACTCATCTATACGTGGCATGGGGTAGGTGTCAAATTTTGTAACTTTGTTCAACTGACGAAAATCGTTACAAAATCGCCAGCTCCCATCCGGTTTAGGCACCAACACAATGGGACTAGACCAATCACTTTGGGACTCCTCTATCACCCCTAAGTTCAGCATTTTCTGTACTTCCTCCCGTATTGCCTCCCGTCGGGCCTCTGGGATCCGATAGGGTTTTAACTTCACCCTTTCACCGGGCGGGGTAATGATATCATGCTCTACCCCAGATGTTTGTCCCGGCAGCTCAGAGAATACCTCCTTGTTGCGAAGCACAAACTCCTTAACCTCCTGTTGTTGGGGTTGTGACAAGGTGGCTGCTATTCCAACCTCAGGAATCACGCAACCAGTTTGAGCTGGTGACCAAGTGTCTGCGACTAGGGACTCTCTATCCCTCCAGGCTTTCAACAGATTAACGTGATAGATCTGTTCGGGCTTTCGCCTTCCTGGTTGTCTGACCTTGTAATTCACTTCGCTCACTTTTTCCATTATCTCATAGGGGCCTTGCCATTTGGCAAGGAATTTACTTTCAACCGTAGGGACAAGTACCAGTATCCTATCCCCCGGGGAAAAGGTACGGGTCTTGGCTCCACGGTTGTACACTCTCTGCTGTGCTAACTGCGCTTGGGCCAAATGTTCCTTCACGATGGGCATTACCTGTGCAATTCGGTCTTGCATCAGGGCGACATGCTCAATCACACTCCTGTGGGGAGAACTCTCACTTTCCCAAGTTTCCTTGGCAATATCCAACAGCCCTCTTGGGTGTCTCCCATACAGTAACTCAAAGGGGGAGAATCCCGTAGAGGATTGGGCACCTCCCTAATAGCAAACATCAGATAAGGAAGTAGACAGTCCCAATCCTTTCCATCTCTATCCACCACTTTCTTCAACATTTGTTTTAGGGTTTTGTTGAATCTTTCAACCAGCCCATCGGTTTGGGGGTGATACACAGATGTACGTAATTGCGTCACTTTGAACAATTTACACAGCTCCTTCATAACCCGGGACATAAAGGGTGTACCTTGGTCCGTAAGCAGTTCTTTACAAATACCCACCCGGCTAAACACAAGAGATAGCTCTTTGGCTATGGTTTTGGCCGAGGTATTTCGGAGAGGGATCGCTTCTGGATAACGGGTGGCATAGTCCATTATAACTAATATGTACTGGTGCCCCCTAGCGGACTTGATTATAGGCCCTACCAAATCCATGGCGATCCTCTCAAACGGGACCTCAATGATGGGTAGAGGGACCAGCGGGCTACGGAAATGTGGCATCGGGGCCGACCTCTGACACACAGGGCAGGAGGAACAATAATTTTCTATGTCCTTCATCACCCCCGGCCAATAGAATCTCTGTAATACCCTCTCTCGGGTTTTCTCTGTCCCCAGATGACCTCCAAGAATGTGCCCATGGGCCAACTCCAACACCAACTTCCTGTAAGGTTTGGGCACCACAAGCTGCTCAACGGTTTCTTCTGCCCTTTTTGCCACCCGATACAGTAGGTCCTTCTCTACGCTGAAGTATGGGTAAGTGCAGGTATTATCTGGGTTCACTAACTCGCCATCTATTTTCACTACGTTTTCCCGTGCCTTTATTAGGGCGGGGTCTTTCAACTGTTCTGTGGCAAAGTTTTCCCTGTGAACCTCAAGATCAGAAAACTCCACAGACGGTAGGTTTTCGTCTGAGGAGGTGGGCTCCTCTCCAGTTTCTTGAGTCTCCCCTGCCAATACTGATAAGGGAAATTCCGGAGAGTCCTCACCACTCTCAGGGGAGTTCTGGCTATCACATTCCTGGTACATAGGGGCACCAGTGGGGGGCTCAGGATCATCCCACAGTTCCCAGAACTTCGGAAAATCCCTTCCCACAATGGCGTCATGCGGTAACTGAGATACTAAGCCCACTGGATGAGAGAGGGTACCTTTGGGGGTCTCGAAACACACTGTAGTCACTGGATACTCTCGGGTGTCCCCATGCACACAAATAACAGCTACCTTGCTATTCCCAAAGACCTCTGTTTTAACTAACTCAGCCTTTATCAGGGTCACAAGGCTACCTGAATCCAGCAATACCACAACATTTCTACCATTAACACACATTTTGCATAAATGTTTCTCAGTTCCTCGAATGGCAGTGCATGCGACTGTCGCACACAGCGACTGACGTCTGCCCGTCAGAAAGTCACACTGCATGGGTTCCTCCACAACCGGGCAATTGGCTGCAATATGTCCCGCTTGCCGCCAGCGGTAGCAAACGATCCTTCTTGCCGCCTCTTGAGCCGCTGATTTCCCAGGCTGTTCTCGCCAAACTTGGGGTAGAGCTCCCACCCTCTCACTCTCTCCACCCTCACCCCTTGGAATCCTCTTATCCGCCCCTGGGGATGGTCTGGTCTTAGGGTGGAAAGTCTGAGTGTCTCTGGAAGAGGCCGTCAGGTTCTCTGTAGCCAAGTATTTCTCCACACGATCCACAAGACCATCGGCCGTCTCTGGGTCTCCATGGCTTACCCACTTTTGGATGGCAGTAGGAAGAGCTCTCAAAAACCGATCCATTACAACACGTTCCACAATCTTTGGTGCGGACAAAGTCTCTGGCTGTAGCCACTTTCTGCTCAGGTGAATGAGATCATACATTTGAGACCTGGGGGGTTTTCCAAGCTGGAAAGTCCAGTTATGCACACGCTGAGCCCGGACAGCCTGGGTGACACCCAGCCTTGCCAAAATTTCAGCTTTTAGCATCACATAGTCTTTTGCTTGGTTAGGCTCTAGGTCATAGTAAGCTTTCTGCGATTCACCAGTTAACAGAGGAGCCACCAGTCCAGCCCACTGCTCCTCAGGCCACTTTTCTCTTTCAGCGGTCCTTTCAAATGTGGTCAAAAATACCTCTGGATCATCCTCTCCAGTCATTTTTGTCAATAAACGACTCACCCCAAAGGACGCGGTATTAGTGGGACGGCTTTCCTCACTGGTCTGCGGACGTTGCTGCATTACTGCTTCCATCTGTTGTTGTAGTCTCTGCTCTTGCTTCTGCAACAGGTCTATGAAGCGGGCCTCAGATTGCTGCTGGGCTTGTTGCTGAGCCTCCAGACTCTGTTGCAAAGTTGCGTTTGTCTGCTGCTGGGCTGCAAGGCTCTGTTGATGAGCTTGCTGCTGGGCTGCGAAGTTCTGTTGTTGAGCTGCAAGGCTCTGTTGTTGAGCTGCAAGGCTCTGTTGATGAGCTGCAAGGCTCTTTTGCAAACCTGCATTTGTCTGCTGTTGATTGGCATTTGCTAGAGCCAGCTGCTTCAGTATCTCCTCCATGCTGGCTTAAAAAAAAACTGCCTGCATTCTCCACCAACTGTGAGGGGGTTAGCCCGGCAGCGGGTGTGTGTGACCCCCGGGATGGGCTCCCCACACAAAAACAGGCCCAGCAAACGGAGGTTGTGGTTTTCAAAATCAAAAAGGTGCGGTTTATTTTCTATTTACAGTGACAAAACACAGCAAAGCAAAAGAAACATAAATAAAATAAATCCTGGTCAACTTGACCTCTGACTAAACATACAGGTTTCCTAACTAACAACTGGGATCAGCCTAGTGCTGTCCTAGTCCCTAAGTCCCTGGTTTTAAATGTCCAAGCAAATAGCCACACAGGCTTTGTCTCACCGCACAGGGGTTCACTCTCCCTAGACAGTCCACACAGGTCTGGTTCCAGGCATGAGCTAACACCTAATGAATCTGGGAGTTCTTATAGAGGCCTAAATGAGCTGACAAGCTTCAGCTGGTCTCATTAACTCCCTGTCTGCACGACGCCCCACACTCTCCCTAGAGGTATGAGTCATCCATGAGCCCACTAGCCTCAGCTGGGCTTATACAACTCTCCACCTAGTTGTATAAGTCGGCGTAAAGCCTGAATCTGGGCGAAATATATCTACCCCCCTGGATGCAACCAGGTGACCCCACCTTCCTGCTGTCACAATATATATATATATATATATATATATATATATATACACACATATATATACACACACACATCCCACCTTTGTGCAGCTACATCTCACTGCAGGCCATTAGTATGTCTGGAAGGCAAACAAGGAGAGGCAGACAGTCACGAGGCAATAAAAGAGGGCAAGCAGGCTCTGTGTCTAGAGGCAACAGTGCTGCTGGTTGTGGACACGGTGCATCCTCATCAGCACGTGGCCGCGGGACACGCTTGTCCTTCTTTTCGGCAGCTGGCCATGTTGAGCCGCAACATGCCCAAGATTTGGTAGAGTGGATGACCAAGCCGTCCTCATCCTCCTCATCCTCTCTCACCCAGGCTCAGGGTACTTTGTCTGGCAAAGCAGCTGCTAAAGCGGCCTCTTCCCTCAGCTCAATGGCATCAGTCACTCCTTCCCTAGCCCCACCATGTCCTCCTGACCTCCTGAGGAGTCCCCCGAACTGTTTGACTACAGTGTTGGGTACATGCTCCAGGAGGATGCCCAGTGTTTTGAAGGCTCCAATGATGGAACACAGCTAGAGGAAGGCAGTAACGTGAGCCCAGGGAGAGGGGGTAGTAACGTGAGCCCAGAGAGAGGGGGTACCCAACAAGGACAGCTATCTGGCAGTCATGTTCCCCCAGCTGCAGCATACTGCCAGATTTGCTCCAGTGATGAGGAGGGAAGGGATGATGAGGTCACCGACTCCACGTGGGTGCCTGATAGGAGAGAGGAGGAGGCACATCTCCAACGAGGCAGGATGCCCTCCAGGGGCCAGCTTAAGGGCAGCACACCAACTGCATCACACCGCAGAGCCTCACATGTGCAGGGCGCTGCTGTCTCTGCGCGTTATTCCAAAAGTTCTTTGGTGTGGGCCTTTTTTCAGACGTGTGCAGCAGATCGCACCATTGCCATTTGCAACATATGTCTAAAGCGTATCTCGCATGGCCAAAACATCAGCCGCTCGGACACCACGTGCTTGACCAGACATATGTCGACCTGCCATGCAATTCGTTGGCAAGCCTACCTAAAAGACCCACACCAAAGAACAAAGCGGCCTCTCCTTGCTCCTCATCAGCTGGGATCTCCAACCCAACTATACCCTCAGTCCTCTCTGAAACCTGCACTGAGAGGAATAAAGGTGTAGAATTAGGTGTGTCACAGCCAAGTTCTTGCGGGCAATCTGCTATCGGTACACCGACGTCCGATTGTACCAGGCAAATTTCCCTGCCCCAGCTGCTGCACCGCCGAAAGAAGTTCGCTCCCAGCCATCCACACGCCCAGCGGTTGAATGCTAGCTTGAGCAGGTGTACTTGGGGGACAGGAGCCACACTGGGGCAGAGATTCTGTCAGTTCTGCAGGGGCAGGCTCAGAGGTGGTTGATGCCACGCCAGCTTAAGCCAGGAAAGGTGGTTTGCAACAATGGCACCAACCTCCTCTCCGCCCTCCGACAGGGACAACTGACCCATGTGCCCTGTTTGGCTCACGTCCTTAACTTGGTGGTGCAGCGGTTCTTGGGCAGGTACCCGGGCTTACAGGAGGTCCTGAAGCAGGTCAGGAAACTCTGTGGGCATTTCCGCCGGTCATATAATGCCAGTGCTCGGCTGGCTGACCTGCAAAAGCATTACAACCTGCCCAAGAACCGCCTAATCTGTGACATGCCCACCAGGTGGAACTCTACGTTGGCCATGCTGCAGCGGCTGCACACGCAACAGAGGGCCATCAATGAGTATCTGTTGCAATATGGCACCAGGACAGGGTCAGGGGAGCTTGGATTTTTTTCCCCAAGCCAGTGGGCCATGATCAGGGATGCATGCACTGTCCTGGCCCCATTTGAGGAGGCCACGAGGATGGTGATCAGTGACAGTGCATGCATCAGTGACACTGTCCCTGTTGTCCACCTGTTGGATCACACGCTGCGTGGAATAATGGACAGGGCACTTGAGGCAGAACAGAGGCAGGAAGAGGAGGACTTCCTTACCTCTCAAGGCCCCATTTATCCAGACAATGTTCCTGCTGGCCCCGCTATCACACAGGAAGAGGACGAGGAGGAGGAGGAGGAGGAGGATTGTGTCAGCATGGAGGTGGAGACTAGCACTCAGCATCAGCAGCAGTCTTCAAAGGGATCAATTACAGTCCCAAGACACCCATGGACTTGTACGTCGCTGGGAGGAGGTGGCTACGGATCATGTCGTCCTCAGTGACCCAGAGGACTCCACACCGAATGCCTCAGCAAACCTACGCTGCATGGCCTCCCTGATCCGGCAAAGCCTGCGGAAGAATCCTCGTATTCGTGCGATCAAGGAGAGGGATCATTACTGGCTGGCAACCCTCCTTGGTCCACGTTACAAGGGTAAGGTTGCGGACCTTATCTTGCCGTCGCAGAGGGAGCAGAGGATGAAGCATCTTCGGGAGGCCTTGCAGAAAGGTCTGTGGAACGTGTTCCCAGAGACTGGGAGGTTACAAATTCCTGGTCCTGGACAACGTGTTGCTGAGGCTTCAGTCAGTCAAAGAAGGAGCGGTGGAGAAGGTGGCCGTCTGACCGATGCATTCAGACAGCAGCCCCAAGGTATGATCGGTTCCAGCAACCATCGCCAGCGTCTGGTTTACATGGTGCAGGAATACCTAGGGGCAAGATCAGACTTGGACACCTTTCCCACCAAAAATCCTCTGGGTTACTGGGTCTTGAGGATGGATCACTGGCCAGAGCTTGCACAGTATGCAATTGAGCTACTGGCCTGTCCTGCATCCAGCGTTCTTTCGGAATGCACATTCAGTGCTGCTGGAGGCTTTGTAACCGATCACAGGGTGCGCCTGTCCACTGACTCGGTCGATCGACTGACCTTCATAAAAATGAATCAGTCTTGGATCACCACCACCAGCTACCAAGCACCTGATGCTGATGTAACCGAATATTTTTTTTTGAAATGTCAGATCCCTTCAAGACTGCCTATGCTGATGCTGAATGACTATCCTGTTATGCTGAGTGACTATCCTCTTCCTCCTCAATGATTATGCTGATAGCTTGTAAGAACATTTTTGTTTCTGGGCACCGCCACCAGTGGCTAAGGCCCAATATTTCAGCCCCTGTTTAATAGGGGCGTGTATTTACAATTTTTTATGCAATGCTTTGCAGCAGGGCTCATTGCTGCACTCCAACTAGAGTATTTGTGAGGGGTTGCAGTGTTGTGGCACCAGCAGCAGTGCCTAAGGCCCAATTTTTCAGCTCCTGTTTAACAGGGGTGTGTAATTACAATTTTTGATGCAATACTTTGCAGCAGGGCTCATTGCTGCACTTCAAGTTTAGTATCTGTGAGGGGTTGCAGTGTTGTGGCACCAGTGCCTAAGGCCCAATTTTTGCCCCTGTTCAACAGGGGAATGTAATTACAATTCTTGATCTAATATTTCACAGCTGGGCCCATTCCTGCGCACACCAAGAGTAACTGTGAGGACTTACAGTGTTGTGGCACCACCACCAAAGGCCCAATTTTTCCTACCACTGTTCAACAATGGCATGTAATTACAATTCTTGATATAATAGTTCACAGCAGGGCGTTCCAGCGCCCACCAAGAGTAACTGTGAGGGCTCACAGTGTTGTGGCAACACCAGCACCTAAGGGCCAAAATTTCTGCAGAGTATATACGGCAGGCCCCTACTTTCAAACATCCAACTTACAAAACTTTAAAAATGTACCTGTTCCAAATTACAAACAGATTCTACTTAAGAACAAACCTACAGCCCCTGTCTTGTTTGCGCCGCCTGTATACTGCTGTTCAGAGTATATAGGGCCTTTTTTAAATTTGGGTGCAGGGTTCCCCTTAATATCCATACAAGACCCAAAGGGGCTGGTAGTGGGCTGGGGGGGGGGGGGGGTACCCATGCCATTTTTCCTCAATGATTTTCATCCATATTGCCGGGACCAGACATTACATTGAAGCCACAAGCAGTTTTAAATGACTTTTTTTCCTTTAGAAATGTCATTTTGTGCAGGGACAGTTCTAAACACGGGAAACACATGCCACTTCACAGGCATACTTTAGACACCCCCTAGATACGATATTTAAAGGAATATTTCACTTTAAGCATCATTAAAATCACTGCTCCCGAAAAACTGCAGTTTTTAAAACTTTTTTTTTGCATTGATACATGTCCCCTGAGGCAGGACCCGGGTCCCCAAACCCTTTTTAGGACAATAACTTGCATATTAGCCTTTATAATTAGCACTTTTGATTTAGAACGTTGGAGTCCATTGTATTTGTAGCGGCCTCACCCCATCTCCTTTTTCTAGGGGTATGTCACACGACAGGGTGAGATGCGCTACGGCCCATGTCCTCCCCATAGCGGTGGGTGAGGTGAAGGCCAGTATCAGTATCTTCCTCGGGCCAATGTGTTTTAGTTATGAAACTCAGTCCTGCTATGCTGGCACCCTCCTTTGCTCCCATTAACCAGAGTCCACACACCGATCACAGTCCAACTCTTGCTTTATTGTAAGCTCCACAATAAACAGTACTTCAGTATCCAACTGGTTGGAACGTTTTAACAGCCTGATACGGTGGGATGAGCAGGTCGAGGCACTATCCTGATTTCAAATCTAAACCACTGTGGTTTCACCAGCGGTTATCGTAGCCTTGATTAGTACAGAACATAGACCTTGTGAGTCTCTGCCAGCAACTCAAGAGAACGTATTTAGGAGTACCTTTGCTGCGCTGTGGCCCCTATCAGGGGAAGATGTCCCTCTAAGGGAGTTACCGGAGGCCCATCCGTCACCGGGTTTATGCTGCTCCGGAATCTCCGGACGGGTGACCTCCCCGCCTCCTCACCTCAGATGCGGGTCCCGTCCACCTCGGGGACCCTCGGATCACTTCGCCCTTGCGGGACCCAGTCGAAGTTACTGGACCCCAGGCCTACGATCGAGTACCTCACCCCAGGCTGAAGGTGCCTGGGATGGACTCCAACTCCATTCCGGTCAGGCCTACGGCGCCTGGGCCGGAACTCCGAACTGCCCGCACCCAGGCCTAAGGTGCCTGGGTACGTGAAGAGAATATCCTTGAAGACCTCGTGGCGAGGGTGTCTCCCCCTTTTATCTCCTCCCATCGACACCACGGCAGGTTCCCCGCCCTTGCCGTACCATCTCCGGAAAGGGACAAAAAGGGTAGCACTGTGGTAGTGATTCTACCTCGAGCCTGCAGGTACACCGCCACCCACAGGCCAAGGAGAATAATACACCACCCAATCCTCCACGAATACAAAGGGGTCCAAAACCTCTCACAATTACACACCTGGGTCATACTACCACCCAGGTGTACCCCAACTAAATTTAAAGACCCCGCTACATACTCCCCCCTGTGATTTGACGCTGGTCCCCAGCGTCTGGTGCAAACCCATGTCTCCCATGGAGTGGTGACATAAGCCTGGCCCCAGAGGCTATCCCTAAAATTTAAACCCTGTTTGTGCCAAGACCTGCTCAAGGGGAAGGGAACTATAACATAATAAAACTTTTCTATAAAACCATCTGAACATTTACACATATACAATCCCTCCCATCACTGTCTAAGAACCACCCCATACTCAGTAGTCTTGACGGACAAATCTCCTGCATGAGGGAAACAAAAAAACACAGAAAAACATCCTAACATTGTGTGTTGACTTGAAACGAATGAGTCTATCAGCCGAGAAACCCATTCGCTTCAATGGCAAAGTAATGCAAGTGTAGAATTCCAACAACCGTTGCGCAACACTGCCACCTGGTGACAGTGCCGCGGTAATGACACTTGGTGAAGTCTTCCTTCTTCCTGCGTCCCTACACTTATTCTACCCCCAAAAAGTCTCTGTCCTTGATGTCTGAAAGAAGAGAGAACGAACAACAAAAACTGCTCTCATTCCTCCAAAGAGTAGAAAAAACAAACCCAAATAAAAAACCAGGGTACAGTTCGAATGTTCCGGCAAGGACATTCCCAGAAACTGCAGGGAAGCAAGTGAGTCTCTTCTCACAGATAGAACTTCGGGTCAGGCAAGGACAAAGGCTTTAGGTGCTTATCGAAAACCTCAATTGAATAGTTGACATCCTCTTTATCCTTCTGGCAGATAAGCACCTTGTCCGCATAAATGTGGCGCCCCAACATCCAGTCTGCTCTGCAGTCTTTGAATTTTTTTCGACACTGGTGGCGAACAGGACAAGTATCGCCGGGCATGAGGCACTTTGAGTTTGTCCCAAACAAATTCGTCGTACCATCTCTGTCGCAGGACCTCAACTTCGTAAAGTAAGTCCCGAGGCAAGTAGGGATATTCCCATCCGTACTCACGGGCAACTCTCTGGGATAAAAGTCTTTGCAATCTGGCCAAAGGAGGCATGGCATCCCGCTCACCTTCTCCTGGTTGAACGATGGCCTCCGGGTGCCGAGGTACTTTCACTATCTCGGGCAGCTTCGCTCTCGGTGCCCGCAATGAAGCACGCTGCATCCCCGCTACCAAAACGGGTGATGTTGTGGAATGTTGAAAGTTGGCCGGAGGACTAGACTTCCTCGTAAGCTCCGGGGCCTGCACCCGGGGCGTGCTGTCTCCTATAGACATAGGGGAATCCTGCGGTTCACGTAGCACGGGTAACGGGCGTTTGTCCCAACCCTTCCGGTGAAACAGTTCATCTATTTCCCCGTCATCTCCGCAGTCTGACAGCGATTCCAGGTCGGAGGTGTCATACATCTCGGCGGGAAGGTAGTCTCTAGTAGACGTGGAACTACCCTCCCTTGCGGGCTCCACCGACTGTGGACTCCCGACACCTCCAACCACCACCACAGTCCCAGCCCCTGGCTCACCTTGACCTTTTGTAGAACTGGGATGTCCAGGACTCTTCCAACCGGATCCATCCACGCCCGGCAAGCGACGGGGTGAAGCTCGACCACGACCATAGGAGGCCTGCACCAGGCCGACTTTCCTCTTCGGAGGTGGGAGCAGGGAATCTGTGGTGACCGAAGCAGCATCCTCGGATTTTTCTCTCTCAGTCTCTGGTTGGGCAGTCACATCGCCCTGGTCAGTGCGTACGGGGACCTCCGCAAAGGCCTGGATCTCCCCTTCCGGAGTAGCGGTACCTGTGAGGCTGTTGAGGCGAAGGGCCCGGGGCCTTACTGTGGATGGCTCCACCTCGAACAAGAACTCTTTGCATGCTTCGCAACGCCCAAATGGCTTCAGGTGGACCACCAGTCCCGAGCATCCGGGACAGATCACGCCGAGGGCCTCCGTGTCTCTGCATGAGTACAAAGCCAACTGCCCTCGGGGCCTGAGTCTTATCCCCGTGTCTGTAAGGGGAGCAGCAAAAGCAGTCATCTTCGTGGGGTAGGGAACCGGAATCCACGGGGAGCTTGAGGCCATCCCGACTATCTGCTGCTCCACCACGCACTGACCACGCGCCGGAGTCTCCACGTGTATCTCCTCACATGGCCAGACTCCTCCCATGACTTGCACGTTTTCGCGGGCTTTCTCCAGTCTCCGCCCACAAATTGCGCAGTCACGGGGTGCCTCATGGTGCAGTGCAGCAAAAGTCCCCACATGTAGTACCTCACACGGCTGGACTTCTCCCTCTTCCCGCTCTTTCTGCATGGGCCTTTCCCGTCTTGGGGTCATTTCCACGACTTCGAGCACAGGGATGCACTTTGGCCAATCACATGGCCGACCTGCTCGGAACTCCTCCGGGCAGCAAAGTCCAGACACAGCCATTTCAAATTTCAAAGTCAATACACATTTCATCCCGGACTCGCTAGCCCCCACGTGTAGCGGCCTCACCCCATCTCCTTTTTCTAGGGGTATGTCACACGACAGGGTGAGATGCGCTACGGCCCATGTCCTCCCCATAGTGGTGGGTGAGGTGAAGGCCAGTATCAGTATCTTCCTCGGGCCAATGTGTTTTAGTTATGAAACTCAGTCCTGCTATGCTGGCACCCTCCTTTGCTCCCATTAACCAGAGTCCACACACCGATCACAGTCCAACTCTTGCTTTATTGTAAGCTCCACAATAAACAGTACTTCAGTATCCAACTGGTTGGAACGTTTTAACAGCCTGATACGGTGGGATGAGCAGGTCGAGGCACTATCCTGATTTCAAATCTAAACCACTGTGGTTTCACCAGCGGTTATCGTAGCCTTGATTAGTACAGAACATAGACCTTGTGAGTCTCTACCAGCAACTCAAGAGAACGTATTTAGGAGTACCTTTGCTGCGCTGTGGCCCCTATCAGGGGAAGATGTCCCTCTAAGGGAGTTACCGGAGGCCCATCTGTCACCGGGTTGATGCTGCTCCGGAATCTCCGGACGGGTGACCTCCCTGGCCTCCTCACCTCAGATGCGGGTCCCGTCCACCTCGGGGACCCTCGGATCACTTCGCCCTTGCGGGACCCAGTCGAAGTTACTGGGCCCCAGGCCTACGATCTAGTACCTCACCCCAGGCTGAAGGTGCCTGGGATGGACTCCAACTCCATTCCGGTCAGGCCTACGGCGCCTGGGCCGGAACTCCGAACTGCCCGCACCCAGGCCTAAGGTGCCTGGGTACGTGAAGAGAATATCCTTGAAGACCTCGTGGCGAGGGTGTCTCCCCCTTTTATCTCCTCCCATCGACACCACGGCAGGTTCCCCGCCCTTGCCGTACCATCTCCGGAAAGGGACAAAAAGGGTAGCACTGTGGTAGTGATTCTACCTCGAGCCTGCGGGTACACCGCCACCCACAGGCCAAGGAGAATAATACACCACCCAATCCTCCACGAATACAAAGGGGTCCAAAACCTCTCACAATTACACACCTGGGTCATACTACCACCCAGGTGTACCCCAACTAAATTTAAAGACCCGGCTACATATTTAATAGTGTTCTAAAGTTTGCGCAAATTTTCGGTCTGTTCGCAGGTTCTGGTGTGAACCGAATCGGGGGGGTGTTCGGCTCATCCCTACTGGTGACTGAAGTCTTTGCTCTTCTAAAGAGAGCACTGCTACCAATGTTCGCCAGCATGCTGTACAGCGCCCAGCTGTGGTTTTTCCCACTGACCATTATGTCACCACTGTGTCCTATAGTGACGTAGCAGTCTGTGTAAGGAACCACCCAGAAGGGGACATACCTGGTGACATCAGAAGGGGACATACCTGGTGACATCATAAGGGTCTCTGCTTCATGTGGGTAACACCCACATGTGCTGCTGAGCCTCCATGACAGTACTGAAATACAATGAATGAGAGGGGCGGGCCAGGGACAGTGAGGCTGAGGAGGAATAGCTTGGATGATGCTGGACGTCCTCCACTTTGATACAGCTTCTAATGCACATGGTGAAAAGCTCACAGTGTGCAGTGAAATCAGAGGAAGCAATCTCAGTCCAGGAGAGGAGCCGCTACAACTGTGCAGTACAAAGCTTCTCATTTTTACTGGCTGTCTCTCATTCAATTAGCATCGGGGTCACTTTAACTCTGCTAATGACTGAGTTTCAGTGGCTGGTATGAAGCTCTGTTATTATCTGCTCCTCTGTCTTTAGAAGTGTGTTCAGGCAGACATCTGATGGCTGCGGGACATTGATAATTATAGGGTGCTTCTGGACTGAGTTTGCAAACAGACATGTAAATAGTCTGCATTACCCTGCTTTACCACCAGGTGGCAGGAAAGCTCTATGTCTGTATACAGTGGGTAGTGCTGCTAAACCTGCTACTTGTGTATTTGGGGGTATCTGCGCAGTGGCATGGGGACTGCGGTGGTAGCCAAGGGGATAGGTGCAGCCAAGCCTTTCTGCTCCAATGGGGACCTGGACTGCTCCCCCCACCTTACTCTTACAGTAATAAAACTATTTTGCACAGCATGGTAGGGGAGGCTGGAAAAGTTACTCCATAGCAGAGCTGCGGCTTACAAGTACGACAATGCCCGGTATATACCTGGCCCGCACTTGGTCATCTCTGCTGCTGTGCTCTTTAGAATTGTATGTCTGAAGATTAATTTATTTTATACTCAGTAATGTGTCAGTGTAACACTATCAGGTATTTATTACTGTAGCGGGGTGTTCCCCTTTAATGCAGACAAAAGAAAAGGTCTGGTGTCACCAGTGACACACCTCCATCCCTAAATTTTCATGAAAGAAGGAGAGATTCGCCCTTGGGACTTTGAGTGAGGTGAGCACTGTTAAGCCAATGAAAAATCGCAGGAATAATTGCAGTGTATATTTATTCAAGTAAAAAGCAGTACATACATTGATGTCATGAACATGGGCCAATTCATACAAAATACAAGACCAATATAAATTAGGTTAAATGATATTGTGAGTATCTGACAATAATCATGTAAACACATAAGCATCAAGTGTAACCCGACGCGTTTCGCGAGGCTTGGCTCGCTCTTCAGGGGTAGATGCACGTAGTGTACCTAAAATGAAAATGATATAGTATAAAGCATGATATGAAGGCATAGGGGGGGGGGGCCTTGAATATGGAAAACCCCATACTCACCACTGGACATTGCCAAAAGACAGCGGGGGTGAGGCTCAAATGGCGGCAGCGACTGTCTCACCAGGGAGCTGAGGAGGCGGAGCCAAACAAAGTTCCAAAACGGAGCCAAACGGAAGGAAGGCACAGCATGGATGGAATGTGTGTAACCCCAAGAGTGTCAGTGAATCCAAGAGGAATGTTGGCTCTAATTATAAATATGTATATTGAATAATTAAAATATAGGAGTATATGAGTATATGGTAACATATATATGTCTTTGCATGGATAAAAGACATGAGCCAAGGATGGTTAAAGTATGGAGACTGAGGGGGAGAGTGAAAAAAAAAATGCCAGATTGGCTGGTATGATTAAGGAAAGATCAGAGAGGAAAGTAGTAAGTGAAAGAGAGTGTGAATGAAATGAAGTACAGGTGTGTGGTGAGGACTGTGATAAGAAAACAAGTTGCATGTAAATGCTTGCAGTGAGTAATATACAAACATATAAAAGTGTACCTTGGTAAAGTGGGTCTGAAAGTAGTGAGTTCCAAGGAAGGGACCTGCACTTATGTGTCTGTCCTCAGTGAAAGAAAGCGAACAATGAGATCCATGCTGTGCAAGCCTCCAATAAATACCCCTGAAGGAGCCCGAGAGGCTCCGCCCCCAACACCATGTGTAAATGACCAACAAACGAGTGCCAAAACCTACCAACCATCAGAAAGGCGGTGTGTGAGCCAAGTTGGTGGGTTTTGGCACTCGTTTGTTGGCATTTTTTTTTTTTCACTCTCCCCCTCAGTCTCCATACTTTAACCATCCTTGGCTCATGTCTTTTATCCATGCAAAGACATATATATGTTACCATATACTCCTATATTTTAATTATTCAATATACATATTTATATTTAGAGCCAACATTCCTCTTGGATTCACTGACACTCTTGTGGTTACACCTATTCCATCCATGCTGGGCCTTCCTTCCGTTTGGCTCCGTTTTGGAACTTTGTTTGGCTCCGCCTCCTCAGCTCCCTGGTGAGACAGTCGCTGCCGCCATTTGAGCCTCACCCCCGCTGTCTTTTGGCAATGTCCAGTGGTGAGTATGGGGTTTTCCATATTCAAGGCCCCCCCCCCCCCACCTGTGCCTTCATATCATGCTTTATACTATATCATTTTAATTTTAGGTACACTACGTGCATCTACCCCTGAAGAGCGAGCCAAGCCTCGCGAAACGCGTCGGGTTACACTTGATGCTTATGTGTTTACATGATTATAGTCAGATACTCGCAATATCATTTTACCTAATTTATATTGGTCTTGTATTTTGTATGAATTGGCCCATGTTCATGACATCAATGTATGTACTGCTTTTTACTTGAATAAATATACACTGCAATTATTCCTGCGATTTTTCATTGGCTTAACAGTGCTCACCTCACTCAAAGTCCCAAGGGCGAATCTCTCCTTCTTCCCTTTAAAGGAGCACTAAAGCTTCCCTTTTTTTGCCCAAAAATAACAAACATGTTATACTTACCTCCACTGTGCAGCTCGTTTTGCACACAGTGGCCCCGATCCTGGTCTTCTGGGGTCCCTCGGCGGCTGTCTTGGCTCCTCCCCGCAAGGACTCCACACCATAATGCGAGTGAGCTCGCATGGTGTGGAGTGATTGCGGGCGCGCTCCCGTGATACAGCGGCGGCCATAGCCGCCGACTGTATCACTCGGCCCCGCCCCCCGCGCCGCGTCATTGGATGTGATTGACAGCAGCGCCAGCCAATGGCTGCGCTGCTTTCAATCCATCCAGTGTAGCCAATCGGCGGCCAGGCTGAAAAACGAAGAGGATGACGGGGACGAGCGTGGGACTTTCGAGGGGCCAGGTAAGTAAAACGGGGGTTCGGGGGAGGGGGCGGTATTGTCGAATGTTTTTTCACCTTAATGCATAGGATGCATTAAGGTGAAAAAACATGTAACTTTACTACTCCTTTAATGCAGACAGACAAGAAGTTCCAGGTGAGAGGTGAGTCGGGAGGAAGTAGAGAAAAGACATTGCTGAAGTGAGAGCAGAGAGAGAGAGACTACATTACCCAGAACACCATTCGAAAATGTTTCCATCACAGAGACTCATGGGAGGGGTTATAAAAGGAGCAGGCGAGGCTGGGTTCGGCCTCTTTGGGACACGAGACTTCAGAGACTGATCCTCCTGTGCGGATGTGTCGGAGTGCAAGGCCTGAAGCCTGAGGCCTTGCGCAGCACCAAAGAGCCTTCCACCCCTCTGCGAGCCTGGGTGGCATCTGACTTCGCTTAGCTACAGCATTCGTTGGATCGGGGGGCCCGATCGCCAGGGACACCTGTGTGTGTGTGTGACACAGTCGGTGGAAGTTCCCAGACTGGGACCGCAGTCTGGGCGGGTGAGAGGGCATACGCCCAAACCATATACTGTTATTGCTAATAGGCCTATAGACTGCCGTGGCCCACAAGTTGTTCCTGATACTCTCACTGAAGAACCTTATCAGAGCTGAACTCAGAGTCCGCATAGCAAAGTGTTTACCCCATCTTTACCTTTCCCATTGGATTACAAATCACACCCTGTTAATGTGCACCACCGTTAAAGACCTGCCGGTGAAGAAAAGAACATCATCCCTTATAGACTAAGTTGTAGATATCAGAACCAGGCCTGGTCAGTTTTCTAGTTTGTTTGGTTACTGCGCCACAGGGCGCCTAGCTAACGGTCGCCCACGTGGCGCACTTGTTGCTGTTAACTCCATGTTCATATTGTGTTAGTGTTGCAGGGCTCTGCATAATATATATATAGTGAACTGTGATAAATGTTAACCCCTTTCTTCTCAAAAGAATAAGTAAATAATATACCCAGTTTATACTATTATTGTCTTGAAGTCTAATTACTCATACAGTATAAGATATACATATTGCTGTCAGAACTAGCTGTGCCAGTAGGGGGTCGAGTGTGTTGCCGGGGGGTTGGCGGAGCTGTCTTCAGGGCCCAAACTAAATCTGCGGCCTTCTTAGTTGGAGGTATCGCTACATTACCTATCACCAGGGGCGTATCTACTGTGAAGCAAACAAGGCATTTGCCATGGGCTACATTTTTCAAGGGTGGTACGAGGACTGCAGAGAAGCAGTGGCGTTGGTGCGGACTGCACATGGGTGACACCCACCAGAGGGGTGACACCGGGGGCTGCCACAGACAAAGTGGTGACAGAGGAGCGAAGCAGGAGGTGGCTGCAGCCCTTGATCCTGAAAGTAGCTTAATTGGCAGAGCAGGTCGGAGTCCCGGCTATGATTGTGACTCGGCATCCTCGCTACACACAACTGGTAAAAAGGAGCCAGCAGGAAGGTGAGAGTCCGATGTAGGTTTTTTTGTAGGGGGATGGCAGAGTCTCCTGATGAGTATGGGGGGATAGGGGAGCCCCCCTTCCCTCTACCTCTTCTCTCACCCCCCTCCTCACTTCCCTCTCACTCACCCCCCTCCTCACTTCCCTCTCACTCACCCCCCCACTTCTCTCTCACCCTCCTCATCACTTCCCTCTCTCTCTCCTCCCTCACTTCTCTCTCACCCCCCTCACTTCTCTCTCACCCCCCTCACTTCTCTCACCCCCCACACTTCTCTCACCCTCCTCTCTCTCACCCCCCTCACTTCTCTCACCCCCCCTCACTTCTCTCACCCTCCTCTCTCTCACCCCCCTCACTTCTCTCACCCTCCTCTCTCTCACCCCCCTCACTCTCTCATCCCCTCCTCACTTACCCCTCACTCCTCTCTCTCTACTCCCCTCCCTCTCAACCCCCCCTCACTTCCCTCCCTCTCAACTCTCACACACACACCTCTCTCCCCCCCCCCCACTTCCAACCCCCACATTTTAGCTTTGCACCACAAAACCAAAATACACCACTGCCTATCACAGTACTCCCCCTGACAATGCCTTCATCTGTTTTTCTCTACAGAAGGACAGAGCTATCTTTTATTCAGGTATCATCCAGGGTCACCATCTACTTCCTCTCTCAGAGAGGACACGATCATGTAAATCCTGGTGTCTGCGCTGTGTTCATAAATGACACAGATAAGCCCCTGCTTCAGACTTACTACAAAATTACAATATACCAGTCTGATCATTAGAGGAGACTGTGAAAATGCTTGCTCCTGCCTGCAGCAGACTGATGACATCATTTTACCCTAAGCACTGAGCTGAAGGATGGCTTTATAGCATTAAAAGATGGAGATTTGTTTAATCGTTGTTAGGAACTAGTGATGAGCCGAACACCCCCGGGTTCGGTTCGCACCAGAACCCGCGAACGGACCGAAAGTTCGAACGAACATTAGAACCCTATTAAATACAATGGATGCGAACGTTCGAATTCTAAAGTGCTAATTATAACAACTATTATGCATGTTATTGTCCTAAAAAGGGTTTGGGAACCCGGGTTCTGCACCAGGGGACATGTATCAATGCAAAAAGAAGTTTTAAAAACGGTCGTTTTTCGGGAGCAGTCATTTTAATGATGCATAAAGTGAAAAAAAAAAAAGTCAAATATTCCTTTAAATATCGTACCTGGGGGGTGTCTAAAGTATGCCTGTGAAGTGCCACGTGTTTCCCGTGTTTAGAACTGTCCCTGCACAAAATGACACTTCTAAAGGAAAAAAAAGCCATTTAAAACTGCTTGCGGCTTTAATGTAATGTCTGGTCCCGGTAATATGGATGAAATTCTTTAAGAAAAATGGCATAGCTACCCCATGACCCCCCCCCCTACCCCAGCCCATTACCAGCCCCTTTGGGTCTTGTATGGATATTAAGGGGAACCCCGCACATAAAATAAAAAAGGCCCTATATACTCTGAACAGCCGTATACAGGCGGTGCATACAAGACAGGGACTGTAGGTTTGTTCTTATGTAGAGTCTGTTTGTAATTTTGAACAGGTACATTGTTTAAGTGTAGCTCCAGACCAAAAATCTATTTTTAAACTTTTTGGAAAACATAGGTAAGGGTTATCACCCCTGTAACATTTGTTTTGCTGTCTGTGCCCCTGTTCAGAACATTTCACCTCACTTTCCGTCCCAATGACAACTCTTTTTGAAATGTGGTCTTTTTCTTGAAACAAGGATTGCTGATAAAGCATCAGTACAGAGGAGACACCTTTCTCCCATATTTATTCTTACAGGAGAGAATTTTCCTTCCTAGTGGTAGATTTCCTCTCACTTCCTGTTGTCTTCTTGCGTTTGCAAGTAGGAGTCGTTTGTAAGTTGGATGTTTGAAAGTAGGGACCTGCCGTATATACTCTGCAGAAATAGGCCCCTTAGTTGTTGGTGTTGGCACAACACTGTAAGCACTCACAGTTACTCTTGGTTGGTGCTGGAACGCCCTGCTGTCAACTATTATATCAGGAAATTTAATTACATATAATTGTTGAACAGTGGTAGTAAAAATTGGGCCTTTGATGGTGGTGCTGGTGCCACAACACTGTAAGCCCTGACAGTTACTCTTGGTGGGTGCAGCAATGGGCCCTGCTGTGAATTATTAGATCAAGAATTGTAATTACATGCCCCTGTTGAACAGGGGCTGAAAAATTGGGCCTTAGGCACTGGTGGCACAACACTGCAACCCCTCACAGATACTGTACTTGGAGCACAGCAATGAGCCCTGTTGCAAAGTATTGCTTCAAAAATTGTAATGACACGCCCCTGTTAAACAGGGGCTGAAAAATTGGGCCTTAGGCACTGGTGGCACAACACTGCAACTCCTCACAGATACTGTACTTGGAGCACAGCAATGAGCCCTGTTGCAAAGTATTGCTTCAAAAATTGTAATGACACGCCCCTGTTAAACAGGGGCTGAAAAATTGGGCCTTAGGCACTGGTGGCACAACACTGCAACTCCTCACAGATACTGTACTTGGAGCACAGCAATGAGCCCTGTTGCAAAGTATTGCTTCAAAAATTGTAATTACACGCCCCTGTTAAACAGGGGCTGAAAAATTGGGCGTTAGGCACTGGTGGCGGCACCCATAAACAAAAATGATCTTACAAGCTATCATCATCAATCGTATCATTGAGGACTCGGAGGAGGAGGATAGCCAGTCAACATAACAGCACAGGCACTCAGCATCAGCATCAGTCTTGAAGGGATGTGACATGTTAAAATCAATTAGTCTGTTATATCAGCATCAGGTGTGTGGTAGCTGGTGGTGATCCAAGACTGGTTCATCTTGATGAAAGTCAGTCGATCAACCGAGTCGGTGGACAGGCGCACACTGTGATCCGTGACAAATCCTCCAGCAGCACTGAATGTGCGTTCCGAAAGAACGCTGGATGCAGGACAGGCCAGTAGCTCAATTGCATACTGTGCAAGCTCTGGCCAGTGATCCATCCTCAAGACCCAGTAAGCCAGAGGATTTTCGGTGGGGAAGGTGTCCAAGTCTGACCTTGCCCCTAGATATTCCTGCACCATGTTTATCAGACGCTGGCGATGGTTGCTGGAACCGATCATACTTTGGGGCTGCGGACTAAAGAATTGTCTGAACGCATCGGTCAGACGGCCACCTTCCCCACCGCTCCTTCTTTGACTGGCCGAAGCCTCAGCAACTCGTTGTCCAGGACCAGGAGTTTGCAACCTCCCAGTCTCTGGGAACGCGTTGCACAGACCTTTCTGCAAGGCCTCCCGGAGTTGTCTCATCCTCTGCTCCCTCTGCGACGGTAACATAAGGTCCGCAACCTTACCCTTGTACCGTGGATCAAGGAGAGTGGCCAGCCAGTAATGGTCCCTCTCCTTGATCCGAAGAATACGAGGATCCTTCCGCAGACTTTGCAGGATCAGGGAGGCCATGCAGCGTAGGTTTGCTGAGGCATTCGCTCCGGAGTCCTCTGGGTCACTAAGGACGACATGATCCGCAGCCACCTCCTCCCAGCCACGTACAAGTCCACTGGTTTCTTGGGACTGTAAATCATCCCTAAAAGACTGCTGCTGATGATGCTGAGTGCCAGCCTCCACCTCCATGCTGACACAATCCTCCTCCTCCTCCTCCTCCTCCTCCTCCTCTTCCTGTGCGATGGGTGGGACAGAAGGAACACTGTCTGGGTAAAGGGGGCCTTGAGAGGCAAGGAAGTCCTCCTCTTCCTGCCTCTGTTCTGCCTCAAGTGCCCTGTCCATTATTCCACGCAGCGTGTGCTCCAACAGGTGGACAAGAGGTACAGTGTCACTGATGCATGCACTGTCACTGCTCACCATCCTCGTGGCCTCCTCAAATGGTGCCAGGACAGTGCATGCATCCCTGATCATGCCCCACTGGCGTGGAGAAAAAAAACCAAGCTCCCCTGACCCTGTCCTGGTGCCGTAGTCGCACAGGTACTCATTGATGGCCCTCTGCTGCGTGTGCAGCCGCTGCAGCATGGCCAACGTTGAGTTCCACCTGGTGGGCATGTCACATATAAGGCGGTTCTTGGGCAGGTTCAACTCCTTTTGCAGCTCAGCCAGGCGAGCACTGGCATTATAAGATCTGCGGAAATGCACACAGACTTTCCTGGCCTGCCTCAGGACATCCTGTAAGCCCGGGTACCTGCCCAAGAAGCGCTGCACCACCAGGTTAAGGACGTGAGCCACACAGGGCACATGGGTCAGTTGTCCCTGTCGGAGGGCGGAGAGGAGGTTGGTGCCATTGTCGCAAACCACCATTCCTGGCTTAAGCTGGCGTGGCGTCAACCACCTCTCGGCCTGGCCCTGCAGAGCAGACAGGACCTCTGCCCCAGTGTGGCTTCTGTCCCCCAAACACACCAGCGCAAGCACGGCATGGCATCTTTTTGCCTGCGTACTTGCGTAGCCCCGTGAACGGCTACGGAGCACCGCTGGTTCATAGGACAAACCACAGGAAGAGGCCATGGAGGAAGAAGAAGAGGAGGGGGTGGAGGAGAGAGGTGTGTCACAACCAGTAGTAGCATTTTGGAGGCGTGGCGGTGGGACAACCTCCAACACTACTGCACCTTGTCCTGAATCCTTCCCAGCTGCCAAAAGAGTGACCCAATGGGCCGTGAAAGAAAGGTAACGTCCCTGTCCATGCCTGCTGGACCATGAGTCAGCGGTAATATGCACCTTACCGCTGACCGCCCTGTCCAGCGAGGCCAAGACATTGCCTTCCACATGCCGGTAGAGAGCCGGAATAGCCTTCCGTGAGAAAAAGTGGCGTTTGGGAACCTGCCACTGAGGAACCGCACATTGCACAAACTCACGGAAGGGGGCCGAGTCTACCAACTGAAAAGGCAGCAGTTGAAGCGCTAGCAATTTAGCCAAGCTAGCATTCAACCGCTGGGCATGTGGATGGCTGGGAGTGAACTTCTTTCGACGGTCCAGCAGCTGGGGCAGGGAAATTTGCCTGCTAGAATCGGACGTCGGTGTACTGCTAGCAGAGTGGCCGCAAGTACTTGGCTGTGACACACCTAATTCTACACCTTCATTCCTCTCAGTGCATGTTTCAGAGAGGACTGAAGTTATAGTGGGGTTGGAGATCCCAGCTGATGCGGTGCAAGGAGAGGTCCGCTTTGTTCTTTGGTGTGGGTCTTTGAGGTAGGCTTGCCAACGAGCTGCATGGCAGGTCAACATATGTCTGGTCAGGCATGTGGTACCCAAGCGGCTGATGTTTTGGCCACGCGATATACGCTTGAGACATATGTTGCAAACAGCAGCTGTGCGATCTGATGAACTAGCCTCAAAAAAGGCCCACACCAAAGAACTTTTTAAATGACGGGCAGAGGCAGCGCCCTGCACAGGCGGAGCTCTGCGGTGTGATTCCGTCGGTGTACTGCCCTTACGCTGGCCACCAAAGGGCATCCTGCCTCGTTGGAGATGTGCCTCCTCCTCATCCTCCTCCTCCTCCTCTCTCCTATTAGGCACCCACGTGGAGTCAGTGACCTCATCATCCCCTCCCTCCTCATCACTGGAGCCAATCTGGCAGTATGCTGCAGCTGCTGGAACATGACTGCCAGATTGGTGTCCTTCTTGAGCATCCCCTCTGTCTGCTCTCACGCTACTGCCTTCCTCTAGCTGGGTTTCATCATCAGACCCTTCGAAACGCTGGGCATCCTCCTGGAGCATGTACCCAACACTGTGCTGAAACAGTTCGGGGGACTCCTCAGGAGGAGGACATGGTGGGTCTAGGGAAGGAGTGACTGATGATTTGTCTGACATTGATACCAGGGAAGACGACGCTTTGGCAGCTGCTTTTCCAGTACCCTGAGCCTGGGTGAGAGAGGATGAGGAGGAGGAGGAGGGCTTGGTCATCCACTCTACCAAGTCTTCGGCATGATGTGGCTCAACATGTCCAGCTGCCGAAAAGAAGGACAAGCGTGTCCCATGGCCATGTGCTGATGACAATGCACCGCGTCCACGACCAGCACTGTTGCCCCCAGACACAGAGCCTGCTTGCCCTCTTTTATTGCCTCCTGACTGTCTGCCTCTCCTTGTTTGCCTTCCAGACATTCTAATAGATGGCCTGCAGGGAGATGGGAAAAAAGCAATAAGGGCTACCTTCAGGTGTCCTTCTCTGTCCCTTGAAACAAGGACTTTCACAGTGAAAGAAACTGACACTCTCCCTACCTACAGTTTTCTGTCCCTAGAAAAAATATTTTTTTTAAGCACAATATAGCACAAGGACAATTCACTCACTGTCCTTACAGGTCCCTGGAAACAAGGACTTGCAGAGTGAAAGAAAAAAAACACTCTCCCTACCTACAGTTTTCTGTCCCTAGAAAAAATGTTTTTTTTAATCACAATATAGCACAAGGACAATTCACTCACTGTCCTTACAGGTCCCTGGAAACAAGGACTTGCAGAGTGAAATAAACTGACACTCTCCCTACCTACAGTTTTCTGTCCCTAGAATAAATGTTTTTTTTAAGCACAATATAGCACAAGGAGAATTCACTCACTGTCCTTCCAGGTCCCTGGAAACAAGGACTTGCAGAGTGAAAGAAAAAAAACACTCTCCCTACCTACAGTTTTCTGTCCCTAGAAAAAATGTTTTTTTTAATCACAATATAGCACAAGGACAATTCACTCACTGTCCTTACAGGTCCCTGGAAACAAGGACTTGCAGAGTGAAATAAACTGACACTCTCCCTACCTACAGTTTTCTGTCCCTAGAATAAATGTTTTTTTTAAGCACAATATAGCACAAGGACAATTCACTCACTGTCCTTACAGGTCCCTGGAAACAAGGACTTGCAGAGTGAAAGAAAAAAAACACTCTCCCTACCTACAGTTTTCTGTCCCTAGAAAAAATGTTTTTTTTAATCACAATATAGCACAAGGACAATTCACTCACTGTCCTTACAGGTCCCTGGAAACAAGGACTTGCAGAGTGAAAGAAAAAAAACACTCTCCCTACCTACAGTTTTCTGTCCCTAGAAAAAATGTTTTTTTTAATCACAATATAGCACAAGGACAATTCACTCACTGTCCTTCCAGGTCCCTGGAAACAAGGACTTGCAGAGTGAAAGAAACTGACACTGTCCCTACCTACAGTTTTCTGTCCCTAGAATAAATGTTTTTTTTAAGCACACTATAGCACAAGGACAATTCACTCACTGTCCTTACAGGTCCCTGGAAACAAGGACTTGCAGAGTGAAAGAAAAAAAACACTCTCCCTACCTACAGTTTTCTGTCCCTAGAAAAAATGTTTTTTTTAATCACAATATAGCACAAGGACAATTCACTCACTGTCCTTACAGGTCCCTGGAAACAAGGACTTGCAGAGTGAAATAAACTGACACTCTCCCTACCTACAGTTTTCTGTCCCTAGAATAAATGTTTTTTTTAAGCACAATATAGCACAAGGACAATTCACTCACTGTCCTTACAGGTCCCTGGAAACAAGGACTTGCAGAGTGAAAGAAAAAAAACACTCTCCCTACCTACAGTTTTCTGTCCCTAGAAAAAATGTTTTTTTTAATCACAATATAGCACAAGGACAATTCACTCACTGTCCTTACAGGTCCCTGGAAACAAGGACTTGCAGAGTGAAATAAACTGACACTCTCCCTACCTACAGTTTTCTGTCCCTAGAATAAATGTTTTTTTTAAGCACAATATAGCACAAGGACAATTCACTCACTGTCCTTACAGGTCCCTGGAAACAAGGACTTGCAGAGTGAAAGAAAAAAAACACTCTCCCTACCTACAGTTTTCTGTCCCTAGAAAAAATGTTTTTTTTAATCACAATATAGCACAAGGACAATTCACTCACTGTCCTTACAGGTCCCTGGAAACAAGGACTTGCAGAGTGAAATAAACTGACACTCTCCCTACCTACAGTTTTCTGTCCCTAGAATAAATGTTTTTTTTAAGCACAATATAGCACAAGGACAATTCACTCACTGTCCTTACAGGTCCCTGGAAACAAGGACTTGCAGAGTGAAAGAAACTGACACTGTCCCTACCTACAGTTTTCTGTCCCTAGAATAAATGTTTTTTTTAAGCACACTATAGCACAAGGACAACTCACTCACTGTCCTTACAGGTCCCTGGAAACAAGGACTTGCAGAGTGAAAGAAAAAAAACACTCTCCCTACCTACAGTTTTCTGTCCCTAGAAAAAATGTTTTTTTTAATCACAATATAGCACAAGGAGAATTCACTCACTGTCCTTCCAGGTCCCTGGAAACAAGGACTTGCAGAGTGAAAGAAAAAAAACACTCTCCCTACCTACAGTTTTCTGTCCCTAGAAAAAATGTTTTTTTTAATCACAATATAGCACAAGGACAATTCACTCACTGTCCTTACAGGTCCCTGGAAACAAGGACTTGCAGAGTGAAATAAACTGACACTCTCCCTACCTACAGTTTTCTGTCCCTAGAATAAATGTTTTTTTTAAGCACAATATAGCACAAGGACAATTCACTCACTGTCCTTACAGGTCCCTGGAAACAAGGACTTGCAGAGTGAAAGAAAAATAACACTCTCCCTACCTACAGTTTTCTGTCCCTAGAAAAAATGTTTTTTTTAATCACAATATAGCACAAGGACAATTCACTCACTGTCCTTACAGGTCCCTGGAAACAAGGACTTGCAGAGTGAAATAAACTGACACTCTCCCTACCTACAGTTTTCTGTCCCTAGAATAAATGTTTTTTTTAAGCACAATATAGCACAAGGACAATTCACTCACTGTCCTTACAGGTCCCTGGAAACAAGGACTTGCAGAGTGAAAGAAAAAAAACACTCTCCCTACCTACAGTTTTCTGTCCCTAGAAAAAATGTTTTTTTTAATCACAATATAGCACAAGGACAATTCACTCACTGTCCTTACAGGTCCCTGGAAACAAGGACTTGCAGAGTGAAATAAACTGACACTCTCCCTACCTACAGTTTTCTGTCCCTAGAATAAATGTTTTTTTTAATCACAATATAGCACAAGGAGAATTCACTCACTGTCCTTCCAGGTCCCTGGAAACAAGGACTTGCAGAGTGAAAGAAAAAAAACACTCTCCCTACCTACAGTTTTCTGTCCCTAGAAAAAATGTTTTTTTTAATCACAATATAGCACAAGGACAATTCACTCACTGTCCTTACAGGTCCCTGGAAACAAGGACTTGCAGAGTGAAATAAACTGACACTCTCCCTACCTACAGTTTTCTGTCCCTAGAATAAATGTTTTTTTTAAGCACAATATAGCACAAGGACAATTCACTCACTGTCCTTACAGGTCCCTGGAAACAAGGACTTGCAGAGTGAAATAAACTGACACTCTCCCTACCTACAGTTTTCTGTCCCTAGAATAAATGTTTTTTTTAAGCACAATATAGCACAAGGACAATTCACTCACTGTCCTTACAGGTCCCTGGAAACAAGGACTTGCAGAGTGAAAGAAAAAAAACACTCTCCCTACCTACAGTTTTCTGTCCCTAGAAAAAATGTTTTTTTTAATCACAATATAGCACAAGGACAATTCACTCACTGTCCTTACAGGTCCCTGGAAACAAGGACTTGCAGAGTGAAATAAACTGACACTCTCCCTACCTACAGTTTTCTGTCCCTAGAATAAATGTTTTTTTTAAGCACAATATAGCACAAGGACAATTCACTCACTGTCCTTCCAGGTCCCTGGAAACAAGGACTTGCAGAGTGAAAGAAAAAAAACACTCTCCCTACCTACAGTTTTCTGTCCCTAGAAAAAATGTTTTTTTCAATCACAATATAGCACAAGGACAATTCACTCACTGTCCTTCCAGGTCCCTGGAAACAAGGACTTGCAGAGTGAAATAAACTGACACTCTCCCTACCTACAGTTTTCTGTCCCTAGAATAAATGTTTTTTTTAAGCACAATATAGCACAAGGACAATTCACTCACTGTCCTTACAGGTCCCTGGAAACAAGGACTTGCAGAGTGAAAGAAAAAAAACACTCTCCCTACCTACAGTTTTCTGTCCCTAGAAAAAATGTTTTTTTTAATCACAATATAGCACAAGGACAATTCACTCACTGTCCTTCCAGGTCCCTGGAAACAAGGACTTGCAGAGTGAAATAAACTGACACTCTCCCTACCTACAGTTTTCTGTCCCTAGAATAAATGTTTTTTTTAAGCACAATATAGCACAAGGACAATTCACTCACTGTCCTTAGAGGTCCCTGGAAACAAGGACTTGCAGAGTGAAAGAAAATAAACACTCTCCCTACCTACAGTTTTCTGTCCCTAGAAAAAATGTTTTTTTTTAAGCACAATATAGCACAAGGACAATTCACTCACTGTCCTTCCAGGTCCCTGGAAACAAGGACTTGCAGAGTGAAAGAAAAAAAACACTCTCCCTACCTACAGTTTTCTGTCCCTAGAAAAAATGTTTTTTTTAATCACAATATAGCACAAGGACAATTCACTCACTGTCCTTACAGGTCCCTGGAAACAAGGACTTGCAGAGTGAAAGAAACTGACACTCTCCCTACCTACAGTTTTCTGTCCCTAGAATAAATGTTTTTTTAAGCACAATATAGCACAAGGACAATTCACTCACTGTCCTTCCAGGTCCCTGGAAACAAGGACTTGCAGAGTGAAAGAAACTGACACTGTCCCTACCTACAGTTTTCTGTCCCTAGAATAAATGTTTTTTTTAAGCACACTATAGCACAAGCACAAAACACACTGACACTCTCCCTACCTATCCTTCTCTTTCCCTAAACTAAAGGAATCCAGGTTAAGCAAGAAAGAAATAACAGTCACTGTCCCTGCCTATGCTGCTCTATCCCTGCTCCGGAACACACTACACTAGGCCGCCGTGCTGGCGGCCTTTTATAGTGTGGGGCGTGTACTAAACACCCTCAGCAATAATTGGCCACAGGCATCCTGCCTGTGGCCAATCATTGCTCTCCTCGCTGCCGGCGCTGTGATTGGCCAAGCATGCGGGGTCACAGTGCATGCTTGGCCAATCACAGCGCCTGGATGACACTGCGATGGCGTAGTGCATTGTGGGCCGTTCGCGTCACTCGAATTTGGCGCGAACGGCCCAAATCGTTCGATCTTCGTCGAACGATCGAACAGCCGATGTTCGAGTCGAACGTATGTTCGACTCGAACACAAAGCTCATCCCTATTAGGAACCAGCTGCCTCTTCCTGGTCCAGGCATCCTGCGCGCCCCCCCATAAAGTGTGGCCAGGGGTCTGCTCTCCTTCAGCCGCTGTATGGAACTTGCAGCATCCTGGGATATGTGATGGTGCATATACCAGGAGGCTGCAGACGATTTCTTTCACAGCCTCCAATCCATCTCCGGATAGTACAGAGCCTTGGAGACACGGAGCTTTCTTAATGGAGATATAATCTGCTGTGTCGGGCATTATAGGATGGCGTGAGGGCATTATAGGATGGCGTGAGGGTATTATAGGATGGCGTGAGGGCATTATAGGATGGTGTGAGGGCATTATAGGATGGCGTGAGGGCATTATAGGATGGCGTGAGGGCATTATAGGATGGCGTAATTCCTGGCTGATAAGACTCCAGGTCTCTGGACAGTGACAGCCTGCAGGCCAGGAGAGTGTGAAGGAGTCTCTGGAAATGTGAGATAAGGCTGATCACAGGCCGAATCCCTGGAATAGCTGAGATTCCTCCTCCACTAATCCGAGAAATCCACAGGAGACCATCGCCTGGTCCGGACACCAAACCCTGGCACCTTTCATTAGGGAAATATCTGGGCTGTCATTACTGTAAATGCCAGCTGTCATGGTGATGCATTTCCTTTAAAGGGTAACACTTTTTTGGGAAAAAGAATAGCAAATAAAAAAATAATAATATAGAGTATACAATAGCTACACAAGTCATATTGCTGTAAAAAAAAAAAAAAGGCCTTTTCTTTTCTATCTGCAGCTCTGTGCTTTTCTGTAAAATGCAATATGGCAACCTGGGAGTGTTCTGTACACAGAAACCCCTCCCCCCCAACAACATTTCCTGCTTGCGTTATTGGCTCACCGATTTCCCCAGAAGTCTGCACTAAGATACAAGTCAGACTTTGGGCACCCCCTGCAACAAAAATTTCATTTTTGGTGGGATACTCCCAAAGGAAAATCAGGTCTAAAGGGATGCAGTCCCTGCCAATTTCCTCAGAATCCTGGAAGTGCAGCAGCTGATTGATGATTATAAAACCATTCCTTTAATGTACATAGATCACCCAGAGGGGAAGTTTTGTCCTCAACAAAAGTGGAGTTACTCTTTAAACACTTGCTTACCGGGCACATAGACCCCCATTCCTGCCCAGGCCAATTTTCAGCTTTCAGCACTGTCACACTTTGAATGACAATTGCACGGTCATGCAACACTGTACCCAAATTAAATTTTTGTTTTAGACAGGAAGAGCTTTTTTTTTTTTTTGGTGGTATATAATCACCACTGGGTTTTATTTTTTTTGTTAAACAAAAAAAAAGATGGAAACTTAAAAAAAATAAAATAATAATAATAATAATAATAATACACCCCCCCGCCCCCAGGCCAGTAGGAGTGGCTTATCTGGGGTGTAATTTAGAAAGCCCGTTCTTTTTTTAATTCTGCACCGACTGGCTGCCCTGGCCCCCCACTGGACACTGGGCCCGGTACAACAGGGCCGGTTGTACTGGCCCATTAGCGGCCATTAGTTAAAGTAGCACAGTGCCGAATAGCAAAAAAAATGGCCTGGGTCATGAAGCGGGGTAAAACCTTCTGGAGCTCAAGTGGGTTTTTATGAATACATAATAAATGTATTTTTAACCACTTGCCCACCGTCAATTGACGGCGGGCGGAGGACACTCTCGTTCTGAGAGGACGTCATATGACGTCCTCCCTTTAAACAGGGATTGCGCGCGATCGCGGGCACGCATCCCTGTACTGACGGTGGCGGCGTGTCACCGAGACACCGCTCGTCACCGACAGGGGTGAACAGCCGCCAGCAAGTGCGGTTTAACCCGTGATTGGCCGTGATAAAGTCACAGCTGATCACAGGGTGTAAATGCCTCATTACACGCTGCATGCACGCGATCGTGAGCGCGCTGTGCGTGTCCGTCGGTGGCAGTGTGTTCCCGAGAACACTGCTCGTCACCGACGATGGTACACAGCCATTGGCCAGGGCTGTGTACCATGTGATCGGCTGTGATCCATTCACAGCCTGATCACTAAATGTAAACACAGGATTTGTATCTAAGTGTTGCCAGCTCTTCTTCTCCTCACACACCGTTTCCAGTGTGAGGAGAGAAGAGCCAGGAGCAGTGCGTTACAAATCTATGTTCAGTAGTGTCTGCACCAACACCACACCTGTCCCATCGCGCCCCTCCCCCCAATTGTCATCTGTCACCCAACAGTCACCCCATAAGTGCACCTGTCACATAAGAGACTGCCATCAGTGACCATCAGCGGTGCAACCGTCACCCATCAGTGACCTGACCCGTCACCCATCAGTGACCTACCCATCACCCATCTGTGACCGTACCCTGTCACATAAGAGACTGCCATCAGTGACCATCAGCGGTGCAACCGTCACCCATCAGTGACCTGCCCTGTCACCCGTCACCCATCAGTGACTGTACCCTGTCACCTGTCACCCATCAGTGACCGTACCCTGTCACATAAGAGACTGCCATCAGTGACCATCAGCGGTGCAACCGTCACCCATCAGCGACCGTGCCCTGTCACCCATCAGTGACCGTGCCCTGGCACCCGTCACCCATCAGTGACCATAAGCGGTGCACCCATCATCCATCAGTGACCATCACCCGTCACACCATCATTCCCGTCACACCATCATCACCTATCAGTGAACGTCACTTGCCACCCATCGCACAGCCCATCAGTGATTGTCACCTGCTACCCATCTGTCACCTGTCGCACAGCTACCCGCCACACAGCCAAAAGATTCTATACCAGTGAGGAGGCATTCCAGATCCTCTCCATGACTGATGAGAGCACCAGGGAGTTCTCATCAGATTCCAATTCTGATTCCGAATCAAATTCGGAATTTGAACCGATCGAATACAGTAATGATTCGGATGAAGAATGGGTCCCTCCTAAAAGGGCACGGCCCTCTGGAAACCAGGCAGCCGCCAGCAACCAGGATTATAATCCCAGGCCCAGTACCAGCGCTGCCACCACCAATAGGCCCCGAGAACAAAGGCCCAGTACCAGCGCTGCCGCCAGCAATAGGCCCCAGGAACAAAGGCCCAGTACCAGTGCTGCCACCAGCCAAAGGCCCCAGGAACAAAGGCCCAGTACCAGTGCTGCCGCCAGCGAAAGGCCCCGCAAACAAATGCCCAGGGCCAGTACCGGTGCTGCCACATCACACCCGAGTACCAGCACAGGAAATTTAACTCCCCCAACTACTGGAGTGTCACGTCCTCCAAGAGCCAGTGCTACATACATGCCAGATGGTCTTGCCAACCCAACATGGCTGCCTTCCGACTCGGGATCACCAATTATTCCTCCTTTCACAGCACAGCCAGGTGTGCAGGCCAACACCCAAAATTTCAGAGAGGTTTATTATTTTCACCTTTTTTTGCCCGACACTATTCTGCAGTTCATTGTGGACCAGACAAACTTATATGCCCAGCAGTATATTGCAAACAACCCCCAATCATCTTATGCCCGTCCATTTGAGTGGAGAGATTTGGATTTGGAGGAGTTCAAAATGTTTTTGGGCCTCACCATAAACATGGGGCTTACAAAAAAAAAAATCAAGGACATGCCTATTGGTCCACAAAACCCATCTACCACATGCCCATGTATTCTTACGTAATGCCCAGGTCCCGATATGAGATGATAATGAGATTCTTGCATTTTAATGACAACACCCAGTGTCCTCCCCCCAATAATCCAGATTCCGATAAGCTGTATAAACGTCGCCCACTGATAAATTTCCTTTCCAAACGATTTGCAGAACTGGTACCCTTTTCAGGCCGGCTAGGAATAAAACAATATATTCCTAGCAAAAAGGCCAAATACGGTGTAAAATTTGTGAGAGAATCACGGGATATCTTTATGCGTTCCGCATACATGAAGGAAAAGATTCCCAGCTCCAGCCCCCTGAGTGCCCGGCCTACATGGGCACAGCTGGAAAAATTGTATGGGACCTGGTTTACCCACTTATGAAAAAAGGATATCATTTATACCTGGACAATTTTTATACCAGCCTGCCCCTTTTCAGACACTTATACATCGAAAAAACCCTGGCCTGCGGAACCTCCAGGAAAAAAAGGAAGGGCTTCCCACAATCAATTGTAAACAAAAAGCTGCGAATGGGGGAAAGAGCAACACTGACGTGCAAAGAAGTGCTGGCCTTGAGGTGGAAGGATAACAGAGACGTACACATGATGTCCACCATTCATGATGACACTGCAGTTGTAGTTCAGCGAAGACGACGAGGTCCCATTGAAAAGCCGACATGTGTCCAGGACTATAATCTCTACATATGGGGGGGGGGGGGGTGGATTTCAACGACCAAATGATTCAGCCCTATTTGTCCATTAGGAGGTCCCGATTCTGGTACAAGAAGGTAGCAGTTTATCTCATCCATTTGGCCATGTATAATTCCTACGTAGTTTACACCAAATCCACAGACAACCCAGCCCCCTTCCTACAATTCTCAGAAGTAGTAGTCACATGCCTCATCTATCAACAAAGACCCCCCCAAGAAAACCTTTGCTCTGATGCAGTTAGCAGACTTCATGGATGGCACTTCCCGTACAGCATCCCACCATCCGAAGCAGGCCGAAGACGGCAAAAAAGATGTCGCATGTGCAGCAAAGGAGGACTTCGAAAAGATACCAGCTACCATTGTCCCCGGTGTCCCTCCCAACCTGGCCTATGCATTGGTGAATGCTTCGAATTTTATCACACATCCATAAAATATTAGCCCATATTTTTAACCCTTTCCCCCCCATTTTTATAATCTGTGCTGACCATTTTCCATGCTTCCCCAAATAACCATGCCACTGCCTTCCACGTGAACTGACCCTGGCCTGCTTTTTGACTATGCCTCTGCCTACTGTTTGGACTGCTTCCACGTGTACTGACCCTGGCCTGTTTTATGGACTATGCTTTTGCCTACCACTTGGACTGATCTGTTGCCCTGCTACTGTAGTACACAAGGGTCTCACATATGTGAGGGGCTCCAGAATAGTTTTTCCGGATGTAGAAAAATTTTTTTTGTTTTCTCCAAGTTTAATTTCCGGATTAGGGTCTGGAGTCCGGAGGCTTCATAGAGATTTGGGTGGGTCGAAGCCTCTACCCCTGTGCACAGGTCTTAGCCGATTGCCACCCTCAGCATGCTGCTGACTTACTGCCATCATGCCTTTGCCTGCCGCATGAATGGACCACACCACTGCCTGCTACCTGGACTACGCAAATAATTAGCTGTAGCAAGAGGCAGTATGTTTATGAAGGGCTGGAGAGCGGTACAATAATGAGCGTCTGCAGGTAACGGTGAACCAGGACCAATAATATGGCTGTGCTGGCTGTCTCTGCCTGGACAATTTCTATGGACAAATGCTTTCGCTGTGCTAACAATATTCTTGTGCTGACCATAGACAATATTCCTGCCTGCTGCCTGGATAATTACTATTGCTGTCACTAAGCACATCCCCGACTGCTGCCTGGACCAGTGCTCTCTTCTGTGGACACTACTAAAAGCACAGGTAATACTTTCTTTTTTTACCCTTTCCGCAATAGAATTTATTTTGGATTGTAATTCGTGGTATGTACATGCTATGTGTTAGAAATATGAAGGGCCTTCAAAAATGATAGGCTGCCAGGAAATTATATGTAATGTATGCTCCTAGAACGCCTGATGGTGCTATTTGAAAGTTGGGCCTCTGTATGTGGCCAAGCTGTGTAAAAGTCCCACACATGTGGTATCCCCATACTCAGGAGGAGTAGCAGAATGTATTTTGGGGTGTAATTTTTGCTATGTATTTGCTATGTGTTGGAACTATCTTATAAATGTACAACTTTGTGTAAATAAAATGCATTTAAATTTTTTTTTTCCCCACACTTTCCAAAAACTTCTGGAAAAAAAATAACCATTCAAAAGACTCATTATGCCTCATAGATTATACATTGGGGTGTTAGCTTTCCAAAATGGTGTCATTTTGTGGGCAATTTCATTGTCCTGGTGCTCCAGGCCCACAGCGCAACAGCGAGGCACAATATGACAAATACGGTGTCCCTCCACTGTTTGCATAGCATTCAATTGTGCCCGTCAAATGGCATCTCCCGTCTAAAAAAAAGCCTCCTACGATGTGCGCATGCGCTACGGTAAAGTCACTCCAGCTGATCAGGAAATCAGCTGGAGTGGCCTTCCGTTCTGCGCATGCGCGGGCACTTTGACGGAGGGCACAAGTCGACAGAACACCGGCATAAGCACACTGGTGGAGGATAGCACAGGCACAGAATTTTTGTTCTACGAAATTGTCTCTTTTGCACAGCGGTGGATTATTAAGATTTATGGACTCTTTATATTGGCATTTAATGTGAGATTTATGAAAATTTGTCACTTTCATTTGTATTTTTATATGTTTGAGTCGATTAGCACAGTGTATGAGATATTAATATTGTAGCACTGTCCCCATAGGGCTTGCTGAGTGTTGACTTCATAGGCCTCTCTCTAGTTACCTGCAGTTGGTTGCCAAGAGTTTCCACTTGGGTTGCTAGGGGTTTATACTTAAACCCCCCCTACCCCCGCTCATTACTCAATGACCAGTCCAGGGTATTTGTATTTTAATTTTGGATGGGAGAAGGGATTAGTGGGGTACTCCAACTGGAACTATTCAGTGGATAAAGGACAACTCTCAATTGGCCTCACCGGATTATTTGTGAAAGCAGACACACCATACTGCCAAATATATGAAGGAATTAAGGAATTCTTGCGCTCACTAGCAGCAGACTTGATGCACTACATTATCTTCAGGATACTCTCTAGCATCCCCTTTACGGACACCCGTCCACTGACTCTTCTAGATGAAAGGGGCGGCCCTCACTGGACAGGCCCCAAAGACACAGATCTGTACTCACAGTAGGCAGAATCAGATCCTTCCTGGCGTCTCCCTTTTAGTCAATTCTGCAGGACCTCCGGGTTCAGCTTCACTCTGACCCTCCAACTCTAGGCCCTTGGGTCGACCACCCAAGGCCGCACGACAGCCTCCACAGAGGGGGGGGCAGCTGCCCCCTCCCTCCTGGACTTTACTCTCTGACTCAACTAACTCTGAGCACATGTACTCCAGCCTTAAATACAGAGTCACAGCATTCAATGCAGCACTTTTTCTCTGTCAATAGCCAGGACTGTAACAAAACCTGTGCACTCACTGGCCAGGTCCCCTCCCACTGTCCAATATGACTTCCTATTGTATCAGTGTGGGACAGTCTGACAAGCTGAGATGCACCTGAGCAGACCTGACCAATAGATCCCGCTCCCTGGTAGGCAGAGAGCACAAAGTTTTACCCAACTATCTTTCTGGTAAGCAGAAAGACCAAAAACAATACTCTTTTCTAGCACCTACCTAGGAGGGTGCTACAATATATGATGACACCTTGGTATTTTTAGCACTTCCTGCAAGTCCAGACCAGGAAAAGCAACACATTGGGGCTGATTAAAGGCAAAAAAGACAACATCCAAGCAACCGCCCCAAGGATCTGCATGACGGCCAAGCAATTTATATGTTCAGGAGGTGGTCAGAAACAGCCACCTATAAATTTCTCTCCCATATCCTCTTTGGATGTTGCCAATTGTTTTGAGAGGCACCTCCACTAAAGCTCAAGCATTACCAACAGAAACACCACCACACTGCAGGAAAGTTTTAAACATAGTTTATTCCAGTATAATTACCTGTAAAAAAATACAGAAAATATATATTTTTTTTACAATTGCATTAATACGGAACGCACTGCATAGGCCGGCCCGGGGCAGCCTCCGCTGAGGCCGAGTGTCCCAACATCCAAAGTCTAGGCCATGCAGGTTTTCACAGAAGGCAACATTATAAATGCAATCCCAAAAAACAAAACAAAATACAATTCCAGTTAACATATGTGAATTGGAACCCAGCAAAAATAAAAAAATAAATGAAGTGAAAAAATAAAAAAAGGCAGATATGGCAACATTGAAACAAGGCAACAGCCAAACTGATACTTTTGCAAAAAAAAAGTAAATTAAGGTATATTCTTAACCGTGATACATAACATAGTATTCTGTCACATGGACTCGTTATTTTACATATATAAAAAAAAAAGCACCGTGAAGATTTTTTTTTGTCCCATACAATGTTCAACGGGGTCACCTGGCTGCTTTTCAGACTTGCACGGCTAGAAGCGCAGAGGTCATCTGGTCAGAAGTTTGTGTTCGTGGTTGTCCCTTCTCCATATATATCCAGAAGCTGAAGGCCCAATCTGGAGATACGAGGGAGATTCTGCAACCTTACTGACCAAACAGAACGCCATTGGACTACCCAAAAATAATGAAGGCGTGAGAAGTGCCATAACACAGACAACAAAAAATAATCAGGTCCAATTTCCCAGTGTACAAGGGCTCTTCAAAAGGTTGCCGCACTTTATTTTTTTAGCTCCATTATATTATAAAAAGGGCGGAAACATTTTTAAGACCCCTCGTTAATTATTGTATCGGGTTACTTCATTTTTTTTGTGGGGTGGGGGATCTGCAAAAAATATTGCAGAAATCAGAAGTGTTTTCAAAAATCTACAGCTTAAAAGACAAAAATGATCATGAAGGCTTGGAGGGGGAAAAAAAAAAAACAACATTGAAAATACCAGATACAAGTGAAAAAATAAAGGCATTGTACAATTTTACACTACTTACATGTTGCCTTTTGGCACCGAAGCAACCTATATAGTTTACACACATCAGAAGCCGATATTTTGGACGATGAAAGGGCTTCCTTTACATTTGCAAAGAGCCAAGCTGATTGAGTTAAAAAAATAAATCGGGAGGATGAGAGAGCTACAGGTTTGTACCAAGTCCAGAAAAAGTTTATTCCCAATAGGTCAGAGGATATAATACATTCGCTAAGAGTCCCATTGTGAAAATCTCTAATAATTGCCTGTGATAAAACTCCCTCTTCCAATGCTCGTCTTTATGGTGCTTTAACAAAGGCGAAACGCGTTGAGCGACATCACGCTGGAACCAGAAGTTGCGTCATCTCGCCAGACATTGCAGCACAGCCATCTTTCTTTTTACTAGAAGTTTATTGCCTTTATACAAGCATACAGTTATGCATAAAAGTTTACAAAGCCTGGCAGAAATCATGACATTTTGGCACAGATATTGAAAATATGACCGATTATGCCAAAAAACTTATTTAAAAGGAAAGTGATCATATGAAGCCATTTATCATCACATAGTTGTTTGGCTCCTTTTTAAATCATAACAACAGAAATCACCCAAATGGCCCTGACGAAAAGTTTCCCTCCCCTGGAATGTTTGGTCTTGGTACAGACACACACAGGCTAAAATGGGAATTAAAAAGGGTAATTTTCCACATCCGTGGCTTTTTAAATTGCAATTAATGTCTGTGTATAAATAGGAAGTGAGTTTGTTAGCTTTAAACGTGGATGTACTGAGCGGGCTAGATACTGAGCCATGGGGAGCAGAAAAGAACTGGCAAAAGACCTGCATAACAAGGTAATGGAACTTTATAAAGATGGAAAAGGATATAAAAAAAAAAAGATATTCAAAGCCAAACATTCCATGGTATGTAAACACAAAATGTATGCCAGGGTATGCAAACTTTTGAGCTCAACTGTATATACTAAATTAAAAGTGATAGGCTTTTAAAATACTACAGTATGGAATAACTTTCTTTGAGGTTCATTGGAGGTCCAAAGCAGATTTTTTTTTTATGAACAATGGGGGCTTTTCTGTTTTAATAGTGTGTATTAAAGTTTAGAAATATAGTTGCACAAAAGGAGGTATGCATTTCACAAGGCTTGTACCAAAGTTACAATGCAGAGACTGTCCATAATTTGACATCAGAGAGAAAAGGGCGCCATGGGTTACAAAAATGTTGTATAACTGGAAACTGGATCAGGGAGGCACCCTCCTACCCAAGCAAGGACAGCTTTTATTTCATGCTGTACAGGACCTATTGTGGTCATCTCTATCTGGTGAGACTCCAATGCGTGGTGGTGGAAGGAAGAATAGGAGCACATTGATGCCTTGACGTTAGATCAATTACAAAAGCACAATTGGGGGTTTGGCGTTGATTTAATTTTTGCATTATTGCACTACGATGTTTTGTTTATCTTTGTACATCCACGAGGGAAACTGAAAAGAGGATTCCGAACAGCGGATGCTGGAGAAAGTGAGCGACGCCTCGTGGCTACTGATTTGACTCAATGTACGAGGTCTATGCTTCTGGTGAGCATTTAAAAATTTTGTTAAAGTACTATAAAGAAGATTGGAAGAGAGATTTTTATTACAGACAATATAGAGATATTCACACTCAGCGTCGGGAATATATTGTGTTGATTTGAAACTTTTTTGGGGTGTAAAAGGTTACTCCAGCTGTGGGAGAGATTTTTGGGGGACGGTTTGGGTAACATCTTATATTCCAGCTGCTGGGAATATTTATTTTATTGGGGGGGGGGGGGGGTTGAGTAAAATGCTGATTTTGCAGACTTGCACTAGCGCAGAGAATACCGTTCAACGCATTTCAGCGGCTCACCTTTCCTTCATCAGGTCTTGAGCGCTGGCAAATTATTGGCGTATTCTGGACAGCAGTAGTGTAAATGATAGGATGATTGCAAGATGCCAAACAAATAAATGGCAGTTGTCAAGATAAATAATTTTTTTTTTGGACTTGGTGCATTCTGTGGGGGTGCTTTATTTTTTTTTTATATTATTTTTGACCACTTCAGGAACCCTTAGTTGACAGAGCTGCCCTTATAGTGGTAGCTCATCTTTACAGAAAAAGATGTAAAATGGTGAACACTGTACACCCTCCCTACCTCCTCCCAGTCCTCTATACTTGCCTCCGGGGATGTGGAGCCGTCAGTGCCCCCACAGCTGCTCCAGTTATTTGAAATCAGAGTGATGCTGTGACAGTGCTAACCAATCAGAAATCGCTCTGGTCTGTCCCACAAGTGCTGCACAGATAATAGGGAGAAAAATTGGGATTTTGAATCCCTGGACTGTCAACAGGGGCACTGATGGCTCAGCATTACTAGAGGCAAGTATATCAGGGAGCAGGGGGTGTACAGTGTTAGTTCACCTTTACATATTTTTTTCTGTAAAAAGGTGAACACAAAGAACTGTATTGCAAACTTATTCTTTATCAGTGGGCCCAGTGCGCCACCAACAGGCTTCTTCAGGATGATTGGGGAGAAATCAGGCACAGAGCTTGCAGCTCCCCAACCTGCCTGGCTCCCAGACACACAAAAAAAAAAAAGGATGCTTTTTCCTTTTTTTATTTATATCCTGCAACACGGCCCTCAAAGGGTGCACACGACTAGCATCACATCAACAAAGCGCTCAACATTTTAATGCAAGTTTGTGATTCAGTCTGCTTGATAGCATGGAAAACCTGAACCTTCTCTCTCTCCTCCTCTCATCAGATCTCCCACGACCAGTTCTCGTTCCTCAAACTCCAAAAAAAAAAAAAAACTTTCCAGTTTAACATTTCTTTTTATATTAATTAAATATTTTATAAAAAATATGGCAAAAAGCACACTCATGCATCATCAGCCTTTGTGATATTAAGATTAAATAGCTTATTTACAACACGTTTTATAATTCAGTTCATAGACAAGAGAGGGCAGGAAGTTTGACCTGGGCAGGGCACTTTTCATGGCGGTGTGGGCAGCTAAGAAACCATTTTGTTTCCAGGTTAGAAACCCATTCCTGCCATTACAGGGAGCGAGGGCGGCTCTGCCCTAAAACGGAAAGTAACTGGCAGCTTGCACAGCAAGTCCTCTGCTTCTATAGTCCTGGAGAGGTCTGTTGGCATGATGGGAAATGGATCCAGGATACTCAAAAGCCGAGACATTGGGGGGGTCAGTTACTCAAAGAACCGTTTACACCCATTTAATGAATAGCCTGAATTTAGCCGAGAAAACCAGCACCATTTCTAGTGTACACGGCTGTACAGGCATTAACATTTACACCAGCATTAAATTTTGCACTGTATCTGTGCAATGTTTAAAAAAAAAGTGTAGTTTTTAAAAGCAGCTCCAGGCAATTAAAAGCAATCTGTGACAGCTGAACGTGACTGCAGGGAACACTGCAACCGTGCTAAAACAAAAGTAATTCAACAACTAACTCTGGGCAGTGATAAAATATTTAAAACGATTGTTCCTCCCACCCAGTTGATAAAGAATGCATCAGAATGTGAGTAATGATTACTTTACATCCCAGTCCAGGCAGTCTTCCTTATCGATCTTTTGGCTTTGACAACCGGCACCCCAAATCCACTCTTCTTGCTGGTCTCATCTCTGCCCCTCTCACCATCATCACATAAAATTCATGACCGGCAGCCATGTCCTATCCAGATGATGTGGCCACTGGTCCTGCATTGTACGTGTTGACATGACAGTACTGGACCATTTGGAAGTGCTGGAGAGAAAAGGCCCGGCCGCAGACAGCTACAGAACTGCATAACAAGTGTTACTCCGCGTTAGCCCAACCCCTAGAATAGCAGTGGTCAACTTTCTTGATATAGGGAGGAGTCTAAGATGCAGCCCACCAACATCACCAATGGGCCGTCAGAGGCCGCGGGCGGGAACTAGGAGATGGACAGAGGCCGCGGGGCGGGATCCAGGAGATGGACAGAGGCCGCGGGGCGGGATCCAGGAGATGGACAGAGGCCGCGGGGCGGGATCCAGGAGATGGACAGAGGCCGCGGGGCGGGATCCAGGAGATGGACAGAGGCCGCGGGGCGGGATCCAGGAGATGGACAGAGGCCGCGGGGCGGGATCCAGGAGATGGACAGAGGCCGCCGACCATCAGAAGCTGTGAACATGCTATATAGGAGTTGCTGGAGACAGGTCATTGAACGGAGACAATAGGGAAAAGTGTCAAAGGGCTGCATGAAGCCCCCCGGCCACAGGTTGGGCACCGGGGCCCTAGACAAAATAAGCATTATATTTATTATCAGTTGGGGGGAGGAGGAAAAAGATTTAATTATTTTTATCACTACCTAAAAAGGCAATAAAAGAAACCTATTACACACCAGGGCTTTCACTGGTGAAGTTTCACTATGAAAATACTAGCTGCCTGGCTGTCATGCTGCCCCTCATGCTTTAATATTGCCAGCCAAGCCAAAACAATTCAGCAGGTCAGGTCTCCACACTTGACTGTGCTTCACCTGATCAAATACTTGTTCTGGGTCATTATTGGAACCAGCTAAATGGAGCCAGGCAAACTGCATTTTTCAGAAGATGATCCATTTTGGCATCCTCCTTATAGGTTTACTTCAATCTTAGTTCTGCATCCAACTCCAGACTGAATCCAGAGAGTACCTCACATAGCCAATTGTGTGTATGTCCTGAACACCTTACCTCTATCTCTAATTTAATCTGGTACCACCAATCACATTCAAGCTTCTTAAAGAAGGTCTGAATCTGATTGGTGTCTGTGGTAGTGTTTGGGGAATGTCTCTCCTGCTTTGCAAACAGGGGTTCTCAGATCAGCAGGAAAAAAAAAAAAAAAAAAGACCTAAATAAATACTAAAAGCACCGAAAAGGGTACACTGCCTCTCTTTTATGCATTTCAAATCCCAATTTTTGAACTTGAATAAATACTTAAATTTCCTGTCTAAAGTTCCACTTTAAGTTCTGCTACATCACTTCAGGCTGGCTCCTTTTTAGCAGGTAAAGCCATGTAAAAAACATTACAAATAAGTGTCTATACTGTTTAAAATCCAGTAATACACTGTCTCGCCCTGCTATGCACATGCTCAGCTGCTCTCCATTTTTAGGCACTGCCGAGTTTGTAGTGGTCGATATTCTGCCAGCCTTAAAGTGGAATTAAACCCAAGGAAGCTGCTTCTGTTTGATCTGCAACTGTCATGGTGCTGCACACATGATCAGTTATGACACCAGCCATTTGATGGTTTTGACAGTTTGGTTGAGGACAAAAGCAAAATGTGACAGATAGCAATCCCAGCTTTGCAGAAATATTACTTTTTTTTTTCAACCGTTAAATCGATGGGTTTAGTTCCGCTTCATGATCTACTGCTGCTCATCAGCTCTGAGCTTCAGCAAAATGGCAGCCTCCAGCAAGCAGAAACAGGAGCAATGCTAGAGGCAATTTACAGCACACTAATTTTAGTAGCATAATTGTGGAATGTATGTTCCTTGATAAAAAAGAAAAAAAAAGAAGAAAAAAAAAAAAGAAGGACAAATTGCTATGGGTAAAGTTCAACTATAAAAAGGCATCTGTATAGAAATGTTATCTATTGGTACTGTACAGAATGCATTTTTAATACAATATATTTACTGGAATGTTTATGAAAACTAACAGATTTCAAGGCAGGGATTTAAAAAGAGAACTATGGCCAAAGCTTTTTGTCCATACTTCTCCTATGGATCACAGGAGTGTTGTTCATTCTGCACTCCTTTGACGAACTTTCAGCAGACAGCAGTCTAATGTCCGCTGTTGGCTGATGTCACGCAGCCGGTCCAGGTTCTGGAGAGATCCCAACTTTAATGTCAGGATCCACCAATATGCCTGGACTATCAGATGGCTGAGCCTCAGCATGCATCCGAGAGGCTGAGCCATCCCCTCCACAGCGAGCACTGGAGGGGCAGAGCAGAGAGGTGAATGACAGTCATGGTGGCAGGGAACAGATGTAGCATCAGTTCTTCTCTTTATTGTTCAAAGGACAGAACACCAGATATGCTCTTAAATGGTAACCCTCTCTTTTCAAACATGTTACACCCATACGTTGCCAAACAAAAACCACCCACCTACCCTAGGACAGCATGTGGTTGTTCTTCACGTTTCATAACCTACTAAGTGATGAGAAGCACCTAAATCAGTGGTCGTCAACCCCACGAGGTGGTGCAGGAAGCCTCAATTGACATCAAAGGGTCACACTTATAGTTCAGGATATGTAATGTTGGAGAGGCCTTTGATTGACTGTAGACTTACTAGAGAAGATGGACACACTACAGGCTTGGTTGAAGACTAGAGGCACGTTGCATGAGGCTAGCAAAGATCACTGCTATAACTCCATTACAAATCAACTGTTCAACCTCTGCTACCACTTACTGTTGGGGGCCGAAGGCCATACGAGTACCAAAGAGCCACAGGTGGGGCACCAGGGACCTAAGATAGTGCTTGAATTTTTTGCAATGTAAAAAAAAAAAAATATATATATATATACACATTAATCAAAAAAACATAAAACACAAGCGAACAAAAGGCAGTTTGGAAGACTGTACAGGTGAAGGCACCTCAGACTGTTGATGGTAAGTTGGATATGTACTCTGATGGCAGGCGGGGTGGCTCCTGTACAGACTAATAAGCGTCTCTAGAGTCAGACACATTGGTCTCGATTGACTAGGTCACACATGGCTTTGTAAAAGGTAATGGCTTGGTGCCACATTGGTCCAACTTAAAAGTTATTTTTGGAATATGGTGTCCGTTTCGGGGGATCTCAGCAGACCTTCCGGATGTCGGCGTAGACCACACGTTCTGATGTGTTGACCTGGTTACCTTCTTTTCCTGAGTGATCAAGCTGAGCATAGATTACTGGCCCCTGGGAGGATTTAAAAAAAAAAAAAAAAAAAAAAAGCAGAAAATAAAAACATTAGCAACAATGGAACATTCAGATGAAAGTGTCAGTTCACCACCAACTGCCGTTTCCAGTGGATTTTGGTGAGCTGTGAACCTAAACCGACTTTAGGGTCTTTGTTCCGGCATCTATGTTCCCCATTCAGTGCTCCACTGAAGGTGCAAGGTCCACCCCAACTCCATATAATCCACAGAAGAAATAGAGAAAGATCTCAGCCATGGAACACCATACAAACCCAACGTGTAAGAACCTCAGCCCAACTCCATCTAGGCCATGCCCTCCAACGTGTTTCACCCCACCTACAAGGCTTAGTCATGGAGAAGGCGGAGATTTTTCTCTATGTGTTCTGTGGATTCTGGTGGGCTTTAACCTAAACAAAGACCTTTACCACTCCAAGTGCACTGGCAAAAAACCCAGCCCAGGCACCTCCATAGACTCTTCCTATGTTTATGGTTTATTACAGAATATAAAGTCACCCTACCAGATCAGAGCCTTTTCATTCCTCAAACCAGTTTCTGCATACTTCATCATGAAAACTGCATTAGCAGACCCGAGACATACTCAGGAAAGGCCTCTAATGTGTATATGGTCTTGAAATGCAGGATTTCAGTAAGGCGTTGATAAGCCAGTGCAAGCCCCCCATCCTTAAAGAAGTTGTAGAGGTTCGTATTAATTTTTTTTATTTAAATCACAAAACATGTTAGAGTCCATTCACACAGGGGCGGCACGACTTTGGGGGCGACTCGGCAAGGCGATCTGAAGACGACTTCAGAGACGACTTTCAAAAGAACTTCTGTATAGAAGTCAATGCAAGTCGCCCCCAAAGTAGTACAAGAACCTTTTTCTAAGTCGGAGCGACTTGCATCGCTCCTATTAGAACGGTTCTATTGAACAGAGCAGGACGCGACTTGTCAGGCGGCCGAGTCGCCCCTGTGTGAATGGGCTCTTATACTTACCTCCTCTGTGCAAGGGTTTTGCACAGAGCGGCCCCCGATCCTCCTCTTCTGGGGTCCCCCAGGAGCACTCCTGGCTCCTCTTTTCTAGTGCCCCCCGGAGAACCACTTTCCATTGGGGCACTCGTGTGGGCAGGTCCATTGACACAGGGGTATACAGTGTTTACATTTCTGTATTTCCATCCAGAAAAGATGAAATATTGCACAGAAATATATTTTCTAATTCAGCAATAAACTGGAGCTCTATGCCTCTGTTACAGTTTTTCAGATCTTAACGGAGAGTTAGATGGGCTAGTAGATTTAGATACACTAACCCAGGAGTCTGCAAACTTTATAAAAAATAAAGGCCAGTTTACGGCCCTTCAGACTTTAGGGGGGAGCCGGACTGTGCCCAGTGGGAGTAAACAATAACAGATTTTTGGTATTGGGGGAGAAATAGTTGGTGGCAGGGGCAAGAACTGTGCCCCTAGGGCAGGATAAAGGCAAGAAAAGGGCCGCAGTTTGGAGACCACTGCACTAACTAATTGAAACCAAAAACTCTAGCTCAGACTTTATAATCAGTTACAGAAAATGGTTTGGTTTTTCTTTGGAGTAAAGGTTTTACATGAATAAATAAAAGCCGATCATTGAAAGCACCCCTGCCATTGTTAAATGTTTTGTCTTATCCCTGTAAACTGATACATCAGCAGCACAGCTTGTTCTTTTGAAAAACAGACTTGTTGGTTGGATCACTAGATACAAATAAAAAGAAAGAAATCCTAAGAGAGAAAAAAAATGAATGCAGCCATCACATAGGTGCTACGCTGCAATATAATAGGAGGTTTGCTTTTGGGTTTAAAATACTGCCTTAGGTGTAGTCTTGGCTACTTACAATGGGGAAATCTATTTGATCCCCAGCAGATTGTGCAAGTTTGCCCACTTACAAAGAAATGAAGGGTCTATTGTTATCATAGGTGTATTTTAAATGATAGAGACAGAATATCAACCAAACATCCAGAAAAAACACAATACAAATGTTATAAATTGAGTTGCAGTTCAGTGAGTAAAATAAGTATTTGATCCCCAAAGCAAAACATGACTTCGTACTTGGTGGAGAAACCCTTGTTGGGAAGCACAGAGGTCAGACGTTTCTTGTAGTTGGTGATCAGGTTTCCACACATCTCAGGAGGGATTTTGGTTCACTCTTCTTTACAGATCTCCTCTAAATCTTTAAAGTGTAAAAAAAATAATAATAATATGTAAGGTGAACTTACATAGGACCCCCCCCATAGCCACGTCAGGGGTCCAGGGCTTAGAAACCCCCTTGGCATTCATGAGTCTTCTTCCCCACAGGTTCTGATTGTTCGGCGCCACCCATGTGACGGCACAGACCAATTAGAATGCTCCAAAACATCCCTCCCGACCGTGTACGTTCTGGAGATTCAGCTGCAGGGATTTCTAAGCCCTGGACCTCTGACCTCTATACTGGGGGCTCAGAATGGGTGATCGCCGCAATCCAGGTCAGCGGGATGCAGAGGGGGTCCTGTGCAAGTTTACCTTACAGGATTTTTCTGTAAAAGGGGAACTTACCCTTTAAGGTTTCTTGGCGGTCGTTTGGCAACTCAGAATTTTTAGCTCCCTCCATCAATTTTCAATAGGATTAAGGTCTGGAGACTGGCTAGGCCACTCAATGCGCTTCTTCTTGAGCCACTCCTTTGTTGCCTTGGCAGTATGTTTTGGGTCATAGTCACGCTGGAAGACCCATCTTCAGTGTTCAGTGAGGGAAGAAGGTTCTCATTCAAGATTTTACAATATATGGCCCCGTCCATTGGTCCCTCAATGCAGCAAAGTCAGTCTGTACCTTTAGCAGATAAACAGCCCAAAGCATCATGTTCCACCTCTGTGCTTCACTGTAGGGATGGTGTTCTTAGGGTCATAGTCATCATTTTCTTCCTCCATACACGACGAGTCGAGGTAATGCCAAAGAGATAAATTTTGGTCTGATCTGACCACAGTACTTTCTCCCAATCCTTCTCCGAATCATATTCATTGGCAAACTTCAGATGGACCTGTACATGTGCCTTCTTGAGGAGGGGGACCTTGCAGGCGCTACAGGATTTCAATCCATGGCAGCGTTGTGCGTTACCAATGGATTGTTTGGTGACTGTGGTCCCAACTGCCCTGAGATCATTCACAAGCTGCTCCCGTGTAGTTCTGGGCTGATCCCTCACTTTTCTCATGATAACTCTTACCCCATGAGGCGAAATCTTGCATGGAGCTCCAGACAGAGGGCGAATAATTGTGCCAACAACTGTCTCCGTCTCACCAAGCTTCTTGCCGATGGTCTTGTAGCCCATTCCAGTCTTGTGCAGGTCTACAATCTTGTCCTTGACGTCCTTTGACAGCACTTTGGTGTTGCCCATGATGGTGGGTTTGATTGGAAGAAAGATCCTGTGGACAGGTGTCTTTTATACACATAAGTTGTTAGGAGCTCCTTCTTGCATTGACAGGACTAATCCGTGTGCCACATTACACTGTAGCCAGCCTGTGGGAGCCAGAATTATTGGTTGGTAGAAAATCAAATACCGGATTTATCGGCGTATAACACGCACCCTAACTTTAAGAGGAAAGTTTCAGGGAAAAAAAATTCCACAGCCCCCTGCGTATAACACGCAGGCACAGTTTACCCTCTATTTTCAGGGTAAAAGAGTGAGTGTTATACGCCAATAAATACAGTACTTATTTTACTCACTGAACTGCAACTCAATTTATAACATTTCTATCGTGTTTTTTCTGGATTTTTGGTTGATATTCTGTCTCCATCATTTAAAATACACCTATGATAAAAATTATAGGACCCTTCATTTCTTTGTAAGTGGCCAAACTTACAAAATCTGCAGGAGATCAAATAAATTTTCCCCACTGTATGGAATCCGATGTGTGACTGGTGCCCTTTAAGGCCCAGGTATACAGTGCTCTCCAGGATGGAGCCACTAGGTTATTGCTGCTGAAAAATAAAATTCCAATATCATTGCAACAGCCAGTAGAGGAGCCAAAATAATGAGTAAAAATGAGGGGGGGGGGGGGGCTGAGAGAAAACTCCACACACAGGCATGGGGCCAGCTGACATCCAGCTACTGCGCTACAAACACATTCCTACAGTGGAAGTGGTGCGGAGTACTCCCTCACACCCTCACACTGCGGGGAGTGCAGATAACGGGACAGGATACTCACACACAGCAGATTGCATGAAGAAAAACAGAACACACCTGCTTGTGCTGCAGCTGCAATACAGGAATTAAAAAGAAGGGCCTGCACACATTGGAGGGGGGGGGGGGGGGTTAAGAATGGTAACTATATGAATTTTCTGGTTTTCCCCATAGCTGCCATTCAGAATCCGGTCTTCCTTTTCAACCCTAGAATGAAGAAGTTGGTTTGGAGCGATAAGAAATGCAGGTGTCTGCCCCTCCAGGATTGCAATGCCATTTGGACTGGTACATGCTGCAATTAGGCATAGTTGACATTGACAGCTCACTAGGCTGTCAAGTCTGGCCCACCCACCTGCCCGATGCCACCAAAAAAGAGCGCCAGCAGCTGAGGATTTCGGGATACTATGTGGAAGCCTGCAAATACTTCTACAGCTGTACCCCGAATCCTTAAAATGGTACAGGGATTTAGGGTCTGGCGTGCATGCATTGGGGCTGAACATGTTTGTGCACGTGCACCAGTCTCAAGTTTGTATTCCGTATTTGCACTGATAGTTGTACTGCTAAAAGTTAAACTCCATTATTATATAAAATACATTTAAAGCGGAACTCCAGGAATTGCAGCACTTTTGAAAACCTGCTGGTTAAAAGGGTATTCTACGGCACTGTTAATCGGCGGCCAGAGTTATTTCCCGTCACTGGAAGACTAACTCTTCCCCCGCCCTCTTGTAATGGTGCCCAGGTTCTTAACATAATGGCAACAGGGATACTGGTTGCAGAGGATAGTGCGGATCCTAAAAAAGCTCTCACTGCCTGGACTTGCTGGCATGCATACAATTGGCTCTGCAGACCTCCAAGCTCTCTTCACTTAAAAAGGAGGACTTCACCCTCCAGTGCATGTTGCCTCCCATCCACCCCTCTGCTGAAAAAAATTGGTCTTTCGCGTTTCGGGACCTGGTCCGCCCCCAGTTTGCCCCCATCGACCTTCAAGGCATAATTCTTCATCTGGAAAAGAGGTGGCAGGGCCAGGCAGCATGTCATCGGTCACAGAGGAAGGACGTCACAGAGGAAGGACGTCACAGAGGAAGGACGTCACAGAGGAAGGACGTCACAGAGGAAGGACGTCACAGAGGAAGGACGTCACAGAGGAAGGACGTCACAGAGAAAGGACGTCACAGAGAAGAAGCGGATCTCAGCAGGACCATGCTGGATCTGCTGGGCGGGCGAGTACCTTAAATGTGCAGGAACTGCTACAAGAGGGGGCGGGTAGGGGGCATTAAGTTCTGCTTTAATATCCAACTTGAATTTTATTAATTGCATGTCTTAGGGTGCTTCTCTAATTTCCTTTAATTTTCATATTGTACCCTCTAGAATTCTTAATATCTGCGTTTGGGCTTTTCTTAGATGCACAAGTCATGCCCTCGCAGTATATATATATATATATATATATAAATAAATAAAATCACATCACTGTGATCAAGGCGTTGGTTTTGTGGTTAGGAAAAAAAATAAAAAAAACTTAACCAAGACTTCCATCCTCTGTATAGAAACATCTCTCTTGCTCCTAACTTCAGAGCAACAAGTATATTTAAAAGGAGTAATAACCCAAAACAAGGAGATAATTAGGGGGGGGGGGGGGGCTCTAAACTACCGCTTTCACCAAGTAGTAATGCAAATAGTAAATAAGAGAGATAAGTCCAAGAGATGGCATACACCTTGTTGCTCTTATACAGCATATTTCTAAAAGTGCTGCAATTTCTGGGAGTTCCAATTTAACTTTCCATTAGCAGATTAGAGTGCAAAAACTGAAAACAATTTTTAGGCTGGCCATGTAGACTTGCTTTAATCCACTGCCCCTCAGTACCGTGTTTCCCCAAAAGTAAGCCCTACCCTGAAAATAAGCCCTAGTTTAAAATGCTTGTAAAATCCTATAATCCGCTCTATTACAGTAGTATATAATTTACAATGTGTGTGTTTCTGTAATATAAAAGCGGGGAAGAGAGCTCCGGCGGGTAACAGAAGCGCAGAGCGGCACTATAACGAAGGTATTTGGCACAATTACAGAACACACACACACACACACACACACACACACATTGTACATTATATACTACTGTAATAGAGAGGATTATAGGATTTTACAAGCATTTTATCTCACTTCACACTGGGGATTCCTGACAGACAGGAAGAGAGTGGGGGAGAGAAAACATCACATTACATGGTAAGACCTACCCTGAAAATAAGCCCTACTGTTTCTTTTGTTGCCAAAATTAATATAAGACCCGGGCTTATTTTCGGGGAAACACGGTATCATATACTCACCTTTCCTTTGCTCAGTTGCTACTCTGCTCAGTGCTGCCGAAAAGGAGATGAGCTCTACATAGCCCGAGGCCCAGAGAACTGCAGGTTTCAGACCATGACATGGGCAGCAAACATCCGAAATAATGAATCTACATAGTTCTCTTGCTCAACTGTAGCTTTATTGTATAGGTATTCAGAAGTGGACACACTGTGAAACCTCGACACGTCTCACTTTTTATTAAGGACCTCACGAATGGGCTGGGTTTGTAGCTCAAAAGCTATGGAAGACACTTATAAGAGGATATAATCCCAGGTCTCATTGCTCTACACATTGCAGTCTTATATCTACAAACCATTTACCTGCATGGTTCCAGTGGGCGCATTGGTAACCAGAGCCTCCGTATCAGAGGGTGACTTGCCTGGTGGCTGCTTAACGGGAGACATCAAGCTTTCAGTCGTGCTGCAGCTGCCCCCACAGCGGGAAGCCAAGACGGACAGGATCGGAACAAATACCGGAGTGACGGGTTGCAAATGAAGCCAGACAACAAATAAAAATGGCAAAAAAAGATGGAAAAAGGGGGTTGACGAATGTACAGTGGGGGAGGGAGAAGGAGGAAAAAAAAGAGGAAGGAAGGGTGAGAAAAAAAAAAAAATGAAAACAAATAATGAGGAACAAATAAATGAGCACAAACAAAAATCACAAAATGAAACTCAATGGACAGGGGAAGGTAAAAACACATTACAAGCTACACGGCACTGCGCAGTCACAAGGCGGGGCATAGGCAATGTTCACAAATGTGGGTGATTCAAGCAATGCTTACACAGGATATTGGACACAGTTCACCTCATCTTAACGATGTACCTCTTGTAAAGTGTTGTGTTAAAATACCAAATACAGCCAAATGGGGGGGGGGGGGGGGGGGGGCCCATCACAAAATAGACAAAGAAAATACTGCAAAAAAAAACAAACGCTCATCTTCCCAAATCTCCTGCACAGTGTTGCACCATTAAGCAGGATGTGGAACCTGAACTAAAAACTAGTTTATATCTACCATCAAAGCTGCATATCTGTTCTGAAATTTCAGATTCTTTCATAAACTGAATTGTGATCAGTTCGCTTTAAGCGGATGAGCTAAAATTAGTGGCTACCCTCACCCTATGTACCTTGCAACCCTGGAGACCTTGGGGGGTGGAAAGAGAAATGAGGAAAAAACAGGGGGGAGGGGGAAAGGAGGGAGGAAAAAAACAGGGGTGGGAGAAAGGGAGGGAGGAAAAAACAGGGGGGAGGGGGGGGGGGAGAAAGGGAGGAAAAACACAGGGGGGAGGGAGGGAGGAAAAACACAGGGGGGAGGGAGGGAGAAAAAACACACAGGGGGGGGGGGGAGGGAGAAAAAACACACAGGGGGGGGGGGAGGGAGAAAAAAAACACAGGGGGGGAGGGAGGGAGAAAAAAAACACAGGGGGGAGGGAGGGAGAAAAAAAACACAGGGGGGAGGGAGGGAGAAAAAAAACACAGGGGGGAGGGAGGGAGAAAAAAAACACAGGGGGGAGGGAGGGAGAAAAAAAACACAGGGGGGAGGGAGGAGAAAGGGAGGAAAAAAAACACAGGGGGGAGGGAGGAGAAAGGGAGGAAAAAAAACACAGGGGGGAGGGAGGAGAAATGGAGGAAAAAAAACACAGGGGGGAGGGAGGAGAAAGGGAGGAAAAAACACAGGGGGGAGGGAGGAGAAAGGGAGGAAAAAAAACACAGGGGGGAGGGAGGAGAAAGGGAGGAAAAAAAACACAGGGGGGAGGGAGGAGAAAGGGAGGAAAAAACACAGGGGGGAGGGAGGAGAAAGGGAGGAAAAAAACACAGGGGGGAGGGAGGAGAAAGGGAGGAAAAAACACAGGGGGGAGGGGGGAGAAAGGGAGGAAAAACACAGGGGGGAGGGGGGAGAAAGGGAGGAAAAACACAGGGGGGAGGGGGGAGAAAGGGAGGAAAAAACACAGGGGGGAGGGAGGAGAAGGAGGAAAAAACACAGGGGGGAGGGAGGAGAAAGGGAGGAAAAAACACAGGGGGGAGGGAGGAGAAAGGGAGGAAAAAACACAGGGGGGAGGGAGGAGAAAGGGAGGAAAAAACACAGGGGGGAGGGAGGAGAAAGGGAGGAAAAAACACAGGGGGGAGGGAGGAGAAAGGGAGGAAAAAACACAGGGGGGAGGGGGGAGAAAGGGAGGAAAAACACAGGGGGGAGGGAGGAGAAACACAGGGGGGAGGGAGGAGAAAGGGAGGAAAAAAACACAGGGGGGAGGGAGGAGAAAGGGAGGAAAAACACAGGGGGGAGGGAGGAGAAAGGGAGGAAAAAAACACAGGGGGGAGGGAGGAGAAAGGGAGGAAAAAGGGAGGAAAAACACAGGGGGGAGGGAGGAGAAAGGGAGGAAAAAGGGAGGAAAAACACAGGGGGGAGAAAGGGAGGAAAAACACAGGGGGGAGAAAGGGAGGAAAAACACAGGGGGGAGAAAGGGAGGAAAAACACAGGGGGGAGAAAGGGAGGAAAAAACACAGGGGGGAGAAAGGGAGGAAAAAACACAGGGGGGAGAAAGGGAGGAAAAACACAGGGGGGAGAAAGGGAGGAAAAACACAGGGGGGAGAAAGGGAGGAAAAACACAGGGGGGAGGGAGGAGAAAGGGAGGAAAAAAACACAGGGGGGAGGGAGGAGAAAGGGAGGAAAAAACACAGGGGGGAGGGAGGAGAAAGGGAGGAAAAAACACAGGGGGGAGGGAGGAGAAAGGGAGGAAAAAAACACAGGGGGGAGAAAGGGAGGAAAAAACACAGGGGGGAGGGAGGAGAAAGGGAGAAAAAAACACAGGGGGGAGGGAGGAGAAAGGGAGAAAAAAAACACAGGGGGGAGGGAGGAGAAAGGGAGGAAAAAAAACACAGGGGGGAGGGAGGAGAAAGGGAGGAAAAACACAGGGGGGAGGGAGGAGAAAGGGAGGAAAAACACAGGGGGGAGGGAGGAGAAACACAGGGGGGAGGGAGGAGAAAGGGAGGAAAAAAACACAGGGGGGAGGGAGGAAAAAGGGAGGAAAAACACAGGGGGGAGGGAGGAGAAAGGGAGGAAAAAGGGAGGAAAAAGGGAGGAAAAACACAGGGGGGAGAAAGGGAGGAAAAACACAGGGGGGAGAAAGGGAGGAAAAACACAGGGGGGAGAAAGGGAGGAAAAACACAGGGGGGAGAAAGGGAGGAAAAACACAGGGGGGAGAAAGGGAGGAAAAACACAGGGGGGAGAAAGGGAGGAAAAACACAGGGGGGAGAAAGGGAGGAAAAACACAGGGGGGAGAAAGGGAGGAAAAACACAGGGGGGAGAAAGGGAGGAAAAACACAGGGGGGAGAAAGGGAGGAAAAACACAGGGGGGAGAAAGGGAGGAAAAACACAGGGGGGAGAAAGGGAGGAAAAACACAGGGGGAGGGAGGAGAAAGGGAGGAAAAACACAGGGGGAGGGAGGAGAAAGGGAGGAAAAACACAGGGGGAGGGAGGAGAAAGGGAGGAAAAACACAGGGGGGAGGGAGGAGAAAGGGAGGAAAAACACAGGGGGAAGGGAGGAGAAAGGGAGGAAAAACACAGGGGGGAGGGAGGGAGAAAAAACACAGGGGGGAGGGAGGGAGAAAAAACACAGGGGGGAGGGAGGGAGAAAAAACACAGGGGGGAGGGAGGGAGAAAAAACACAGGGGGGAGGGAGGGAGAAAAAACACAGGGGGGAGGGAGGGAGAAAAAACACAGGGGGGAGGGAGGGAGAAAAAACACAGGGGGGAGGGAGGAGAAAGGGAGAAAAAAAACAGGGGGGAGGGAGGAGAAAGGGAGAAAAAAACACAGGGGGGAGGGAGGAGAAAGGGAGAAAAAAAAACACAGGGGGGAGGGAGGAGAAAGGGAGGAAAAAACACAGGGGGGAGGGAGGGAGAAAAAACACAGGGGGGAGGGAGGAGAAAGGGAGAAAAAAACACAGGGGGGAGGGAGGAGAAAGGGAGAAAAAAACACAGGGGGGAGGGAGGAGAAAGGGAGGAAAAAACACAGGGAGGAGAAAGGGAGAAAAAAACACAGGGGGGAGGGAGGAGAAAGGGAGGAAAAAACACAGGGGGGAGGGAGGAGAAAGGGAGGAAAAACACAGGGGGGAGGGAGGGAGAAAAAACACAGGGGGGGAGGGAGAAAAAACACAGGGGGGAGAAAGGGAGAAAAAAACACAGGGGGAGGGAGGAGAAAAAAACACAGGGGGGAGGGAGGAGAAAGGGAGAAAAAAACACAGGGGGGAGGGAGGAGAAAGGGAGGAAAAAACACAGGGGGGAGGGAGGGAGAAAAAACACAGGGGGGAGGGAGGGAGAAAAGGGAGAAAAAAAACACAGGGGGGAGGGAGGAGAAAGGGAGAAAAAAAACACAGGGGGGAGGGAGGAGAAAGGGAGAAAAAAAACACAGGGGGGAGGGAGGAGAAAGGGAGGAAAAAAACACAGGGGGGAGGGAGGAGAAAGGGAGAAAAAAAAACACAGGGGGGAGGGAGGAGAAAGGGAGAAAAAAACACAGGGGGGAGGGAGGAGAAAGGGAGGAAAAAACACAGGGGGGAGGGAGGAGAAAGGGAGGAAAAAACACAGGGGGGAGGGAGGAGAAAGGGAGGAAAAAACACAGGGGGGAGAAAGGGAGAAAAAAACACAGGGGGGAGGGAGGAGAAAGGGAGAAAAAAAACACAGGGGGGAGGGGGGAGAAAGGGAGAAAAAAACACAGGGGGGAGGGAGGAGAAAGGGAGAAAAAAACACAGGGGGGGAGGGAGGAGAAAGGGAGGAAAAACACAGGGGGGAGGGAGGAGAAAGGGAGGAAAAAACACAGGGGGGAGGGAGGGAGAAAAAACACAGGGGGGAGGGAGGAGAAAGGGAGAAAAAAAAACACAGGGGGGAGGGAGGAGAAAGGGAGAAAAAAACACAGGGGGGAGGGAGGAGAAAGGGAGGAAAAAACACAGGGGGGAGGGAGGAGAAAGGGAGGAAAAAACACAGGGGGGAGAAAGGGAGAAAAAAACACAGGGGGGAGGGAGGAGAAAGGGAGAAAAAAACACAGGGGGGAGGGAGGAGAAAGGGAGAAAAAAACACAGGGGGGAGGGAGGAGAAAGGGAGAAAAAAACACAGGGGGGAGGGAGGAGAAAGGGAGAAAAAAACACAGGGGGGAGGGAGGAGAAAGGGAGAAAAAAAAACAGGGGGGAGGGAGGAGAAAGGGAGGAAAAAACACAGGGAGGAGGGAGGAGAAAGGGAGGAAAAAACACAGGGAGGAGAAAGGGAGAAAAAAACACAGGGGGGAGGGAGGAGAAAGGGAGGAAAAAACACAGGGGGGAGGGAGGAGAAAGGGAGGAAAAACACAGGGGGGAGGGAGGGAGAAAAAACACAGGGGGGGGGAGGGAGAAAAAACACAGGGGGGAGGGAGGGAGAAAGGGAGAAAAAAACACAGGGGGAGGGAGGAGAAAAAAACACAGGGGGGAGGGAGGAGAAAGGGAGAAAAAAACACAGGGGGGAGGGAGGAGAAAGGGAGGAAAAAACACAGGGGGGAGGGAGGGAGAAAAAACACAGGGGGGAGGGAGGGAGAAAGGGAGAAAAAAAAACACAGGGGGGAGGGAGGAGAAAGGGAGAAAAAAACACAGGGGGGAGGGAGGAGAAAGGGAGGAAAAAACACAGGGGGGAGGGAGGAGAAAGGGAGGAAAAAACACAGGGGGGAGGAAAAAACACAGGGGGGAGGGAGGAGAAAGGGAGAAAAAAAACACAGGGGGGAGGGAGGAGAAAGGGAGAAACAAAACACAGGGGGGAGGGAGGAGAAAGGGAGAAAAAAAACACAGGGGGGAGGGAGGAGAAAGGGAGGAAAAAACACAGGGAGGAGAAAGGGAGAAAAAAAAACACAGGGGGGAGGGAGGAGAAAGGGAGAAAAAAACACAGGGGGGAGAAAGGGAGAAAAAAAACACAGGGGGGAGGGAGGAGAAAGGGAGAAAAAAACACAGGGGGGAGGGAGGAGAAAGGGAGGAAAAAACACAGGGGGGAGGGAGGAGAAAGGGAGGAAAAACACAGGGGGGAGGGAGGAGAAAGGGAGGAAAAAACACAGGGGGGAGAAAGGGAGAAAAAAACACAGGGGGGAGGGAGGAGAAAGGGAGAAAAAAACACAGGGGGGGAGGGAGGAGAAAGGGAGGAAAAACACAGGGGGGAGGGAGAAAAAAACACAGGGGGGAGGGAGGAGAAAGGGAGGAAAAAAACACAGGAGGGAGGAGAAAGGGAGGAAAAAACCACAGGGGGGAGGGAGGAGAAAGGGAGGAAAAAACACAGGGGGGAGGGAGGAGAAAGGGAGAAAAAAACACAGGGGGGAGGGAGGAGAAAGGGAGAAAAAAAACACAGGGGGGAGGGAGGAGAAAGGGAGGAAAAAACACAGGGAGGAGAAAGGGAGGAAAAACACAGGGGGAGGGAAGGAGAAAGGGAGGAAAAAACACAGGGGGGAGGGAGGAGAAAGGGAGGAAAAAACACAGGGGGGAGGGAGGAGAAAGGGAGGAAAAACACAGGGGGGAGAAAGGGAGGAAAAACACAGGGGGGAGAAAGGGAGGAAAAACACAGGGGGGAGAAAGGGAGGAAAAACACAGGGGGGGAGAAAGGGAGGAAAAACACAGGGGGGAGAAAGGGAGGAAAAACACAGGGAGGAGAAAGGGAGGAAAAACACAGGGGGAGGGAGGAGAAAGGGAGGAAAAAACACAGGGGGGAGGGAGGAGAAAGGGAGGAAAAAACACAGGGGGGAGGGAGGAGAAAGGGAGGAAAAACACAGGGGGGAGAAAGGGAGGAAAAACACAGGGGGGAGAAAGGGAGGAAAACACAGGGGGGAGAAAGGGAGGAAAAACACAGGGGGGAGAAAGGGAGGAAAAACACAGGGGGGAGAAAGGGAGGAAAAACACAGGGGGGAGAAAGGGAGGAAAAACACAGGGGGGAGAAAGGGAGGAAAAACACAGGGGGGAGGGGAAAGGGAGAAAATAAAAAAAGGGGGGGGGAGGAGAAATAGAAGAGAGGAGAGAGGGAAAGAGAAGGAAAGCAGATAGTTTGCTTTGGGCTTTAAAAAAAAAAAAGAAAAAAAAAAAACACTACACTTTAGCACTGGTGTCATGTGCTAATGTCTGTTTCATTAAAAACTTTTATATAAACTAATGAAAACAGAAGGGAAAAAAAAGGAAAAAAATAAAACTTTGGAAAATGAAATGAAAAAGGAATTTAGCCCAAATCATTATGGTTTCCCTCTAAGAGGCAGGGGACTTTCAAGCCACAGGAGGCAACAAGCAGCAGGAAAATGAAAAGCGCATTAGAGGTTAGTGCAGGGGACAAAACGCAAAGTAGCTTGAGAAACCGCACACCAAGGAGAAAAGGTACCAGGCCAAAGTTACCATGAGAAAAATGGAAGAGGAACATCAGAAAGACCAGTTAAGCTTATTCCATCGTCTATACCAAAAACCTGTGTCTGTAAGGGAGAGCAAGAGACTGGGATTATATCCAAACCAAAGACGGGTAGAGGAGGCAGTTTAGGGCACCCCATGCAAATTCCACTCAGATTAATTGGATTATTTCAAAAATGGGTTACGTGATTTAGACAAGAGCAGAAAGATTTGAGACACCTCAGCCATGCAAAGTGAGAAAGGAAGGATCAACGTGTGTTAAGACCTCCGAAGGAAAGTCCTGTAAAAAAATGAAAATAAAATTTTGATTAAAATGTTAAAAAGGTTGAATGACTCCACCAGTTTCTTATATTCCTCAAAGGACTATGGAGGAGGGATCTCTACATCTCCAGTTCCCACCCTCGCCCACCAAGACAGTGCCCTTCACTCTCATCTTTGCTATTTTTACATTGCCCGTGCAAAGCCAGGACCCCAATCAAAGGAAGCTTCTCACACAAGTCAAAAGGTATATAAAAAAAATACTTGAATACCTGGCAGCTACCAAAACCTGCATTATTCCATTTTGTGACTCACTCCTTGAAATAACAAGTTCAGGATTTTAAAATAAACAGTTTATACTCACCTGGGTGGCAGTGCCCACACCAAGGGACCTCTGCCACACCAAGTGTCCATTGCCTATAAAGTCCCGGGGGGGGGGGGGGGCAATTTCCTGTTTCCTCAGTGCCCACACCAGGGGACCTCTGTATGGGAGGCTCTGGAAATGTAGAGTTAGGACTGCAGGTTATACAGGAGTCCCTTGGCGTGGGCACTGCGGCTTGTGCATATATTTGCAAATGTGTGCAAACAAAACCCTCTGGTTTTAACATGGTTAGACAGGGCCAGTTTAGTTGACTTGCAGGCCGACTGGTAAGTGTGCTGGGAAAGCTTTTGTCTGCTTGTGACGTGCATTGCTGCAAAGGCCAGTTATAGGTTGGGGAGTTTGCCACTTTTTTTTTGCACATCCGTTCAGGTCTGCAAAACGAACCTAAAAGTAAATGGACGCACGTGCGCTTACACTCGGCCACCCGTAGGGACACATTGCAGCGTTTTTGATCGGGCAAATCACAGGTGAGAAATGCACTGATGGATGGCATTTGTGAAAGGGTCCTCCTAACAGGAAGGGGACATTCCCAATGAGGACATGCAGCTTTTAAAGGATAAACGCACTTTGAAAACAAAGAGCATTTATCATTTTTGTCCCCTTCCCCAACCCCCCCCCCCCCCACAGATGCATACTTATATTAATCCAGCCGCCACTGTTCACACCCAGAGGTGCAAGTCTTCACCGTCCTGGTTGCGCCTGCATATTACAGCCCTATAGACCTCTATGGAACGGTCTTTATTTGTCTGCGACCTCAGGACAACCCCATAGAAGTCAATGTATTTTTACTAAATACTGTTTGTGGTCCGTTTAAAAGTCCCAACTTGAGGAACCTGCTTTTTCTCCAAGTGGCTGTAATACGCAGATATGGGCCGGACAGTGAAGACTTACAGCAATGGATGTAAACGTACAGTGGATCAACGCAAGTATGCATCTGTGCAGGGGATTGGTGGGTTGGGTCAGATAGAGAGCAAAAATGGAAAAAAGCGCACTTAATTTTCAAAATGCATTATTCCTTTAAAGCCTGACAGATGTTCTAACCCTTGTCCACTCCGCAATAAGCTGCATTATATCCCGTTTTTAGTGAAGATCTCCTTTGTTAACTGAAGATGTCAGGTAATTAAAGAATTAAATAGAATTCATTTAACACACAAAACCAAAATCACAGCAAACGAATGTCATTGTTATCAAATACCAACTGTCATCACACACTCAAAATTCAAAAGATGCAACAAATCACACACTTATGCCGCGTACACACGCTCGGAATTTCCGACAACAAATGTTCGATGGGAGCTTTTGGTCAGAAATTCCGACCGTGTGTAGGCTCCATCGGACATTTTCTGTCAAAATTTTCCAACAACAAAGATTTGAGTGGTGGTTCTCAAATTTTCTGACAACAAAAGTTGTTGTAAATTCCGAGCGTGTGTACACACTTCCGACGCACAAAATTCCACGCATGCTCGGAATCAGAAGAGCCGCACTGGCTATTGAAAGTCATTTTTTTCTCGGCTCGTACGTGTTGTACGTCACCGCGTTCTTGACGTTCGGAATTTCCGACAACATGTGTGACCGTGAGTATGCAAGACAAGTTTGAGCCAGCATTCCGTTGGAAATAAATCCACGGTTTTGTTGTCGGAATGTCCGATCGTGTGTACGCGGCATTAAGGTGAAAAACTGAGGGTTTACAACTTTTCTCATTTTCACCCTAAAGAGAACCTTTCCTTAGAAACAGAGGCTCCTGTTGCTGAAAACACAAGCTGCTTGGCTATTACGGTGATGATATAAAATTTCAATACTTTGAATACTTTCACCCAAAGCGGTATTCAACCCAAAAAACTAAAATGTAATATATTACAGCTTGCCAATCCTTAAAGCGGTGTTCCACCCAAAAAATAAAAAAATTAAAAAAGACAGCAGCTACACTGTATATACTCGAGTATAAGCCGACCTGAATATAAAGCCGAGGCACCTAATTTTACCACAAAAAACTGGGAAAACGTATTGACTCGAGTATAAGCCTAGGATGTCCATGTGCATGCCTCACTGTGCCCATGCCTAGACTGGCGTTTAACATGGGAGTCTATGGAAGGGGTGCCTGTCTTTGAAAAATCGGTGCTCCCCGGCCGTAGGTCCCCCGGACAACAAACTTTGCACACTTGTAGGTGAAATGGGGCTACATGTGTGCCAAGTTCCGGGGTCCAGGGGACCTACGACCGGCCGGTACCAGGTCCCCAAAGTCCGAGAGATGAGGCGCAAAAAAGGTGACGAGTATAAGCCGAGGGGGGCATTTTCAGCACAAAATTTTTTTGCTGAAAAACTTGGCTTATACTCGAGTATATAAGGTACTGCAGCTGCTGGCTTTTAATAGGACACTTACCTGTCCTGGAGTCCAGCAATGTCGGCACCCGCAGCTGATGTTTCGATCAGCTGCCGCTGCCATTGAGGGTTAAGGAACTTGGCAGTGTAGCCTTTCGGTTTCACGCCGAGAAACCTACTCTGCATGCGCGAGGCCCCGCTCCTCTCTCCTACTGGCCCAGCAGCCAGGGGAGAAGGAGGGAGCCCCGCGGTGACATCACCGCGGCCTGGACTCCCGGAAGTGGGAAAGGATACCTGTCAAAGACAGGTATCGTGATCCCCCTCTCCCCCGAAAGGGGCCAATTGTGGCACTGGAAGGGGGGAGGAATCAGATGAGCGGAAGTTCCACTTTTGGGTGGAACTCCGCTTTAAATGCGGTCGCTGCACGAGTTTCTTTTTTTTTTAGGCTTACTATGCCAAATACTTACCTGAGCTCTCTCTCGATCCAGCGATGTCCACGAGGAGCCTTGCCTCTCCGGGGACTCACGCTCCAGATTGGCTTTTGGCAGCAGCGGGAGCCACTGGCTGTCAATCACAGCCAGTGAACCCGGTAGCAGAATTAAATGTGCACCGATGTGAGTTTCAGGGCAAAAAAAAAAAAATAATTATTTTCTTAAGTGTTTAAAAATAAAAAAAGGGAGTCCGTAATCTTATTTAAGAAATGCACTACAAAACCGGACATTCTATTATTAGGAGAGTTTAGTTCCAATTTAAACCCAGTGTGTAAATCCAGCCAAGTGAACTAGCATTTTCAGAATAAGTCAACAAAAGGCGGCCTCCATGATTCCATCAGGAAAGGCTTCCCTCCAATCTCCTCCAGCCAAAAACTTTGGGTGAAGTCCTCATTGAAACCACACCTTTCATTGTGTAGTGGACAATGTGCTTCAAAGAGGAAGAGACATCAGGGAAGGTAAACACTGGTTTTGTTCTACTTGAAAATGATATTGTGTATTTGTGATGGACAAAGAACTGCACTTCTCTTGTTGCTCCACCCCTATCCTGTTTGCACACTGCCTAGCAGTGCAAGGTGGTTCGCTGGTGGGGGATTTTTGGTGCAGCAGGCCTGGCCATTGTCCCGGGGAGAGAGAAACAATGCTGCAGAAGGAAATAGATGCTGTCTTCGTCGGGAAGAATCATTTGTACTTTCCTGTTTTCATGCCAGCAGCCCTTTCTCTCTTTCCTTCAGCTCATCTGAATAAATAGGGCACAAAACTCAGACCTGGGAAGCCCCACTGCGCCAAGGCAACCCGGGAACCACCACCGTGCCAGAGATTTGTCCTTGCAGTTGGGCCCCCCATGCTGCAAGGGTTGTATGCCTGTTATGTCTAGAGGGAGCTAAAAAGAGAATGCAATACTTCTTAAACTTTGCTCTTCTGACACCCTGGACTATGGTCCACCAATGTCATCATGTAAAGTGCAGGACTAAAAACCCTGCTTTGTACGTGGGAGAGGCAGACGTACAACCCCAGACAGAAAGATCTCGGAGAGGAGGCTTTGAAGGACTGGTTGCAAGAATGGAGGAAACCTACAGCAACGAGGAATAAAAGGCAAGTATCACTCATCACTCTCTACCACTAGACTCAACGAGCAGTTGAGTGTGGAGTCACTACAAGAATAATCTTGTACTCAAAGTTGGGCTTTAAAATTCTTTAAAGCCCAAATCTAGCCCCCCCCCCCCAGTAGGTTTTTTATTTTATTTTTCAGAAATCTTCAAGCCAGTCACATGCTGTGCAGAGTGTTTCTCTGCCTCTTCTCTGGTCCTAGGCATTCCCTCAATGATGCAAAGAGCGATGCCGATATGACATCAGCATTGCACTTTGCACCAATACACCAAGAGCAGGGTGCCATGGTTATGCCATCAGGGTGACCTAGGAAATGTGTGTGTGTGCCGCTCAGGCTCCGTGGTAAAGGGGTATGTAATCAATGATTGATTCTGCAGCTACTGCTAGAGTGCTGACAGGGGATGGAACCCATCCTGGTTCCTATAACGCAGTGGGTTCTCAACTCCTGCCCTCAGGACCCACTAACAGGCCAGGTTTGCAAGATAACTAAAATACAATCACAGGTGATATAATTTGCTGCTCAGTGATTGAAGTATTCTAGTCTGCATCTCCCCAAGGTAATACTTAAAGCGGAGGTCCCACTAAAAAAAAGCCAGCAGCTACAAATACAGCAGCTGCTGACTTTTAATATATGGACACTTACTTGTCCAGGTCGCCCGCGATGTCGGCAGCCAATCTGTCGCTCGAGGATCGGCTGCTGCCGCCGCCATGCTCGGTAAGGGAATCAGGAAGTGAAGCATTCGGGCTTCACTGCCCGGTTCCCTACTGCGCATGCGCGAGTCGCACCGGCGCCTTCTCACTGGTCCCCGTTGTGTTCTGGGAACTGTGTATTTCCCAGAAGACAACGGGGGGGGGGGGGGGGTAATAGCCGCAGATTCTGCTGCGATCTATGCCCGGAAGTGGGTGCAAATAACTGTATTTGCACCCACTTCCAGGCATAGAAAGGCCTGGATTCTTTCTTAAAATGTACATAATATAACTGGGTACTAACATTTTTAGGTAAAGTTGATCCGGGGAATAGGGGAATATCAGATTGCCTCTCAGGGGATCAGGAAGGAATTTTTTCCCCTGCTGTAGCAAATTGGATCATGCTCTGCTAGGGTTTTTTGCCTTCCTCTGAATCAACTGTGGGTATAGAATTGGGTATATGGGATTGTACGATATATTTTTTTATGGTTGGACTTGTGTCTTTTTTCAACCTGACTATGTAACTATGTATTATACAGGTATCTGCACCCCCTCCCCCCTGAAAGGTGCCAATTGTGGCACCGGAGGGGGGGGGGGATCTGATGAGCGCAAGTTCCACTTTAGGGTGGAGCTCCGCTTTAAAATCTGGCCTGTTAGTGGGTCCCGAGGACAGGAGTTGAGAACCACTGCTATAAGGCATCAGAGAACAATGGGGTGGGCCCCTAAGAGTCGCACATCTAGGTGTCCTGGAGTGGTGAGTAGAGTGGCAACCTCAGCAAGAGCTCCAACCAGGCCACGCCACAATGAGTTTGACTCCACCCCCGGAGCTTAGTCATGGGGAAGGGGGGGGGGGCTGGTTGAAGTTCAGGCTGAGTTTGCCCCTCTACTCACCACTCCAGGACACCTAGCTGTGCAACTCTTAGGGGCCATCCCATCGTTATGCCATTAAGGGCGGCCCATGATGACCCACACTTACAGTAGTCAGGCAGGTTGCAATTCAAGCAGGAAGACTGAGCATATCTAGTGGCAAAAAAAAAAGTCCTGGGGGAGGAGAGGAGTATTACAGACAAGAGCCGCTTTTTGTGGTTTGCCTGCTGCTGGGGACCTCATTTGCCCAATTTTATGTCCCTGCAAAAAAAATGTATTATTTAAAACCTTCTACAGCTAAAAAATTTTGGCAAAATAGTGGGGAGGGAAGGCTAGAACTCGTCAGGTTTTTACTGTCATCTGTGCCCCGTTGGGGAGATTTATCATCTCTATTTGCCCTAGATACCTGACACTACCCGAAACTAGAATCCACTTTTAGCTAGGGTTATACTTCAAATGTAACTGCCATGCTCATTAAGAGGTCCCTGGCCTTCCGTATTGAAGTTCTACTCTCTGCATGCCAGGTGGGGAGGAAAACCACACAAACTGAAATGTAACATAGCACACTGGAATAAAACTGCATGCAAACATCTGACAGCACACTCCATTGCTCACAGCAGCAACTTATCCAATCAAACAGGAACACCAAACGGTTACCTCTCCCTGATCTAATGCTGTGGCCTCACCACACTGGGACTCCTATGGAACGTCCTTCAGGCTGGAAGTCAGTAAGCAAAAGCAGACATACTTCAGTCTGGGCTTCACAATTGGGTCCATCCAAAGAGTGCACAGACACAAATACTTTGGATTCTTTTGATGACCTCCTGAAAATGCTGTTCTGTTGAACTTTTGGTTTAATCCTTCAAGTCACTGTCCTAGTCCAAAAAAAAAAAAAATGGAAGCCAGGGAACCAGCATTTTCAAAAAGGTGGTTAGCAATGGTAGCCAACATAATTTCTCTCAGTACAGACTCTTTTTAAGGTTTCAGTTTTGGGTGGACTTTGGTGGATTAAATCTGCTATTAGCTTTGTATATCTTGGGGATTCCCCATGCCATTTTCCCTAGGAATCTTGGTCACACAATCCCATAAACCAATCTGAACTCCAATTCAAGTCCTCCTCCAATACATACCCTCCCCCTCCTCATTACCTCTTATTTAGTGGCCACCAGTTCATAGGAGGAATCCCTTCAGTTCTCCCACAGAGGAGTTTGGCTCCCATAGAATGAAAGATCCTGCGTCTCAACCCATTACTAGGGTAGGACCCTCGAAATTTGGGGTACTTTGTCGCAGTTTGTGGGCTTAGCACTATGTGACCATATAGTGTGACTAAACCCCCGTATATATTTTTATGTATATGTTCAGATGTTTTTAACTAGCCTTGCAGGATAAATGTCATTCTTGAATGTGTGCGCTATAATCTGTTTTGTACTCCAATACATGACCAAATGAAGGGAACCCAGAGCGGCATTTTCCCAGGATATGGCCCTTTTACCACTGGTAATCCTTCCCAGCAAGGCTATTAATACAGCTTTATGTTAACATTGGAATATAGGTCAATGTAAGTTCTGTATGGAGACAGGTTCCCTTCAAAATACCCATTAAGTAATTACCACCCATCAACATGGCCATTTAGTTACTCCCAGCTTACATACCCGTGTTCCAGATTCCTTAAATCACCCCGGTCAGATATTGGTTGCCCGGAACGAGCACGAAGTCCATGAGTTATGGACCATAGCCTATTACCCAGGAGGCTCCAGAGAAAAGAAAAGGCTACAAAAGAAGCCTCTGTTTGAAGCAATATGAAGGGTGCCGTCGCCAACGTATTTGGAAAAAATGCTAGTGATCTGACGGTCATGCTGACCCTGCTGTTTCCAAGTCCAACCTCCAACTTCCTGACATTCAGACACTCTGAGGAAGCAGTGGTCTCTCTGCAGCAGTCACACACGCCCCTATCCCAACCCCAACTGAGTCACAGTTAGAACGCTCAAATAAGCAGGGGGTATGGATGATGGTGATTGGGGAGATGCAGCAGGGGCCGTGTATGACCGCTGCAGAGAGGCCGCTGCTTCCACACAGAATGCAGCAGTCCTCTCTGCAGCTGAAAGGGACCAACACCATCAGTGCTCACCTCCATTTCCCTTTGAGACACATGCATAGTGTGAAATACATCAAAGTGTCCAACGGGCGTGCTCAGTGAGCAAGGGGCGGAGGCAACCGAGCTCTTCTCAACAATAGGAACGCCCACAAATTAGGCCTCTGCCAGGGGAAAAGCCGACTGACAAAAAAATAGTAGTAAAAAAGGGATTTTCAGCACAATCCTTTAGCTTTTCTTTGGAGAAGCAAAGATAGGTACTTCTACATGAAGGTCTACACTAGAGGTCGACCGATATATCAGCCGATTTCTGGCACTTTTAAATTAAATCGACATCGACCGATTGTGCTGAAAAAAACAAAAAAAAAACCACGACGATTTAAAAAACTTCAGCGCGACTTGCAAATAAGTTTTCATAGAAGTCAATGCAAGTTGCCTGAAGTTTCCTGTGGAGCCACTTGTCTCTGGGCAGCCTGCCAAGTGTGAGAAAATACAATGTTTCTACTTATCAATGAACTGAATGTGTAGAAGTTCTCAGTTTAACCATTTAAAGACTAAGGCCCCTTCTACACGGGACGGATCCGTGATGATCCGCCCCGTGAACCTCTGTTGATCCCCGCTGAGCCGGCGGATGACAGGGCGGTCCCCGCACACTGTGCAGGGACCGCCCTGTCAGATCTCCACTCTCCCCTATAGGGGGGGGGATCGGATGAACATGTCCCTTTTTCATCTGTAAACGGATGGATGAAAAAGCGGACATACGGTCCGTATGTGTGAAAGGGGCCTAAATCTTTTCTGACACTTGTAGCTTACAAGTAAAAATCCTGTATTTTCTGCTAGAAAATCACTTGGAACCCCCAAACATTTAATATATATATATATATATATATATATATATATATATATGTATATATATTTTTAGCAGAGACCGTAGGGAATAAAATGGCGGTTGTTGCAAAATTTTATGTCACACGGTATTTGCGCAGCGGTCTTTCAAACGCAATTTTTTTGAAAAAAAAAAAAAAAAAAAAAGTTTCATGAATTTTAAATAAAACGAAAAAACAGTAAAGTTAGCCCGTTTTTTTTTTTCGTCTAAAAGTTTTGATTACCTGTTTGTGCCTGCTTCCCGATTCCCTTACCGAAGATGGTGGCGGCAGCACCCGAGAGCCAAGGGAGAGATCGGCTTCGGGTGCCGACATCGCGGGCGCCCAGGACAAGCAAGTGTCCATATATTTGTTTGCAGTATTTGTAGCTGCTGACTTAACATTTTTTTTTTTCCGGCGGAACTCCACTGCCTTCACACTGGAGCGGGCAGGCGTTGACGGTAAAACGCTGCTAGTTTTAGCGGCACTTTACCATCATTTTAGCGGCGCTATTCGGCTGCTAGTGGGGCGCTTATAACCCAGCTAGCGGCCGATGAAGAGGTTAAATGCACCCGTGTAGCACCGCTGCAGAAGCGCTTTGCAGGCACTTCGGCATCGGTGCCCATTCATTTCAATGGGCAAGAGTGATGGAGGAGCGGTATATACCGCTCCAAAGATGCTGCTTGCAGGACTTTTTTTTTACGTCCTGCCAGTGCACCGCCTCAGTGTGAAAGCACTCAGGCTTTCACACCGAGACTGCAGGGGAGCTGTTTGGCAGCCACTTTTACAGGTGCTATTTTTAGCCCAAAGGGGCCTGAAAAACACCCCAGTGTGAAAGGGGTCCAACTGTTAGATTTTATGAGATAAGGGGGGGGAACACGGCCTAACATATCGGACCAAAAAAAATCTGCATCATATAAATCGGCCATCGGCCGTGGCGATTTCTAAATATCGGCATCGGCCAGAGAAAAACCCATATCGGTCGACCTCTAGTCTACACCAGCGTTTCATTTTTCATTGCTCATGGGACTTCAAGGCTGGGTTCACACTAGCGCGAATTGGATGCGTCTTTCCGCATCCGATTCGCATGACAGGAGATGTGTGAACCGGCTCCATAGAGAGCCAGTCACAATCTCCATGGCGGCTGCGGAGCAAATTGCACAGGAGTCCTGTGCGTCTTTGGCTCCATTTCAGGCACTAATCGTCCCTGAAAACGGAGAACAGGGACACACCGAACCCCTGCCGTGAGCCGTATGCGAAGACAGTATGTACCCAGCCTAATACTGAACCACTGACCTGGAACCAGTATGTATATCAGGATTTGAGTAGGCGCTGTACTCTTGTTTCAGATAAGTCAAGTACTGAAGCCATAGGACCAGCATAACAAATAGGCAACTAGCATTTTTCAAAAGGAGGTCAGCCCCCATTTCTCTCAGTGCACTTCCTTTAAAAAGGGAATCTTTCTACCTCAAACTATGGCCCTCCAGCTGTTGCAGAACTACACGTCCCATGAGGCTCTGTAAAACTCTGACATTCACAGCCATGATGGGAATTGTAGTTCCTGAACAACTGGGGAGGGCCGTAGTTTGGAGATCCCCTGCTATAGACTAAGGGCATTGTGTATACAAAGGCAAAGAGGAGACACTAAGCAGAATGCATGTCGCTCCACCTCCACAAAATCCAGCTCCAGGGCATGCAAACTCAGGAGAGAAGAAAATCTTCTTACCCCGTGTAACTCTTTCTAGATTTCTTCTTTTTAGTGATTACGACGGCAAACACAATAATGGCGATGAGGAGAATGCCGCCAATGGCTGCACAAATTATGCCGACCAGAAAGGGCACATTTGACATCGGGAGGTTCCCTGACAGAGAGAAAAAAAAAAATGCACATGGATTAAAGGACAACTCCACAAAGCATCAACTATTTCCAAACAGCCGCATGGCACAACACCGATTCTAGGAGCATTTATTTTTTACAGGTATTTATATAGTACAGACAGTTTACACACCAGTATATTGTATAGTCACATCAGTTCCTGCCCTCAAGGAGCTGACAATTTAATGTCCCGATATTACCTACATACTAGGGCCAATTTAGTCAGGAGCCAGTTAACCTACCAGGATGTGTCGGGGGGAGGGGCAACAGAGTACGCAAAGGAAACCGACGCAAACGCGGTGAGAGCATGTACTCCATGCAGATAGTGTCCTGGCTGGGATTCGAACTGAGGACCCCAGTGCTGCAAGGAAGACGTCATAAGCCAGTAAAGCAGGCCATGGACAGATCAAAATTCAATCCATCCATGGGCAGGCTGGTTATACTAAAGAACCGATTGACTTCAGTACAACCAGCCTGTCAGGGTTTTTTTTTTCCTGTACAATTACCATCGCCTGCAGCAGTAATCATCGTATATACTTCTGGACCAGTGACGTACCTGGTACATCGTCCCGGACTTCGAGTGGTTATACCAGGATGCAGCCAGGCATTACCCCAGTACCCCCCCCTTTTTTAATTTTTTTTAAGAGCCGGCTATTAGCTTTCTAGTAAAAGCAATCCTAGTGGCTAACTAATCACTGGACTGCTTTTTTATTTTACGCGCCCCTTTCCACCGAGAGACCCGAGCAACCAGCCGGAATATCCACCGGCTGGTTGAAAAGCCAAACAATGCCGGGACTAGCTTTGATTTAGCTCTCTACTATGGTAACCTGGAAGCGATGACCTATAAGGCCTCATGCCCACGGACGTTTTTACAGCCGCGTTTTTGAGCGGTTTTTACAGCTTAAAAACGCCTGTCCATGTTAGTCTATAGCTTCATGCCCACCTAGACGTTGCAAATAGCAGACGTTTTTAAGCTGTAAAAAAAACCCAGGACCAGTGCGTTCCTCAGCGTCAGAATTAGGCAGAAAAAAACGCGAGCGTCAAAAAACGCGCACTAACGCGCGGTCGCGTTTTTAGCTCCGACGTTTTTTTTTTAAATTTTTTTTTGAAAAAAAAAAAACATTTACAATAACATGGACAGGCGTTTTTAAGCTGCAAAAAACGCAGCTGTAAAAACGCCAGTGGGCATGAGGCCTAATACTTCCGGTTTAGCCGGATGTCACCCACGCCATTTAAAAAAAATAAATCAACAGCATTCCAAAACACCAAACTTGGCGTTTAAATGCTTTAAAAAAAAAAAAAAAAAAAAGGCAGGGGAGGCATTTCTCCAGATCTTGTCAAAAAGAGGACCTGTCACAAAGGATGTTTACATTCCTTGTGAAAGCCATAATAGTGAAAATAAAAAATTAAAATGAAAAGAAACAATGTAAAAATAAATAATAAAGTGCCCCTGTCCCCCTGTGCACAAAGACGAACACGCACGTCGGTCCAGCATGCACGCAAACAGCAATCGTCCCACACAAGCGAGGTATCACTGCGAATGTCAGATCATGAGTAGGGATGAGCTTCGAGAGTCGTGTCGAACTCATGTTCCACTCGAACATTGCCCGTTCGCTGAACAGCGAACAATTTGGGGTGTTCGCGGCAAATTTGAAAAGTCTATGGGAGAAATCTAAAGTGCTAAATTTAAAGGCTTATATGCAAGTTATTGTAAAAAAAAAGTGTTTGGGGACCCGGGTCCTGCCCCAGGGGACATGTATCAATGCAAAAAAAAAAACTGATGTTTTTTCAGGAGCAGTGATTTTAATAATGCTTAAAGTGAAACCATAAAAGTGAAATATTCCTTTAAATTTCGTACCTAGGGTGTGTGTATAGTATGCCTGTAAAGTCGCGCTTGTTTCCTGTGCTTAGAACTGTCCCTGCACAAAGTGTCATGTCTGAAGAAAAAAAAAGAAATTTAAAACTCACTCGTGGCTATAATGAATTGTCGGCTCCCGGCAATACATAGAAAAGCCATTGATAAAAAAAAAAAAAAAAAAAAAAAAAAAAAATGCGTGGGGTTCCCCTAAATATCCATACCAGGCCCTTCAGGTCTGGTATGGATTTTAAGGGAAACTCCACCCCCAAATAAAAAATGGCGTGGAGTTCCCCCAAAAATCCATACCAGACCCTTTATCCGAGCACGCACAAATAAATAACAAAAAAAAAAAAAAAACACACACACATTCCAGCGATGAAATCCAGTGTCCCACGGCGATCCGATGTCCAGCGCTGTCCACACGAAACGTCATTGGCCGAGCCTGAGCGGACCTGATGGGGAACTTCCTCCGCAGTGTATTAAATGAATAGACCTGCCCCTTCTAAAGTTCCCCATCAGGTCCTCTTAGCCAATGACTAGGTGTAAGGCTAAGCGGACCAGATGCGGAACGTGAGAAGGGGCGGGTCTATTCATTTAATACACTGCGGAGGAAGTTCCCCATCAGGTCTGCTCAGGCTCAGCCAATGACATTTAGTGTGGACAGCGCTGGACATCGGATCACCGCGGGACACTGGATTTCATCGCTGGAATGTTTTTTTTATTTATTTATTTATTTTTTAAAAAGGACTTTTCCAAGGTGTCTGTGTTTTTTTATTTTATTTACACTTTCTTCGTGAAATGGTAGGGGTACAATGTACCCCTTACCAATTCACATGGGGGGTGGGATCTGGGGGTCCCCTTTGTTTAAGGGGTCTTCCAGATTCTGATAAGCCCCCTGCCCACAGACCCCCACAACCACCGGGCAAGGGTTGTGGGGATGAGGCCCTTGTGTAAGTTGAGGGCATGTGGCCTGGTACGGTTCGGGGGGGGCGCTCTCTCGTCCCCCCTCTTTTCCTGCGGCCTGCCAGGTTGCGTGCTCGGATAAAAAGGTCTGGTATGGATTTTTGGGGGAACTCCACGCCATTTTTTTGGGGGTGGAGTTCCCCTTAAAATCCATACCAGACCTGAAGGGCCTGGTATGGATATGTGGGGGAACCCCCCTTTTTTTTTTTTTTTTGCAGCAGGGTTCCCCTTAATATCCATACCAGACCTGAAGGGCCTGGTAATTGAATTTGGGGGGACCCCCACATATTTTTTTTTTTTTTTTATCAATGACTTTTCTCTATATTGACGGGAGCCGACAATTCATTATTAGCCGCGAGTGAGTTTTGAATGACTTTTTCCCCCTTCAGAAATGACACTTTGTGCAGGGACAGTTCTAAGCACGGGAAACAAGCACCACTTTACATGCATATCATACACACCCCCCAGGTATGAAATTTAAAGGAATATTTCACTTTTATTGTTTCACTTTAAGCATTATTAAAATCACTGCTCCTAAAAAAACGGTTGATTTTAAAACATTTTTTGCATTGATACATGTCCCCTGGGGCAGGACCCAAACACTTTTTAGGACAATAACTTGCATATTAGCCGTTATAATTAGCACTTTAGATTTAGAACGCTCGAGTCCATTGTATTTGATAGGGTTCTAAGGTTCACGCGAACTTTAGGTCTGTTTGCAGGTTCTGGTGCGGACCGAACAGGGGGGTGTTCGGCTCATCCCTAATCATGAGCAGTAATTCTAGCACCTGACCTCCTCGGTAAATCTAAAAGTTGTAACCTGTGAATGCTTCCAACCTAAATCGCTGCCTAGGGATAGTAAAGTTTACATTTGTCGCTGTTGCACAGGCGTGCACAATGTTAAAGCGTGACATGTCTGGTATCTACTTACTCAGGGTAATCATCATCTTTTACGAAAAAATTGGGTTATGCATTGCGTTTTTTTGCAAAAAAAAAAATATATGTATTTTTCCCACAAAAACAAAGTGCATTTGCGGTTTGTCCTACCACAAAATAGTGGAAGATGAAGCCGGTTGTGCCCCACCTGGACACAGTAAGCTCCCATCAGGGGTGTCCGGAAGTGATTTGGACATAGCCGATTTCATCGACTCATTGCAGATCAAAAAAAAAAAAAACTTTATTAAAAGGGGTTTATTTAGCTTAAAAGGGGTTGTAAAAAGTACATGTTTTTTCACCTTAATGCAATCTATGCATTAAAGCGGAGCTCCACCCTAAAGTGGAACGTCCGCTTATCGGATTCCTCCCCCCCTCCGGTGCCACAATTGGCACCTTTCGGGGGGGAGGGGGGACAGGATACCTGTCAAAGACAGGTATCCTTACCCACGTACTGGATTCCGTCCGCGGCGGTGAAGTCTCCCTCCTCCCCTGGCCGCTGGGCTAATAGGAGAGAGGAGCGGGCCTCGCGCATGCGCAGTAGGGTTCCCGGCGTGAAGCCGAAAGTCTTCACTGCCGGGTTCCCTTAGTCGCAATGGCGACGGAAGCACCGACAGCTGATGTGAAACATCAGCTGCGGTGCCGATATCGAGGGACACCAGGACAGGCAAGTCTCCATTTATTAAAAGCCAGCAGCTGCAGTATGTGTAGCTGCTGGCTTTTAATTATTATTTTTTTGCACGGGGTTGCCTGGAACACCCCTTTAAGGTGAAAAAACATCCGAGCATTAGTGGCCCCCCCCCCCGAGCCCCCATTTACTTACCTGACCCCTCGAAAGTCCCACGCCGTGAACGTGCAGGCTTCTCGGCTCACTCATTGGTTGATTGAAAGCAGCACAGCCATTGACTCGCACTGCTGTCAATCATATCCAACGACGGGGGCGGGGCAGAGTGATACAGTGAGCGGCTATGGCCGCCAGCTGTATCACAGGAGCGCGCCAGCAAGAACTCACCACTATGCAAGCTTGCATGAAGGTGGAAAGTTCTTGCGGGAGGAGCCGAGACAGCTGCCGAGGGACCCCAGAAGACCAGGTTCGGGGCCACTCTGTGCAAAACGAGCTGCACAGTGGAGGTAAGTATAACATGTTTGTTATCAAAAAAAAGAAATTTAGTGTTCCTTTAAATTCATTGCATTTGTATTTTTCACATTGGCTACGTTAAGCCAAACCCTAATTTCCCTACCCCTGTTTTGATATAATTTTGAAAATGTATCTCTTTCATGGTAACATTTACTTCCTGAAAATTCTTAATAAAAATATGGTAAAAAAAAATAAATAAAAAAAAAGTGTGTTTGAAAAACAGCTGCACAAATACCGTGTGACATAAAAAAATTGCAACACCCACCAATTTATTCTCTAGAGCCTCTGCTATAAAAAACAAAAACAAAATTATATGAAATTATATATTTATAATATATTAAATCTCTAAGTATTTTTCGAGCAAAAAAATACTGATTGTTACATGTAAACAAAAAAGTGCCAGAAAAGGCCCGGTCTGGAAGTGGGTATTCTGATGGCTAGGAAACCTCCTGCTGTCAGAAAACAATAGCGCAACGGTAGGGATTCCCCTATCAACACTGAATGTGTTGATGTGGGAATTGAGCAATTTTCTCTCTTTTAACCCATGGTTGAAGGAAAGAAAATTGTATAAGGCATTATATAAAAAGGTATGGTTAGCTTTACTGTGCTGCTTGTGATCACAAATGTCTGACACAGATCAGCCCTTGCTGCAGCCTTTCACCTGGTGACCTGCTGCAATGATGCAGTAGTGATTACGTGGGGAGGTGAGACTGAGGAAAGGCTTCCTCCTGCACGCAGCAGTCTGATGACATGATCCCAGTCTAGGCAAAAGACACTGACACTGGACTAAAACTCAAGGCATTTTAAACTTAAAACCATTCCAAGCCTGCTCCTTACCTTTCTCCACCACGCGGAGTTTCAGTTCTTTGGGACTGCCTCCTACATCATTGGGCATCATGACCTCACATATATACGTGCCATTGTCTTTAAAAGTCACTTTATCGATCTGAATAGAGGCGTCCTTCTTATTGAGGTCCCCGACCCAGGTGGTGCGTTCTTTGAAGCGGCTGTCCGATGGGTAGGGCTTCCCACCCATATACACTAGGATCTTCACTGGTTCGGACGTGCTCCCATCTTCTTTGAACCTCCAAATGATGACGGTTGTGCTGTGGACCACCTCGGATGATTTAAAAGTGCAGGACAATTTGGCTAGGGTGCCATTTTCTACGGTCATTTCTCCTGGAGTGTACACCTCTACTGAGATGCAGGGATTCACTGCAAAAAAAGATCAAAGAAGACTTAATTAGGCTCAAAACAGGAATCTTCTAGATGTTCTAGTCCTTGTAAGGGCTGACAACACTAGAGAGGAAGTACAGAACTTCACTCGCACACCCCCCCCCCCTTCCATACGTCCGATCCCCGGGAGAACATCACACATGGTCTGCTACAGTAATGGTCCCTCTAGGAGTCCCAGCTCTCACCTGTGCACCGAGCCCCCCCAGTAATCCCCATCCTCCAGGGGCAGCAGTGACACCCAGCACCGCTCAGACTACACCTACCCATCCAGCATCAGATTATAGAACCAAAGTCACTTACATGGTAAATCTCCATACAATGTAGAGCCATTACCAGCGCACACTCTCCACCGAGCGCAGCACTGCCCCTTCTTCCCCAACCACCTGTTATATAGAACTGGTAATGGCCATCAGCTGAGTGTGGTGACTGGGATCAGCTGCAGCGAAGCTCCCAGCCGGAGGACAGGGCAGAGGATCTCCCTCAACCTGCGATCACTGGACTGCACACTTCAGGGTTTTCAATCAACCGGCGTCTGTCTCTGCACACCAATCACAGGCGGCACGGCCTAGAGGTCATGTGACCCAGGTAGCGATCCAGCGACTTAGCTCAGAGAGGTCTCTGCGTCCCGGCTGTGGCACGCGTGCCATAGGTTCGCCATTGCTGGCCTAGGTGAATGCCCTGCAAGGTCCTCCTTATATATGCACGTCCCATATCCCAAGAGGCATATCGCTTTATTAAGAAATGAGGAGGGGGGGGGCACGCTCATCAGGAGGCGAGCCGGCTGAGCCAATAAGAGTCGGCTGGCCTCTTGATGTCACAATTAACATGGCGGAGCAAGACCAAGAGGTGACAGAATACAGGAGGATCTCAGCAGGACAACACTAGATCCTCTGGGTGGGTATCAGAAATATGGCACCCGAAACACAAGGCAAGAGGCAGCTGAAGATCCTCTTTAAAGTGGAGCTCCACCCGAAATAGCAACTTTTGCTATTTGGAACCCTCCCCCCCTCCGGTGTCACAATTGACACCTTTCAGGGGGGAGGGGGGTGAAGATACCTGTCTAAGACAGGTATTTTCACCCACATCCGGGAGTCCTGTCTCCGGGAATCTGCGGGAGTTACGTCACTTCCCGCAGACTTCCCTTGGTGTTCTGGGAGACACTCGGCTCCCAGAACACAGGAGCACCAATCAGAACGGCGCAGCGCGACTCGCGCATGCGCCGTAGGGAACCGGGCATGAAGCCGCAGGGCTTCACTTCCTGGTTCCCTCAGCGAGGATGGCGGAGGGAGCAGCAGAGCGACGAGCGGTCGCTCGTCCTCTGCTGCGGACGTCGCTGGACTCCAGGACAGGTAAGTGTCCAAATATTAAAAGCCAGCAGCTGCTGTAGCTGTAGCTGCTGGCTTGAATTTTTTTTTTTCCGGTGGAGCAACCCCTTTAAGGTCAACCTGAACAAACACCACACGTGCCATCACTGCTGACCTTCTTCTGGAACCGCAAGTTGCCTGGCTGTCTAGTCCAGTGTTTCTCAACTCCAGTCCTTAAGGTGCCCAAACAGGTCATGTGTTCAGGCTTTCCATTATTTTGCACAGGTGATTTGATCAGTTTCACTGCCTTAGTAATTACCACAGCCGTTTCATCTGAGGGCAAGCCTGAAAACATGACCAGTTGGGGCGCCTTGAGAACTGGAGTTGAGAAACCCTGGTCTAGTCAATGGCCCTTTAAGAAGCATGCTGGCAGTAAAGTCAAAAGTCCCATCATTTACTCTAAGAATTTGAGGCTTTTTCAGAAGGAGATCCGCTATGGCAGAATTCACATTTCATTCCAAGATCACTGAAAAGTAGAACTATATCTATGACACTTTTTTTTTTTAGGAGTAAGGGAGGGTATAACCCCTGACAGTTTTTTGCAGTCTGTGTCCTATTGAAGAGATTTATCCTCACTTCCTGTCCCAAGGCCAAAACAGGAAGCGAGAGGAAATCCCTGCAAATGAAGGTAATCCCTTGGGCCCTTCATGTCACCAGAACTAGTGTCCCCATTAGAAGATTTCCCCTCTTACTTTTCTGCAGACAACCCAAAATTTTGGGATTTTTTTACTTTCACCGATAATGGTAAAACAGAATAAACAGAGAGGGTGAATCCCCCCAACGGAGTCACAGACAGCGTTCTAAATCTAACAGGTGTTCTAATCCCTTTCCACTATCCAAAACTAAAAAAAAAAAAAGAGAAAAAAAAAAAAGTTTTCCCCTTCAGATACACTTGAATTTGGTTTCTCCTTTAAAAAAGGGAGCCATTATTACAAACACACCCACCACCTCTAAGCATAGCACCCCCTGGTGCCCTAGGTTTACCATTACTGCCCTGAGGGCCACCGCCACCAGTCTATAGAAATACTGACACTTCCTGACATGGTGAATCGTGGGAAGCACGTGCCATAAAACGTGCAACTGTCAACAGCCAACAACTTCTCTAAAAGCATAGAGTCAACTTTTGTTTTTATTGCAGTGAAATTTTAGTAGACAGGCTAGCGAGTAGGGCCGAAACAACTAAATTGACAACTAATCGATTATAAAAATGGTAATCTATTAATTTCATAATCGATTACTCGGCCAGTAACATAATGGGGTTAAAAAATAAATAAAAATTAGCCCTTTATAGTACAAAACGAGCAAATAATCGTTACTGTAAATATAACTTTCACAGTTCCACAGTAAAAAGATGAATCCCTTACAGTAGCGATTTACTCTTTTTGTACTATAAAAAGGGCCAATTTTTTATTTTATTTTTTTAACCCCATTATGTTACTAAACGTCTTAGGCCTGGTTCACACCTATGCGTTTTTAGCAGAAACACACTACAGTTCATTTACATGGTTTCCTATGGGACACGTTCACATCCATGATTGTTTTCAGCTGCTGCGTATTTGGAAAGGGTCCAGGACTTTTTTCCAAACGCAAAACGGTGCTTTTTTTGGTTCAATATATTTCAATGGAGAAGCTGCAGAAAAGCATGTAATGCGTTTTTGCAGCAATTTGTCTTTTTTAATCTGCCCAACAAAAAAATTGGCCAAAAAAAAAAAAACATAAAAAAAGCAAATGCACAAAAAAAAGCAGCAAAATCACGTGTGCAAAAAAATAAATAAAAAAAAAAAAAAAAAAAAAAAACGCACAGCAAAACCCACTGCAGAAACAGATCAAAAGCAAACTGCATAGGTGTGTACTGACGGATGTTTTTTCACCTTAATGCATAGGATGCATTAAGGTGAAAAAACATTTTACCTTTACAACCCCTTTAACTAAACTATACACCACACACTTTTTTTTTTTAAGGCAATTAACCGATTAATCTAAACAATAAATCGGCCAACTAATCAATTATAAAAATAATCGTTAGTTGCAGCCCTACTAGCGAGTCTGCTGTCGTCTTTCCAGATAATGTCCGAGACTCTTCTGAGACTCGTGTGCTTTAAGTGGACCTTGGATGTTGGAGCCGACCTGTCCCACTTCCTCCTCACATACTGACTGCAGGGTGAGTCAGCTGGGGGCATGCACTGCGTAGGAAGCAGATGGTGAGGAAACATTTCTGCTTGTATCCTGTTAGGCCCCATGCACACGAGACGCCGAGACGCCGGTGCAAACTCTGCTGAACACACGTTTTTAAAGGCTAAAACCGGCGTTTAAAAACGCCCGTTTTGCCGCGATTTTAGCGGCGTTTTACCGCGTTTGCGTGTATAGGCGTTTAGTTAAGAAACATCATAAGACCCTCCCTAAGCTCAAAAAACATTATTATTTAACCATTTCAGCCATTTTGGGAGACCAGCAGCTGAGAGAGCAGCAGTGTACTTATATTTAGCGCATCACTTGCCACATCATCTGCCACAAGCTGTGGATTGTCCACTTGCCACGTCACCTGATACGTCACCTGGCCACGTCACCTGCCACAAGTTGTGAATTGTCCACTTGCCACGTCACCTGCCACGTCACCTGGCCACAAGTTGTGGATTGTCCACTGGCCACATCACCTGCCACAAGTTGTGGATTGTCCACTTGCCACGTCACCTGGCCACGTCACCTGGCCACGTCACCTGGCCACAAGTTGTGCATTGTCCACCTGCCACGTCACCTGCCACAATTTGTGGATTGTCCACCTGGCCACGTCACCTGGCCACGTCACCTGGCCACGTCACCTGCCACAAGTTGTGGATTGTCCACTTGCCACGTCACCTGATACGTCACCTGGCCACGTCACCTGCCACAAGTTGTGAATTGTCCACTTGCCACGTCACCTGGCCACGTCACCTGGCCACGTCACCTGGCCACGTCACCTGGCACAAGTTGTGGATTGTCCACTTGCCACGTCACCTGCCATGTCACCTGGCCACGTCACATGCCACGTCACCTGCCACAATTTGTGGCTTTCCACCTGCCACGTCACCTGGCACAAGTTGTGGATTGTCCACTTGCCACGTCACCTGGCCACGTCACATGCCACGTCACCTGGCCACGTCACCTGCCACAAGTTGTGGATTGTCCACTTGCCACGTCACCTGCCACATCACCTGGCCACATCACCTGCCACAAGTTGTGGATTGTCCACTTGCCACGTCACCTGCCACGTCACCTGCCACAATTTGTGGATTGTCCACCTGCCACATCACCTGGCCACATCACCTGCCACAAGTTGTGGATTGTCCACTTGCCACATCACCTGGCCACGTCACCTGCCACAAGTTTTGGATTGTCCACCTGCCACGTCACCTGCCACAATTTGTTGATTGTCCACCTGCCACGTCACCTGGCCACGTCACCTGCCACAATTTGTGGATTGTCCACCTGCCACGTCACCTGGCCACGTCACCTGGCACAAGTTTTGGATTGTCCACTTGCCACGTCACCTGCCACAAGTTGTGGATTGTCCACCTGGCCACGTCACCTGGCCACGTCACCTGGCCACGTCACCTGGCCACGTCACCTGGCCACGTCACCTGGCCACGTCACCTGGCCACGTCACCTGGCCACGTCACCTGCCACAAGTTGTGGATTGTCCACTTGCCACGTCACCTGGCCACGTTACCTGCCACAAGTTGTGGATTGTCCACTTGCCACGTCACCTGGCCACGTCACCTGCCACAATTTGTGGATTTCCACCTGCCACGTCACCTGGCAACATCACCTGCCACAAGTTGTGGATTGTCCACTTGCCACGTCACCTGCCACAAGTTGTGGATTGTCTACAGTGCAATGCAAGCAATTACAGTTTTTTTTCATATATTTTTGATGGTTTTTCATCATTTGCCATCATTTTTGAGATTTCTAATGTAAAAAAATAGGTCACCTTTAAAAACGCTAACGAAATCGCGGCAAAACGCCGGTACCCGCGTTTAGCGGTGTTTAGCTGCGTTTTGCGTCTGAAACGTGGAAAACTTTTGGGTCTGAACCCATTTTTTTGCTTCTGGAAAAACGAGGTTAAACGCAACTGCCTAAAAACGGCAATAAACGAGAGTGTGTGCATGGACACATAGGATAACATTGAATGGGTTCAGGAGCAGTTGAAAAAAGTGTCCAACTGCCTCTGAACGCGCGTTCAACAGCAAATAACAGCGTCTCGTGTGCATGGGGCCTTAGGGAAGGAGAAGTAAAGAAGCACCTAGTATAAATTATTTACCATATCTACCGTATATTGCTGACATACTATGACAGCTTATAGAGAACAGCGATCTACAGCATTTACAGTGCAACGTTCTAATGATTTTAGAGACTTTTTTCCCCCAAGCTGAGTAACTATGTAACAGCATATTCATACACACTTACATACATACATACATGGACTGGAGGTTATTTACTAATACTGAAGAGTGCAAAATCTGGTGCATTTCTGCAAAAAAATAAAAAATGATAATCAGCTTCCAGGTTTTATTGTCCAAGCTTAAAGCGGAGGTCCGCCCACCCCTTTAAAAATTAAAAGTCAGCAGCTACACATACCGTAGCTGCTGACTTAACATTAGGACACTTACCTGTCCTGGAGTCCAGCGAGGTCGGCCCCGCAGCTGATGTTTCCATAGGCTGTCGGGTGATGCCGCCGCCATTGCCGGTAAGGGAACCCGGCAGTGTAGCCTTTCGGCAGTAATATGAATATAAAATTTGTCTTTTTTTTATTACACAAATAAAGCTTTCTTTTAGTGGTACCGTATATACTCGAGTATAATTCGACTCGAGTATAAGCCGAGGTACCTAATGTTGCCCAAAAAAACTGGGAAACCTTACTGACTTGAGTATAAGCCGATGCCCCACTGTTCCCTAGCTCGCTGTTCCCTGTAAATAGAAATTTTTACATTGTAAATATTACCTGTAAAGAAGTTGCGGCTGCGGCGTCCATCGTTCGAATTCCGCGGTCTCTTCCTGTTCCTTACTTGATAGGCGAGTCTCAGCAGACACTCTCCGCCTATCACGATCATTCTCTCATCCTTAGTTTTCCCAGCAGACACTGTGTTGGGTGTTCCGCCAATCACAGACGTCTGCTGGAAAACTGAGGATGAGAGAACATTCGTGATAGGCGGAGAGTGTCTGCTGAGACTCGCCTATCAAGTAAGGAACAGGAAGAGACCGCGGAATTCGAACGATGGACGCCGCGGAATTTGAACGATGGACGCCGCAGCCGCAACTTCTTTACAGGTAATATTTACAATGTAAAAATTTATATGACTCGAGTATAAGCCGAGGGGGGGGGGGGACTTTCAAAAAAAGGGCTGAAAATCTCGGCTTATACTCGAGTATATACGGTATTTAATCCCCTCCTGGGTTTTTTTTATTTTTTGTGCTATAGAGAGACCGAAAATTTGGTTAAAAAAAAATAAAAAAGCATTTTTTTTGTTTCAGTTTTTTTCTTCATAAAATTTTTGCCAAAATTGCAAGACTGAGTAATTGTCAAAGTGTGACAGCGCTGAAAGCTGAAAATTGGCCTGGTTAGGAAGGGGGGTTTAAGTGCCCAATAAGCAAGTGGTTAAGATACATTAATAAATTAGTTTATTCCGCATGTAAGGGAGCTTAGTTATGTAGCAGGAGACTGTATATTCTGCAATGTTTAAATTTTTGGTAAACTCATTCAAAGAATCTAAGATCTGCAAGCTGAGATAACATGCACTGCATTGATGCATTCACACAATTTCACAGTATTCATGAGATAAAACAAAGTTCAGGAATATTCCTTTATCCCATTGTTTTGCAAATCTATGTACACTACAAACTGTATGATTGAATCGGTTCCGATATCACCGTTTTCCTAACGTGCCAGCTTATTATTCTAAATAGAAAACCTTCATTTTTGTTTGCAAATATTAAAGATTCTAACTACCAGCAAGAATAAATCCTTACATTTAAAGAGCACCTGTCATTTAACATGGCAGCGCCTGTTATCGGGCATCCACTCACCTGCTGCCGCCACGATCCTCACCTTGTTGTGTCACTGCCGCATCACCAGCCGTCCCATTAAAGTGAGCGGGACAGAGGAGGGGCCAACAGCGGGACAGAGGAGGGGCCAACAGCGGGACAGAGGAGGGGCCAACAGCGGGACAGAGGAGGGGCCAACAGCGGGACTGAGGACAGTTGCTCCTTAAAAATTATGAATTAAAATCTAGTTGATTTAAAGACAAATCCACCCCGATTTTAACGGCATTATAAACGATTTGTCAGGAGTTTCACATTGAGACATTGTGCAGAGCATGATGGGAATCTAACCTATGGAAGGATTACAGATAATTCCACAGTAGAACAATAAATATGGCGATAACGAGGTTGTTTATTTTCAGCATAGAGACAGAGAATGTGATGCTCGCTTGTTTTACGTATATGCCCCCCCCTCCCCCGCTGGTGAAAAGTTTATTATAAACATTCTACTGTCAGATAAACTTTGCTGAGGATTGGTAGGTAATATGTGCATCATCTGAGGAATACAGATTCTTTACAAGCAGCACACAGATAAATACACAGACAACAAGAAAGATGTTTTAGGCCCCTTTACCGCGTTTTCGCGGTAAAAATAGCGCTGTAATAACGCCTGAAATAATCCTGCCCCAGCATTCTCAATGTGAAATCTCTGAGGGCTTTCACATTGAGGCGTTTTGCTGGCTGGGCGTTTAAAAAAGCTGTTTGCAGGATTTTTTTCGAGCGAACTTTAGGGCGCATAAAATAGCGCTGTAAAAACGCCTATCCCCATTGAAATGAATGGGATTCGCGGTAAAACGCATAGGCATAAGCGTTATGTTAAAAAATAACGCTAACGCCTATGCGGTTTTTACCGCGTTCGCGCTAATTTTAGCGCGAACGCGGTAAAATCGCAGTAAAACCGCATAGGCGTTAGCGTTATTTTTACCGCGATTGCGGTAAAAAACGTCATTATTTTTTAGTGTTTTTTCAACGCCTCAGTGTGAAAGGGGCCTTACCAGCTAAAGGATTTGTATTTGTCCATAAAGCTTTGCTATACTGCTCAGCCAGGCAGAAGCCACCACTCTCTCTCTGTTACAGTTATATAAAGAATACAGTGCTGTCCTCTCTACAAATCCATTAGACACTGAAAGAGCAGCAGAAGACTAATTAGGTCTTCTCTGCTCACAATGCTCTCTCCACCCATCTGCATGCTCCATGTTTCATATACCCATTGCACACGTTCCTGGTATAAGCTCTCAAAAATAGGGTGCTGTAGCCACCACCAGCTGGATACTGGTTCAAGTCACGGAGTAGATATTTGCCAGCACACCAAGGATCAGCACAAAGTGGTGTCCAAACTGGTAGTTTATTGCATGATCACAACACAAGAAAGGTGCAACGTTTCGGAATCACGCATGCCTGACAAGGGGTCCTGCATGACACCTTTCTTGTGTTGAGATCATGCAATAAACTACCCGTTTGGATGCCACTTTGTGCTGGCAAATATCTACTCAGATGCGGGAAGGGGAGGTGGAAAGCGGGGGGGGGGGGGAGAGGAGAGGAGAAGGGAAGCAAGGAGAGGAGAAGGGAAGCAAGGAGAGGAGAGGAGAGGAGAAGGGAAGCAAGGGGAGGAGAGGAGAAGGGAAGCAAGGAGAGGAGAGGAGAGGAGAAGGGAAGCAAGGGGAGGAGAGGAGAAGGGAAGCAAGGGGAGGAGAGGAGAAGGGAAGCAAGGGGAGGAGAGGAGAAGGGAAGCAAGGGGAGGAGAAGGGAAGCAAGGGGAGGAGAAGGGAAGCAGGGGGAGGAGAAGGGAAGCAGGGGGAGGAGAAGGGAAGCAGGGGGAGGAGAAGGGAAGCAGGGGGAGGAGAAGGGAAGCAGGGGGAGGAGAAGGGAAGCAGGGGGAGGAGAAGGGAAGCAGGGGGAGGAGAAGGGAAGCAGGGGGAGGAGAAGGGAAGCAGGGGGAGGAGAAGGGAAGCAGGGGGAGGAGAAGGGAAGCAGGGGGAGGAGAAGGGAAGCAGGGGGAGGAGAAGGGAAGCAGGGGGAGGAGAAGGGAAGCAGGGGGAGGAGAAGGGAAGCAGGGGGAGGAGAAGGGAAGCAGGGGGAGGAGAAGGGAAGCAGGGGGAGGAGAAGGGAAGCAGGGGGAGGAGAAGGGAAGCAGGGGGAGGAGAAGGGAAGCAGGGGGAGGAGAAGGGAAGCAGGGGGAGGAGAAGGGAAGCAGGGGGAGGAGAAGGGAAGCAGGGGGAGGAGAAGGGAAGCAGGGGGAGGAGAAGGGAAGCAGGGGGAGGAGAAGGGAAGCAGGGGGAGGAGAAGGGAAGCAGGGGAAGGAGAAGGGAAGCAGGGGGAGGAGAAGGGAAGCAGGGGGAGGAGAAGGGAAGCAGGGAAGAGAAGCAGAGTGTAAACCCTAGAATCTCCCCTTGTCCATTCTCAGAACAGATTGTATGAAAAGAATACAACCCTTTTTGGGAGGGGAGAGGGAAGGCAAATGTCAGGAGCAGTCACTGTCACAGTTCTTCATTCCTTGTGTCAAACATACAGTGCTGCTTGCAGGATCAGGTATGAGCGAAACAATGATTTCTACAGTAAATGGCCACCAGGACCTAGGATAGTGTTTATGAGCTGCAACTTGTAGTGCTACTAAAATAAAATTTCCTCGGAAGTTGGACTTTAACTGCAAGTCGTGTCACCCGCCTGGCTCTGCTGTGTGGCAGTGCTGTGTAAAGCAAGACCGAATGGATAGAAACACAAACCATTTAGCAGGTAAAACAGCGTATATGCATTTCATCTGTATTTAGCGGTTTGCCTGCAGCAAAGCTTTAAACAGAACAAACGCACAAACGCTTGTATTTTTAATTGCTGCCATATATTTCTACAGATCTGGAAACACACCAACGCTGGAAAAAAATGCAGCAGGACTTTTTATTTTTTTTAAATGCCATCAACTAGCCCATAAATGATGAGATTCTCATATGTGGCGCGCTTTCCATGGGGTGAAAAATAGCGTATCGCTGGAAAACGCACAACTGTGAACGGAGCCTAAACAGGTTTTACAATTGCTAGGAACTCTTTAATAAGCCTGCAGAGAAAAGGCGAGATGTCTCCACATCTGAGAATCACAGATAGGAAATGCTTTAAACAAGTAAATTTAACCGTGAAAGAAAAAAAAAATCGCATTTTGGGGTGGCAGCTGCTGACGCAAGACAGTTGGGTGAGAAGGGGAGGACAGGAGAGATGGAGCAACGCTGTGATTTAGAGATCTCCCAGACAAAATTTCACAACTATCCAAGAAAAAGCCTTGAATAATGACTCGCGCTTCCTGCCTTCGGTCGGTTTACATGCAGCCAATGACACAGAGTGTTGCAACTCCAGAGATTAAGGAGCAGATGTGTCCGCTTTTTTTTTTAAGGAGATCAGCAGCTGGGCTTCCTTAAGGGCCAGTTCACACCAGATGCAGTTCCGTGCGCATTTTTTCTGCACTAAAAATGCATGCACAGTGTTTTCCATGTATTCCAATGGCTCGTTGGCTCTAGTTCACACCATACAGTCAGTTTCCGGTGCAGAAACGGACCGGAAACTGACTGCATGGTGTGAACTAGAGCCAACTAGAGCCACTAAAATACATGGAAAACACTGTGCATGCATTTTGTGCAGAAAAAAAGCACACAGAACTGAACGGAACTGAACTGCGTCTGGTGTGAACTGGCCCTTAAAGCAAATGCAGGCTCTGCTCGAGCAAAAGATTTGTTTCAGTGACCCCCCTCAGTAGCACATAGTCCTCTTAGGCCGCCAGGATTCAAGAAATATCCAGTACATGCAGGAATGGAGGAGCATGCAACAGCGCTGATCATTGGCCCAGCAGTCACATGGGGGTTTAGTCCTCCGCCCCGGGTAAGCTCTCACTGAAGCAATGTTGACTATAGACCAGGGGTCTCCAAACTGCGGCCCGAGGGCCAGATGTGGCCCTTTGCTAGCCTTTATCCGGCTCTTGGGGCACAATTCCTCGAACTGATATGAGGCACTATTTATCCCACTGACACCAACAATGGGGCACTATATCTTCCACTGATACCAATGATGGGATACTATTCCTACTACCAATAGGGGCACTACTCCTCCTATTGACCACTAACCCTGAGGCCATATTTATTCTCACTGATGCTGGGCCCGTAACATTTTCTGTCGCTGCTGGTCACAATCCGGCCCTCCTAAGGTCTGAAGGACAATTAAAGTGGCCCTTTGTTTGAGAAGTTTGGAGACCCTTGTTATAGACAATGTTCACTTCTAGCAGCTGAATGGGGGTGGGTGGGGCATTTAAAAAAAAAAAAAAAAAAAAAAAAAAGAGCCTCTTGTAAGGCCCTGCATTGGCAAATTATAAGTATACATTCACCAGTTGAAGATACTGAGCATGCTACACAACCTAAAAAAACAAACAAAAAAAAACCACCTTAACCACTTGCCACCCAGGGCAGTTCTGGCATTCCTCTCCTACATGTAAAAATCCTAATTTTTGTGCTAGAAAATTACTCAGTGCCCCCAAACATTAAAAATGTATATTAAAAAAAAAAAGAAAAATATACACACACGTGTGTGTACACACTTTATTTTAGCAGAGACCCTAGGGCAGGGATATTCAATTAGCGGACCTCCAGCTGTTGCCAAACTACAAGTCCCATGAGGCAAAGTGAGACTGACAGCATCAAGCATGACTGACACCCAGAGCCAGAGGCATGATGGGACTTGTAGTTTGGCAACAGCTGGAGGTCCGCTAATTGCATATCCCTGCCCTAGGGAATAAAATGGCGATCACTGCAATTTTGTGTGTCACACGGTTCCCCTTTTGCCCCATATTGTATTTTCTTTATATTTATTATTGCTGTAATTGTAAATAAATTGGCCGGTGCTGGCCCTTGTGGTCCACGGCCCGGTTACCTACATAAGCCCTCTTTCAAACATGGAGCCTACATGGCCTGAAGGAGCATATTTTCCGCAAATGTGTCACCAGCTACGTCCTTGCGTCACATCCGCCGGGTTGTGCGTTCCACGGACCCGGAAGCATTGAGTGTGGACCCCCAGCCCTCCTCCCACTTCCACCCGGATGCAGACCGGATTTCACGCTGACCAGGACCCGTTCCTCAACTGCACCTCAATGCTTGATCTTACACTCCCTTTGTGAGTAACACTTTTTGACCTCCATTAAAGTTACACAATTACAGTAGGCGCTTAAGTTTCCTTTTCCCTTTGTATCCATAGAGTTGCTTCTTGCCTCTAGACCACGAGCTGCCACGAAAAGGGAGCTTCATTATACAAGGACTTTTTAAAACATGGACTTCTAAGTATGGACAATCTGCCGCCATACCAGCACCAATCTTTATTTGTGACTGCACTGCAACCACATGCATATCACACAGTTGCAGAGTGACCCTATTCACTTGAATGGGTAGTGTTTGGCGGCGGTACTACCAGTCGAACGCAACCTGTGGTAAATGTGTGCTGCGACATGTGTACCACCCTCTATGGCCACCATAAGCAAAAAAAAAAACCTGTAAAACAATCAGCACAAGGGACATCACCTAGGATCAAGGCGATGCGTCCCTTGTGTTGCCGGTTCCTGCATTCGTTGAAACCCTCTCTGAACTCACTGCTATAATCGTTACGTGTGGCAAGGGTTAGTTAATAGAGCTGGTGACCTGTTATATGAGCATGACAAGAATGCCAACTACGCCCACCCTTTCCGCCCCCCTCCCTCCATTCATTCATAGAAGCTATAGTATAGCTACCAAGAATGGAGGAGGTAGACCCTTCATCCGCTCATCAACCATTCATAAAAGCTGTACTATACTATGAAGCGGAGGGAAACGAGCGGAGGGAAACGAGCGGAGGGAAACGAGCGGAGGGAAACGAGCGGAGGGAAACGAGCGGAGGGAAACGAGCGGAGGGAAACGAGCGGAGGGAAACGAGCGGAGGGAAACGAGCGGAGGGAAACGAGCGGAGGGAAACGAGCGGAGGGAAACGAGCGAGCTTCTGCACCCTGCATCCGCTCATCCTCCATTCATAGAAGCTGTACAATTCTACGAATGAACGGAGGGAGCTTCTGCGATTGACGCTTTTGGAGTAAAAATATATCTAAAGATCTAAGATACATTAACAATTTAGTTTATTCAGCATGAAATGGAGCTTAGTTATGTAGAATGAGGCTGTATATTCTGCAATGTTTAAATTTTTTGTAAACTCATTCAATGAATCCAAGCTCTGCAAGCTGAGATAACATGCACTGCATTGACGCTTTCACACAATTTCACATTAACCATGAGATAAAACAAAGTTCAGGAATATTCCTTTATCCCATTGTTTTGCAAATCTATGTACACTACAATCTGTATGATTGAATCGGTTCTGATAAATCGCCGTTTTACTAACCTGACAGCTTATTATTCTAAATAGGAAACCTTCATTTTGTTTGCAAATAATAAAGATTCTACCAGCAAGAATAAGTCCTTACATTTAAAAGCGCACCCGTCAGATCCATCATGGCAGCGCCTGTTAGCGGGCATCCACTCACCTGCTGCCGCCACGTCCCTCACCTTGTTGTGTCACTGCCGCATCACCAGCCATCCCATTAAAGTGAATGGGACTGTCGGTGAGCGAACAGCGGGTCAGAGGAGGAGCCTCTGCGGGACAGAGATGACAGTTTAAAAAGAATTATGAATAAAAAAAAAAAAAAACCCGACTATTTAAATCAAACCCACCCTGATGACCACCGAAAAACGCACATGCGTTTTTGCTACGATAACCGTTTTTCATAGGTCGAGCGGCTCAAAAAATGTGTTGCGCTTTTGATGCATTTCAATGGGGAGGTGTGTTTTTCTTTTAACTGATCAAATATGTACTTTAAACGCAAAAGCACTTAAAAAACTGACGATACCATCCGAAAATAAATTCATATTCATTTAAATTCATCATGTTAATTAAAAAGTTTAATACATTTCACACACACACACAATTTTTTTTTTAAACTTTCCATTCCGGTTTTCAGCCAAGTGCATCCTAAATTTTCGGTTTCGGTGCACCACTAGTTCTAACTAGAGGTTGACAGATATGGGTTTTTCACTGGCCGATATTTAGAAATCGCGGCGGCCGATGGCCCATATATGATGCCGATGTTTTTGGGCCGATATGTTAGGCCGATTTATAACAATTTTTTCCATTCATCTCATAAAATCTAACAGTTGGACCCCTTTCACACTGGGGTGTTTTTCAGGCACTTTTGGGCTAAAAATAGCACCTGTAAAGTGCCTGCAAAACAGCTCCCCTGCAGTCTCGGTGTGAAAGCCCGAGTGCTTTCACACTGAGGCGGGGCGCTGGCAGGACGTTAAAAAAAGTCCTGCAAGCAGCATCTTTGGAGGGGTGTATACCGCTCCTCCACCACTCCTGCCCATTGAAATGAATGGGCACTGCTGCCGAAGCGCCTGCAAAGAGCTTCTGCAGCGGTGCTACACGGGCGCATTTAACCTCATCGGCCGCTAGCTGGGTTATAAGTGCCCGCTAGCAGTCGAATAGCACCGCTAAAATGATGGTAAAGCGCCGCTAGAACTAGCTGCGTTTTACCGTCAACGCCTACCCGCTCCAGTGTGAAAACAGCGGGAAAAAAAAAAAAATATTAAAAAGTCAGCAGCTATATGGACACTTACCTGTCCCGGGCGCCCGCGATGTCGGCACCCAAAGCCGATCTCTCCCTCAGCTCTCAGGTGCTGCCCCCGCCATCTTCGGTAAGGGAATCAGGAGGCAGGCACAAAAACAGGTAATCAAAACTTTTGGGCGAAAAAAAAAAAACTGGCTAACTTTACTGTTTAGTTTTTTTTTTTTTTTTTTTATTCAATAGTGTATTTTTTCCCCCCAAAAAAATTGCGTTTGAAAGACCGCTGCGCAAATACTGTGACATAAAATATTGCAACAACCGCTATTTTATTCCCTAGGGTCTCTGTTAAAAATGTGTGTGTGAGTGAGTCTGTGAGTGAGTGAGTGAGTCTGTGAGTGAGTGAGTGAGTGAGTCTGTGAGTGAGTGAGTGAGTGAGTCTGTGAGTGAGTGAGTGAGTGAGTCTGTGAGTGAGTGAGTGAGTGAGTCTGTGAGTGAGTGAGTGAGTGAGTCTGTGAGTGAGTGAGTGAGTGAGTCTGTGAGTGAGTGAGTGAGTGAGTCTGTGAGTGAGTGAGTGAGTGAGTCTGTGAGTGAGTGAGTGAGTCTGTGAGTGAGTGAGTGAGTGAGTCTGTGAGTGAGTGAGTGAGTGAGTCTGTGAGTGAGTGAGTGAGTCTGTGAGTGAGTGAGTGAGTGAGTCTGTGAGTGAGTGAGTGAGTCTGTGAGTGAGTGAGTGAGTCTGTGAGTGAGTGAGTGAGTCTGTGAGTGAGTGAGTGAGTCTGTGAGTGAGTGAGTGAGTCTGTGAGTGAGTGAGTGAGTCTGTGAGTGAGTGAGTGAGTCTGTGAGTGAGTGAGTGAGTCTGTGAGTGAGTGAGTGAGTCTGTGAGTGAGTGAGTGAGTCTGTGAGTGAGTGAGTGAGTCTGTGAGTGAGTGAGTGAGTCTGTGAGTGAGTGAGTGAGTCTGTGAGTGAGTGAGTGAGTCTGTGAGTGAGTGAGTGAGTCTGTGAGTGAGTGAGTGAGTCTGTGAGTGAGTGAGTGAGTCTGTGAGTGAGTGAGTGAGTCTGTGAGTGAGTGAGTGAGTCTGTGAGTGAGTGAGTGAGTCTGTGAGTGAGTGAGTGAGTCTGTGAGTGAGTGAGTGAGTCTGTGAGTGAGTGAGTGAGTCTGTGAGTGAGTGAGTGAGTCTGTGAGTGAGTGAGTGAGTCTGTGAGTGAGTGAGTGAGTCTGTGAGTGAGTGAGTGAGTCTGTGAGTGAGTGAGTGAGTCTGTGAGTGAGTGAGTGAGTCTGTGAGTGAGTGAGTGAGTCTGTGAGTGAGTGAGTGAGTCTGTGAGTGAGTGAGTGAGTCTGTGAGTGAGTGAGTGAGTCTGTGAGTGAGTGAGTGAGTCTGTGAGTGAGTGAGTGAGTCTGTGAGTGAGTGAGTGAGTCTGTGAGTGAGTGAGTGAGTCTGTGAGTGAGTGAGTGAGTCTGTGAGTGAGTGAGTGAGTCTGTGAGTGAGTGAGTGAGTCTGTGAGTGAGTGAGTGAGTCTGTGAGTGAGTGAGTGAGTCTGTGAGTGAGTGAGTGAGTCTGTGAGTGAGTGAGTGAGTCTGTGAGTGAGTGAGTGAGTCTGTGAGTGAGTGAGTGAGTCTGTGAGTGAGTGAGTGAGTCTGTGAGTGAGTGAGTGAGTCTGTGAGTGAGTGAGTGAGTCTGTGAGTGAGTGAGTGAGTCTGTGAGTGAGTGAGTGAGTCTGTGAGTGAGTGAGTGAGTCTGTGAGTGAGTGAGTGAGTCTGTGAGTGAGTGAGTGAGTCTGTGAGTGAGTGAGTGAGTCTGTGAGTGAGTGAGTGAGTCTGTGAGTGAGTGAGTGAGTCTGTGAGTGAGTGAGTGAGTCTGTGAGTGAGTGAGTGAGTCTGTGAGTGAGTGAGTGAGTCTGTGAGTGAGTGAGTGAGTCTGTGAGTGAGTGAGTGAGTCTGTGAGTGAGTGAGTGAGTCTGTGAGTGAGTGAGTGAGTCTGTGAGTGAGTGAGTGAGTCTGTGAGTGAGTGAGTGAGTCTGTGAGTGAGTGAGTGAGTGAGTCTGTGAGTGAGTGAGTGAGTCTGTGAGTGAGTGAGTGAGTCTGTGAGTGAGTCTGTGAGTGAGTGAGTCTGTGAGTGAGTCTGTGAGTGAGTGAGTCTGTGAGTGAGTCTGTGAGTGAGTGAGTCTGTGAGTGAGTGAGTGAGTCTGTGAGTGAGTGAGTGAGTCTGTGTGTGAGTGAGTGAGTCTGTGTGTGAGTGAGTGAGTCTGTGTGTGAGTGAGTGAGTCTGTGTGTGAGTGAGTGAGTCTGTGTGTGAGTGAGTGAGTCTGTGTGTGAGTGAGTGAGTCTGTGTGTGAGTGAGTGAGTCTGTGTGTGAGTGAGTGAGTCTGTGTGTGAGTGAGTGAGTCTGTGTGTGAGTGAGTGAGTCTGTGTGTGAGTGAGTGAGTCTGTGTGTGAGTGAGTGAGTCTGTGTGTGAGTGAGTGAGTCTGTGTGTGAGTGAGTGAGTCTGTGTGTGAGTGAGTGAGTCTGTGTGTGAGTGAGTGAGTCTGTGTGTGAGTGAGTGAGTGAGTCTGTGTGTGAGTGAGTGAGTGAGTCTGTGTGTGAGTGAGTGAGTGAGTCTGTGTGTGAGTGAGTGAGTGAGTCTGTGTGTGAGTGAGTGAGTGAGTCTGTGTGTGAGTGAGTGAGTGAGTCTGTGTGTGAGTGAGTGAGTGAGTCTGTGTGTGAGTGAGTGAGTGAGTCTGTGTGTGAGTGAGTGAGTCTGTGTGTGAGTGAGTGAGTCTGTGTGTGAGTGAGTGAGTCTGTGTGTGAGTGAGTGAGTCTGTGTGTGAGTGAGTGAGTCTGTGTGTGAGTGAGTGAGTCTGTGTGTGAGTGAGTGAGTCTGTGTGTGAGTGAGTGAGTGAGTCTGTGTGTGAGTGAGTGAGTGAGTCTGTGTGTGAGTGAGTGAGTGAGTCTGTGTGTGAGTGAGTGAGTCTGTGTGTGAGTGAGTGAGTCTGTGTGTGAGTGAGTGAGTCTGTGTGTGAGTGAGTGAGTCTGTGTGTGAGTGAGTGAGTCTGTGTGTGAGTGTGAGTCTGTGTGTGAGAGTGAGTCTGTGTGAGTGAGTGAGTCTGTGTGAGTGAGTGAGTCTGTGTGAGTGAGTGAGTCTGTGTGAGTGAGTGAGTCTGTGTGAGTGAGTGAGTCTGTGTGAGTGAGTGAGTCTGTGTGAGTGAGTGAGTCTGTGTGAGTGAGTGAGTCTGTGTGAGTGAGTGAGTCTGTGTGAGTGAGTGAGTCTGTGTGAGTGAGTGAGTCTGTGTGAGTGAGTGAGTCTGTGTGAGTGAGTGAGTCTGTGTGAGTGAGTGAGTCTGTGTGAGTGAGTGAGTCTGTGTGAGTGAGTGAGTCTGTGTGAGTGAGTGAGTCTGTGTGAGTGAGTGAGTCTGTGTGAGTGAGTGAGTCTGTGTGAGTGAGTGAGTCTGTGTGAGTGAGTGAGTCTGTGTGAGTGAGTGAGTCTGTGTGAGTGAGTGAGTCTGTGTGAGTGAGTGAGTCTGTGTGAGTGAGTGAGTCTGTGTGAGTGAGTGAGTCTGTGTGAGTGAGTGAGTCTGTGTGAGTGAGTGAGTCTGTGTGAGTGAGTGAGTCTGTGTGAGTGAGTGAGTCTGTGTGAGTGAGTGAGTCTGTGTGAGTGAGTGAGTCTGTGTGAGTGAGTGAGTCTGTGTGAGTGAGTGAGTCTGTGTGAGTGAGTGAGTCTGTGTGAGTGAGTGAGTCTGTGTGAGTGAGTGAGTCTGTGTGAGTGAGTGAGTCTGTGTGAGTGAGTGAGTCTGTGTGAGTGAGTGAGTCTGTGTGAGTGAGTGAGTCTGTGTGAGTGAGTGAGTCTGTGTGAGTGAGTGAGTCTGTGTGAGTGAGTCTGTGTGAGTGAGTCTGTGTGAGTGTGTGTGAGTGAGTGAGTCTGTGTGAGTGAGTGAGTCTGTGAGTGAGTGAGTGAGTCTGTGTGTGAGTGAGTCTGTGAGTGAGTGAGTGAGTCTGTGTGTGAGTGAGTCTGTGAGTGAGTGAGTGAGTCTGTGTGTGAGTGAGTGAGTCTGTGTGTGAGTGAGTGAGTGAGTCTGTGTGTGAGTGAGTGAGTCTGTGTGTGAGTGAGTGAGTGAGTCTGTGTGTGAGTGAGTGAGTCTGTGTGTGAGTGAGTGAGTGAGTCTGTGTGTGAGTGAGTGAGTCTGTGTGTGAGTGAGTGAGTCTGTGTGTGAGTGAGTGAGTCTGTGTGTGAGTGAGTGAGTGAGTCTGTGTGTGAGTGAGTGAGTGAGTCTGTGTGTGAGTGAGTGAGTGAGTCTGTGTGTGAGTGAGTGAGTGAGTCTGTGTGTGAGTGAGTGAGTGAGTCTGTGTGTGAGTGAGTGAGTGAGTCTGTGTGTGAGTGAGTGAGTGAGTCTGTGTGTGAGTGAGTGAGTCTGTGTGTGAGTGAGTGAGTCTGTGTGTGAGTGAGTGAGTCTGTGTGTGAGTGTGAGTCTGTGTGTGAGAGTGAGTCTGTGTGAGTGAGTGAGTCTGTGTGAGTGAGTGAGTCTGTGTGAGTGAGTGAGTCTGTGTGAGTGAGTGAGTCTGTGTGAGTGAGTGAGTCTGTGTGAGTGAGTGAGTCTGTGTGAGTGAGTGAGTCTGTGTGAGTGAGTGAGTCTGTGTGAGTGAGTGAGTCTGTGTGAGTGAGTGAGTCTGTGTGAGTGAGTGAGTCTGTGTGAGTGAGTGAGTCTGTGTGAGTGAGTGAGTCTGTGTGAGTGAGTGAGTCTGTGTGAGTGAGTGAGTCTGTGTGAGTGAGTGAGTCTGTGTGAGTGAGTGAGTCTGTGAGTGAGTGAGTGAGTCTGTGAGTGAGTGAGTGAGTCTGTGTGTGAGTGAGTGAGTCTGTGTGTGAGTGAGTGAGTCTGTGTGTGAGTGAGTGAGTCTGTGTGTGAGTGAGTGAGTGAGTCTGTGTGTGAGTGAGTGAGTCTGTGTGTGAGTGAGTGAGTGAGTCTGTGTGTGAGTGAGTGAGTCTGTGTGTGAGTGAGTGAGTCTGTGTGTGAGTGAGTGAGTGAGTCTGTGTGTGAGTGAGTGAGTGAGTCTGTGTGTGAGTGAGTGAGTGAGTCTGTGTGTGAGTGAGTGAGTGAGTCTGTGTGTGAGTGAGTGAGTGAGTCTGTGTGTGAGTGAGTGAGTGAGTCTGTGTGTGAGTGAGTGAGTGAGTCTGTGTGTGAGTGAGTGAGTGAGTCTGTGTGTGAGTGAGTGAGTGAGTCTGTGTGTGAGTGAGTGAGTCTGTGTGTGAGTGAGTGAGTCTGTGTGTGAGTGAGTGAGTCTGTGTGTGAGTGTGAGTCTGTGTGTGAGAGTGAGTCTGTGTGAGTGAGTGAGTCTGTGTGAGTGAGTGAGTCTGTGTGAGTGAGTGAGTCTGTGTGAGTGAGTGAGTCTGTGTGAGTGAGTGAGTCTGTGTGAGTGAGTGAGTCTGTGTGAGTGAGTGAGTCTGTGTGAGTGAGTGAGTCTGTGTGAGTGAGTGAGTCTGTGTGAGTGAGTGAGTCTGTGTGAGTGAGTGAGTCTGTGTGAGTGAGTGAGTCTGTGTGAGTGAGTGAGTCTGTGTGAGTGAGTGAGTCTGTGTGAGTGAGTGAGTCTGTGTGAGTGAGTGAGTCTGTGTGAGTGAGTGAGTCTGTGTGAGTGAGTGAGTCTGTGTGAGTGAGTGAGTCTGTGTGAGTGAGTGAGTCTGTGTGAGTGAGTGAGTCTGTGTGAGTGAGTGAGTCTGTGTGAGTGAGTGAGTCTGTGTGAGTGAGTGAGTCTGTGTGAGTGAGTGAGTCTGTGTGAGTGAGTGAGTCTGTGTGAGTGAGTGAGTCTGTGTGAGTGAGTGAGTCTGTGTGAGTGAGTGAGTCTGTGTGAGTGAGTGAGTCTGTGTGAGTGAGTGAGTCTGTGTGAGTGAGTGAGTCTGTGTGAGTGAGTGAGTCTGTGTGAGTGAGTGAGTCTGTGTGAGTGAGTGAGTCTGTGTGAGTGAGTGAGTCTGTGTGAGTGAGTGAGTCTGTGTGAGTGAGTGAGTCTGTGTGAGTGAGTGAGTCTGTGTGAGTGAGTGAGTCTGTGTGAGTGAGTGAGTCTGTGTGAGTGAGTGAGTCTGTGTGAGTGAGTGAGTCTGTGTGAGTGAGTGAGTCTGTGTGAGTGAGTGAGTCTGTGTGAGTGAGTGAGTCTGTGTGAGTGAGTGAGTCTGTGTGAGTGAGTGAGTCTGTGTGAGTGAGTGAGTCTGTGTGAGTGAGTCTGTGTGAGTGTGTGTGAGTGAGTGAGTCTGTGAGTGAGTGAGTGAGTCTGTGAGTGAGTGAGTGAGTCTGTGTGTGAGTGAGTCTGTGAGTGAGTGAGTGAGTCTGTGTGTGAGTGAGTCTGTGAGTGAGTGAGTGAGTCTGTGTGTGAGTGAGTGAGTCTGTGAGTGAGTGAGTCTGTGAGTGAGTGAGTCTGTGAGTGAGTGAGTCTGTGAGTGAGTGAGTCTGTGAGTGAGTGAGTCTGTGAGTGAGTGAGTCTGTGAGTGAGTGAGTCTGTGAGTGAGTGAGTCTGTGAGTGAGTGAGTCTGTGAGTGAGTGAGTCTGTGAGTGAGTGAGTCTGTGAGTGAGTGAGTCTGTGAGTGAGTGAGTCTGTGAGTGAGTGAGTCTGTGAGTGAGTGAGTCTGTGAGTGAGTGAGTCTGTGAGTGAGTGAGTCTGTGAGTGAGTGAGTCTGTGAGTGAGTGAGTCTGTGAGTGAGTGAGTCTGTGAGTGAGTGAGTCTGTGAGTGAGTGAGTCTGTGAGTGAGTGAGTCTGTGAGTGAGTGAGTCTGTGAGTGAGTGAGTCTGTGAGTGAGTGAGTCTGTGAGTGAGTGAGTCTGTGAGTGAGTGAGTCTGTGAGTGAGTCTGTGAGTGAGTGAGTCTGTGAGTGAGTGAGTCTGTGAGTGAGTGAGTCTGTGAGTGAGTGAGTCTGTGAGTGAGTGAGTCTGTGAGTGAGTGAGTCTGTGAGTGAGTGAGTCTGTGAGTGAGTGAGTCTGTGAGTGCGTGAGTCTGTGAGAGCGTGAGTCTGTGAGAGCGTGAGTCTGTGAGAGCGTGAGTCTGTGAGAGCGTCTGTGAGTGAGAGCGTCTGTGAGTGAGAGCGTCTGTGAGTGAGAGAGTCTGTGAGTGAGAGAGTCTGTGAGTGAGAGAGTCTGTGAGTGAGAGAGTCTGTGAGTGAGAGAGTCTGTGAGTGAGAGAGTCTGTGAGTGAGAGAGTCTGTGAGTGAGAGAGTCTGTGAGTGAGAGAGTCTGTGAGTGAGAGAGTCTGTGAGTGAGAGAGTCTGTGAGTGAGAGAGTCTGTGAGTGAGAGAGTCTGTGAGTGAGAGAGTCTGTGAGTGAGAGAGTCTGTGAGTGAGAGAGTCTGTGAGTGAGAGAGTCTGTGAGTGAGTGAGTCTGTGAGAGCGAGAGCGAGTGAGTGAGAGTTTTTTACAGCACAATCGGCCGATGCAGATTAATTTAAAAAAAGTGCCAAAAATCGTCCGACCTCTAGTTCTAACCCTTTCCCACTTTTTCTGACAGTGAGGTTGATTTACTAAAACTGGAGAGTGCAAAATCTGGTGTAGCTGTGCATCGTAGCCAATCGGCTTCTAACCTCAGCTTGTTCAATTTAGCTTGGACAATTTTTCTCGGCGAAAAAAAAAAATGTCATTTTTCCTGACGGGAAAAATGATCGTGTGTATGCGGCATTAGCGGTTAATGGATTCTATCACTGCAGCTCAGCCAGATGCATTTTCTACTGAGTAACCACCACAGACACCAAAATACGCCCAATGCGTTTTGTGTCAAAGAATTCAGCTGCTTATTATGTCTTTTTGAGAAGGACACAGTAGAGGTTGATCATAGTTCAGTGATAAGGAGCTTAAAAATGACCTCCAGCCTTCCACAGTTTTTTTTTTTTTTTTAAAGCCTGTGTTGTGTGAAGACTCCAAAATCTCCACCTGGTGCAAAAAAAAAAAAAAAAAAAAGTGCACATAGGGTCCTTCAAAATCGAAGGACCTTGCCCTGATCCCCCGTGGCGCTATACCGTCGTTTTTTCCGCGATATTCGACCGCTAGCAGTGCGGATTTAACACCCGCTAGCGGCCTGAAAAAGTTAATACCGCCGGCAATGCGCCTCTCCGGCAGTATAGCCGCGCTGTCATATTGATTTCAATGGGCAGCAGCAGTAAACACACCGCTCCAAAGATGCGGCTAGCAGGACTTTTGGAGCGGTTCTGCTAGTGCAACGCTTCAGTGTGAAAGCTTTCGGGCTTTCACATTGAAGACTGCAGAGCAGGATTTTTTCAGGCGCTATTTTTAGCGTCAAAACACCTGAAAAACGCCCCAGTGTGAAATGGGCGTTAAGCTCCAGACGGGGAGTGGGGTACTTTCACATGGTCCATCTGACTGAAGCCAGATGGACCCCGTTCTCTGAGGGGGTCTGCCGAAACAGACCACCACCAAGTACTAGGTGGGGCTCCCCGAAGGGAGACCCCCATGATAGAGGGCGAACTAATGCCTCGTTTCCACTGAGCGGATCGGTACGCTATTTTGAGTGTTTCCATTATGAAAGCGGCCCAAACAACCGAACCATATCGCACCATTCTGGGTCCTGCTTCAGATGTGGGGCCATAGAAAATGGTACGGTTTGGTTAGGGCGGGGCTACAGTACATTCCACTGATTGGCGGACACGTTAGGCATTTTTTCTAAACCCTGTATGGCCCCTGACGGTCCGACTTGCAGTGGAAACGCTCACCAGAATAGGCCGGACCATTCTAACCCTTCCAAACTGTACCGACCCCAAGAACACACACACACACACACACACACACACACACACACACACACACTTAGAATTTTTTATTTTTTTTATGGACACAGCACCGGTCCTCAGGAGCTGCGGGCAGGAGTTTAGGCGAGACCGTGGCTTCGCGGACTAGGCCGAAGCCACGGCCTTACATAAAAAAAAAAAAAACTCCTGCCCGCAGCTCCCGAGGACCGGCGCAGTGTCAGCACCGGTCCTGGTGAGGAAAAAAAAATAGATTTGCTGAAAATTTGAATCGATTTGACCTCTCAACTCAATTCAAATTCATATTTTCCCCAGCCCTACTCAAATGTGAAACAGTGTACAAACCTGACAACCAAAAAATACATGAAGTGACAAGACAAACGTAAAAAGGTGGGGAAAGGGGAAGTGGAGAAAGTGCCATGTGCATGGCCGGCCCTGAGGCCAGGAATAAAAAATTCCTCTGGTCCTGGCCAAAAGGCAAGTGTGGGAAAAAGTGTGCGAAGTGCAGTGACCTTGGTGCCATAACTCAAAGTGATCCACATCACCGTGAGACTACGGAACCCCTGGACTGCCACTCCAGGGGCACATACACCACAGGCTTCTTTCAACCCTGGCCCTCAGCCAGACCAGTTCAGCCCCCAGTCCCCACCAGGATGGAATGGAACTTGGAGAGCCCCATGACCAAAAGGCTCCACCACCGCTCCCATCGTTTCCACCCAATTACATTTGGGAAGTACTAACCGAACGCCCGGCCGGTGTTCTTTCCCGAAAGACTGATGAGGTCAGTAAACCCCCACCAAATCTTGGCCAGAAGGACAGGGACCTGACCCTTCGGCCAGACCCAGTGCTTCTCCATCCCCATCAGGAGGTAACCCTTCCGGCTTTCTCTAAAGGAGGAGACCTATTAACGGCCCTCAGTTCATCGAGAAGTCCAGTTTCAGCTCTCCCTGATACTAACTGTCCAGGTTACCATTATACCAAGTGGATTTGTATAGCCACCCCTAACCCACCGCCGTGGATCAGGGACAGTAGCACAGCGCCACCACTTGGCAACTGATTTTTTTTTTTTTTTTAAAGCCCGTGGTTTGTGAACACTCCAAAAACGTCACCCAGTGCCAAAAAAAAATGCACCCACAAAGAGTGCAACACAAAAACGTGCAACGGGTGTACACAAGTCCTCGGAAATCGAAGGACCTTGCCCTGATCCCCCGGGGCGTTAGGCTCCAGACGGGGATTGGGAACTTACACTTGGTCCATCTGTCCGAAACCAGATGGACCCCATTCTTTGGAGGGTCTGCCAAAACAGACCCACCCAAGTACTAGGTGGGGCCCCCACCCCGGAAGGGAGGCCCCATGAGAGAGGGCGAACCAAGCCAGAAGGCCACGTCCACCCCCTCTCCTCCTGATAAGAACAGATATTACGCTTGATCTTAGCCAAAAGGCTCAGTCTTGCACAGTTGTCCCGGCTCCCCTCCTAGATTGAAATTGCGCACTTTGATTTCACTGCATACTGAGAACTTCTCACAGTGTGCATTAGAAGCTGCAGCAAGTCAGAGAGAGCCCTTCTCATTCCCTGGTGGGACGGTGTCCAGCATATTTTAGCCATTTCCTCCCCCCCGCCTGACTGTCCCCGCCCCTTTCATTGTATTTCAATTCTATCAATCATGGAGGCTCAGCATCACATATGGGAGTTACCCATGTATGTAAATACCGCCTGCCTAGAACACACCCACTCCTCCTAACTGGCATCCACCAAGACATTTTGGTCTTTGCACAACTCCTCCCAAGAGAGCTCCATATTGGAATACCAAGTCAGGGCGTTTTGGCGTTTTTAGGAAGCTATGTACAGCACCCTGCTGGTCCCTCCCACCAGCCATTATCTGTCAGTATAGCATAGAAAAGCACTGAGGCCCAGTAATGATGTCACAGAGTCTAAAATGAGGCATGTCATGAAAACAAAAGCAGCTAGGCGGTTGCCCTCGTGCAAAGCGAACAAAGGTGGTTGCTCGCTGAGCACAGGCACCATTCAAAAGAATGCCTTACATTTTCCCCCCCTCAATGAATGCAAGGTGTTCTCTGATTGGACAGGAGAGAGGTGTGGGGGGCGGTGACATCCCGATCTTCACATCGTCCAACTGCAGAATGCTTTGCATTCATTGAGAAAATGTAAGGTGTTCTGGAAACGGCACCTGTGCTGAGCGAGCGCGATCCCCAGCGTTTACTATGCCACTCAGCACGGGACCCAGAAGTCAGAGGTAAGTACTGTAGTAGCACCAACTACTAAAAGGGATTCTCTGCTTTCCCCAGAGGACCCACAGGTATGGTATATGCAGAGTTACAATGGTCCCCGCTGGATCAATGCAACTATATAAAATGTAACACATATTGAAAAGATAAAAAAAAAATGCATCATGTCGGGATTTTTGGGACATTTTGCCCATACATTTTCATGAGCTGCCTTAAAACCAAAAGCAAACATATTGCAGCATGCCAACTCTTCCATGTGGTGGCTGCAATTGTTTTCTCTTTAGGGTTTTTTTTTTTTTGCTCGATTTTCACCGTGCTATCTGGCCAGCAAGTCTTAAGCCTAATAAACACAATCGGATTTTCCAACGGGAATTGTGTGATGACAGGCTGGTATCGGAATATCCGACCGTTTGTACGCTCCATCGGACAATTGTTGTCGGATTTTCTGCCAACAAATGTGTGATCTCGGATTATCCGATCGTGTGTACACGACTCTGTCAGACAAAAAACGCCAAAGTACAAACACGCATGCTCAGAAGCAATGCTAACCATAACACAACATTAGCAGAAGTTGCCCAAAGGGTGGTGCTAAAGAGCTGAGAAACCACGTAGTTTTGTGTTTGTTGGCCCGACAATTCTTTGCCGTTTGTATGCGATACAAGTTCCTGGCCAATGCCCTTCGGACAAAAGTCCTACGCTTTGTCCAATGAAAATCCGATCGTGTGTACGAGGCTTTACATTTCCACAGAACAAGCAGATGTAGAAGTGAGAGGACCGAGATAAAACATTTAATACTGACGGGTGCTCAGAACGATCAGCTTTTAAGTAAAACCTTTATCCCAGAAAAAGGATTAAAAAAAAAACAAAAAAAAAAAAACCACCTGTTTGATGCAACTGCTTATAAATCCCCTGTTACAATGGGGCCACGTTAGCGCTAAAGCGTTTTAGCGGCACTTTTGCAATGTTGAAGCGGCGCTTTTCGGCCGCTAACGGTGGGGTGCTTTTAACACCAAAGAAAGGGTTAAAAACGCCTGTGTTGCGGCGCTTCCGAACCACTTTTCATTCATTTCAATAGGCAGGACGTTTTGCGAGTTCCCCAAAGATGCTGATTGCAGGACTTTTCCCAAGCGCGCCGCCCCAGTGTGAAAGAATGGGAGGCGGGTTTCAGGTGCTATTTCTAGCGCCAAAACGCCTGAAAACCGCCTCGGTGCAAAAAGGGGTCTAAAGTATTAGCTGGAGTTTGGATTTAATGTGTAAAAGCCTCGTACACCAGATCAGATTTTCCGCAGACAAAGCCTCGGACTTTTGGTCTGAAGGGTGTGAGCCAGGGGTTTGTCTTGCATACAAACAGCACACAATTGTCGGCCAACAAACATGAAACTATGTGGTTTTTCAGCTCTTTAGCGCCAGCCTTTGGACACCTTCTGCTAATGTCGTGTTTGGTGAGCATTGCTTCCGAGCATGCGCGTTTGTACTTTGTACTTTTGTCTGACGGACTTGTGTACACACGATCGGAAAATCTGGCAACAGACCGTTGTCCGCGAAAAATTTATAAGCCTGCCATCCAACATTTGTCCGCAGAAAATCCGACAATTGTCTGATGGAGCGTACAAACGGCCAACAGCCTGTCACCACACAACTCCCGTCGGAAAATCCAATCACATGTACGAGGCTTTAGTGTATCTAAAGCTGTTAGTTCATCTAAAACACCCCCCCCCCCAGACTAACAATGCTACGGTCTCCCCTGTGCTCTTTCATTCAGAGTGGAGGCGCTCTAATACAGGGGGTGTGTTACTGGTCAGATCACCAGGTGATAACAGGAGGGGAAAAACCTAAAAAAGAAAACGAACGCAGCCACAACATCCAACGATTGGTAATCTGCAATACATTACATTGTTTCAGATTTAACACCGATTTGTTAAGGTTTTTTTTTTTTTATATTTACAAAATGAATTTTCCTATCCTAGCACCATCCCCAATGTCTGCAAAGCCAAGAATTTCTTTACTATCTTTGTGCTTCCCCATTCATCAAATTACAAAACTACACATACAGGAGTGTTGATCTCCCGGGTCCCACAAAGTTCAGAGTAACTATGCAATGAGAACGCAATTCCTTCCACTTGTATCCGGCAAGGTTGGCCCCCAGCACCGCAGAGCCGGCAAGGTTGGCCCCCAGCACCGCAGAGCCGGCAAGGTTGGCCCCCAGCACCGCAGAGCCGGCAAGGTTGGCCCCCAGCACCGCAGAGCCGGCAAGGTTGGCCCCCAGCACCGCAGAGCCGGCAAGGTTGGCCCCCAGCACCGCAGAGCCGGCAAGGTTGGCCCCCAGCACCGCAGAGCCGGCAAGGTTGGCCCCCAGCACCGCAGAGCCGGCAAGGTTGGCCCCCAGCACCGCAGAGCCGGCAAGGTTGGCCCCCAGCACCGCAGAGCCGGCAAGGTTGGCCCCAGCACCGCAGAGCGGGTAAGGTTGGCCCCAGCACCGCAGAGCCGGTAAGTTTTCTTCCGACAGAACAAAAATCAGACTACCGAGAGATGAGACGGCTTCCTCAGGAAATGTACGATTTCTAGACAAATGCTCCTCACTCTAGGAAATCACAATTGTAATTTTTAAGCTTTTAATGTGCGTTTCCAATAAGTCCAACTTCAGGTCCAGGCAAGCAAAAATAAAAAAACAATCTTGGGTGATAACCTCCTTCCCTCAGCCAGTGCATTGAAGATTGGTCGTGGATGACATGATAAATGCCCCAAAACACATGGCCAAGGCAACAAAGGAATGGCTCAAGAAGAAGCACATTAAGGTCCTGGAGTGGCCTATCCAGTCTAAAGACCTTAATCCCATCGAAAATATGTGGAGTGAACTGAAGGTTCGAGTTTCCAAACGTCAGCCTCAAAACCTTAATGACTTGGAGAAGATCTGCAAAGAGGAAAAAATCCCTCCTGAAATGTGTGCAAACCTGGTGGCCAAGTACAGGAAACGTCTGACCTCTGTGATTGCCAAGGGTTTTGCCACCGAGTACCAAGTCATATTTTGCGAAGGGGTCAAATACTTATTTCTCTCATTAAAATGCAAATCAATTTCTAACTTTTGTGAAATGCGTTTTTCTGGATATTTTTGTTGTTATTCTGTCTCTCACTGTTATAATAAACCGACCATTAAAATTATAGGCTGATCATATGTCAGTGGGCAAAACGTACAACATCAGCAGGGGTTCAAATACTCTCCCTCCCCCCCCCTCACTGTATTAAACTCTAACCCTATTAAATCCAAACCCCTAAAACCATTATCAAAACCTAAACGATTGGCAAATTAAAAAATGCTAAAGCTCATAAAAAAAAGGTGTACACAAACACTCAAAAATGTGCAAAACGCTCGAAAAAAACTAAAAAAAGCGATGCACAGGTGTTAATGCAGCCCGAGACATTTGTTAATTTTTTTTCACAGTTGAGCTGCAGGCCCATAAAAAGTGAATTGGCTGTACGTGCAGGGACAGGTGTGCAGGGACAGGACACAGAGCCTGCGCACCCTTCCCTGACTATCAAACTCAGCTGGGCAGGAGAGTCCCCACAGCTGGCGTGCTCCTTTTCACGTTCTATAGGCGGTCTGTGTGCAATTCAGGGATGTAAAAAAAAAAAAAAAAAAAACTGTTAAACTGCTACGGCCACTGTACAGGTTCAATGCCCATGTGAAGGATAATAATTTAGGATAATCTGACAATATAAATGCACAAGGAGCAATTATTTTGCCATTTTATATTGTTGAATGCCCATTTTTTCTAAAAGTGCAATCTTTTAGAAGAAGTTCCCTACAACCCACCCAACAAGCCTGGTAGGTCTTTGGATTGGGGTAGCCTTGCAAATTTGCAAGGTAGTTTTTCTGAAAGCCAGATGACAGCACTGGATCTGTGCTCCCAGCAGTTTTAGGAGTAGAAAACGTGACCTAGCAGTCCTGTGGTTTTATGATGCTTGCTAAGCATTTACCACCACAGACCAAAGGCTAAAAAGATAAGGTTTTGAAGGAAGAGGGAAGACAAAAAAAAAAAAAAAAAAGTGTTGGCATGAGACAGAGTGGATGACTACACACAGGACAATGCTGGATTCGCTGGGCGTGTGACAATGTTCGATGATGACAAAAAATACATTAAAAAAACGAATAAGAAGGATACGGGTGAGGGGTGAATTTCCTCTTTAAGCATTTATCAAGGGCCCTAATGCCAGAGATTGGGAATCACTCGTATATTTGTAGGCCCTCCATGACTCAAAGCCCCAAGGATAAGCCTGTACAATTTGTCACATGAGAGGAATACCTAAGGGCCACCCCCCCCCCCCCGCCGTGAGGAATCCCTACCCCCCCCCCCCTCAGGCTGTAGAGCCGAGTGTAATTCCTATGCCCCCTGCTCCAGGGCCCCCCTACCCCCCCCTTCAAAGAACAATCCCCAACCCCGGGGCCCAGCGAAATCCCTACCCCCCACCCTTGGCCGCGGGGAATCCCTAACCCCCCCACCCTTGGCCGCAGGGCTGAGAGAAATCCCTAACCCCCCCACCCTTGGCGGCGGGGCCGAGAGAAATCCCTAACCCCCCCCACCCTTGGCCGCAGGGCCGAGAGAAATCCCTAACCCCCCCACCCTTGGCCGCAGGGCCGAGAGAAATCCCCAACCGCCACCTTTTGGGCCTATTGTTTATGGGCTCTGTTCATACCCAGGCAATGCACCTACTTGTGACTTGGAAAAAGGTGCAGTCTTTTCTTTTGGTGCATATTTGGCCGCACAGATTTCAATGGGATTACGTGAGAAATATATTAAAAAGTGCACAAACACCACATAAAAAAACCCCCACACAAAACATGCATGAGAATACAGGCGCACACGTGTGAACCCAGCCTCAGTCATTAAAGCCAACGCCAGAAGGCGTGATCCCACCATGTGTAGTAGTTTCACCCTCCACTCATGAATTGACCTCAGGCAGTTTCTCCCACTTTCAGCCCTTTTCTTCTCAATGTCTCCCGGGAAGAGAGAATAAACAAAGCCAGACCATCATCACTGTGGAATCCGAGTGAAACCACATAATTATGATGTCAGACAACACTGAGCCATCCTATAGCATCAGTAAAGGGGACCTTAAAACCAGAGCCATAAGCTCCCCTAAAAAAAAATAAAAAAAATTGATAGGGTTCCCAAAAATCACACAAAAAAAAAAAAAAAAGAAAGAGCTTTTTTTTCTTTAATGCATTTTTTCACAAAAAGGATTTCTCAGAAAATCGGGTCACATGTCAAAATTACAAAACATCAATTTTGCGTGTGAAATATGTAAAGTTTTGCCAAGAATGAATGAAAAAATGACAACCTAGCAAAAACGTTAGACTTGTGGGTAGAATAAAGCCTGCCATAAGCAGTTTGAATTTCGGACGTTTGCTGCTGAATCGGTCAAAAATTGAGCCATGAGTGGCCCTGTTCATACCACCCTGCTGAACAAAAGCTGATTGTTCAATCGACTTGAAAACTGTCGGCAACGTTCAGGTATTCTGACAGCTGCCGGCTATCAGGGTACAAAAGCTGGCAAGAGAGATCCCTGCACCCATGCTCTTAAGACCCCTTTCACACTGGGGCGGTTTGCAGGAGCTATTGCGCTAAAAATAGCGCCTGCAAACCGTCCCGAAACAGCAGCTGCCGTTTCTCCAGTGTGAAAGCCCCGAGCCGTTTCTCCAGTGTAAATGAAAAAAGTTGGACGATCCGTCTTCCGATTTTTGGATCGTGCGTAGGTGGCATTAGGCTCCATGTACACGGGACGTTTTTACAACCTCTCCTGAATGATTTAACTTGACAGATAGTAACCCACATTAAAAACGTCCGTTATGCCGCGTTTTTTTTTTTTTTTTTTAAATGGCCAAAAAACGAAAAATGCCTATAAAAAACGAAAAGCTGCTAAACGCAAATGGAAGAAGCACAAAATAATCTCCCTCAGTCTGGGGCTCCATGAAAGATCTCACCTCGTGGAGTTTCAATGATCATGAGAACGGTGAAGAATCAGCCCAGAACTACAGAGGAGAATCTTGTCAATGATCTCAAGGCAGCCGGGACCACAGTCACCAAGGAAACAATTGGTAACACACTACGCCGTGACGGACTGAAATCCTGCAGTGCCTGCAAGGTCCCCCTGCTCATGAAATCACATGTACAGCCCGTCTGAAGTTTGCTAATGAACATCTGAATGATTCAGAGGAGAACGGAGTGAAAGGGTTGTGGTCAGAGGAGACCAAATCACGCTCTTTGGCATCAACTCAACATGTTTGGAGGAGGAGGAATGCTGCCTATGACCCCAAGAACACCATCCCCACCTTCATACATGGGAGGTGGAAACATTTTTGCTTTGGGGGTGTTTTTCTGATAAGAGGACAGGACAACTTCACTGCATCAAAAGGGACGATGGACGAGGCCATGTTCCCTCAAATTTTGGGTGAGAACCTCCTTCTCTCAGCCAGGGATTGACAATGGGCCGTGGATGAATATTCCAGCATGACAATGACCCAAAATACACAGCCAAGGCAACAAAAAAGTGGCTCAAGAAGAAGCACATTAAGGTCCTGGAGTGGCCTAGCCAGTCTCCAGACCGTAATCCTATAGAAAATATGTGGCGGGAGCTGAAGGACAAAATGTCAGCCTCGAAACCATAATGACTTGGAGAAGATGTGCAAAGAGGACAAAATCCCTCCTGAGATGTGTGCAAACCTGGTGGCCAACTACAAGAAACGTCTGACCTCTGTGATTGCCAACAAGGGTTTTGCCACCAAGTACTAAGTCATCTTTTGCGAAGGGGTCAAATAATTCTTACACTCATTAAAAAGGCAAATCAATAACTTTTTTGAAATGCGTTTTCTGGATATTTTAGTTATTCTGTCTCTCACTGTTATGATAAACCGACCCTTAAAATTATAGGCTGATCATTTCAGTGTCAGTGGGGCAAAACGTACAAAATCAGTAGGGGATCAAATACTTTTTTCCTCCCTCGCTGTATGAGGAAGGTCATACATGGACTGAAATTTGTCCCTTGGGCCCCTTTCACACTACTGCGACTTCAAAGTCGTGTGATTTTGCCACAATTTCGCAGGCCCCGATTTTGACGCGATTTCAGAGAATGCCTGTGTAAACTTGGTCTATGGACCTCAACTCAAATCAAATCAAAGTCGGACCAAAGTAGTACAGGGACTACTTTGAAGTCAGTGCGACTTGAAGATGCACAGATATGAATGGTACTCATTGGAAATCATGGGGTGCGACTTGTCATGCGACTTTGCAGGACAAGTCGCACAAATGTGAAAGGGGCCTTACATATGCCCAGTGAAGTGACTGGCCTCAGGTGATACACAGAGATGAAACAAAGCCTCCTACATGAGTTGTACCTAATTACCTAAAACCATTTGTCCTGTACATCCTGGTAAAACTCAGATGAAAGGGATTTTTTCACAGACTCACAAAGCGGAATGGTGGGGGGGGGGGGCTTCAGTTATTCACTGTACAAAAGCTATGAGAGCTCACCCAGGAACAGAGCTGAGGCTGTCAATCACAGGCTGTGTGCTGGAGCTCCCTCCCGTCACCCCTGTTGAGGCTTTCAATCACAGGTTGTGTGCTGGAGCCGGTCACCTTTTTTTCCTCTTGGTGTCAGAAGTGGCTCATGCCGATAGCAGAGGAACTAGATGGCTGAGAGAAGTCACACTTAGTGCTTTGGGGAGAGGCAAGTAAACACTATAGAAATATGGGCTTTGTTCAGATTTTTTCTCTGAGGTTTACAACCACTTTAAGTTTGTATTTCTTAAAGTGATAGCGAAGGGTGGCGGGGGAGACCAGCATTTGCCAGATGGTGCAAGCAGGGAAGGCTTACTTGCACATTATGAAGCACTTTCCTATAGGTGTGATCTCCTCCAGCAATGTGAGGTCCAAGCTCCCCTTATCGACTCCACTCCTGCTGATGCCATGACCATCTCTACTACTTTTAGTTCCACCATCATCTTATATCACCCATTGGGCAGCCAAGGGTTAAATACCAAGGAACACAGAAATACTTACCTTATCCTGCGCTCTGAGGTTGCACCGATACTAGTATTGGTGTCGATACCGAGTATGTGCACAAGTATCGGTACTCATGCAAATGCACCGATACCTGAAACCGATACTTTCAGGCTCGGTTCTTTGAGCTGTCAGTGGGTCTCCTCTGTTGACAGCTGAGGTGTTAAAAAAATCCGGTAATTGGAGCCGTCAAAAAAAACAAAACAGCCAGCAATGTTTATTAACAACATTGCTCAGTGCTGAAACGCCAAAATAAAAAGAAACATTGTTTATTTTTATAGCTTTCCATTTCTTCATCTGCATATCAAAGGGATGAACAAATATTCCTGTTTAACCCTTAATTGAAAAAGCACAAAAAAAAAAAAAAAAAAAGGATATAATTTGTAAATAACTTTTCAATGCCTTATACCAGGGATATGCAATTAGCGGACCTCCAGCTGTTGCAGAACTACAAGTCCCATGAGGCATAGCAAGACTCTGACAGCCACAAGCATGACACCCAGAGGCAGAGGCATGATGGGACTTGTAGTTTTGCAACAGCTGGAGGTCCGCTAATTGCATATCCCTGCCTTATACCATTGCCGACAGCTGAAATGAAAACAAAACAGTTGCGGTAGGCATCGGTAATTGGCATCAGCAAGTACAAAAAAAAAACATTGGTACTCGTACAAAAAAATGGTATCGGTGCATCCCTACTGCGCTCCAGTAGGCCCCCTCTTTTAGCACAGCTACCAGGTCAGCGCAGCCCCTCCCCCTCCTCTCAACCAATTATGGCCAAAGACACAAGTCGACATAACGCCTCCTCGCCGCCTGCTCTAACCCTACAAAAACGGTATGCTGTAACTACTTATAAAGTATTAGTACATTCAACACTCCCCTCCCCCCAAACTGATAATGCTGCTGTGCCCCTTCATCCAGAGTGGGGGTGCTCTTATACAGGAGGTGGTGTGTTACTGGCCAGATCACCAGGTGAAAAGGAGAAAACAAAAAAACACGAATGCAGCCACCACATCCGATTGGTAAGCTGCAATATATTACATTTCTGGTTTGGGTTTGTGCAGAAAGTGACCCAGTGGTCCTTAACCACTTGCCGACCAGCCGCGGCAACATGGCACAGCTGGGCGAAACAACGTTATGTTACGTCGCTTCACCCTGTAGCCACTAGGTGCGCATGCTGCTCGCCCCTGGAGCCAAAGCGGGTGCAATGACTGGCACCCGCGATTGTTTGTGACACAGCGAGAACCAGGAGCTGTGCGTGTGTAAGCACACAGCTCCCGGTTCTTTCAGGGGAGAAATGACTGATCGTCTGTTACAAAAGTATGAAGAGCGATCTGTCATTTCCCCTAGTCAGTCCCACCCCCCCCTTCAGTTAGAACACAGTGAGGGAACACACAGTTAACCCCTTGATCGCCCCCTAGTGTTAATCCCTCCCATGCCAGTGACTTTTTACAGTAATCAGTGCGTTTTTATAGCACTGATCACTATAAAATTGTCAATTGTTCCAAAAATGTGTCAAATAATGTCACAGTCCCGATATAAAAAAAAAAAAAAAAAAAACAATCTATCCCATAGTTTGTAGACGCTATAACTTTTGCGCAAACCAATCAGTATACGCTTATTGCGTTTTTTTTTTTTTACAAAAAATATGAATACGTATCGGCCTAAACTGAGGAAAAAAAATTGTTTGTTTTTTTAAAATGGGATATTTATTATAGCAAAAAAGTAAGAGATTGTCTTTTTTTTTTGTTTTTAGAGCAAAAAATAAAAACCGCAGACGTGATCAAATACCACCATAAGGAAGCTCTATTTTTGGGGAAAAAAGGACAAATTTTGTTTGGGTACAACGTCGCATGACCGCGCAATTGTCAATTAAAGTGACGCAGTGCCAAATTGTAAAAAGTGCTCTGGTCAGGAAGTGGGGAAAACCTTCCGGGGCTGAAGCGGTTAATGCCTAATGTGTCTATGGTGAGCTCTGCCAGAGATGTGAAGGACGGATACACAATGAGATTTTAGAGCTTTCACCGCTAATGCATTCTGTACTATGGATTATCAATCAGGTTCCGGAGATTTAGTCTAAATTGAGCCGGCTTGTGTAATAATAATAAAAAATTTTGATTAGCGGTCAGCACACAACAGCCGCAATTTAAAAAAAGGTAACCCTTCCAGAAGCTGGGAGCTCCCCAACCAGGAAACACACATCCGGACCATCAAAAGGCTCCTTATTCAGGAGGAAGTAATGGAACCGACAGGGACAACAACATCCCATACAAGGACCTACAGACATCAGGAACCTCCATACACTCTACTGACCCGGAGAAAAAAATTGTCCATATACCATAGAGAGGACATAATGAGCTGGAAACATTTACATCGCACTAATCATATCATTTATTTATAAAGTGCGGCACTGACTCAGAGAACGATGAGTACACAGATAATGCTGCTGTCTAAACGTACCTTCTATAATGATGTATGAGGAACCAAGAGAAAGAGAACACCCCAAGTATTTATAATGAGAGACAGAAAGAACGGCTCTGCAACGTCCCGAATGCTGGGAATGACAAGGATTCACTGTCACATTAAAGGGGAACCCATCAGGATTAGTACTAGGAGTGCTGCAGGGGTCTGACAGAACCTGCTGATCCCTACATGTTAGGCATCATGCCCACGGACGTTTTTACAGCTGCTTTTTTGAGCTTTTTTTTTACAGCTTAAAAACGCCTGTCCATGTTAGTCTATGGCTTCATGCCCACCTAGGCGTTTTTGAGCTGCAAATGGCATAGACGTTTTTAAGCTGTAAAAAAAAAAAAAAAAAAAAAAAAAATGTTTTTTTTAAAAAAAAAAAAAAACACACAACCAGGGCGTTCCGTGGTGTCGGTGTTAGAGCTGAAAAAACACGAATTCTTAAAAAAAAAAAAAAAAAAAACACTTAAAAACGATTAAAACCGCTCAAAAACACCGCAGCTGCGTTTTTGAGCTCCGGCGTTCTGCAAAAAGATGATTGGACAGTGTAACCTCTGTAAACACAGGAAATTCCTGTCTGGACATTAGATTTCCCAAGAGTCCTTTGCAAACGCTACCCAACGCTAACACTTAAAAACGCTAATGAAACACGCGGTAATAATCGTGTTTTTTAACGCCACTTTCTCCAGGCGTCCAACCTAGTTTTACAGCTCGTTTTTAAAAACGTCCATGGGCATGAGGCCTTAAAGTGATCCCCCCCCCCCCAGAGCTCGCAATGCAGCAATGCTGGCCGTACAACATACAATCTGATTGTACAATCCCCTGAAGACTTAGCAAATCCTTCATAATACTCCCTGTATATTTAGTACCACCTGATGTACCCACAATCCCACCCCCATGTACATACAGTATTATCTGACGTACCCACAACACCCCCTGTTTATACAGCACCAGTCACAACAACACCCCCTGGACATTACAGTAAAATAAAAAATAATGTGGTTGCATAAGTGTGCACACCCTCTTATAACTGGGGATGTAGCTGTGTTCACAATAAAGCAATCACATTCAAACTCATGTCAAATAGGAGTCAGTACACATCTATCATTTAAAGAGCCTTTGATTAACCCCAAATAAAGTTCAGCTGTTCTAGTAGGTCTTTCCTGACATTTTCTTAGTCGCATCCTACAGAAAAAGCCATGGTCCGCAGAGAGCTTCCAAAGCATCACAGGGATCTCATTGTTAAAGGGCATCAGTAAGAGAAGGGTACAAAGGGAATTTCCAAGGCATTAGATATACCATGGAACACATTGCAGACAGTCATCATCATCAAGTGGAGAAAATATATGACAGAACAGTGACATTACCAAGAACTGGACGTCCCTCCAAAATTGATGAAAAGACGAGAAGAAAACTGGTCAGGGAGGCGGCCAAGAGACCTACAGCAACATTAAAGGAGCTGCAGGAATATCTGGCAAGTACTGGCTGTGTGGTGACACCAATCTCCCGTATTCTTCATATATCTGGGCTATGGGGTAGAGTGGCAAGACGGAAGCCTTTTCTCACCAAGAAAAACATCCAAGCCCGGCTAGATTTTGGAAAAACACATCTTTTCCAAAAGCATGTGGGAAAATGTGTTCTGGTCTGATGAAACCAAGGTTGAACTTTTTGGCTATAATTCCAAAAGATATATGTTTGGTGCAAAAACAACACAGCACATCACCAAAAGAACACCATACCCACTGTGAGACATGGTGGTGGCTGAATCATGCTTTGGGGCTGTTTTTCCTTCAGCTAGAAGAGGGGCCTTAGTCAAGGTAGAGGGAATTATGAACAGTTCCAAATACCAGTCAATATTGGACACAAAACCTTCAGGTTTCTGCTAGAAAGCTGAGCATGAAGGGGAAATTCTTCTTTCAGCATGACAACGACCCAAAGCATACATCCAAATCAACAAAGGAATGGCTTCACCAGAAGAAGATTCAAGTTTTGGAATGACCCAGCCAGAGCCCAGACCTGAATCCGATTGGAAATCTGTGGGGTGATGTGAAGAGGGCTGTGCCCAGGAGATGTCCTCACAATCGGACAGATTTTGAGAGTTTTTGCAAAGAAGAAGAGCGGGCGAATATTGCCAAGTCATGATGTGCCATGCTGATAGACTCATCTCCAAAAAGACTGAGTGCTGGAATAAAATCAAAAGGTGCTTCAACAAAGTATTAGTGTAAGGGTGTGCAGACTTATGCAACCATATTATTTTATTTTTACTTCCCTCCACCTAAAAGATTTCAGGTTTGGTTTTCAACTGAGTTGTACAGTTTATAGGTCACATTGAGGCTGCATCCACACCTTAGAGTTTCAAAGCCGCGCTTTTTTTAGCGCAATTTTGTACAGGTCACCAATGTAAAAAGCAGAAAAGCGCCTATAATCTGCCCCAAAGAAGCTCGTATTTTTTTTTGAGCTTAAGGCGTTTTTCAGGCATTTTGGTTCAGGTGACAAAACGCTCAGATGTGAATGTGAACGGGATTTTGCTTGTTGGGCGTTTTATGATCTGAAACCATACCAACCTGATCCACCTACACCCCTCCCCCCCCCATACCAACCTGATCCACCTACACCCCTCCCCCCCCATACCAACCTGATCCACCTACACCCCTCCCCCCCCATACCAACCTGATCCACCTACACCCCTCCCCCCCCCATACCAACCTGATCCACCTACACCCCTCCCCCCCATACCAACAATACCAACCTGATCCACCTACACCCCTCCCCCCCATACCAACATTACCAACCTGATCCACCTACACCCCTCCCCCCCATACCAACAATACCAACCTGATCCACCTACACCCCTCCCCCCCCCCCCATACCAACAATACCAACCTGATCCACCTACACCCCTCCCCCCCATACCAACAATACCAACCTGATCCACCTACACCCCTCCCCCCCCCCATACCAACAATACCAACCTGATCCACCTACACCCCTCCCCCCCATACCAACCTGATCCACCTACACCCCTCCTCCCCCCCATACCAACCTGATCCACCTACACCCCTCCCCCCCCATACCAACCTGATCCACCTACACCCCTCCCCCCCCCATACCAACCTGATCCACCTACACCCCTCCCCCCCCATACCAACAATACCAACCTGATCCACCTACACCCCCCTCCCCCATACCAACAATACCAACCTGATCCACCTACACCCCCCCTCCCCCATACCAACCTGATCCACCTACACCCCCCCTCCCCCATACCAACAATACCAACCTGATCCACCTACACCCCCCCCATACCAACCTGATCCACCTACACCCCCCCTCCCCCATACCAACCTGATCCACCTACACCCCCCCCTCCCTCCCCCATACCAACCTGACCTACCTACACCCCCCCCTATACTAACAAAACCAACCTGATCTACCTACACCCCTCCCCCCCATACCAACACAACCAACCTGATCTACCTACACCCCCCCCCCATACCAACCTGATCTACCTACACCCCCCCCCATACCAACACAACCAACCTGATCTACCTACACCCCCCCCCCCATACCAACACAACCAACCTGATCTACCTACACCCCCCCCCCCATACCAACACAACCTGATCTACCTACACCCCCCCCCCTTATACTAACAATACCAACCTGATCTACCTACATCCCCCCCCCATACCAACCTGATCTACCTACACCCCCCCCCCCACTAACAATACCAACCTGATCCACCTACCCCCCCCCCCTCAGGCTACTTACTGTACGCCCTATACTAGGAATACCATCCTGAGCTACATACACCCCCCCCCCATATATATATATATATAAATACCCCCTCCCAATACATGATCTATATACACCCCCCCCCCCCCAAATAACAATACATGCTGGTCTCCCCTCCCCCCGGTGTCCCCGCTCTCTCTCTCTCTCTCTCACACACACACACAGTCCGGGAAGGGGGAGGGAGGTCCCTCGGGCTCAGGTCAGGATCAGAGGACGTGGATTCCCCCTCAGAGGGACGGCCATCTTCCCCCTCCGCCTCACCCCGCGTCCTCTCCTCCACTCACCGGTACACAGCACCACCATAAAGAGAGTCCACAGCGTCCTCCGTCCGGCCCGACACCGCGCCATCACCGCAACCATCTCCACCTCAGCACCGCCGCTCCACATCCACCGACACAGCCATACCCGGCTCCGCCCACTCAGCGCCTCCTCATTGGGCCCCCTGCTGGCGTCACGCGCAGACACGGGAATTCTATTGCCTCCAGACGCTGTCAATCAAGTGTGGGATAAACCCGCAAAGTGATTGGCCGATAGCGGAGGCAGGATTTGAACGCCCATTGGCTGGTTTTCCCTGGGGTTCATTTGCATGGCTGTCTTTTGGTGGGCGCTGATTGGCAGGATCTCTGTGTCTGTGAGGATAAGAAAAGGATACAAATAACTGGGTATTGTTACACATTGATACATTGTATATAGAAGATCGCGCGACAAAGTTCCACAGCTGGACACTCGACGTTCTATTATAGAATGGTGGAGAGGTCACGTGTGTGTCTAGAGCATTGTATGGTGGCTCGTTGGTCTAGGGGTATGATTCTCGCTTAGGGTGCGAGAGGTCCCGGGTTCAAATCCCGGATGAGCCCGGGTCTTATGTTATCACAATAGACCCCCTACACCCCACCACTGCCGAAAAATTATTTTTTTTCCGTTTTCGTTTTTTTTAGTCTTTTTGCTTTTTTCGGGAAATTCGTTTTTTCCGTTTTCGTTTTTTTTGCTTTTTTCGGAAATTCGAAAAATTAGTTTTTTTCGTTTTCGTTTTTTTTGCTTTTTTCGTAAATTTGGAAGTTTGGGAAATTCGAAAAATTCGTTTTTTCCGTTTCTTTGCTTTTTTCGGAAATTCGGAATTCGGAATTTTCGAATTCCGAATTTCCGAATTTCCCAAAAAACTAATAAAACGAAAAAAAACAAATTTCCGAAAAGAGCAAAAAAACGAAAAAAATGAATTTCCGATTTTCGGAAATTCGGAATTCTAAAAATTCGGAATTCGGAAATTCAACTTTCCAAATTTCCCATTTTCGAATTTTAGATTTTCGAATTTTGCAATTTCGAATTTTCAAAATTTCCAATCTTCGAATTTTCGAAAATCGGAATTTTGAAAATCCGAATTTCGAAAATTCGAAATTTCGGAAATCCGAAAATCCGAAAATTCAGAAATTGAAAAATTCGGAAATTCTGAGATTTCGGAATTAATGAATTTCTCTAAATTTGTGAAAAACGAATTAGAAACTAAATGAATTGCACATGTCTAATCACAACCTATTAATTCTATTGTTTGGTACCTTTTTTATAAGATTTTCATTAAGCACTATGCCCATTAGAGCTTTACAGCGTGTTATAGCATGTTGGAACTGGAGTGCAGAATGCACTATATGCGTTACTTAAACCTGACCCCTGCACTGTATACATTATATACACCTGACCCCTGCACTCTGTACATTATATACACCTGACCTCTGCACTATGTACATTATATACACCTGACCCCTGCACTATGTACATTACATACACTTGACCCCTGCACTATGTACATTATATACACCTGAACACTGCACTTTGTACATTATATAAACCTGACCCTTGCACTCTGTACAATACATACACCTCCCCTTTGTACTATGCACATTACATACACCTGACCCCTGCGCTATGCACATTACATACACCTGACCCCTGCGCTATGCACATTACATACACATGACCCATGCACTACTATGTACATTACATACACCCAACCCCTGCACTCTGTACATTACATACACCTGTCCCTTGTACTATGTACTTTACATACACCTGAGCCCTGCACTCTGTACCTTACATAAACCTGTCCCTTGTACTATGTACATTACATACACCTGACCCCTGCACTATGTACATTAAATACATCTGACCCCTGTGCTCTTTACCTTACATACACCTATCCCTTGTACTATGTACTTTACATACACCTGACCCCTGCACTCTGCACATTACATACACCTGTCCCTTGTACTATGTACTTTATATACACCTGACCCCTGCACTCTGTACATTACATACACCTGTCCCTTGTACTTTACATACTCTTGACCCCTGCACTCTGTAACTTACACACACCTGTCCCTTTTACTATGTACCTTACATACACCTAACCCCTGCACCCCGTACATTACATACGCCTGTCCCTTGTACTATGTACTTTACATACACCTAACCCCTGCACCCCGTACATTACATACACCTGTCCCTTGTACTATGTACTTTACATACACCTAACCCCTGCACTATGTTCATTAAATACATCTGACCCCTGCACTCTGTACCTTACATACACCTGTCCCTTGTACTATGTACGTTACATACACCTGACCCCTGTACATTATATACACCAGTCCCTTGGCACCCCAGATGTTTTGGAACTACATTTCCCATGATGCTCATGCATTCTGCAGTGTAGCTGAGCATCATGGGAAATGTAGTTCCAAAACATCTGGGGTGCCAAGGTTCTCTATCACTGTGATAGACCAACACAAAGTGGCACATAATTGTGAAGTGGAAGGAAAATGATAAATGGTTTTCAACATTTTTTACAAATAAATAAGTGAAAAGTGTGGGGGGTACATTTGTATGGCGCCCCCCGGAGTCAATACTTTGTAGAACTTCCTTTCTCTGCAATTACAGCTGCAAGTCTTTTTGGGGATGTTTCTACCAGCTTTGCACATCTAGAGAGGGACATTTTTGCCCATTCTTCTTTGCAAAATATCTCAAGTTCTGCCAGATTGGATGGAGAGCGTCTGTGAACAGCAATTTTCAAGTCTTGCCACAGATTCTCAATTGGATTTAGGTCTGGACTGTGACTGGGCCATTCTAACACATGAATATGCTTTGATATAAGCCATTCCATTGTAGCTCTGGCTGTATGTTTCGGGTCGTTGTCCTGCTGGAAGGTGAACCTCCCCCCAGTCTCAAGTCTTTTGCAGACTCTAACAGGTTTTCTTCTAAGATTGCCCTGTATTTGGCTCCATCCATCTTCCCATCAACTCTGACCAGCTTCCCTGTCCCTGCTGAAAAAAAGCATCCCCACAACATGAAGCTGCCACCACCATGTTTCACAATGGGGATGGTGAGTTCAGGGTGATGTGCAGTGTTAGTTTTCCGCCACACATAGCGTTTTGTTTTTAGGCCAAAAAGTTACATTTCGGTCTCATCTGACCAGAGCACCTTCTTCTACATGTTTGCTGTGTCCCCCACATGGCTTCTCACAAACTGCAAACGGGATTTCTTATGACTTTCTTTCAACAATGGCTTTCTTCTTGCCACTCTTCCATAAAGGGCAGATTTGTGGAGAAGCACAACTAATAGTTGTCCTGTGGACAGATTCTAATACCTGAGCTGTGGATCTCTGCAGCTCCTCCAGAGTTACCATGGGCCTCTGCATACACTCATTTTCACTTAGGTTCCTTCATACTACAGTATGTTGTGGCAATAATGTATGCATTACTGCGTGCTTTACCACAACACATCATTTTTTGGCAGCGCATCTCAACATAGTCAGTTGGAAGGTGAGTTTGGGTGAATCTGCGGATGATTTTACATTGACCACACCGCATATTGCAGTTGCGATGAACTCCCATTGACTTTAATGGGTACGTTTGGCAAGCGGCACTGCTTGTCAATCTTGACATGCCAAGTTAAAATTGTGAAGTAAAGTATAATATCTATCTACACTATAGTGCCAAAAGTATTGGGACACCCCTCCAAATCATTGGATTCAGGTGTATAAAATCAAGCACCTAGGCATGCAGATGACTTCTACTAACATTTGTGAAAGAATGGGGCGCTCTTATGCCGCGTACACACGGCCGTTTTTCCCGTCGAAAAAAAAGAAATTTTTCCCATTCGACAAGAAAAACGATAGTCTGTGGGCTTTCTGTCGTTTTTTTCGACGAGAAAAACGGCATTAAAAACGACGAGAAAAATTAGAACATGTTCTAATTTTTCTCGTCGTTTTTTTCGACATGTTTTCCGCGGCAGTGTTTCCCATAGGGAGCCCACACACGGTAGTTTTTTTCGACCAAAAAAAAAAAATGACATTTAAAACGGCCGTGTGTGAGGGGAACAAGCTGTTCCTCGTTTTTAACGTCGATTTTCTCGACGGTGTTTTCAGTGAAGCTCAGTAAAGTCAAGCCTGGTACCTTAATAGGTTGCCACCTGTGCAATAAGTCCATCCGTGAAATTTCCTTGCTACTAAATATTCCACTGTCACCTGTTAGGCTGTGTAAACACGATCGGTTTTACAGATGAAAAGAGTCTGATGGACTTTTTTCATCGGACAAACCGATCGTGTATGGGCCCCATCGGTCTTTTTTCCATCGGTGTTAGAAAATAGAACAGGTTTAAATTTATCCGATGGAAAAAAAAACCGATAGCAAATCACTATCATCTGTGGGGAACTCCATCGGATAAAAAACCCACGCATGCTCAGAATCAAGTCGACACATGCTCAGAAGCATAGAACTTATTTTTTCTAGGCTCGTCGGAGTGTTTTACGTCACAGCGTTTGGGACGATTGTTTTTTTGACTGATGGTGTGTAGGCAAGACTGATGGAAGTCAGCTTCATCGGATTTCCGATGGAAAAATCCATCGGTTTAAAATCCATAGGAAATCCGATCGTGTGTACAGGGCTTTAATGGTATTATAACAAAGTGGAAGTAACTGGGAACAACAGAAACTCAGCCACGAAGCGGTAGGCCACGTAAAATGACAGAGCGGGGTCAGCGCATGCTGAAACTCACAGTGCGCAGAAGTCACCAACTGTCTGCAGAGTCAATAGCTACAGACCGCCAAACAGTGCATAGAGAGCTTCATGGAATGAGTTTCCATGGCCGAGGAGGCACCCAATCCTTACATCACCAAGTGCAATGCAAAGCGTCGGATGCAGTGGTGTAAAGCACGCCGCCACTGGACTCTAGAGCAGTGGAGACGTGTTCTCTGGAGTGCCAAATCACGCTTCTCTGCCTGGCAATACCATTGACGTGTCTGGGTTTGGCGGCTGCCAGGAAAACCGTACTTGCCTGACTGCATTGTGCCAAGTGTAAAGTTTGATGGAGGGGGGATTATGGTGTGGGGTTGTTTTACAGGGGTTGTGATTGGACCCTTAGTTCCAGTGAAGGGAAATCCTAAGGCGTCAGCATACCAAGACATTTTGGACAATTTCATGCTCCCAACTTTGTGGGAACAGTTTGGGGATGGCCCCTTCCTGTTCCAACATGACTGCGCACCAGTGCACAAAGCAAGGTCCATAAAGATATGGATGAGCGACTTTGGGGTGGAGGAACATGACAGGCCTGCACAGAGTCCTGACCTCAACCCGATAGAACACCTTTGGGATGAATTAGAGTGGAGACTGTGAGCCAGACCTTCTCATCCACATCAGTGCCTGACCTCACAAATGCTTCTGGAAGAATTGTCAAATATTACCATAGACACACTCTTAAGCCCCATACACGCGGTCGGACTTTTTGACAACAAACTTCAAAATGAGCACGTTTTCAAAAAAATCCGACCGTGTGTACGCTCCATCGGACAAACTTTTTTGGTTTTCATCGGACAAAAGTTCGCTCTGCAAACGGACAAACTTTTCGGAAAAAAAAGTCCTACGGTGCAAAGTCCTATCGTGTGTACAGAAATCCATCGGACTTTAGTCCGAAGTACAAACACGCATGCCCAGAACCAATGTTAAAATCAACCAACAATAGCAGAAGTTGACCAAAGGGTGGCGGTAAAGAGCAGAAAAACCACGTGATTTTGGAAAAGTTTTGGGAACGTTTGCAGAAAAGTCCGAGCGTGTGTATGCTATGGGTGTGCCCGGCCAACTCCCTTCGGACAAAAATCCACGGAAAAGTTTGTTTGAAGTCCGACCGTGTGTACGAGGCTTAAGGCCTCGTACACACGACCGGTTTTCTCGGCAAGAAACCATGAAGAAAACTGCTGGCAGAGTTTTTTGCCGGGAAACCCAGTCGTGTGTAAGGTTTCTCGTCGAGAAAACTGCCGGGAATCTCGACGAGAAAAATAGAGAACCTGCTCTCTACTTTCTCGTCGGGATTCTCGTTGGCCTGTTTCCCAACGAGAAAACTCTGTGTGTGTGTATGCGGCTACAAGCTTACCTGTCCTCCGGGAAGCCTGCGCATGCTCGATGAGACTTTGACGCATGCGCGGTAGCTTACAAGGGTAGTGTAGGGTGAAGCAAGATGGCGGCGACGTCATCGAGTGTGGCGAGCGCATGCTTGTCGTAGCCGATGACGTCACTGCGTTCTTGCCATTCAAAAGAACGGCGGTTCTTTTGAATGGCCATCTGTATGCACGGCTTGGCAAGAAAGCTTGCCAGGAATCTCGTCAGGAAAAACAACGTTTTTTTCCTGATGGGATTCTCGGCCGTGTGTACTAGGCTTTCGACTGGGATGCCATGAATGTTCATGTGCGTGTAAAAGAAGGCGTCCCAATACTTTTCTATCTATCAATCTACTGTACTTATGATAAATTTTCTTAGGCACAGTTTGAATGGGAGACCCGAGAATTGCTCTTGCCCCGGAAACCCTTTGGTGACTTTGCCTATCCCTGGCCTGGCTATTGGCCAGTTACGGTTGGATGTTGCATCGTGGGAAGGCAGACACATTTCACACTTCCCTCCTGTGGCTGAAAGTCACGGAATTTTGCCATGGCTGTATATAAACTGGAATTCCCCCTCTTCTTCTGAAATACAGAACATTTTCTAATCCGGCAGTGAGAAGGTGGAAGACACAAAGCAGAAGTAAAGCAGAGATAGGCAATGAGATGGGAAAGTCTTCGTATTTCTAGTGTACAACATGAATACAAGGCAGGTTGGGGCGTGCCACCCGACAACACCACCCTTCCACCTCGCAGCAGAAGACTCAGGTTGGCTCATGCCGGGAGAGATTAACATCCATTATGTCGCAATGAGATTGGGAGGGGAGCCAGGTTTATATTGGCACAAAGAAAAATAATAACGCGCGGCTCCGGTGAACAAAAGATAAATAAAGATGAGATGTGAAAGATATGACTACATTTGAAAGGAAACAATTTAATATTTTCAGTAACCCCATATGAGTTATTACAGTAAGGCCTCGTTTACACTTGCAGTTGGCGAGTGGTAAAAACACGCAATTGAGACACATGTTTACCAACGCTGACTGCTCCACCTTAAGGTGGTATTAAGCCCAAAAGCAAACACTTATTATATTGCAGCTTACCAATTCTTAGATGTGATGGCTGCATTCGTTTACTTTTTTTAGACTCTCTTCTATATTCAACTGGTGAGCCAGCCAGTAATGCCTTGTACACACGACCGGATTTTCCGAAGGAAAAAGTCAGACAGGATCTTTTCATCGGATATTCCATCCGTGTGTATGCCCCACCGGACTTTTTCCTTCGGAAATTCCGACGGACTTATGCCTCATACACACGACCGGTTTTCTCGGCAAGAAAACTGCTGGGAGAGCTTTTTGCCGAGAAAACCGGTCGTGTGTATGGTTTCTTGTCGGGAAAACTGCCGGGAATCTCGACGAGAAAAATAGAGAACCTGCTCTCTATTTTCTCGTCGGGATTCTCGTCGGCCTGTTTCCCGACGAGAAAACCGTGGGTGTGTATGCTTACCTGTCCATGGTAAACCCGCGCATGCTCGAAAAGACTTAGACGCAATGGGTAACATACAAGGGTAGTGTAGGATGCAGCAAGATGGCGGCGACGGCATCGAATGTTACGAGCGCAGGCTCGTGGTAAAAATGGGGAAGACACTTGGACAGCCGCACTCCAAAAGATTGGTTATTTTATTAAAATAAAAGCACAAAATACATGCCACAGCAAACAAAAACAGCAGGTATGAGCTGACGCGTTTCACACTGCAATTCAGTGCTTAATCATAGCTATGATTAAGCACTGAATTGCAGTGTGAAACGCGTCAGCTAATACCTGCTGTTTTTGTTTGCTGTGGCATGTATTTTGTGCTTTTATTTTAATAAAAGAACCAATCTTTTGGAGTGCGGCTGTCCAAGCGTCTTCCCCATTTTTGCATTGTTATATGCATTTCCTGCACCCACGGCTCTGGATCCTGTGAAAGAGTCATCAGTCACACCTGACCGGTAACCTTCTCTCTCTAGCAGGCTCGTGGTAGTCGATGACGTCACTGCGTGCTTGCCATTCAAAAGAACGGTGGTTCTTTTGAATGGCCGTGTGTGCACTCGGCGAGCAAGGCAAGCTTGTCGGGAAAACCAATGTTTTTTTTTTCCGACGAGATTCCCGCCCTTGTGTACGAGGCTTAAGATAGAGAACTTGTTCGCTTTTTTTCCGACGGACAAAATTTTCTATCGGAAAGTCCGTTCGTCTGGATGCAATTCCGACGGACTAAAAACCACGCATGCTCAGAATCAAGTCGACGCATGCTCGGAAGCATTGAACTTCATTTTTCTCGGCTCGTCGTAGTGTTGTACGTCACCCGCGTTCTTGGCGGTCGGATTTTAGTGTGACCGTCTGTATGCAAGACAGCTTGAGCGAAATTCCGTCGGAACTCCATCGGACAATCTGTCGGACTTTATTTCGACGGACAGTCCAGTCGTGTGTGCAAGGCATAAGTCTGTTGTTTTTCAACAGAACAAGCTCTCCTGCAGATGCATCACTGAAAGCGGAGTTCCACCCGTGTTTTCGTTTATTAAAAGTCAGCAGCTACAAAAAGCATAGCTGCTGACTTTTAATAAACCCACACTTACCTGCCCCATGGTCCATCGTTCCTCTCCCCCTTCTCTTCTCGGCGCCGTCAACGTAACTGTGGGCACCCGGCCGTGACAGCTTACGGCTTCCGGGCCTGGCGCACACCGCGCATGCGCGAGTCACACTGCGCATGCGCAAGTCGCGCTGCGCTCTTCTATTGGCCAGCCGATCTTCTTGGACCTGAGTTGTTTCCCAGAAGATCGATGGCAGGGAGGGGCCGCCTAGGGCGAGAGGAGGAGTCGCCTAGGCGGCCGAAGATAGGAAGGAGGAAATGGGACAGGAAGTCCCACTAAAAAGAGGGTACACACTCCCCGCCAAAAAAATGGCATGCCAAATGTGGCACGTCAGGGGGCGAGTAGTGCTTAAACCGGATGTTCCACTTTTGGGTGGAACTCCGCTTTAAGCCTGGTACACACGATCGGATTTTCCGCGGACAAAGCGTAGGACTTTTGTCCGAAGGGCGTCGGCCATGAACTTGTATTGCATACAAACGGCAAAGAATTGTCCGCCAACAAACACGAAACGACATGGTTTTTCAGCTCTTTAGCGCCACCCTTTGGGCAACTTCTGCTAATGTTGTGTTATGGTGAGCATTGCTTCTGAGCATGTGTGTTTGTACTTTGGAGTTTTGTCCGACGGACTTCTGTACACACGATCGGATAATCCGACAAGACACATTTGTTGGCAGACAATTTTAAAGCATGCTATCCCACATTTGTTGGCGGAAAATGCGACAACAATTGTCCGATGGAGCGTTCAAACGGTCAGATTTTCTGACAACAGCCTGTCATCACACAATTCCCGTCGGATAATCCGATCGTGTGTACGAGGCTTTAGAGTGTTGAGACAAACTATTTACCACTGACATCCGATCGGATTTTCTGACGGGAATTGTGTGATGACAGGCTCTTGTCGGAAAATCTGACCGTTTGTACACTCCATCGGACAATTGTTGTCGGATTCTCCACGGATCGGCCAAGCATGAAGGTCATAGTGCATGCTTGGCCAATCATCAGCTAGCAATGCACTGCGATGCCGCAGTGAATTATGGGCCGTGACGTGCCACTCGAATGCCCACAATGTTCGAAATTCGACGAACGGTCAAACAGCCGATGTTCGAGTCGAACTCAAAGCTCATCCCTACTCAAGACCCAGTGATCCAGTGGATTTTCGGTGGGAAAGGTGTCCACGTCTGATCTTGCCCCTAGGTATTCCTGCACCATGTATATCAGACGCTGGCGATGGTTGCTGGAACCGATCATACCTTGGGGCTGCGGACTAAAGAATTGTCTGAACGCCTCAGCAACTCGTTGTCCAGGACCAGGAAATTGTAACCTGCCAGGCTCTGGAAACGCGTTGCACAAACCTTTCTGCAAGGCCTCCCGAAGATGTTTCATCCTCTGCTCCCTCTGCGACGGCAGGATAAATTCCACAACCTTACCCTTGTAACGTGTATCAAGAAGGGTTGCCAGCCAGTAATGATCCCTCTCCTTGATCACACGAATCCGAGGGTTCTCTCAGCCCAGTCCGCCCCAAATGACTGGCGCTACACTAACAGGGTAGCGCAAGCTTGGGGGAACTCTTTCTGTGCTGCCCCCCTGCAAAGTGCTGCCCTAGGCCTGGGCCTTGTTGGCCTAGGCCAGGATACAGCGTTGTATACAGTACTGGTGGTGCCAATGAGTATACAGCCTTACATAGGGCTGGACAAGAGCAGAGGACCCAAATTACCAGTGGCTGGTCCAATATAAACTATGTTTAAAATATCCATACCTGGAATTCTTCTTGGAGTTTGCAAAACTTCTCACATTTTATCTACAAGTTGCTGTAACTTCTTCTATTAATCCCGGCCTGACATACAAGTGTCACAGTGAGTGTTCTGATCTCTCCCATCTGTTATGTGTGTTACAACAGCTGTTGTGAGCGGCCCTGATGTTTATTGCAGATGCTGATGTCTGTATGTGTGTGTGTGTGGGAGGGGGGGGGGTGGACATCATTGATCCCTTCACAAACTTGAACTTGACCACTTGACCCCCCCCCCCCCCCTGGTTCCTCTTCTTATGGATTACGGATGGGGCAGCCAAATTTCAAATTTATTCACCGTGGAGGGATTTACCCATATTGGGTGCCTCTCTTTTGTGCTGTCTGATGCCCCATTGGGCCTTCATTGGTAAGCCATGCATGACTATATAAATCTCCAATATTATTAAGTTTATTGTAATTAACCTGTTTTTCTAATGTTCAAACACATTTTTGACCATGTAACTATGAGATTGTATTTACTTTTGTAGATGTTTATGGTTGACTCCTCCTGAAGAAGTGGCCAAAGCTGCGAAACATGTAGAGGACTACGTCAGGACAAAGATGTCCATTCCTCACATTACCTGTGAGGTTTACCTGATCTTTGTGAACCATTCATATCAATTCTGCAACAACTGTTTGTGTACTGTTGTACAAAATGTTTTTAATTATGTTTTCCTTCTTAATAAATTGACATTCTATACTTACTCTGGCCTAATCCTTGGGTACCGAGATAGTCCTCAACTTTCACAGTGCCTCTGGGCCAGTTTGGAGTAGCCCCTGGCACACCCCCTTTCCAATATCCTAATACAAAGGATGATGTTACCCGCCCCTATCCTTAGATGTAACTAATTGAGGTAATATTCCATATTTCAGATTTATTCATGTTCCATTTTTTGCCATTTACCAATGCCTTTTTAGGTTAAAGTGGTTGTAAACAGTGGGAAAAACATTCCTTACCTTAGTGGACCAGTGAGAAGAATTTTCCTTACATTGGTGATCAGTGAGAAGAATTTTCCTTACATTGGTGATCAGTGGGAGAATGTTCCTTCCATTGGTGGTCAGTGGGAAGAATGTTCCTTACATTGGGGGTCAGTGGGAAGAATGCTCCTTACATTGGGGGTAAGTGGGAAGAATGCTCCTTACATTGGTGATCAGTGGGAAGAATGCTCCTTACATTGGTGATCAGTGGGAAGAATGTTACTTACATTGGGGGTAAGTGGGAAGAATGTTCCTTACGTTGGTGGTCAGTGGGAAGAATGTTCCTTACATTGGTGGTCAGTGGGAAGAATGTTACTTACATTGGGGGTAAGTGGGAAGAATGTTCCTTACGTTGGTGATCAGTGAGAAGAATGTTCCTTACATTGGTGATCAGTGGGAAGAATGTTCCTTACATTGGGGGTAAGTGGGAAGAATGCTCCTTACATTGGTGATCAGTGGGAAGAATGTTCCTTACATTGGTGGTCAGTGGGAAGAATGTTACTTACATTGGGGGTAAGTGGGAAGAATGTCCTTACGTTGGTGGTCAGTGGGAAGAATGTTCCTTACGTTGGTGGTCAGTGGGAAGAATGTTACTTACATTGGGGGTCAGTGGGAAGAATGCTCCTTACATTGGTGGTCAGTGGAAGAATGTTACTTACATTGGGGGTAAGTGGGAAGAATGTTCCTTATGTTGGTGGTCAGTGGGAAGAATGTTCCTTACGTTGGTGGTCAGTGGGAAGAATGTTACTTACATTGAGGGTAAGTGGGAAGAATGTTCCTTACATTGGTGATCAGTGGGAAGAATGCTCCTTACATTGGTGATCAGTGGGAAGAATGTTCCTTACATTGGTGATCAGTGGGAAGAATGTTCCTTACATTGGTGATCAGTGAGAAGAATGTTCCTTACATTGGTGATCAGTGAGAAGAATGTTCCTTACATTGGTGGTCAGTGGGAAGAATGTTCCTTACATTGGTGATCAGTGAGAAGAATGTTCCCTACATTGGTGGTCAGTGGAAGAATGTTCCTTACGTTGGTGGTCAGTGGGAAGAATGTTACTTACATTGGGGGTAAGTGGGAAGAATGTTCCTTACATTGGTGGTCAGTGGGAAGAATGTTCCTTACATTGGTGATCAGTGGGAAGAATGTTCCTTATATTGGTGATCAGTTAGAAGAATGTTCCTTACATTGGTGGTCAGTGGGAAGAATGTTCCTTACATTGGTGATCAGTGGAAGAATGTTCCTTACATTGGTGGTCAGTGGGAAGAATGTTCCTTACATTGATGGATAGTGGGAAGAATGTTCCTTACATTGGTAGTCAGTGGGAAGAATGTTCCTTACATTGGTGATCAGTGGGAAGAATGTTCCGTACATTGGTGGTCAATGGGAAGAATGTTCCTTACATTGGTGGTCAGTGGGAAGAATGTTCCTTACATTGGTGATCAGTGGGAAGAATGTTCCTTACATTGGTGGTCAGTGGGAAGAATGTTCCTTACATTGGTAGTCAGTGGGAAGAATGTTCCTTACGTTGGTGGTAAGTGGGAAGAATGTTCCTTACATTGGTGGTCAGTGGAAGAATGTTCCTTACATTGGTGATCAGTGGGAAGAATGTTCCTTACATTGGTGGTCAGTGGGAAGAATGTTCCTTACATTGGTGCTCAGTGGAAAAATGTTCCTTACATTGGTGATCAGTGGGAAGAATGTTCCTTACATTGATGGTAAGTGGGAAGAATGCTCCTTACATTGGTGGTCAGTGGGAAGAATGCTCCTTACATTGGGGTCAGTGGGAAGAATGTTCCTTACATTGGGGTCAGTGGAAGAATGTTCCTTACATTGGAGATCAGTGGGAAGAATGTTCCTTACATTGGTGGTCAGTGGGAAGAATGTTCCTTACATTGGTGATCAGTGGAAGAATGTTCCTTACATTGGAGATCAGTGGGAAGAATGTTCCTTACATTGGTGGTCAGTGGGAAGAATGTTCCTTACATTGGAGATCAGTGGAAGAATGTTCCTTACATTGGTGGTCAGTGGGAAGAATGTTCCTTACATTGGTGGTCAGTGGGAAGAATGTTCCTTACATTGGGGGTCAGTGGGAAGAATGTTCCTTACATTGGAGATCAGTGGGAAGAATGTTCCATACATTGGTGATCAGTGGGAAGAATGTTCCTTACATTGGTGATCAGTGGGAAGAATGCTCCTTACATTGGTGGTCAGTGGAAGAATGTTCCTTACATTGGTGATCAGTGGGAAGAATGTTCCTTACATTGGTGATCAGTGGGAAGAATGTTCCTTACATTGGTGATCAGTGGGAAGAATGTTCCTTACATTGGTGATCAGTGGGAAGAATGTTCCTTACATTGGTGATCAGTGAGAAGAATGTTCCTTACATTGGTGATCAGTGGGAAGAATGTTCCTTACATTGGTGATCAGTGAGAAGAATGTTCCTTACATTGGTGATCAGTGGGAAGAATGTTCCTTACATTGGTGGTCAGTGGGAAGAATGTTCCTTACATTGATGGTCAGTGGGAAGAATGTTCCTTACATTGGTGGTCAGTGGGAAGAATGTTCCTTACATTGATGATCAGTGGGAAGAATGTTCCTTACATTGGTGGTCAGTGAGAAGAATGTTCCTTACATTGGTGGTCAGTGAAAACATACCTGAAAGCCAGTAATTGCTCATTGTACAAGGAATCCATAGCAACCCTGGAAGAACTCTATGGTTCCGCAGAGCCATGGCAGAAGCCTAGGGTCTATTGGATGTCCTGTAGTGAACTGCAGGGGGGGGGGGGGGTAAGGATTGATCTACTGTAAGCCAGCCTTTCTGGACCATAGTTCTGTAGGTGAGAGAGGCTGGCATAGACCAAACCCTCTGCTCTACTACAGGAGCATAAAGAATGTATTTGGGTCCCCAGGACATCCAATGGATCCTAGGCCCTGGATGAATCAACTATTGAATCGACTTTAGAAGCACTAAGTGGGCTTATTCAAAATAATGATCCACAATATGCCCTTGTTATCTTCTCATCACTAATATATATTTAATATATACAGATTCAATGAGAGCGGAGTCATTGGCTATTCCCCCGGCAAGCGGGGAAAGCTGGGGCTTACCCTATGATGTGACGGGTGACCCCGCCCCCTCGTACGTCATGGGGGTTTTGTGTGGAGTGGAGACTGGAGGAGACTGCAGCGCTGGACATCAGATCACCGCGGGACATAGAGAACAACGCTGGACAGACTGGATTACATCACTGGAATGGGTTTTTTATTTTTTATTTTTAATAAAGGACTTTCCCAACTGTGTCTGTGTGTTTTTTTACAATTTTTTACACTTTCTTTGTGAAATGGTAGGGGTACAATGTACCCCTTACCAATTCACAAGGGGGGGGCGGGATGTGACCCCCACAACCACCGGGCAAGGGTTGTGGGGATGAGGCCCTTGTCCCCATCAACATAAGGACATGGTGCTTTGGGGTCCAGACCCCAAAGCATCCTCCCCATGTTGGGGGCATGTGGCCTGGTACGGTTCAGGAGGGGGGGGGTTGCGTGCTCGGATAAAGGGTCTGGTATGGATTTTTGGGGGGAACTCCACGCCATTTCTTTTTATTTGGCGTGGAGTTAAAATCCATACCAGACCTGAAGGGCCTGGAAATTGAATTTGGGGGGTCCCCCACGCATTTTTTTTTTTTTTTTTTTATCATCAATGACTTTCAATGACTGTTCTCTGTATTGCTGGGAGCCGACAATTCATTATAGCTGAGAGTGCTTTTAAATGACCTTTTTTCCTTCAGAAATGACACTTTGTGCAGGGACAGTTCTAAGCACGGGAAACATGCGCTACTTTACAGGAATACTATACACACCCCCCAGGTATGAAATTTAAAGGAAA